>CANSNZ010001191.1:1180000-2380000 GCA_947646795.1 Beta lomatogona | reverse complement strand
TTATCAATACTTATTATTATTTTATTATTTTATAATAATAAATAATAAATAATAAATAATAATAATATTAATAATAATAACTAATAAATAATAAATAATAAATAATAATAATATTAATAATAATAACTAATAAATAATAAATAATAAATAATAACAAATAATAATAATAATAAATAATAATAATAAATAATAAATAATAAATAGTAAATAGTAAATAGTAAATAATAAATAATAAATAATAATAATAATAATAAATAATAAATAATAAATAATAATAATAAATAAAAAATAATTAATAATAATAATAATAATAATAAATAATAAATAATAAAAAAATAAAAAATAAAAAATAATATTAATAATATTAATAAATGATAAATAATAAAAAATAAAAAATAAATAATAATATTAATAAAAATATAACAAAAAATAAAAAAATACAAAAAATAAAAAAAATAAAATAAAATAAAAAAATAAAAAAATAAAAAATAAAAAAAATAAAAAAATAAAAAAATAAAAAAATAAAAAATAAGAAAAATAAAAAAATAAAAAAATTTAAAATAATTACAAATTAATCGTTATTACAATTATAATATTATTAATAATAATAACAATATTAATAGTAATATTGAAAACAAATGTAATAATTACAACATTATAGTATACTAAACTTATTTTTGCTGAACTGAACTTATTTTGGCTGAACTGAACTTATTTTTGCTGAACTGAACTTATTTTGGCTGAACTGAACTTATTTTTGCTGAACTGAACTTATTTTTGCTGAACTGAACTTATTTTTACTTATTTTCGCTGAACTGAACTTATTTTTACTTATTTTTGCTGAACTGAACTTATTTTTGCTGAACTGAACTTATTTTTACTTATTTTTGCTGAAAATAAGTCCAAAAGAACAGGGCCTAAGGGGAAAAAAAGAAGACAGAGAAATAAAAGTTCCCATGAGGATTCTAAGAGCTAAAAGAATAAAGGGAGGATAAAAGAATAGGAAAGAGAAGACCAAGAAATAAAAGTATGCTGTAGTAAAAAAAAGACGGAAAAATTGATTCTAATAATCCAACCTTTACGCTATTCACTCAAATTAATCCTACCTTTTGATTATTTTTTAATAATCCAACCTTTTTAGAATGATCCGCTCATATTGAACCATGATCTGTTGAAACAGGTTGGTGACCAGTAGAACGGGTTAACTGAATACGTGTCGTACTCTAATTTGTTCTAATTTAATTAATCAATTCTAATTTTAATTAACTTAACTAAAACTAATCTAAACATCAGTCTACCCACAACCACACCACCACCACCACCACCCCTCTCTGACTCCACCACCAATAAAACCACCTTCTCCAGCCTCACTTTTTCTCTCCTCTCCACAACAATCCAAAGCCCAACCCCACCCTAGCTTTATTTCCACCAACCAAAATCTACCCTGCATAGCCGGAAAATTGGTTTCAAGGAAATTTGTTTTCAAGGATGAGGGTGGGGATTTAGGGTCGCAAGGGAGAGGGGGCTGTCGCAAACTCGCAGGGGGAAAGGGTCTGTCGCAACCTCGCAGGCAGTCCGGGTGGGGGTGCTCACAGTGGGTGGGGTGGAGAGCAGAGGGGGCGCTTGCAGGCGGTGGGGTTGGGGGTTGTTCTTAGAGGGTGGTAGGGGGTGGTGGGGAGGGGAGGATGATATAGAATGTTGTTGAGGAGGAGTGGTGGTGATGTGGAGAGGATGGGGTTTGAGGTAGTAGAGATTGAAGGAGAGAGGAGAGTAGTGGTGGAAGTGGTAGGTGAAGGAGAGGAAGATGAAGTTAAAGGTGAAGAGGAGGTTGTGGGTGAGGTGGTGATGATGGGTCACTAGGTTGATTTTGGCCATTAATGAACCAGAATAGAGAGATTAGAAGAGGAAAATGAGAAAAAAAGAAAATAAATTTTTTAATGTTACAACTTCAACAAGTTACCGGTTTTATAGTTCAATATGAGCAGATCATGCTAAAAGGTCGGATTTTTAAAAAATAATCGAAAGGTAGGATTAATTTGAGCGAACGACCTAAATGTTGGATTATTAGAATCAATTTTTTTTTCCAAAAAAGACGGGAAAGAAAAGGAAAAAAGAAGACAATGTATAAAACTTCCATAACGAGGATTCTAACCCGCAACTACAAGGATAATTATCACGCATACCCTACCGTTGAGCCATTTCCTATTTCAATGAGTTATGTTGCGTGTATTATCACTAGTAGAGAAATGCAAATTTGCGTCAGTCTATGTGCGTCGCACGCTAGAAGCACTGACGCAAATGCTCAGGAAGAGCCTATTTGCATCGCACATAAGAGAATGTACTACGCAAAAAATGACAGCATATGGGTGGTAGGTCATTTGTGTCGGACTGCGATGAGAACGCGATGCAGATGACGAAAGTGATGTGCGTCAGACACAGCTAGAGTGCGACGCACATGGCTGGATCCCTCGATTTGTGTCGCATGCTAATTGGATGCGACGAAGATAGTTTTCGTCTAAAAGCTGATGACTTGGATCATTAAGTCATGTGCATCGGACATTTGGGCCCGACCGACGCAAATCAAGTAGCCCATCCCGTTTTATATTTTTTGGACTTTGCTCTTCAAACCTAATCTCTCATACTAGCCGTTTTCCCCCTCAATCCCCTCTCTCTCCAACTCCTCATCTCTCTCTCTCCAACTGCTATCTTTCTCTCCCCAAATCCAAATGATTCCAGCCGTTTTATTCCTTAATTCGTTTTCTAAGTTCGATTTTGGTACTTTTACTCTCTCTTTCTCTGTAATTTTGTTAAGATTTGAAGTATGGTGATTTTTAGGGTTTTGATTGATTCTATTTGGGGGTTTTTTGTGTATGCGATTTTCTAAGTTCGATTTTGGTATTTTACTCTCTCTGTAACTCTTCCTCTCTACTTCTTTTACAACAATCATCAATGGCGACGTCGAAGGAAGCTTAAGCTGTGAAGTATCTCAACACCGCAACCGCCGCTTCGTGGTATTACCTTGTCCACTATAAAGTTTTTTTCCTGTTCCAATCTGTTTGTTTGATAGGAATATTTAATTGTTCGAATTAATTATATGCAGTTTAAATAATTTGCACAAAGAATTGAAGAGCTTGAAATCGATGTCTTTCGAAATCTCGATACTAACAAGGTTGAGCCCTCTTTTGGCTCCTCATTTTTATTGGATTGTTTAATACAATGGAGGGTATGCATTTCATCTTTGCATCCCAATGAACGAGGCCAGTGCCCTTGCTGAGGTTTGATTTTGTCAGTTATCTTGTTGAATTACTGTAATTATGTATTTCTCTTTTATAATTTTCTGTAATTTTCTTTTTTGATTTTTTCTGTAATTTCTGTATTTTTTTTGTAATTAGTGTTTGTGAAAAACACCACTTCTACTCAATGTAAAAACACTACTCCTACTGTTTTTTTTGTAATTTGTGTTTAATTTTTTTCAGTTGAAATTTCAACTTATATTCTGTAATTTATGGCTCATGAAATTAATATATATATTTTTTAAAATAGTAGCCATTTGCGTCGGATGAGGACTTGTGTCCGACGCAAATCACTATTTTAGTGTAAAATAAGGCCACAGGCCTGGGCAGCATGCTGGCATAGAGCACTCATCTGCGTCGCATGTTAGCAATGTGCGACGCAGATGAGTCTAGGGCTGCTGTGGCTTGGCGCCTTCCTATCTACGTCGCATGGTAGGCAGGGTCCGACGCATATAGCTAATCAACTGCGTCGAGTCGTTGTCCGACGCAGATCCTGTATCCTGATCTGCGTCGAGACCTGTGCCGTCGGACCCATGTCCGACGCAAATGGGCGCCTCGCATCCGACGCAAATCATCGATTCTGTACTAGTGTATGTATATAACCCTTTATGTATTTTCCTTTATTTCCAGTTTTTCTTCTGGATCCGTGTGGGTTTAGTTGAACCCACTGAACCCACGTTAGATCCGCCCTTAGTATGTTCTAGCTGATAGCTATCATATGTTGAGACTGTTCGGTAAAAGTAGCTGTTGCGGTAGCTGTTAGCTGTATATGTAGATGTCAGCTGTTGTACTAGTTGTCAGCTGTCAAATATTAGCTGTTAGAGTTTGACAGTGAAAATAGCTTTTATGATAATTAGTGTTTGTTAAAACTATCTGGTTAGTTAAAAAAAACTATATTCATTCTTCTAAAGCTACTCCAAAAGCTACCTCTACCCCAAAAGCTAATATTTATAGCTTTTCCAAAATACGCGTTCAAACACTACAAGCTACTCCAAACACCACACTAAACACTACTTTTCAGTTTTCACCATTATTAGAGTTTTGACTTAGTCCATACGCTAATGATGTTAAATGAGAGAGCTGTTATGAGCACAGAAGGGCACTATGGAAGTTATGCTTCAATATTTTTGTATTTGTTTTAGGGTTTTTCTATGTTTATATCCGGTAATTTTTTCAAACTTATAATATTGTCCCCCAATACTTCTGAAATTCCATATATCACGTACTCTCCAATCTACAGTTTAAATGCACATTGTCTCCATCGTCAACTAAGCATACTTAATTTCCGAAATGTTTGTAATCTTGTTGAACTAATCTAACTCATAACTTATCTTCCCTCCTCCCTCCGTCCATATTAAACAATACACTTTTTATATTCATCCTTCCCACATTAACTTATACACTTTATGAAATGTAAAGGAAGTAAGGGGTAGCATATATGTACAAGACATGTGCTGTGCACATGATATCAGTCTGTCCATGTCATTACTAGAACTTTTGTCTGTTTCTAGGTTCTTGTGTAAATATCTTTCTAGGGATTGTAGCCTAGTATGGTACCCTAGTATATATAGTGTGAGGTAGGTCATTGTCTCATACACGACAAACACAAGATCAATATACCAAAGGTGGAGCCGTCACTTTGGCTACCAACCCTTAAACAATTCTCTACTGCTATTGCTGTACATTGCAGATAATCTCATGTCTCTTTTTTTATTTTAATCTACATGGTATCAGAGCCTAGAGAGGTAAGTGAGAATCTGGTGTATTAAAGTTCATTGCTTTATTTGTTCAGCAAGTAGTTAAAGTTTGTATCTTTCATTTAAAAAATATGGCTGGTGGAGAGGCAACAAAAACGACCATTGAGTGCAACAGTCCTCTGTATCTTCATCCCTTAGATGGACCAAACTCATTGAAGGTAGACCCACAATTGACAGAGACTACAGATTATAGACCTTGGAAGAGGTCAATGGAGATATCTCTTGCAACAAAGAGAAAACTGGGTTTTGTCACTGGTGCTCTAACTAAACCCAATGAGGATCAAGTGAAGAAAGAAGCTTGGGAAGCTTGTAACACCATGTTTACAGCTTGGCTTCTCAAGAACATAACTGAGACTCTTAGGAGGTCAGTTATGTACATCAAGTCTGCTAAGGAAATCTGGTTTAATCTGAAAGAAGATTCACTGTAAGCAATGGTAGAAGAAAATACAGACTGAACAAGAACACATATGAAGTCAAGCAAAACAAAAGGCCTGTTTCTGAGTATTATACTGATCTTAGGGTTTTATGGGAAGAGATAGAGTCCCTAACTGATTATCTAGCTATCACTAATGTGAATGATGAGATAACAACATTTATAGAAGTTGTGAATCAGCAAAAGGAAGAACAAAAACTTTTTCAGTTTTTGAATGGATTAGATCTTGGGTATGGAAGCTTGAGAAGCCATATATTGCTCATGAATCCTCTGCCTATTGTGGACACAGCAGTGTCAATGATTCAGCAAGAAGAGTCTCAAAATGAAGTGTTTGTAAAGAAGGAAGAAGAAAGTGTAGGAACAACTCTTTACAGCAAGAATGAGGCTAAGAATTTCTGTACTGTGTGTAAGAAAACCAATCATGTTGCTGAAAAATGTTGGTTTAAGATTGGCTTTTCTGCTAGTCATAACAAATCAAAACAAGGAAACAGGCACTATGAAAACACTCAAGAGAATAGAGGTGGAAATTACAAAGGAAAGAATCAGGGGTACTCTGGAAATCAAAACTTCAGGAAGAAGAATGTGTCAAATGCTCAACTTAATGTAGGTGGTGCTGATCTTGCTACTGCCATAGCACAACAACTACAACAAATGCTGAAACTGGGATCAAGCTCTAGCAACTCAGCTGTAAAAAGGAGTGATGACACAGATGAGGAGCCAGACAACCATTTTGCAGGTATGATATCTTGCCATTTTGTGAAAAACACAAATGATACCTGGATAATTGATTCAGGAGCTAGTGATCTATGATTGCTAACCTTGAAAAATTACATAATGTGAAGCAACTATTTCACAGGCCTAAAATTAACCTACCTAATGGTGGCACAACCTATGTGACTCACATAGGAGATGCCTCATTGAAGAATGGTATTGAATTGAAGGATGTGCTTTATGTCCCTGAGTTCAAGCAGAACTTGTTATCTGTTCAAAAACTGAATGAACATGACAATTGTTGTGTTTTGTTTTTTAAAGATTTTTGTGTTATGCAGGATTGCACAACACAGAAAATTAAGGCAACTGGCACTGTCACTGGTGGTCTCTACTATCTACAAAATCAACCTCTCACTAGCCAAGACACAAGAAATCTTGTCCTCACAACCTCAAATAAAGAAAACAAGCTACAAAAATCTCCTAGTAAACCTAAGGCAAATGTTAGCCATACTTGTGAATCAAATGTAGTTACTGTTAACAAATGCTTTGTAGATGTAACAGATTCATCTTATGATGATTTGAAATATGAGAAACTTCGTAATGAGATTATGTCTATGAATGCAAAACTTTCTGATTACTCTCTTTGGCATATCAGACTAGGTCATACCGTTGTAGATAAAATGAGACATATACCTCACTTGAAAGGGTATATAAAAGATGCTAATAAAGAAATTTGCTTGTCCTGTCCTATGGCCAAACTCACCAAATTACCCTTTCCTAACAGCAATACCACAGTGACAGGTCCATTTGACTTAATTCACATAGACATATGGGGACCTTATAAGGTTCCATACAAAGAAAGATACATATTATTTCTTACAATAGTGGATGGGTACACTAGAGCTACCTGGGTGTATCTTCTGAAACACAAATCGATTCTTTTGCAACATTGAAAAACTTTTGTGCATATGCTGAAAATCAGTTTGACAGAAAAGTAAAGATTATGAGATCTGATAATGCCTTGGAATTCAAGGATCAAGTGTGCATAGCCTTGTTCATGGAGAGGGGCATTGTACATCAAACCACCTGTGTAGATAGGCCACAACAGAATGGTGTGGTTGAAAGAAAACACAGACACCTACTTGAGATAAGCAGGGCTTTGAGGTTTGGAGCTGGACTCTCTCTCTCATATTGGGGTGATTATGTCATGGCAGCTGCTTACATAATTAACAGGCTTCCTTCAAGTGTTCTAAAGAACAAAACTCCTTTTGAGAAGATGTTTGGCAAATCACCTAACTGCTCCAATTTGAAAGCCTTTGGGTGTCTTGCTATGGCTTATAACCCATATAGGCACAAAGATAAATTCACCACCAAAGTTGTACCTTGTTTATTTCTAGGGTACCCTGCTACTCAGAAGGGATACAAGTTAGAAGATCTCTTAACTAAACAACATTTTGTTTCAAGAGATGTAAAATTCTATGAGCATGTTTTTCCTATGCAAATCAATCACTCTCACAACTTCATGAATCATGTTCTTATTGACATAACCAAATTTACAACTGAATCTCAACCTCCATCCAATGCTCCTGTTCAAAACAACCCAGTTTATGATGATGAGCCACCTCAAAATACCTCCACTCAACCTATACCTCCACCTAATACACCTATACCTACTAGAAAGTCAACAAGGCAAACCAGAGCTCCTACCTAGTTACAGGATTTTGTAACAACTTCTCACTCTCTCACAATACTGAACAAGTAGAAGAAGCTGCTGAGATTGTAACCACTAATGTTGATGCTCACTTTGCTAATATGGTGGGAAAGATTGTGGAAACTGAGGAACTAGGGTCATATTATGAAGCTGCATCCCAACCTCGTTGGGTAGATGCAATGAACAAAGAGCTGCAGGCTCTTCAAGACAATGAAACTTGGGATATCACTCCTCTTCCTTCTGGCAGAAAAGCTATAAGCTACAGGTGGGTCTATAAGACCAAATATATAGCAGATGGTAGTGTTGAGAGGAAGAAAGCAAGATTGGTGATACAAGGGTGTAATCAAAAGAAAGGTGTTGAATATACTCACACTTATGCACCTGTGGCAAAAATGAGTACAATAAGAGCCTTACTAGCAGTAGCTGCTATGCATCAATAGCATACATGCATGATGGATGTGCAAAATGCATTCCTTCATGGTGATTTGAAGGAAGACATATACATGCATATACCACTTGGCTACTCAGATACTCAAAGAAATCAAGCTGGTGATAGTCTAGCTAGACCGAGGGAGAATGCTCCATTAGTGTGTAAGTTGAAGAAAGCTCTATATGGGCTTAAGCAAGCACCTAGACAATGGTTTGCAAAACAGTCTAGTGCTTTGCTTTCATTTGGCTTTCTACAATCTCATGCAGATCATTCACTCTTTACTCAAGAGACAAATGACACTTTCACTGCCATCATGATTTATTTACATGATTTGATCATCACAGGCAACAACAACATACAAATAGATCAAGTTAAAAATTTTCTATGCTCTAAGTTTCATATGAAAGATCTAGGGGACCTGAGCTATTTTTTAGGCATGGAATTCACTAGATCCTCTCAAGGGATTTTTATATCTCAAAGAAAGTATGCTCTTGACCTACTGAAAGAATAAGGGGTGGACAAACAGAAGGCCTTAAAACTTCCCTTAGGTACTCATCTAAAACTTGAGCCTGATAAAGGCACACTTCTTCCTAACCCTGAGCCCTACAGGAGACTAATTGTTCAGTTGATTTATCTGACCATATCCAGGCCATATATTACTTTCTCAGTTCAATTTCTGAGTCAATTCATGCATTAACCTACTTCAGTCCATATGCAGGCTGTAAGAAGGGTTCTCAGGTACATTAAACAAGCTTCTTCACAAGGTATTTTGCTAGCAAGTCACAGCTCAGCAAAGCTCACTGCCTATCGTGACTATGATTGGGCATCCTGTCCCTTCTCTAGAAGATCTACTACTGGTTTTTGCATTCTTCTAGGCTATTCACCTTTCTCTTGGAAGAGTAAAAAGCAAAGTGTGGTAGCTAGGTCCTCAGCTGAGGCAGAATACAGGGCAATGGCCCTCACTACTTGTGAAATCACCTGGCTCATGACACTTCTCAAGGATCTATGCCTAAAGAACATGCCTGCTGCTGCTCTAAAATGTGACAACCAAGCTGCCATCTCCATTGTTGCAAATCCAGTATATCGCGAAGGAACTAAACATATTAAAGTGGACCGCCATTTCATCAGGGAGAAGGTTAAGCAAGGCACCATTCAACCCTCTTATGTGCCTTCTAAAGAGCAATTGGCTGATGTCCTTACCAAAGCTCTTCCTGCTTACCAGTATGACAGACTACTTGGCAAGATGGAGTGCTCAAGTCTTCCCACTCTCATCTTGAGAAGGAGTGTAAAGGAAGTAAGGGGTAGCATATATGTACAAGACATGTGCTGTGCACATGATATCAGTTTGTCCATGTCATTACTAGAACTTTTGTCTGTTTCTAGGTTCTTGTGTAAATATCTTTCTAGGGATTGTAGCCTAGTATGGTACCCTAGTATATATAGTGTGAGGTAGGTCATTGTCTCATACACAACAAACACAAGATCAATATACCAAAGGTGGAGCCGTCACTTTGGCTACCAACCCTTAAACAATTCTCTACTGCTGTTGCTGTACATTGCAGATAATCTCATCTCTCTTGTTTTATTTTAATCTACATGAATTGACAAGACTCCTTCAATTTTATACCCAAACAATAATAAACACACTTCAACACTCATCCTTCAAAAAGCTGAGATCCCAATATCCATTATTTACAATAAAAGAGATCCCAATATCCATTATTTACAATAAAAGAAACTCCCGCTTAGATTTCATTTATCATAAAAGACGATTTTAGCACATTTGCTCATTTGAACCTCTTCTTTTTAGTACGTTTTGCTCATTTGAACGATTTCAAATGAGTAATGAGCAAAAAAACAGCCTTGGGTGTACTATGCCTCACGGAACACCCGGGTATATGCTAAAATTTTTGCTCCGCACCAACAAAAGCCAAATACTTTAAATTAATTCCACTAGATTACAAATAATGAACGAAAATAATGATACCTAGTTAATGACGAAGATATCGTGCTTTAGAAAAGTTTATTTTACATTATTATGTACATTTTTTAGAAAGGTTCAAAGATAAAACATAAAAGGAGAATAAAAAAACTCACGTTTTTAATTAACACAAGACTTAGAAATGGGGAATTCTGAATATTGGTTTGTTAGATGGTATGCGATTCAATATGAATATACACTAGAGATGAGGTAGTGGACTAGTGGAGTAGTGACATCATTTTGCACCTTATATTCCTGAGGTTTAGGGATCAAACCTCATGAGACTAATTTGAGGAATTCCTCTTATAAACCCTTTCATCTTACCTTAGAAAAAATTATGAATATACACTAAGTAGTGATGAAGTGAAAATAAAACAAATTATGGACACTAGGGAGGAATAGCCTTGAAAATAGGATTTTGTTAGTTTTAGCTGAAACATTTCTTTTGATCTTTTTCTAGAGGTGTCAAAAACTAGGCCGACCCACGAGTGAACCCACATCCGACCCAGACCCAACCTGTTCCGAGCCGAGAATGGTCGGGTGGAAAGCCGATCCATTCCTACCCAGCGTCCACCCGTGCCCAGTTCAACCCGTGGAATTGGCAACCCAACCTGAACTGGGCCGACCCAGGTGGACCAGTGGCCAGTTGCACCCGTGAACAATGACCCAAACCCAACCTGTTTTCGACCCAAAACTAACCCGCACCCAACTTCACACAGCAATGACCCAGTTAAACCCACCCTGCTATCACCCAATCCAGTTGTGACCCAACCCAGTTAGCAACCGACCCAGTTGTGACCCAACCTAGTTATTACCGACCCAGTTATCACCCAACCCAGTTACCACCCGACCCAATTGCACCCGACCCAAAAGCATTCTGACCCAATACAACCCAACCCAGTTATCACTCAACCCAGTTACCAACCCGACCTAATTACCACCCGACCCAAATGCACCCGACCCAAAACCATTCCGACCCAATACAACCCGACCTAATACAACCCGACCAAAACCATCCCGACCCAGTTTTCTTCCTCTCATCACAACTATGTAATATGTATGAGTAGTAACTAGTAACTAGTAACTAGTAACTAGTAAGTTATAATCAGCTATTAAAAAAAAAGAACAATGTTATGGGAAACAAAAAAGAGTAAAGCTATATATTATAAGCCTCATAGGCCATAGCCCAAACAAAAACTTTGGCTAATATTATAAGCCTCATAGCCCAAACAAATAGTTCCTTTGCCCCTTCATCCTCTTGTTTCTCCCAAAATAGCCTCGCAGGCTTGCAACCATTGCCTCGCATTACGATCATTTTGTATTTGAAGGTGCATAGTTAAATTATTCTTAGATGAAGCCATGAAGGTGCATAGTTAAATAGTTGAACTGAAAAGTATATTGAATTTGAAGGGATATTGGAGAGAATAAGACAAGTAAATTAGGAAAAATAGAAAACTCTTATATTCATATAATAGTATAATGTTTACAAGATAAAGTACACTTACAAATGAATAATGTACATATGAAAATGATTAAGTTTAAACTCTAAAGTAAAAAAATTACAAAATGACCACTAACAGCAGCAACGTCGGAAATCAACCAGCAGCAGCAGCAACAGACAACCACCAGCAGCAGCATTAAAGCCAACAGCAGCAACATCGGAAATCAACCAGCAGCAGTAGCAACAGACAACCACCAGCAGCAGCATTAGAGCCAACAGCAGCAGCAGCAGCCGACCACCACCACCACAACAAGGCGGCAGAAGAACAAGCCAACAACAAAGAAAGAACAACCAACCAAGAAGGTAGTAAAACCCCAAAAAAAACTCCCAAAGAAAACCATATAGCAATAGCAGTCAATTCTAAACAAGTAAATATTACAAAGATAAGAAAATTTAATTTACTTTTAAAAAAACTCCCAAAGAAAACCATATAGCAATAGCAGTTTATAAGTATCAAATTAACAAGTAAATACTGCAAAGATAAGAAAATTTAATTTACTTTTAAAATCAATAATGGCTCTCAGGTACACAAGTTGACCTCATCATCGAGCACTCGACTCTAATTAACAACACAAACTTCACAACACAAGAAAGCCAACAAAAGTGACACGAGCATCCACAATTCTTTATCTTTTAAATAATACCAAACCAATTATACCAATCAAGTGCATATCATGTCCAATAAGACAAAAGAAAAGTAGCTCCACATCGTGACACTTAGGGCAAAACATGTTTGTAAAGTAAAATGTTGCCAAAAAGAGTCGCAAGCAAGTCAACAATCAATGATCTTTGCGCAAGGGACAATTCTGTTTAGGGTTAGGGTTAGGGTTTGGGTCTAGGATTTGGGTCTAGGGTTTGGGTCTAGGGTTTGGTTTGGGTTTGGGTCTAGGGTTAGGGTTTGGGCCTAGGGTTAGGGTTTGGGTTTAGGGAAACCCACAACACAACAACCCCGCCCCAGAACACAACAAACCCACCCCAGAACACATGCAAACCCAACCCCAAACACAAGCAAACCCCAAACACAAACAAACCCCAGCACACAACCAACCCACAAACACAAACCCAGAAACAAACACAAACCCAGAACACAACCATCAAACATTTTCAATAGGCCACAACACAAGGCCAAAACAATAAACATCAGGCAACCACCATCAAAGAACCACCACCATCAAACAACAACAGCAGCACAGATTAAGGAATTGAATCATAATCAATATCAGTAGGCTCGGTCTCTTTAACAACTTCAAGAGACGCCTCATCCTCAATCTTAGAATAACCAAAGATCCAATTTTGGCAAGTAACAAGAGCCTCAACATTTTTGGGCAGCAAACGCGTGCGATACTTTGTTAAAATTCTGCCCCCCATACTAAATGAAGACTCGGAGGCCACATATGTAATGGGGATAGCCAACACATCTCTAGCCATCCTTCCACATGTGTTTTCCAATAGGCCAAAACATCAAAATGGTCATCTTGGTCAGCGGGAGCATGAGGGGCACTGAAATATGATTCCATATCATTTTCAATACCCCTACTAGCAGCAACATTGGCACCAAAACTCTAAAAAGCAGCAAACAAAATAGTTTCACAAAACTATTAACAATCACAAACTGTAAAGTAATCATGAATCAATCAAATGTTACACATAGTAGCCAACCTTTCCAAGGCTGACCTTCTTAAAAGGACGGGCAATCGACCTTGCAAAACTTGGAGTGGAAGAATCAGAACCGGTAGTCATAGAAGATGTAGTGCAAGAGGGTTGGAGTTGACTCAATTGTAAGTGAGAATAAACAGTAGCATAGTGCGTATACAACTCAGTAAAGGCATCAACCGCCTCTTTAACCTTACCATCAAGATGTTGGGGCAAATAAACAGTAGCATACAACTCATGAACAAAGTTTTTTTTGTAACGGGGATCAAGCATGATAGCAATAGTAAGAATCAAAGAATAATTTTTCCAATACTTGTTAAATTTTTCATACATAGGAGCAGCCATAAGACGAATAGAATCAGTTGGGTTTTCTTTAGCATAAAACAGATGACTTTCAATCAAAACAATGTTCTCAACATATAGGTTGGCAAGGGGGTAATCGAACCCGAGAAAAAAGACAAAATATCATAAAAAGGTTCAAGAAAACCACAAACATTTTGGACAGTTTCCCATTCGAATCGCTAGAGAAACATCTAAACCATGCTCAAGTAAACAATATCTATCTACAGCCTCCCTAGCTTCTAAACACCTACGGAGCATAAGAAAGGTAGAATTCCAACGAGTACGAACATCACCAATCAATGAACCAGAAAAACCAGTATTCACATACTTCACACAATCATCAAACCTCTCTTTCCTAATGTTTGAAAAAGAAACATATGTAACAACTTGTTGCAACTTCAAAACAGTTTTATCCATAAAC
Organism: Beta lomatogona; assembly: GCA_947646795.1. Taxonomy (NCBI): domain Eukaryota; kingdom Viridiplantae; phylum Streptophyta; class Magnoliopsida; order Caryophyllales; family Amaranthaceae; genus Beta; species Beta lomatogona. Next base: position 2,365,767 of record CANSNZ010001191.1, on the reverse strand, counting down.
TTAAAACCAGCTTGGACAATCATATTTAATATATGGGCAGAACATCTTACATGAAAAAACTTACCAAAACAAGGCAACAAATTAGTTCTATTCAAGTCCCTAACCATCTCTTGAATCATAACATCATTGGCAGTAGCATTATCACAAGTCAAAGAAAACACTTTATCTCTAATATTCCACTCATCAAACAAATCAAGAGTAAACTTACCCAACTCCTTACCGGTGTGGGACCCAGGAAAATGTCTAAATACAAGAATTTTAGAACGCATCACCCAAGAGTTATCAACATAATGAGCAAAAAAACAAGAAAACTAACATTATTAAGTGCAGACCACAAATCACAAGTACAACACACTTTTCCTTCTAAGTTACCTATAGTTGTCTTTAATTGAGCTTTAAGAGAAGCAAACTAATTAGTGCAATGCTTAAGCATAGTATTCCTAGATTTATGCTTCACATTAGGATTCAAGTAAGAAAGCAATTCTCTATGCTTAGTATGCTCAACAATCAACAAGTGGATATGCATGACACATAATAGCTTCAAAGAAACATACGACATAAAGTTTTTTGATCATAATGCCCCCCCAAGGCGAGCAACTTTTACTTTTAAGTAAGCTTCACACTTCTCTAAATGTTTATTTTGGTTATTAGTACCTTGGGTTCCCTCAGCACGATAAGTCTTAGCATTACAATGCTTACATGTAGAAAATATCTTACCATCTTCCTTCTTAAACAAGGTAAAGTGCTGCCAAACTTTGGCTGTACGCCTCCCAAACAGGAGGGGATCATGGGTTTGGGGAGAAATGGTTTCCTCCTCAACAGAATGGGAATTGGACCCAATAATGGAGTCCAATGTCAAGTGATCAACTGAAAAATAAATTCACACATTTAAAGTTTAAACAAGGCATAGTCTAGACAAGTCCGGTCAAGGTCAAGTAACAGGTCCTCAAGCCTTGAAACTAAAGAGTAAGATTGAAACAGGACATGCTCCACAATTTCAGTCAACTGCCAAGGTTTAGCATATAGGTTTGATCAGAAGACAATATATAGACATCTGCAATGAAAAGGGCATGAGCTGTCGAGATAAGATGCCACTACCAATCAATCAAAGATGAATAGAACAAAATTTTGCATAAAAAACACATGATGTTTCATTCGATCCTTTGTAATTAGTTAAGGCAGGCATAACTCTTGAAGTAGAAACTGCGTAAGATTATAGATCTACAAGCACAAACAATAATATAAAAATGTCACAACAGCTATCATATAAATACACAAACACTAAATCCTCATACAAACTTAAAAAGTAAGAAATCCAAAAAAAAAAAGACAAAATCAAGCAGCATCGACTCAAGAGACTAAACAGAGCAGTAAATGTGGTTTCACAGTAGCAACCACCAGCATGTTGTGGCAATAGCAAGAGCACACAAACAACAACCAGAGATTTAACAGGGCAGCTGATGAAGAAAAACATGCGCTGCAACAAGAGAGAGAAAATGATAACATATTTATGACACACAATAAGCACCTAAAAACAGCACCATTAGACAGCAATTCTAAGCGTAAATCATACGTCTATATTAGTTACAGAAGTTCGAGTAATACTTTATGTTGGGAGAAAAGATATGGGTTAACACAAGTCAATACTAAAAGGGAACAAAAATGGTATGAACCATAATACGTCCTCAGTAACCATAAGCCTAATAGGAGGTCATTCCAAGTACATATGTCGAGATGACAAAAAACAGTAACATGTCATCACAAACATCAAACATGAAACCATTATTAAAGTTTAAACATCAAACATGACAAAAAAATCAGTATTAAGATCGAAAAATAAATGAAATCACAAACATGTCATCACAAACATGTAACATAAATTATAAATGACAAAAAATCAGAAAACACGAACCCAGAAAACACGAACCCTAAACAAATCAAACCCTAACAAAAAGGCAGACCTAGATACTTAAATTGTTAAACATCAACGAGAAATCACAAACATGTAATATAAATGAATTCACAAACATGAAATCACAAACATCAAACATGACAAAAAAAAAAAAAAACAAGTATTAAGATCGAAAAATAAATGAAATCACAAAATTTGTCATCACAAACATGTAACATAAATTATAAATGACAAAAAATCAGAAACAGAAATCACAAACATCAAACATGTAAAGTTGTAAACAAGTCAGAAACCCTAAATAATTCAAGTTAAGAATTTAATATACAATTATACATGACAAATAATAACGAACATAGTAGATCTCACATATGACAAAAAATAAGATACAAATAAAAAATCAGTATTAAGATCGAAAAATAAACTTGACATTCCTAAAAAATTCTAGATCTCACATATGACAAAAAAAAAAAGTAAAAAACAATCAAAAAATACATGATATTCCAGTAGATCTGCAAACTGGACCAGCAGTCCAGCACATAATCCCACATTCACATGCAAGCATATCTTCCTAATTCTAAAAAAAAAAGGAATTCTAGAAGTGTAGAACACTTACCTGGTGGTTGCGACATACTGTTTTTAAATATTAAATTTGCTTTTTTTTTTTGCTTCTTTTTGCTTCTTTTTTCTTCTTTTTTGCTTCTTCTTTGCTTCTTCTTTTTCGACGATCACCGTGTTTTTCCGACGATCTTCACTTCTTGACCAAAAGTCCAAAACCCAGAAAATTAACCAAGAGAACACAAACCCGTAAACCGTATTTAAGAGAAATGAGAAAGTTGAAAGATAAATATGAAAGAAGCGAAGAAAATAAGATAGAGAGAGAGAGAGAGAGAGAGAGAGAAAGAGAGAGAAAATGAGAAAGTAATAGAGAATTAGAGATTGATCAAAAAAAAATTCTGGAAGAAGCGAATAATTTTGAGGGTTTTTTTTTAGGGTTTGGAAGGGAGAGGAATAGAGGATGAGAGTGAGAGGGAATGCCGGATCGGATGAGAGAGAAAATGAGGTGAAGAAATGAGGCGTGTGAGGTTAAAAAATAGGTTTATATACTAGGGATTAGGGTGGAGGTTTAGGGTTAGATTTCTGATTCAATCTCAACCGTTGGATCTAATCATTGAGTGGCTAAGATTCATTTTAGTGAGTTAATTTTAGATTTTTAGAATTTTTGATTTTAGAGATTAAAGAAATGAAGGGTCAAGGGCTCAGATTTAATATTAGCTAATCAATGGTCTCAAACCAAGATCCTTTACATATTTTTTTGACCAATGAACATCAAGAGTGACCAAGCACATGGATTTCAAAATCTCAATGGTTGGATTTACTCTTTCTCAAATCAAATGGTTAAGGTTAAGTCTTAAGAGTTGTTAAGACAAGACACAAGTAATGCTTTTTTCTAGTTTTTATATTTATAATTCTACATTTTTTAATACCAATTGTAATTATAGTATTGGTTTGTAAATTTGTTTAGTAATTAACTAATTACTAATTAGTACTATTATAAATTAATAAATATTACAAACTTTAGAAGTTTCATACTTTAATTACTATTTTTAATTATAAACAAGATGATTCATGTAAAAATTATTATGAATGAATAATGATGTATTGATGACTTGATGTGAATTGTGAAATAGTGAAAGTAGAAACTGTTAACTGTTAAGTATGAAATATGAATGTATGATTATTTAATTAATGAAATAGACGGATTCCTAATTTCCTAGTATGACTTTTGATTAAGATCCACAACGATACGTATGATTAAGTTGCTATACGACTATACGTATATCAACTTAGTATCTTACTGTCTTTTAAGATCCAAAACTGAAACATCAACGATGAAAGTCGATCAATCTATTCTAAATTTCTAATGATGCTTTGATTATTGTTAAAACCGTGTAATAACATCGATGATCAATCTTATGATCATTTGATGGTTTTGACTTTTGATTAATGTCGAAGACAATCAATCTTATGATCATTTGATTAATTAATTTATGTCAAGATTGTGAACCTTAACTTAACGAAATTCGATTATGTTCATCCTCTACTAATATAGTGTATGATTATGTATCATCTTCATATGACATATTGACATATTCGATTAAGTGATTAACGTTGATCATTGTTACTTCACTACTTGTTGAGTTGTTCCATGAACGATGAAAGTCTAACTCTTTTTGTTGCTATATAGTGACTCATTCAGACTTGAGAGTGTGTAAGTCACTAACTAACAAAATGTTTAAGTTTAATAGTTTATTGACTCTAACACTATAAGTCTATAATCAATAATCAGTATGGACTATGGAGTATGGACTTATGCCTTAAGCCCTTAACAACTTAAATGCTTAACCCTTATGGTTGTTATTGTTACTTGTTAGATGTTAGATTGTTAGTTGTTATTTGTTACTTGAATACTTATGCAATCATGAATAAGAATAAGTGAATAACCGATACTTAGGCAATAGGCCAATAGCCAATGCCCAATGGTGAATGGCCCAATAATATAAGTATTAAGTGTATAACTTATAAGTCTTACTTTAGTAACTTTAAAAATTAGTAATATAAGTATCAAACTACTAACGATTCAATGTATTATTACAAAGTTCACAATGACTCAATCAAAATTCACAATATTAGTATAATTACTATAATATATCACTATAAACTGTATAAAGTATAATCTATATCACAATATCACATGTTATAAGTTTATAACGTATAAGTTATAACAATCTCGACCCAAACCAAATCAATACGCCGCCGGTTTGAGATTTCAGCTGATCCAAGAACCAAGTCCTACCGAGATCCGATTTATTCTGACCCAAATCATTCCGAAAGCCGATTTATTCCGACCCAAGTCATTCCGAAAGCCGATTTATTCCGACCCAAGTAATTCCGATAGTCGATTACTTGAATACTCAATTAATTCCGAAAGTCGATTTATTCCAACCCAATTCATTCCGATATCGATTTCTTCCGACCCAAGTCATTCCGAAAGCCGAATTATTCCGACCCAAGTCATTCCGAAGCCGATTTATTCCGACCCAAGTTATTCCGATATCGATTTCTTCCGACCCAAGTAATCCGAAAGTCGATTTCTTCCGACCCAAGTCATTCCGAAAGCCGATTTCTTCCGACCCAAGTCATTCCGAAAGCCGATTTCTTCCGACCCAAGTCATTCCGAAAGCCGATTTAGGCCGACTTCACCTTATTCCATTCCGACCCAAATTCACCCAACCCAGATACCGACCGACCCAGTCTAAGCCGACCCAGTTCCGAGATCCCCTCACCCAGTTGAACCCGACCCAAGTTCACCCGACCCACCCAGTTCCGACCCATGACACACTCTCACCCAGATTATTTCGACCCAAATCATTCCGACCCAGCTTGGGTCAACCCAAACCCAGCCAGTGACCCAGATTGACACCAAGATCTTTTTCTATATGAAAGATTCGGTTAATCAATTCATCAGGTGATGTCGGGTTGCGTTTGACCTGCCTAATCTCGGCTCTTTAGGTTCGGTTATTTTCCAGTTTGGCGTCAGTTTTTTATATTAAGAACCCAATTTTATCCTTTTAATTCTACGGCGGATCAAATTTTGCCAAGTCTACCTACAACAAAAGAAGTAACAACTAGTCTTACAATGGACCGCCTATTCCTAATTTGAAATTAGGCAATGACCCAATCCCTATATTAGGAAGAGAACGGACGCCATTCTGAATACAACCGGAGCATTTTTAAGAATATCAAATGCTCGTACGACGTCTGCTACGGGTCAAATACGGAGCATTTGGGGCCTAAAAGCCGGAGTATTTGATGTTTTTTGTACTAGTAAGTGACTAGTTCAATTTATTTTGAGACCATTGTAATCTATTTACAATTAATTTATTCAGTTTTCACATTTTCTTAATCCATTTAGTGGCTAGTTTAATTCTTTTAGTGGCTAGTTTAATCCATTCGGTAAGACTGTCGGGTTATTTTTTTAAAATCGTATGTTGTAGTTTGAGATTCAAAGGGAAACAAATGGAGGAGAAGGAAAGGAACTACTAGGTCAGGGCTTATAGGAGGTCACAACTCCCCGTTTTGAGTCTTTTCATGCCGTAGTATAAAAACCTGAAAAACGGGTGCAAGATGTCTAAAGATAATGTTGGGTTAGAGTGAGAAGGAATGAGCTTCTTAGAAGAATGTCTATTCTAATAATTTGTAACAGAGTAGAAAACATGTTTTTCCTCTTTTTTAGTTGTATCATATTGACTTTTGATACCATTTATATATTCGAATTTGATATTGTTTAATTATTTTTACATATTAGATTCGTCTTGTCATATACTCCATCGGTTTCATTTTAATTTACTCACTTTACTTTGGGGGAGAATCAAGGAGAAAGTGCAAAAGTATGAGAGATAAACTGAAAAGGTGGAGAGATAAATTGAAAAGTGAGAGAGAGAAATTAAAAAGTGGGTTAAAATATTAAAAAGTGTATGACATGGGTGGAAAAAGAGGAGAAAGTAGATGTGACATGTTACCAAAAATAGAAAAAGCAATAGTGTGTAGATTAAAAAGAAACAGACCAAAAAGGAAAGTGTGTAGATTAAAGAAACAGACCAAAAAGGAAAGTGTGTAGATTAAAAAGAAACGGAGGGAGTAGTTTTATAATATTAACTGTTTATAATATGTACCTATATATAATTAGAGATATTAATGTTCAAAGTTGTGTGTTGTCAAACACGCCAAGAGCTTTGGGGAGCTTAGTTGGCATCTAATTGTTGGAGTCTATTTGGACTCCGACAAGGGTACCAAAGTGAGTAATTTCATAAGTTGGAGGTAACAAAGTAAAAGTAAGCTAGTACCAAATGACTCTTACTCGATACTAAAGTTAACTTAGTACCAACTTGACTACGCTTTGGTATCAGCTTATATATTATTTTGGTATCTCCGACCTATAAAATTACCAAAATATTCTTATTGGAGTGTCTTTTAATAATGGCCCTGTTTGACAAATAGAGTTTAGAGTTTAGCTGTTAGAGTTTAGATTTTGCTGTTAGAGTTTTAACTTTTTGTTCAACAGATTTGACTGTTGATTTGACAACTTTTTCTTATAAATGTGTTTGGTAACAATTAACTGATTGCTAAAATTTGTTTGCCATTTGTTTGTATGAAATGACATTTATAGAAATTTATATATATATATATATATATTATTATTATTAGAGGCAAAAAAGTCATTACACATATTTTTACCTAATCCTCTAAAGAAAAAGCTCCTATTATGAGCTTTTTCATTTTGAGAGTTTTATTCCAAAACTCTATCTAAAACTCTCTTTTACCAAACACCCATTTTAGAGTTTTTGACTAGTCAAAACTCTAAAAGTGGTCTAAAATTCTCCTTTTACTCCAAAACTCTAATTGCCAAACACCACCCTTATAAGTTACCAACACTTTATCGCCTTCTTGTATAACTAGAAAAACAGAGGAGCTACAACTCAGATATTTTGAAAGAAACATAGGGTAAGAGCCAAGAGGGGTAGAAACAAAAAAGTAAAGCAGCCAAGATGTCAGGATCACATACACAACCAAACAGCTTTTTATCTTTGGTTGATCTCTCCCTCCCTTCCCTTTCACAGTAATGATTCTTTCTCTCTTTCTTCCTTCACAGTTCACACATCCCTTTTTCTTCTTTTTCTAAAATCTTTCTTTCTCCAAATTCAAACAAATTTTGATACTTCTACCCTCTTCCATCTCTCTCTCTCTCTCCTCTCTGTTTCTCTGATACATATATGATCAGTTTCTCAGCCCATGAAAACTCTCATCTTTTTTCTTTTGTACCCATATTAGCAGTTTCCTGCAGAAATAGAAGAAAAAGCTTACTGTTTCAGATCCCAACATATTTCCCCTTTCTTTCTCTTTCTTCAATTTCCCCAATAACGAGAAAAAACCCAATCTTTCTCTCTCTAGGTTTTATAATACAGTTCAGTTCAGTGTTCACTGTCTGATTTTTAGCAGTAAGTATAAAGCAAACTCTCACCTTCCTACTTCTCCAACCCCTATATAGTGGTCCTCTCCCTATCTTATTTTCACCTCTTTTTCTCTCTCCTCTTTTTTTCTTTCTCATTTTCTCAACATACCCATCTCTTAATTTCACCTCTTTCATATACCCATTTGAAAATTTCCATCATTTTTGCTGAAATTTCTAGAAAAAAAAAAGTGGTTTTTTATTTTTATTTTTCTGGGTTTTTTTTGGTAGCAAAATGCAGGACCAGGGGTTAGGAATGATGGGCGGAGGCGGCGGAGGCGGTGGCGGAGGAATTAGTGGTTTAATGGGAGGAGATATAGCGTTTTCAGATCATTATAGACAGCTAAAAGCTGAGATTGCAACACATCCGCTGTATGAACAGCTGTTATCAGCTCATGTTTCTTGTTTAAGGGTTGCAACACCTATTGATCAGTTGCCTCTTATTGATGCTCAGCTTAATCAGTCTCAATCTTTACTTCGTTCCTATGTTACTCAACATAATTACTCTCATTCTCTCTCTCCTCATGAAAGACAGGAACATAATCACTCTCTCTCTCCTCATCAAAGACAGGAACTTGACAACTTCTTGGTACACTTTCTCCTACATGAAATATATACTTCCTCCGTTATCAAATAAATGAAACGCTTATTTTCTTTATGTAAGAGTTTTTTGAGAGAAGTGTTTTATTTATTTCAGAAACGCAAGGAGTATAAATTGTGCATATATAAAAGGTTTACTAAAGTTTTTGGCTTTCTTTATATTTTGGGTTTCAGGCACAATATCTGTTGGTGTTGTGTTCTTTCAAAGAACAGCTACAAAATCATGTTAGGGTCCATGCTGTTGAAGCAGTCATGGCATGCCGTGAAATTGAACAGAATTTGCAAAATCTCACTGGTAATACCTATTCTATTCTGGTTAATTATTTACTATCTCAATTTGGATTTAGTCGTCACGTTACTACTAGTTTAAATTTATGCTATCCCATTTGTATATTTACCGACACATGTTTGACCATTAATAAAAATATGTCATAATCCGTACGATGATTCCTTATAGTTTAGGTAGAAATATGGTCTAATTAATTACATCCTCTGTCCCACAATAGCTGAACATTTTTCTTTTATGTTTGTCCTAAATTAGTTTGAACACTTTTATTCTTGGCATGGTCCCACCATTAATATATTATTTTTTTTACATATTTTTGGCCCACACTCTACTTTTTATCAATAAAAAGTTACTCAAACTCTCCTCTAATAAAAAAATACCCTACCAACTCCTATCACAGCTACTTTTTAAATAAAATAACATTTGATAACCACACAACAACTTATCACCTTGAATTACGTGTCACAACGAGTGTTCAGATCTTTCTGGGACGGAGAGAGTAAGTTGATAAATTTTGACTTTCAACACGCAAAGGCGTGAACTTTTTCGAGACAGAGGGGGTCTATTTCTCTCGATCTATGTATCGAATGTTGCCATATGTCTTAAAAATGATAGGGTTAATTGTTGTGGTGAAAATAGATAATAAGGACAAAATGTGAATAAGATTTTAAGGAACAATACATATGATATTGTTTCTTTTTCTTTTTTGATAAGAATATGATATTGTTTCTTGTATGTAAAACATATGATGAAGTATTATATTCTATCTGTTTATTTTGCCTGTATGTTGAAGTTTGCATTAATTGAGGCTCCTATGTTTCACTGTTTTGGTGATTGATAAGTTTGGTAGGCAAAAAAAATAATCAATGACAAAATTAGGGGAAGGGGGGGAGAAGAGGTTCTTGTTGCAATTGCTTGTGTTGACAAACAAGGATGGTGGGTGTAGTGGGGCCTACTGAAAAGGAAATTTTAATTTATAGTTAGTAGAAGATATATAGTTAGTTGGTGTGGGAGGGAAAGAGAAGAAGAAGGTAAGCAAGCTGGAGGCTCCAACCTCCACCAATCACCAATCACCAATCACCAATCAGCAATCGAAAGCTACCAATCAAATATTGTTTGTTTTCTAGAAAATATTGCATGATTGGTTGTTGATTAATGAAAATTACTATACACTTAGGAAGATGATGTTGTCACTTGTTAACCAATATCTATTGTGAGGTTGCTACTATTAGTAATGATAATTTACGTTGTAGTTTTAATAAAATAAAAGAATACCCATTCTCTTGAGATAATTGGGATTTAAATTTTTATTTAAAGCACTATGCTCAAATCTCATTATGTCATGTCAATCTTGATTAATAGTTAAAAATGTTTTGTTGTTTTTCCAAAGACATTGAAGTGGGGTTCTTTAAGCATATTAGCTCAACATTGATTGATATGACTTTTTTATATATAGAGAATGCGTTTAAATTTGGTTTTGATATAGCTTTATTATTAGTTAAATGTGTGTTATGTTCAACTGATTTGATGTATTTGAACTTATCCGAACTTACTTATTTGAAGTTATCAAAAAGTATATAGAACACATGTGACCTAATTTTTTCAAAAAATAAGTTAATGTATCCTATTCAGCGGAGTTGTAAGGTACACAATTATCAGTAGTTCTATAATGGTTGTTTTCCATAAAGCAACCACAATCACAAATTTTTCCATTTCAGGAAAATTCAGTAATTGTAGCTGTTTGGTTACAATGATACATAGTAAAAAAATTGTGCACTTTTATCTCTTCAATTGCATAAAAGCTAATGATTTCATATAAAGCTAGACTAAAAGTGCATGCTATATTTTAATGCTACTCATATAAATTAGAAGAGTAACATGTAATTAAGTTTAACGTGAATCTTGAACATTAAGTTTGCTTACATCACCTTTGTGTTGCACCTTAAAGATATATGACTAAAAGACATTCGAGGTTGTTTGAATGGGATAATCTTGAGATCTAAGTTAGCAGAGTTATTGTGAAATACTACATAGCTAACAAGCCTAACTTGAAGCTTGAAGGAACAATAAAATTCTTCTGAAACTTCAAAAAGAATTGAGTTTTAGTGGATTTTTCTATGGTGCTAACACATTACTAGGCAAGATATGCTTGCTTGAAAACTTCAGGTTTTCTATTCTAATATACAGTGCATATAAATTACTAGTTTTTAGAGGAAGAAAGCCATTGTCAATGTTGATGTAAGAGAATGCGTGTTCATGAATTATAAAAAAATAGTCAACTATATACTAGATAAACTAACTTAAGGATATTGGCTGTTTCAATATCCATTGATTAATTATATGGTTTATAACTTAATGTGTATCTAGGAGGAGCGTAAGCAGAATTAGTATATCTAGTAAAGTATTGTATGAAAAGGGGATCAATAATGGAGCTTTTTAAGAGGTTTATATCCCTATCAAATTTTTAAAGAGATAGTATATGGTAGAATATGCCTTTTTCTTTTTTGGGTTAGATAAGTTTAGACTATGGAAAATATCTTCTATAATTTAGCTTTTTGTCCTTTTTCTTTTCATATGGAATTTTCTATCTCACTGTTAGTTTATAATATATTTCATATATTTGATAAATTAAATTAGTTTACCACTAAAATAAGTGATACACATTATTATACGCGTAAAATTGAAACATCTTTTTAATTTATTGGAAGATGTACGTTGTGATCAATTATCACTTTTGTTTACATAGAACATTTTAAGCACATGTCAATATATATTGTGCATCAAATTAACATGGACAATAACCAATATGTGAGTGCATTAAGTATATATGACAGGTTGACAGCTTGTGGTTGCGCTTTAGGGCCAACTTAAATTTGATGTAATATGAGCATGCGAGTGGTATGACGGAAATAGAGCACCTACCATGTAGGTGATTTGCCACTTACAAAACGAAATGAAAAGGAAAGAGCACCAATCACTACAATTTCAATTTTATATACTAGATCACTTCATTTGTTATATTTATTTCTTTATGGTCCGTCCTTTTAACTTGTTCTATATGTTACATTGGTAAAGTTTTATCACTGCTTTTTATCTACACTTGTATTTATCAGTATCCACTCATATTCTTTCCACCATTCCTACCCTCTCAAGAAAAATTGTTAAAAAAAATTAGAGTTGACAAAAAGAGTACAACTAAACAACAAACCATTTATTATTTAAAAGAAAAAGAAACTAGAGTGCGAGTCATACAAGTATAATACTACCAAAGCACCATCTCTCTCTTGTTTGTTACCAAACAATATGCTATTTAGCCGTTTTCCTTAGAAAAAATAAGGAAACGCACAATATATACAGATGAATGTGATCTCTTCTTGCCTCTCTATCTCCCCTAGTTTTCAACTCCATTGACATAATGCATGCTTTCATAAAGAGAATGCAACACCGGCATATTGTTTCATTCCTTAGTAAATGGTAACCAATTATTGGAATGTACAACAGTACAAGTATAGATTTTTTCAACGTACCAATGAAAATCTACGGTCAAAGTGAACTTTGACCCCGAAAAAGGAAATAGTGCATACAAATAGAAACGGAGGGAGTATCAGTCTAAGTAGAAGGTTTGTGTTGGACAATTTCAGGCGCAACACTGGGAGAAGGAACAGGTGCAACAATGTCTGATGACGAAGATGAATTGCAGTTAGAATACTCTATGGATCAATCATCAGGAGGAGAGGCGCATGACATGATGGGTTTTGGGCCATTACTTCCTACTGAATCTGAAAGGTCTCTCATGGAGAGAGTCCGCCATGAACTCAAAATCGAATTAAAGCAGGTAAAACTCTTGCACTTTTTTCCTTCATGAGAATATTTTTCATACTATTTTTGATGATTAATGAAGAAGTTCTTTTTCGTGAAAATGTGCAGGGATTCAAGTCCAGGATCGAAGATGTGAGAGAGGAGATCCTCCGCAAAAGGCGAGCAGGGAAACTACCTGGTGATACCACTTCTGTTCTTAAGGCATGGTGGCAGCAACATTCTAAGTGGCCTTATCCTACTGTAAGATACTGCTCTATATATCTTTCATGATCATTTTGCATACAACTCCCTATTCCTTGTTAACTTATGTAGGCTTTGTTTTTTTAACGTAGAAAAACATTATTTGAAGCTATATTAGCCCTTAGATTTAACTTATTGACTGCTACTATTACGATACTAGATGGACGCTAATACTGAAATTGCACCGACTGAGACGGACGAGCTGACTTAGCGCATGATGTGTTTGGTAAAACTAGTTGTTTTGGTAGCTGAAATGTACACTATATACAACTATACAAGGTTTGAAGATAAAATATAAGTGGAGAATAGGAAAATAATAAATTTTAGCTCCGTTTTTTGAGAGACCTAATCAAAGCATATCACCTCAATTTAAGTCAAGTTCGGCTCCTTAGATCTTACTATTCAATAATCTTAAAAATTTCAGCTCCAGATCTTTTATAGCCATTAGGTAAGTGTAAAAAGGAACATCAACAATTCAACGTTAATGACTTTTAGTATTGTTTTGTAATGGAATTTTCATTATAAAGTCTATGGTAATGTTTGTCCACCCTTAAAACATCTCTTTTTTTCATAAAATTAGTTACTATTCGTCACCACTTTAGAACGTTGGATTGATAGTTATGCAAGTTATGAAGAAAAAAACATGTTTGTGAGTTTCATTATTATAAACTATGGCACGACATCTTTCTTACAAATTATCCTAAAATTTATCATTATTAACCCCATTTATCACTGTCTACCAAACAGGCCGTTAAAATTGAGTGAAATGAGTTACCTAACTATAGTCTAAATTTATCAACTTATATTTGGTTATCTCAACTAACCTAAACTAATTAACCTTTTATGAACTTATCCAACAAACTTATACTTCATACTGAAACTTTCTTCTTAGGTGAGTAATATGAAGCCTTATAACAATAAATGTCATCAAAATGAGCCATCCGTTCTTATTAATCATAACCTCTAATCTAGGACAGACATACATCAGCATTATTTCTTCATAAATTTTCACCTACAATTTTAAAGATATTAATTCTGAGTAGACATCAATCTAAGCTATGTCCCTCTACATAATGACAGGAAGATGACAAGGCAAAACTAGTTGAGGAAACAGGGTTGCAACTCAAGCAGATTAACAACTGGTTTATCAACCAGCGGAAGCGTAACTGGCATAACAACTCTCAGTCTGCTAATACCCTCAAGTCCAAGCGCAAGCGCTAAATCATCCATCCATCCATCCATCCAATTCATTTCTGCAGCATGATGAACAGATCCATCAAAAGATTATATGCAAATATAGGTTATTGTGTCGCGAGCTCGGGTGCAGGTTCATATCTAACCAAAAACTACTGCTAAATATATACTGAAAAATTCAATGTTGGAATTATTAGGATATGCAACTTCTATAGTTTGGTGTAAAGGAAAAAAATGATATGCATAGAGAGGTTTAGAACCGTTTGGATTATCTGGGATGTAATATACAACTATAGCTACTTAATTCTTCATGTCCTATTATCATCTGATCTTTTTCATTATTTCTAAATCTTGATTGTTGACAATTTGTGCTCATGATTATATTACTTTTGTTTGAGCCTTGACAATTGCACATGTCATGTTTTCCTTTTGATCTATGTTTTCCTTTTGATCTAACTTGGTTTGAGTTTTATCATTTAATGGTGCCTCATCATGATTCATGGACTAGCAAATTATGTATCATGATTTCCTATTTTTGGCTGATATGACTTTGTGAAGGTAAATGGACATTACAAACTGTGTTTGTTTCCAGAAAAGGGCATACTAAACAAGTGAGCTAAAAGTTCTCAAATATGGAAACTAATCATACACGGTTTTAAATCTTAACGGGAGTCTTATTACAATCGTGGGTTTTCTTTTTCCTTTTCCTTTTAGCTTTCTGACGTAGTCAAAATTAATGGAGGAAAAGCAAGCGCAATTCCTAATACGAGCAAACAAATTTACAAGCAATAAATATGTAGAAACTCCGGAATCCATCAGAAAAGAGTTAAAACTCTCAAAAAGTATTAGAAGAAAAGCTGCCTTCTAATGACGGCTAAAAACATTTAAATAGTCTAAGCAAAACCCTAATACGAAAATTAGGAAGAAAAAATCATCGAAAATTATTAAAATGCTGTTTTCGGGCCCTAAACGAACTCGGATTAAAAGCCGGTAGGTCACAGCTTAGCAATGTGTTGGACTCGTTGGCCCGTTACCCTTTTCGAAAGGGCATTTTATTAATCATTCTGATACCAAGAGCCTGACTAGTAGATATCATTTCAGACTTTTTCAACGACGGGCTTCCTCATCGAACAGTACAGCTAGCCTTCCTACGTCACTTTCTCTCTCAAATCCATGAAAGGGAATAACCATGGTTGTGGATGTAGTTCTGACGGTGTTTGGTATGTTGGTATGTGGGAGTGAGAGTTGAATACGTGACTGAAAGTTCATTAAAGTAAATTTATTTTTTGTGCTTTATTGGAGCATAGTGGAAAATGGAAATAATAAGTTGAGAACAAAAAATTACCAAAATGTCTTTACCAACCTTCTTTTTTTTTTTTTTTTTTTTTTTTTTTTGTAAGTCTTATTAAAGTTAATCTAACCAAAATACATGAGGATTTTTTTTCTTCTTCTTTCATTAATGGCAAAGTTGTATTTTTAGTCTTTATCTTAATTTCCATCTCTAATTCTTGCCCCCTTTGGGTATTCTTTATCCCATCTTCTATTTCCTTTCTCATGAAACAAACATGAAATCAAACTCCCATCTTTTAAGTCCCAACCCAAGCTTCAAATCCCTCCAAAACAAAAACTCCCTTAAAGGCTGTATTTGTAGAGGAAATGCTTCCTTCGTCTTGCATGCTTGTATGAACGGTCAACGGTGGAGCTATGCCTGGCTTAGTGAAAGTCAATCAAAGTCAAAGTCAATCAACTTTGACCATATTTAATCATTTATATAAATACTTTCTCAATTCTTTTATATATTATCACAATATCACTACATATAGCTTGGACACAATAGAAATGTGGAGACAAGATAAGTGGTTTCAGATAACTAATGAAAAAGTAGATATGTGAGTAAAATAAATACTAAAAATGAATATATAGTGATTAATACCAAAACTGCCTCAAATGGGAGATGTAGTGATTATAAAAGAATAATAGACGAAGTACGAAAGTATAATAATGTGTCATCTTATTAGATTCACGTTGACGAGTATTTTTAAACTATCAACTTTTTATAATTTTAATAATACACTACTCAAGATATTAATTGTTAAAAAAGTGTCCTAATGAAGAATGTGGAAAAGCAAAAGAGTAGAACATTGCATTATTGGGGGAGTATTATCTATTATGTATTCTAATTTCTTGACGCATGCTTGTTAGTAGGGATGGCAATTGGGCGGGGCGGGTGCGGAGGATGGTACCTCCACACCCGCACCCGCATAAAATTCCCATCCCCATCCTCGCCCCACCATCCATTGCGGTGGAAAATTCCAGACCCATCCCCGCCCCACCAACTACATATTTAAACCCTTCCCCGGCCCACCACCCGCATGGGTAGCCGCACCCGCTTCGTACCCGCCTCGTACCCACTTCATCCCCGCCCCACCACCGGCATGGGTGCTAACACCAGCTTCGTACCCGCGTCATACCCACATATTTATATTTTACAAGATAAAATTATTAATAATATAAGTATATAAATAGAATTTAATAATAAATATGCGGGGCGGGCGGGGGTGGGGCGGGTATAGCATAAAATCCACACCCGCTCCACCATCCATTGCAGGTACCATTTTAATCCCTATCCCCGTCCCATACCCGCCAAACCTAGACCCATCCCCGCCCCACTTGGGCAGGGATGGGGGTGGGTCTCCTACTTGACCCGCCCCACTGCCATCCCTACTTGTTAGGTACTTGGACTCCATGTGTTGTTACCCTTGGGCCGTTGGGCGTGACCAGATGCTAGTCTAAAGTCATTAATTATTACGTATCTAGTATTCAAGTGTTCATTATAAAAATCAACTATTTTTCACTTAAGCCTCTTTGTGTTAAACGAGGTAAACTAGGTAATGTTAATATAATGACGATTGCACAACCTTTGTGTTATAACGGATGTGAAAAAGAATAAATATTGAATGCAAAATCAAAGAAAAATACACACAGATTTACGTGGTTCACCAACGGAGTGTTGGCTACTTTCACGGGCAGGAGAGAGAATAGTTTTATTGCTCTTGGGGAATTCCAGGTTACAGATGTGATTATAACCCTAATCGTCGAATTAACGAAATAGGTTAAAAAGTATTTTATAACCCGATTCGAAATCGCATCCCCGCATCGCATCCCTGCATCCCCGCGCTGATCGCGAGTCGCAGTAGGCTCTCGGCATTCGTCCGCGAGCTGAGGCATTGTGCCGCGACTCGCCTTTTTGAAGATAACCATATTCAAGACATTACTTACAACAAATCTCCACCTTGACTTGAATCCTCTCACAACGAACCAGATAATCAGATAATAGATAACCAGATGCATTGATCACAACGCCTAGATTCTCCCTGCAACCAGATTTGCCCCGAAAGACAAACAGACCAGATTTGTCCCTTGAGGACACCAGATTAGCCCCGAAGGGCCTCAAACTTCCCCAAAGGGCAACTAACAACCTCGAACGTTGAGCAAGTCCAAACGATGTTGAAACTTACTCTGCGGAACCGGCTTGGTGAACATATCAGCAAGACTATCAGCTGTACCTACCTTCTTCACCTTAACTCTTGTCTCACTTCTTAGGAAATGATACCTGACATCTATGTGTTTAGTCCTCTCATGATGAACTTGATCCTTGGGCAAGCATATCGCACTCAAGCTGTCACAATACACTATCGCCTGATCATGATGTAGACCCAAATCACTGACTAGGCCGTTTAACCAAATTCCCTCCTTAGCTACTTCTGTCAAGGCCATATACTCTGCTTCAGTAGTGGACAAAGTCACCGTAGGCTGCAAAGTAGCTTTCCAACTCACAATAGAACCACCAAGAGTAAAAACATAACCAGTCATATATCTTCTACCATCCACATCCCCAACATAATCAGAATCAGAGAAACATGTGACTAAATATGTCACATCACCACCATAAATGAGACTAATATCTGACGTACCTCTAAGATACCGAAAGATCCTCTTGACTGCCTGCCAATGCTATTTTCCAGGGTCAACCATGAACCTACTAACAACACTGACTGAATGTGCAAGATCCGGCCTGGTGCAAACCATGGCATACATCAAGCTCCCCACTACACTAGCATAAGGAACCCGAGTCATGTACTCCTTCTCCTCAGCAGACTTAGGCGCGAAAGCAACCAACAATTGATTATTGGCCGCACTTAAAGTATATAAAGGTTTTGCTGTTGACATGCCAAACCTTGACAATATCTTCTCAATGTAGCCTTTTTGTGACAAGAAAAGCTTCTTTTGAGCACTCTCCCTATAAATCTCCATACCCAAAAATTTTCGAGCCGCACCCAAATTCTTCATCTCAAACTTAACACTGAGAAGCTCCTTCAACTTCTGAACATCCGATTTTTTCTTTGCTGCTATCAACATATCATCTACATACAACATTAAGTAGATGAAAGATCCATCTGTCAGCTTGTTGTGGTAAACACAACAATCATATGAATTCCTGTTGTAGCCTAGCTCCATCATGTAGCTATCGAACCTCTTGTACCACTGCCTCGGAGACTGCTTTAGCCCATATAAGGACTTCTTCAACTTGCAAATCGAACTTTCTTTCCCCGGAACCTAGAAGCCATCTGGCTAGGCCATGTATATCTCCTCTTCCAGCTCTCCATGTAGAAAAGTTGTTTTAACATCTAGTTGCTCGAGCTCAAAATCCTGATGTGCAACTATTGCTTCTAGCACCCTGATAGAAGTATGCCTGACTACAGGTGAAAAAATCTCATTGTAGTCTACACCCTTACTTTGTGTGAACCCTCTTGCAACTAATAGAGCCTTACACTTGACCCCCTCTGCAGATGTTATCCCCTCTTTTTTTTTCTTGAAAACCCATTTACAAGTAACAATTTTTCTCCCTGGAGGCTTAGGCACAAGATCCCAAGTCTCGTTCTTATGATGTGACTTCATTACATCTCCCATTGCAGCAAGCCAATTGTTAGACTCCGTATATGTAACTGCCTCCCTGTAGGTAGATGACTCATAGACATCCACCTCCTCAGCAACCTGTAGTGCATAAGCCACCATATCTATTTGGCGGTTTCCCAAAATTCGTCCTCATAGGACGTTCCCGAGCAAGGCTAGGCGCCTCTTGACTTGGTGTTGAAGAATGTGGTGCTTCAGAAATTTATGTGTTGATTCTCTTCATGTGTTTCATCACTCTCATCATGAGTGACTTGCTGCTCCACCTGTTTATCAATACTACCACTATCTGCTACAACAATGGACTTCACAGTAGGATTAAACATAGGATTTTCATCAAAGACTACTTTTCTACTAAGTATAACTCTACTCTTAGACGGGGACCAAATTCTATAACCCTTCACTCCAACCCCATATCCTACAAACACTCCCTTTTTGGCTCTCGGCTACAATTTACCCTCATTTACATGATAGTAAACACTACAACCACAAGCTCGCATATTAGAGTAATCTGTAGGCTTACCTGACCACATCTCATAAGGTGTTTTGAGATTGATTCCATAGTGAGGTCCACAGTTTTAGCATGTTGTACTAATGGCTTCTACCCAAAACCTTCTAGTCATCCCAGCATTAGAGAGCATGCACCGAGCTTTCTCCAGAAGTGTCTGATTCATTCGTTCAGCTACAACATTCTGCTGTGGTGTATCCTTGACAGCATAATGCGTAGCAATCCCTTCATTCTTGCAGAACTCATCGAACTCAGACAAACAGAACTCCAGACCTTATCAGTTCGTAGCCCTTTGATCTTCTTCCCAGTTTGATTCTCCACTAAAGCCTTCCACTGCTTGAAATTTTTGAAAGCTTCACCTTTTGACTTCATTATGATCACCCAAGTCATCCTTGAAAAATCATCAATAAAAGACACAAAGTACCTGTGACCTCCCAAAGACTCAACACGTGAAGGACCCTAACAATTGGAGTGGAAATAATCAAGAGTACCTTTTGTTCTATGAATGCCCTTAGAAAACTTGTTACGATGTAGTTTCCCAAAAACATAGTGCTCACAAAACTCAAGGTTTGTGACCTTGTGGCCACCCAGAAGATCTGCCTTGGAGAGGATTTGCATTGCTCTCTCACTCATATGCACAAGTCTCATATGCCATAGCTTGGTCATATCCTCCTTCTGAATTTCAGATGAAGCAACATCAGCTGAACCTGAGAGAGTAGAACCTTGCAAAACATACAAAGTGCCACACTTGACCCCCTTCAACACATCCTTTGAACCCTTGCAGACATACACAACTCCACCCCTACCCCCACCTCTGAAACTGAACCTCATATTGTCGAGCAGACTAAGTGAAATCAGATTATTAGTCATCTGTGGAACATGTCTAACATTATTCAATGTGCAAAATGTACCATCATGTGTCCGGATCTTGATGGAGCTAATTCCAACTGTCTTGCAGATTGCACTGTTAGCTAGGGGTGTTCATGGGTGGTTAACCGTACCGAAATAAAATTTTGGGACGGTAACCGGAAGTATCGGTTCGCCATATTTGCGAACTGTAACCGCAACCTTTCAAACTGGTAACCACATAAACGGTTAACTGATTTTTGGGTACGGTTTTCCAGTTAACCGTGAACCGTTACTCAAGTTTTATCAAATTATTTTACTACTTTTATATATTAGATTTCAAATTTTTCTCAACATAAATAATATACCATTAATACCAAGATTCTCTATAAAAGACAATCATCTCTAAAATCATTCCACACCAAAAAATATTACAATACAACGAATACATATCTCAAAGTTCTAAGAAAAAACAAGCACAAAAATCTAAACTATTACAAGGGTAGTTCACAGTGAGTTGTTCACAGTGAGTAGTTCTAAGAAAAAACAGCAGCAAGTGCACATGAAATCTCCCGCCATCAAAAGAGATTCATCAAAAGGCAAAGAAAAAACATGAAAACAAAAACTTTAAAAAGAAAACAGCAAGCAACAAGTGCACAGAGGTTTAAAAACTTTAAAAAGAAAACAGCAAGCAGCAACAACAAGCAGCAACTACTTTACTTACTAAATTACTTCATTTAATAAAGAATATAATTAATTAATATAATTATTACAGTATAAAAAATTAAATAATAATAAAAAATAAATTTATCCGGTTTTTCCGTTAACCTTTTTATAAAGAATCATAACCGTAACCGTACCGTTTAACCGTAATTTTTACCGGTTCGGTAACCGAACAGCTTAATCCCAAATTTTCCGGTTCGATAACCGCCCATTTTGACCTGTTTTTCGGTACGGTATTTCGATTTCGGTTTTTTATGAACACCGCTACTGTTAGCCATTGAAATATTACCCCCATCTACCTGCTCATAATTAATGAAAAACTCCCTACGAGGACTCATATGATACGACGCTCCGGAATCGAGAACCCACACATCATTGCAATGTGATTGTTCATTAGCAACTAAAAGCTAGAGCACCCTCAGAATTTGAATTTTCTGCTTGTAACACTCCGTAATTTTTATACCCAATTAGTAACTAATTGTATTAAATTATTTCATAAAAATAATTTCAGATTTCTTTTATTGAAAATACATTTTTTTTTATTATTAGATTTGACTTTATCTTAGAAAGGGTCAAAAACCTAATTCCTAAAATTCCTAGGTTAAACACCCTAAGTTACCTAACTGTTATAAGGAGGGATAAAAGTTAGGAAGACAAAACCAAAAAGTCAAAAAAATTAGAAGAACAACATTACTGCTCTTCCTCCCAGCGTGCATATTCCTTTCTTCTACCTTTCTTTTCTTTTTCCTTTTTTTTTCCTACTTGCTTCAACCAAGAAGTCCATTAAATCTACAAAAGAACTTATCATCCATCATCAAACATCAAGTGTTGTTCATTCATCTTTATCATATCTCAATTTTTGTGGGCGTTTTGAAGAGGGAGAATCGAGTTTGGCTTTGCGAATTTCGGGTCGAAAAGTCGGGTCAAAGAAAATAAGTTCGGGTCCTTTTCTGAGTAATATTACTCTGTTACTTCACTTTTATCAAGTAAGTTCCAACATTAAGTTTTAATTTTGATTTTTATTTAATTTTTCTGAATTTGGGGATTTTTAAATTAGGGTTCTTAGATAAATTGAATTGGGGGAAATTTATATTACATGAAATTCACATGATTGGTTCATATTTGGTGGTTAATATGATTTAGCTAGCATAGTTCGAGGTTAATTTGCTAATTATTAGTTTCAAGATTCACTCTAAAATTATTGTTATATGTGGATTGTTTGTTTTGTCGAATCTTAGTATAATACTGTAGTTGCTTGTTCAATGAAATATATCAGAAATTAACATGAGTGTATGTAGTAGTGTGATAGTTAAGTTTGGGGTTTATAGTTACAGTATTGTGGTTGTGAATGATTATGTCTAATAGCTTTTGAATGAATGAAATTTAGTTTGTTTGGTATTGTTTTGTACCTCAATATGTTTGTGGTGCAGTAACCTTACTATAATGGTGGAATGTTCATGTTTTTTCGTTTGAAGTGTATTTTGTCAAGTAGTAGTTAGTAATGGTCAAAATTAGCAAGATTTCACTCTAAAAGACGAATGTACTGATCATCTTAATGACAAGGAAATGTAATTTGCTCTAGCACCTTCCATAGCTTGCCTTATTTTAATGCTAAGCATAGAATGATTGGATCATTGGCCCCCTGCTAACCGTTCAAACAAGTAAGCCATTTGATACTTTGCCCTCTCCTAGTAGTAGTGAAGTTGTACTTTGCATAAAATACCACTTATATGAAGTTATGACTAAGCAGTAAGTTGTCCCTTTCACATGTAGTATGGAATGGCATGATATCGATTTTTAATTGTAAGCTTTTCATACTTTGCAAATGCATTACAGTATATCTTTATAATGGGTGGGGTTTCTTAAGCCAATATATTTAGGGTCGAGTCAAGCCTAGGCGTAACAATATGTGACTTATACTATATTATTATATTGTAGATTGCGGGTTCGTAGAGGAACCTTTTTGACTTGTGATTGAGATTGGTTGATTGTGGTTTGCTAATAAGGTAAGATTTCTTACTTTGCTTGTACAGATGAGTTCAGAAACATTTTCACATTGTTTGGAAATTTATTTTAACGATGAGATTGTTTTATGAAGTTTATACTTTGAGATTTAAATTATTCTCGATATTTATATCGAAAGAGGTTATGAGATTATTTATAAGATTTATATTAAAAGGAGGAAGTTTCTCAATGTTACCAAGTTTAATGAAAATGTGGGGTTGCCGGTAAGCGGTATTCCTCGAGTATGGAAGTAAGTTGAGTTAACAGTGTCTCAACCGTTTATTTAGTAGTTGGGAGTATATCGATCAATACTCTTGCCATTTGTCTTCCTTCTTGGTACGTTATCAAGTTAGGGGTATGCATACTAGGGACTTTGGTGTTTACCTTATCTAGTGAGCCTAGCTAGCTCATTGGATTTTTATTACTTCCTACTCACAGATTACAAAATAGTTATATTTGAACGTTTTACAGAAAAGTCCAGAAAGAAAGAAAGATTGGATTTGATATTGCTATAAAGTTAATACTGTACAACTTTTAAATGAATTTGTAAGATATTCCTATATATCTTACCTGCACATTGAATAGTTTTGTTTTATTATAGTATGAAATCTTGCTCAGCCTTTGGCTGATACTACAGTGTTTAATGTGCAGGTACCTGAAGGTAGTTAGCTTCTGGTTGGGTAAAGAGTGCGTTGGATCTATTTTAGCTTAATAAATATTAATAAGACTTCCGCTGTTATTTGTTTGACTTTAGAATTTACACTCTGGTTTGTAATAATTATTTACTTCCTAGCTAGTTGGTCTGTAATAATTATTTAAGATTTATTGTTTATTATTTATAGTAGAACATTTAGCCTTGCGGTTATTATTATTAATTATCGCGGCGTAGCACCTTTGGATTTTCCGAGTTTATTTATTATAAGTTGTTTTAGAAGTATTGGAAATTCAGGGTTGTTACAGTTGGTATCAGAGCCAGGTTACTAAGACTTCTTTAAGATGACCTTAAACAAGAATTGGTAAATAAATTATTAAAATTGAAAAGTCGTTGTGAGGAAGTGATATGGGAAGAGAAGGAATTATATTATTATTATGTGTTGATGATATATACTTTACATTTCATTTGGTTGCTTGATTTATTGGAGTTTAGAAACTAGTAAAATTATAAACTATGTGAGTTCTTGAATTTTATTTATTATTTGGTAAGGGTGAATCATTTTTGGTTTATCTTTGTTTTTATTGTGCTTTTAAGATGATGCGTAGACACGTGCGTGCTCGAAACTCAAGTTCGAATCGTATGATGCGTGAGATAGCTCAATCCACTCGAGCCTTAACTGATGCTATGGAGAAATTTGCTGAGGCCCAAGCTGTTGCCCTTAATACTCCTGTTACTCCTGTTTCTGGCAATGCGAGTTCCAAAACTGCTGTGATTTCTAAGGCAATTGACCAGAAGAAACCTTCTTCTTTTGATGGTAAGGGTGACCCTACCAAGATGGAGAACTGGATTAGAGAATTTGACAAAATCTTTACCACTCTCCAAGTCCCTGATGAGATGAGGGTTGATGCTGCTGCCTATTAGCTGGTTGAGGATGCTGATATTTGGTGGACTCACAATAAGTTTGATCTGACTACTAAGGTGACTGTGGATGAGGAAGGAGAAGAGCTCATGGAGGAGAGAGTTTGGTTGGACCGAGTTCAAGAAGGCGATCCGTGACGAGTTCTTTCCACCCATATGAGGAAGAGGAAGAGGACGGAGTTTAATGATCTCGTGCGGGGAGATATGACCGTTCACGAGTTCTATGTGAAATTTCGGGAGTTGGCTCGTTTTGCTAAGGGGTTAGTTCCCGATGAGCAGGGAGAGAGCGGTGAAATTCGAGGAGAAGTTAGATCCCGATCTTCATTCTAGGATGGGAGCCGGTGAGTATACCACGTGAAGGAGGTGTACACTCGTGCTTGCAATGCCGAGAGGATTGAGGAGAAGAGGCAAGCCGCAAAGAAGTTGAAATCCACTCCAGCAGGGTCTACTCAAGGCGACGAAAAAGGGTGATACATCTGGTTCCACTGGTTACAACAAAGGAAGAGGGGGTTTCACTAAAAACCGGAACTTTGGGAACCGTGATTCTGGTGGTAATTACAACAAGGGAGGTTCCAGTCAGCAGTATTCTAAGGATAATCAGAATTCCACTCTTTCTCGTAGTCTTCCCCAAGGCCAGAACCAGAGGACTGATCGGATTTTCTATTGCAAACGTTGTAGTGAGAACCACCCTGGCAAGGATTGTGATGGTAATTTGGTGGAGTGTAATCACTGTGGGAGGAAGGGGCATCGTGCTTATGAATGCTTTACTAACCCAAGATCTAGGAACTTCAGGCCTGAGATGAGTTCGAGGAATGGGGCACAAGCAGATAAGAGACCCCAGAATGGAAACAACAGTCGTCCTGCTCCTTATACTCCAGGGAATGCTGCACCTAATCGCAATGGAGGGACTGCTAATGCTACTCAGGCACACAGAGGTGATGTGAGGAGGAACACTGGGCAGGTTCATGTGATGAACCAGACTGAGGCAAACACCAAAGGCAACGTGGTCACCGGTACTTTTTCTATTCATTCGATGTCTGTTTATGTGCTATTTGATTCTGGTGCTTCTCATTCTTTTGTGTCTGAACCTCTTGTGAAGAAGTTAGGGTTAGAGAACTCTAGAACTTGTGATGTAGACATCTCTACTCCTTCTGGTGTGATCATAACTTGTAATAATTTGTATCCAGATGTCCCTATTATGTGTGGTAGTACCACCCTAGTAGCTGATTTGATAGCTTTTCCTTTGCATGATTTTGATGTAATTCTAGGGATGGATTGGCTTAGTAAGCATAAAGCCAAGATAGATTGTGAGAAACAAAAGGTGTCTGTAGTTGGTCCTAGTGGAGTCCATGAGTTTTATAGAGGGTCTTCTTTGAAAATCATTTCTGCTTTGACTCTGAAATCCTACTTGAGGAAGGGATGTCCTATGTACTTGTGCCATGTTCACGACACTAGTAAGGAAGAGCCACGTGTTGAAGATGTTAGAATTGCTAATGAGTTTGTAGATGTCTTTCCTGATGATATTCCCGGCATGCCTCCGAGACGTGACGTTGAGTTCAGTGTTGACTTGATGCCTGGAACTGGACCTATTTCTAAGCCTCCTTACAGAATGGCACCTGCTGAAATGAAAGAGCTTAAGGCTCAGTTAGAAGAGTTGCTTGATAAGGGGTACATTCGACCTAGTGTATCTCCATGGGGTGCTCCTGTTTTGTTTGTGAAAAAGAAGGATGGGAGTCTCCGTCTGTGTATTGATTACAGAGAGCTCAACAATGTTACAGTGAAAAACAAGTACCCGTTGCCAAGAATAGATGATTTGTTCGATCAGTTGGTGGGAGCTGGAGTTTTCTCTAAGATTGATCTGAGATCTGGATACCATCAACTCCGTATTGCAGAGAATGATATTCCTAAGACGGCTTTCAGAACTCGCTATGGGCACTATGAGTTTACGGTTATGCCCTTTGGGTTGACTAATGCTCCAGCTGTGTTCATGGACTTGATGAATAGAGTCTTCAGGCCGTACCTGGATAAGTTTGTGGTGGTGTTCATAGATGATATACTAATTTATTCAAAGGATGCAAGTGAGCATGAAGAGCATCTTCGCACTATTCTGCAGGTCCTGAGGGAGAATAAGTTGTATGCTAAGTTCTCCAAGTGTGAATTCTGGCTGAAGAAAGTTGCTTTTCTTGGTCATATCATTTCTAGAGAGGGCGTCTCAGTTGATCCATCAAAGATCCAAGCTGTTTCAGAGTGGCCTACTCCAAAGAGTGTGACCGAGATTCGCAGTTTCCTTGGCTTGGCGGGTTATTATAGGAGGTTTGTGAAGGACTTCTCGAAAATAGCTCGGCCGTTGACTGCATTGATGAGGAAGGATACTAAGTATCGTTGGGATGATGATTGTGAGAAGGCATTCCAGATCTTAAAGGAGCGTCTCACCACAGCTCCTGTGTTGACTTTACCTGATGGAAACCTCGAGTACGAAGTGTTCACGGATGCTTCGAAGAATGGTCTTGGTTGTGTGCTTATGCAGGATAAAAAGGTTGTTGCTTACGCTTCTAGGCAACTGAAGAATCATGAGTTGAACTATCCGACGCATGATCTAGAATTGGCAGCTGTTGTTTTTGCACTCAAGATTTGGCATCATTATCTACTTGGCACATCATTCAAGATATTTTCAGACCACAAGAGTCTGAAATACATCTTCACTCAGAGAGAGCTGAACATGAGACAGAGGAGATGGTTAGAACTGATCAAGGATTATGATATGGAGATTCAGTACCATGAGGGTAAGGCCAACGTTGTTGCAGATGCACTTAGCAGGAAATCCTCTCACTGTTTGCAGACCATGCGTTCGAGGAATCGTCTTCGAGAGGAGTTTCAGAATCTTGATGTGGAGATAGTACAATTGGGAGCTCAACTTAATTCTCTTATGATTCAGTCCACTTTGTATGATGAGATCAAAAAAGCACAAGTACAAGATCAGTTCTTGAAGGACAAGCAAGCTAATGAACCTGTCAATTTTACAGTGGTTGAGGATGGTAGCGTGAGATTCAAGGGGAGATGGTGTGTTCCTAATGTTCCTGAGTTGAAGGAAAAGATCTTAGAAGAAGCTCATTCACGTAATATTCAGTTCATCCTGGAGGGGATAAGATGTACAAGGATCTCAAGCAGACTTTTTGGTGGCCGCATATGAAGACTGATGTTGCTAAGTATGTCTCGAGATGCTTGACTTGTCAGAAGGTCAAGAGTGAGCACAAGAGGCCTCAAGGGATGATTCAGCCTTTAGAGGTTCCTGCATGGAAATGGGACTCGATCTCAATGGATTTTGTTTGTGGACTTCCGAGAACACCAAAGGGGAATAATATGATTTGGGTTATTGTGGATCGTCTTACCAAGTCTGCTCATTTTGTTCCCATGAAGGATACTTGGAAGCATGAACGATTAGCCACTACTTATAGAGAGCACGTGATTAGACTTCATGGTGTTCCGAGTGATATTGTTTCAGATAGGGATCGTAGATTCTTGTCTAACTTTTGGCAGAAGCTTCAGGAAGCTTTGGGGACTAAGTTGAAGATGAGTACAGCTTTTCATCCTGCTACAGATGGCCAGACGGAGCGCACTATTCAAACACTGGAGGATATGTTGAGGGCTTGTGCTTTAGAGTTCCAGGGCTCTTGGGAGGATAAGCTTGATTTGATAGAGTTCTCATATAATAACAGCTACCATTCTACAATTCAGATGGCACCATTTGAAGCCTTGTATGGTCGGCGTTGTCGTACTCCTTTGTGTTGGAGTGATATAGGCGAGTCTGTTGTGATTGGTCCAGAGATGATTCAGGAGACTGTTGAGCAGGTAAAGCTCATCCAGCAGAAAATGAAGGCGGCACAAGATAGACAGAAGAGCTATGGTGATAAGCATCGTCGCCATGAGGAGTTTCAGGTGGGAGAAAAGGTGCTGCTTAGAGTTTCTCCTATGAAAGGAGTGATGAGATTTGGGAAGAAGGGCAAGTTGAGCCCTAAGTTCATTGGCCCGTATGAGATTCTGGAGAGAATAGGAGAAGTGGCTTACAGATTGGCGTTGCCGCCAGGCGTTGATCGTGCGCATAACGTGTTCCATGTTTCTCAGTTGCGGCGATACATTAGTGACCCTTCGCATGTGCTACAACCAGAGTCTCTCCAGTTAGATGATAACATGACTTATGAGGAGTTTCCAGTTCAGATTCTAGATCACAAAGTCCGAAAGACTCGCAAAGGGGAGACAAAGATCGTGAAGGTGTTGTGGTCAAACCATAACTCGGAGGAGTCTACTTGGGAGGCTGAGGATGCTATGCGTCTTAAGTATCCCCATCTCTTCACCCAGGTAAATTTTTAGTTACGAGGACGTAACTCCATTTTTTTTAAGGGGGGTAGAATTCATACTAATTTCGTGCATGTGTGATTGAAAGTTTTCTGATAAAGCTTTGATGTGTTTTATGCCTGCTTGTTATAGTATGAACATTCATATGGTAGTAGAGAGATTTATTTTTATGTGTTAAATTTATCTATAAGAAAGTGAAATCAAGTACATATTTCAAGTATAGTAGTGTCGACCTATAGACTTAATGATCTGTTTTTAGAAACAAGAGTATTAGTTTGATCATTTGTGTAATACTTTAAGTTTCGGGACGAAACTTATTTTAAGGGGGGTAGATTGTAACACTCCGTAATTTTTATACCCAATTAGTAACTAATTGTATTAAATTATTTCATAAAAATAATTTCAGATTTCTTTTATTGAAAATACATTTTTTTTTATTATTAGATTTGACTTTATCTTAGAAAGGGTCAAAAACCTAACTCCTAAAATTCCTAGGTTAAACACCCTAAGTTACCTAACATAAGTATATAAGGAGGGATAAAAGTTAGGAAGACAAAAACCAAAAAGCAAAAAAATTAGAAGAACAACATTACTGCATCTTCCTCCAATGCATATTCCTTTCTACTACCTTCTTTCTTTTCCTTTTTTTTCCTACTTGCTTCAACCAAGAAGTCCATTAAATCTACAAAAGAACTTATCATCCATCATCAAACATCAAGTGTTGTTCATTCATCTTTATCATATCTCAATTTTTGTGGGCGTTTTGAAGAGGGAGAATCGAGTTTGGCTTTGCGAATTTCGGGTCGAAAAGTCGGGTCAAAGAAAATAAGTTCGGGTCCTTTTCTGAGTAATATTACTCTGTTACTTCACTTTTATCAAGTAAGTTCCAACATTAAGTTTTAATTTTGATTTTTATATAATTTTTCTGAATTTGGGGATTTTTAAATTAGGGTTCTTAGATAAATTGAATTGGGGGAAATTTATATTACATGAAATTCACATGATTGGTTCATATTTGGTGGTTAATATGATTTAGCTAGCATAGTTCGAGGTTAATTTGCTAATTATTAGTTTCAAGATTCACTCTAAAATTATTGTTATATGTGGATTGTTTGTTTTGTCGAATCTTAGTATAATACTGTAGTTGCTTGTTCAATGAAATATATCAGAAATTAACATGAGTGTATGTAGTAGTGTGATAGTTAAGTTTGGGGTTTATAGTTACAGTATTGTGGTTGTGAATGATTATGTCTAATAGCTTTTGAATGAATGAAATTTAGTTTGTTTGGTATTGTTTTGTACCTCAATATGTTTGTGGTGCAGTAACCTTACTATAATGGTGGAATGTTCATGTTTTTTCGTTTGAAGTGTATTTTGTCAAGTAGTAGTTAGTAATGGTCAAAATTAGCAAGATTTCACTCTAAAAGACGAATGTACTGATCATCTTAATGACAAGGAAATGTAATTTGCTCTAGCACCTTCCATAGCTTGCCTTATTTTAATGCTAAGCATAGAATGATTGGATCATTGGCCCCCTGCTAACCGTTCAAACAAGTAAGCCATTTGATACTTTGCCCTCTCCTAGTAGTAGTGAAGTTGTACTTTGCATAAAATACCACTTATATGAAGTTATGACTAAGCAGTAAGTTGTCCCTTTCACATGTAGTATGGAATGGCATGATATCGATTTTTAATTGTAAGCTTTTCATACTTTGCAAATGCATTACAGTATATCTTTATAATGGGTGGGGTTTCTTAAGCCAATATATTTAGGGTCGAGTCAAGCCTAGGCGTAACAATATGTGACTTATACTATATTATTATATTGTAGATTGCGGGTTCGTAGAGGAACCTTTTTGACTTGTGATTGAGATTGGTTGATTGTGGTTTGCTAATAAGGTAAGATTTCTTACTTTGCTTGTACAGATGAGTTCAGAAACATTTTCACATTGTTTGGAAATTTATTTTAACGATGAGATTGTTTTATGAAGTTTATACTTTGAGATTTAAATTATTCTCGATATTTATATCGAAAGAGGTTATGAGATTATTTATAAGATTTATATTAAAAGGAGGAAGTTTCTCAATGTTACCAAGTTTAATGAAAATGTGGGGTTGCCGGTAAGCGGTATTCCTCGAGTATGGAAGTAAGTTGAGTTAACAGTGTCTCAACCGTTTATTTAGTAGTTGGGAGTATATCGATCAATACTCTTGCCATTTGTCTTCCTTCTTGGTACGTTATCAAGTTAGGGGTATGCATACTAGGGACTTTGGTGTTTACCTTATCTAGTGAGCCTAGCTAGCTCATTGGATTTTTATTACTTCCTACTCACAGATTACAAAATAGTTATATTTGAACGTTTTACAGAAAAGTCCAGAAAGAAAGAAAGATTGGATTTGATATTGCTATAAAGTTAATACTGTACAACTTTTAAATGAATTTGTAAGATATTCCTATATATCTTACCTGCACATTGAATAGTTTTGTTTTATTATAGTATGAAATCTTGCTCAGCCTTTGGCTGATACTACAGTGTTTAATGTGCAGGTACCTGAAGGTAGTTAGCTTCTGGTTGGGTAAAGAGTGCGTTGGATCTATTTTAGCTTAATAAATATTAATAAGACTTCCGCTGTTATTTGTTTGACTTTAGAATTTACACTCTGGTTTGTAATAATTATTTACTTCCTAGCTAGTTGGTCTGTAATAATTATTTAAGATTTATTGTTTATTATTTATAGTAGAACATTTAGCCTTGCGGTTATTATTATTAATTATCGCGGCGTAGCACCTTTGGATTTTCCGAGTTTATTTATTATAAGTTGTTTTAGAAGTATTGGAAATTCAGGGTTGTTACACTGCTGCAACAGCAGCATATTCAGACCCAGACTCATTTTCCTGATGCTTCTTCTTAGAACATTCCTTCTTCCAATGCCTCTTCTCCTTACAGTAATTACAGATACCACTAGGTTTAGGACCCCCCTTGGAATTTCTAGATTTCCTGAAATTCTTTTTCCCAAAATTTCCATGTCCCTTACTACTACTGGCCACTAATCCAGAGGCTTGATCATATGTACCTGTACTACCAGATGCCTTATGGAGCAATTCCCTAGTATGAAGAGATGATCTGACCTCTTCTAGGGACACATAATCTTTACCAACAATGAAATATTGCACAAAATTCCCATATGACAATGGTAAAGACACAAGCAATGCGGCATCCTCATCCTCCACCTTAACACCAATATTACGCAATTCTAACAAAATTGTATTTAATTGATCAAGGTGATCTCTAAGAGGTGTACCTTCATTCATGCGCAGACTGAACAGACGTTGCTTCAAAAGTAACTTATTGGTTAGAGATTTTGTCATGTACAAAATCTCCAACTTCAACCACAGACCAGATGCGGTTTCCTTCTCCGCGACTTCAGTGATGATGTCGTCAGCAAGACACAACATAATCGTTGAATGTGCCTTCTCCTCCAGAATGACCATCTCAGCGGCAACCGAATCCGATGAGTTCTTTGCCAACGGTGCCTACAACCCTTGTTGATTCAGTATAGCACGCATCTTGATTTGCCATAGACTGAAACTATTTCTCCTAGTGAATTTATCGATTTTCACATTCATGCCAGACATCTTTCTCATTCAGATCGAAAACAAAGCTCTTGATCCCAATTTGTTATAACGGATGTGAGACAGAACAAATATTGAATGCAAAATCAAAGAAAAACACACACAGATTTACGTGGTTCACCAACGGATTGTTGGCTACGTCCACGGGCAGGAGAGAGAAAAGTTTTATTGCTTTTGAGGAATTCCATATTACAGATGTGATTATGACCCTAATCGTCGAATTAACAAAATAGGTTAAAAAGTATTTTATAACCCGATTCGGAATCGCATCCCTGCGCTGACCGCGAGTCGATGTATGCGCCGCGAGGAGCGGTGGCTGGCGCGAGTCGTGGTAGGCTCTCAGCATTCGTCCGCGAGCTGAGGCATTGTGCCGCGACTCACCTTTTTGAAGATAACTAGATTCAAGGCATTACTCGCTACACTTTGTTTTGTAAATGAGTCTTGTTTGATATCACCTCTTCTTTGAAAATTCCACCTTTAACATTTTCATTTCTGGAAGTCGTTTACATCAGCTCGGCCTTACTATACCCACTAAGCTCCCGCTTGGCGCTCCGAAACCCCGACTAATCCCAAAATCATGCTCTTGTATTGTCGCCAGTTGGCCAGAGTATTCCTTTAATTTTCACCTAAAAGTCCTTGCCTGTGTATGCTACACGCACATCTAGGCCCGTCTTGGTGTTATCGGTGGCCCATGGGCGAACTACAAAATGAGGCCCTATCTAATGACCGATAAAGAAATTCAATTTTTAAAGTATGTAATGAGTAAAAAAAAATTGTTGTAAATTACACTTTTTATTACCTTAAAAGACAATGTAATACTAAAAAACACCAAATTTCAGTAAAATTACCCGAACGTTCTTGTGTGATTGGTAAAATCTCCTTGAACAGTTGAGTTCTTGGAATATCAAACTAGTGAAAAAACAACTTAGGAACCAAATTTCTAAAGTAATGGATGAGAAGAATAAAATAAGAAAGAGGGAAAATTAATGAGTAATTGAGATGTGAAGAACAATGGAAGGAGGAGTTATAGATAAATTTGAAGCTTTTAATCCCGTTGGTAATTGAACATTTGAGAAGATCGTTCATAAGACAGATCGTCGTCAAGTTGTTTGTAGATTTTCGCCAAAATTTTTGCAACTGGATTATAATTGGAGAATAAAATGGAAAATAAGTTCTAGAATTGAATTAGAAAAGAAGTGGGAGAATTGAATATGTATGGAAACTGCCAAAATTCGGAAAAGAAGTGGATTGAAGAAGCTTGTAGATTCAGTGCTATTCTCGGCAGTTGACAATGTGGTGGTATTTTTTTTTTACTTTTCCTTTTCTCTCATTTGCCTTTATTAGCTTAGGCTTTGTATTTTGGGGCCTTGGGCACATGCCCCTCTCGCCCGTGCCCAAATACGTCTCTGCGCACACCAAGCTTGTTCCGCGAGGTGATAGAGTAGTGGCATGACTTCCCACCTCATATCCAAGAGGTCTAGAAATGTAACTTCATGGGACTCATTTGAAGAATTTCCGTTATCCCCTCGAGGCTCAAGTGAGCCCCTTCATTTTTTTTTCCTTTTTTGCGGCAAATTTTATTTTCTAATTTCCACCCAAGTAATAAATAAATCCATCAGAAAATCAGCAATTAGGAGGTGCAAGCTAATGACAAAAGCATAAATAGATTCCTGCTCTAGAGTCTTTAAAGTTATACTAGTTTCGATCCCTTGGCCATCATCACACATTCACAACTCACAAGTCAATATATGCTGAATAATGTACCACCAATCTGATTAATATTATTAATAAACATAGTTGTTCACTCCTAACTAAGCACATAAAGGCACAAAAAGTACACCAATTGTTTATACTTCATCCATTTCGAATTAAATGCAACAAATGTACTTTTTCACTATTCACACTTTTCACTTTGATTAAGATTTGTGATTTATACATAATGAAAAACATAGTTAAGTGAGATCTTGTTACATCCGTCTCGTAACATACTTTCAAAAAATGTAATTTTTATAATTTTTACTTATATGTAATTATATATATTTGTGGTCAAATTAATGCCTCAAGATGCGTAAAAGTGCATTTGTTGCATTTAATTCGAAACGAATGAAGTAGAAAAGATGAATATCCCTTGTACAAATAGGGGAAAAAAAATTAGGGATCCCATTTTATAAGAAAAAAAAAAACGAATCCTTGTAAAGAAAAATGCATCATGCAATGTCATTTTTGATTTTTCTAAGCAAATTAGTAACGGAAAAACACGACACTTGTTTTTACACGTATGGTGTCACTTGTACAAATATGTGGCTCTTCATCATCCATAACACTAGGGCCTAGACCCTTGTACCTGCCTTTTTATTTTTCAAAAGCCTAGTACCTACCTTCCCATTTTATTTTATTCTCAGAAGTACATAAAAGCCCATCAATATTCGCTCCCTTAGATTTCCGTAAATAGACCATAGTAGTATTATCAAAGCTTAAAGTAATACTCCATATACACTTTTTATATGCGACGTCTTACATTATTGGTAGTTAGTAATTAGTAGAAAGGAAGGATTTCAAACAGGTTGATAATGCATATGGTCTATTGATAGCAATACTAAGGTGGTAATAATTAAATGAAGTTATTGTTAATAAATATATGGTTTTTTTTATATAAGTTAATAAGTACATATGAGGTTACCGATAATGCAAATATGACATTACTCATAGATAATAATGTCGTGCCATAATTGAAGCATACAACATGTCACACTGTTTGTTTCAAAAATTGAAAAGTAATAGTAGATCGATCGTCTGTAAGGAGATCAATTAGTTATCCCAAATAATTTAAAAAGCTTACTAAATCTCATAAATGATCAAATTCTAAAATTAATTTGAAAAATTCTCGAACCTGACCATCTCCATCTTTTTCCTTCTAAGTTGACCCTGTTCTTTTAGGCATAGTTTCAGTTCACTTCAATTTAGTTTAATTTAGTATAGTTCAATTCAGCTAATTTCCTCTCACAGTTTCAGTTCAGTTTAATTTAACTCAAAAGAATAAGGTCTAAAGGTTTATATAAGCCATATCCACCTCCTCTCAAAGGTTTCTAAATCTCATACCTGATACTTCAGTCCTCATATGATTTGAGATATGTATTTTAAGCTTCTAATCTTCCTTATTAAACACTTAACATGGGAGTTCACTCATGGTACAAGCATGGTACACCTAGGGGTATTTTTGTAATAAATTAGAACTTTAAGTGCTCATTTGACACCAAGTTTGTTCATTTGGGCATTTTGCTCATTTTGTAATAAAAGTGTTTGCTCATTTTCTTAAATGAGTAGAAATGTTTGCTCATTTGCTCATTTTGCATTTTTGCTCATTTGAAGAAAATAGTCTCTAGTGTACCCTGAGCATGGTACACCCAGGTGTATTATAAATATTCCCCTTAACATGGCCCATTGAAAACTCAATACTTAGACACTTAAAAATCAGCGAAGCAAACGCGCCCTAATTTCCAACTCAAAAAGGAGCACCGGAGCACATTGGCAAGACCTAACTGTAAAAACAGACTTCTAAAAAGTGCAAACATCAAACATGTGATGTGAGTATTTAGAAGTTTCCTGGTGTCCCTCTCTCTATTGCTGCAATTTGCCAAAAAACTATCTTGTTTCATTCAGTACCAATCACCAAAGAACAGTCTTCTGTTTCTTGTTGACTTTTTTCAATGCAAGAACTCATTCAAATAAATGTGCCCACCATCTTGTTTCTTGCTTCCCACTCTCTTCCAATCATTCAAAGTCTCAATTTTTCACTTCAAAATTCAAACTTTTGTATCTATTCTATTCATTCTTCAACAACCCATTTCGATTTGGTTCATCTTTTTATCAAGGGATTCTCACCTGGGTGAACTTGGTGTTTGTAATTTTCACAAAATTCCAGATTCTATCTTATTGTTACTGCTTAAAGATCAGGTATTTTGATTGGTTGAGCAGTTTTTAGACTGTTTTTGTAGATTATATTGTTCAAATTCTTTTCCATCATATATTACTTATAGTTAGAAAACAATAACAGAAGTGGAAAGTCACAAACATTTGTTTATTTGTATCATATTATTGGGTTTTACTTGTTGAATAGATTTTTGATTGATTTGTGTAAAAATGATGGCTCATTTTAGCCAAGTACATTCTTCTTCCTTTGACGGGTCTCAACATGGCCAAGGTATTGAGTATTTACCATTTCAGACCTCTCATGGGTCTCTGAAGGTTATGTTGTTACATGGGCATTTAGACATTTGGGTTAGGGAGGCCAGAAACCTCCCTAATATGGACTTGTTTCACAAAACCTTAACTGATTTATTCGGGGGTTTGTCGATTAAGGGAATGTCGAAAAGGTTAACGAGTGATCCATATGTGAATGTTTCTGTTGCTGGTGCTATTATAGCAAGAACTTTTGTGTTAAGAAACAATGACAACCCGGTATGGATGCAGCATTTTTTTGTACCTGTAGCACATACTGCTGCAGAACTGCACTTTGTAGTTAAAGATGATGATGTAGTAGGTGCTCAGATCATAGGAGCTGTTGGTATCCCAGCACAGCAGCTATACTCGGGTGCAAGAATTGAGGGAACCTTCCCAATTACTAAATGCAATGGTCAGAACTGGGAAACCGGGGCTAATTTGAGTGTTTCGATTCAATATATTCCGGTGGAGAGAATGAATCTGTACCATTTGGGCGTTGGTCCTGGTCCTAATTATCATGGGGTACCTAGGACATATTTCCCCCTTAGGCAAGGGAATAGAATTACTCTTTACCAGGATGCACATGTTGAAGATGGTACACTTCCTGATTTTAGGCTTGATTATGATATGCATTATGTGCACGGGCAATGCTGGCGTGATATCTTCAATGCTTTATCACATGCTCGTCGATTAGTGTACCTCACAGGGTGGTCTGTGACCCACCTTGTCAAGCTGGTTCGTGATGCTCAAGATGGCTCGGGTATTACATTAGGAGCTCTTCTCAAAGCTAAAGCACAGGAGGGTGTACGAGTGTTACTTCTTGTGTGGGATGATCCTACTTCTAGGAGCATCTTGAATTACACTACCGTGAGTGGATCCTATACACTATTCTCATTGTTATTGTTTTTTGAGATTTGCTTGTCAACGAGTTACTTTTGTTACTCGAGAGCAGCTACGTGGAGTTTCATATAAAAGTGCAAATTGTACTCTTAAAGATGAGAGTGCAATATCTGCCCTCACAATGAGATTGCAAATAGTTGCTATCCTAGTATATCTTTTATGTTAATTGTGTAATGAGTTAAGCATGAGGCTAATTGTCAGTCCAAGAAAAAAAAAAAAGGATCTTGTTATTGATTTATGCGTCATATGTGTAGCAAGGTATCTTAGCAACAGGTGACGAGTTGACTTCCCAATTCTTCAAGGGCTCGTCAGTGCAAGTGATACTTTGCCCACGATCTGGTGGAAAAGGCCATAGTTTTATCAGGCAGCAGGTATTATACATGTTATTGTCCAGACTAATTTAATGTGCTATATCTTTGTTTCATCTATGTGAAATTCTGTATCATTGGTAGAGTTATACCTCAACTGTTCTATTATGTACATTACATGCATTTAGCATCAGCAAACTGCTTGCTCTGATTTGTCTCTTCGATTTTACTATGGCCAGGAAGCTGGAGCAATCTATACCCATCACCAGAAAACTATAATTGTAGATGCTGATGCAGGTCATAACAGGAGAAAGATCATTGCTTTTGTTGGTGGGCTTGACCTGTGCTCAGGGCGATATGATACCCCAGGGCATCCTCTTTTCAGAACATTGCAGACAGTACACAAGGATGACTTTCATCAGCCAAACTTCGCTGTAATCATCATTATGTTCATCACCTCTTTCACTGTTTAGTATACTTGTTTCTCTGGATATTACATATAGTTATTCAGACATGTTGATGCAATATCATTCAACAATATATTTGTTGGAATGCCTTGTATCCGGCGTTTGAAATGAACCAGGACAGGAGACAGGTTTCCTGTTTACGCTCTATTCTAGGCCAGTCCTTTAGGCTTTGGCCTCCGGTTGAGGCTCTATTATGAACCTACTCCTTTTGGGCGTTGGAATTCAGTTCATTCTCTATACTGGGCCTAGTCCGTTTTGTGTATTACGGGAATAATATATAAACTCCCTTATTCTTGATCTACCCTCAAATCATGTTTTGAACTCCTCAAAATCAATAAAACTCCGTCTCCTTTAATTGGTGGATGTAGCTAACACATAGTTAGTGGACGATGTAAAATATCTGTGTGTGTTTGTCTGTGGATTCTTTGAACTTTCTTGACTCCATTATGGCAATATTGGTAATTTTGGGGCTCTACTCAACAGGGTCCAACTGATGGATGTCCTAGAGAACCATGGCATGATCTCCATTCTCAAATTGACGGTCCAGCTGCATATGATGTTCTGGCCAACTTTGAGGAGCGTTGGTTAAAGGCTTCAAAACCCAGTGGGCTTCAAAAAATGAAAAGATCTTATGATGATCATCTGCTTAAGGTTGATAAGGTTCCAGATATTATTGGACGAGAAGAAGCCATTAGTCACAGTAATAATGATAGGGAGTCATGGCATGTGCAGGTAACCTGACTGCTTGGAGTTTCTTTTACATTTTAAAGTATTATTTCAAGCTGTAATGATTAACTAACTAATCAACTAACGATATTACAGGTATTTCGTTCAATAGACTCTAATTCTGTGAAAGGATTTCCGAAGGATCCAAGAGATGGAACAAAATGGGTGAGCAATTTTGGTTTTAGTTTAACTTCTGTGTATTATATCACAGCTTAGTATTGACTATTAATGAGATTTTGGTTATTTATGTTGAGCCAGAATCTTTTGTGTGGAAAGAATGTACTCATAGATATGAGTATACAAGCAGCATATGTACATGCCATCCGATCTGCGCAACATTACATTTACATTGAGAATCAATACTTTCTTGGCTCCTCATATAATTGGGACTCTTACAGGGACTTGGGTGAGCTATTTAACTTTGTACAATTTGAGGTTCTGGAATTTCTTTATGACAGCTTCTTGTACAAATCTAGTTTACTTCTGCATGTATGTGTGGTGTTTGTGATTAGAAATGATAATAATTGAATCATTATGATTTATGGCTTATGAGTGATGACGCGAATGACCCATATTTTCATGTAAATCTGTTGATTCTGTTCAGGTGCAAACAATCTGATACCTGTTGAAATTGCTCTTAAGATTGCCAGTAAAATCAGAGCACATGAAAGATTTGCTGCATATATTATTATACCTATGTGGCCAGAGGGTGATCCTAAAAGTCTTCCAATGCAGCGAATTCTATTTTGGCAGGTAGATTTCAGATTATTTAGTTTTTGGCTCCTTTAGTAAGTACAATCATCGATAATGAACTTGCTAGCAATTGCTTGTTCTTCTTCGTGCAATATCCGACATCAGATTTTCCAAATACCATCAGATTTTCCCTTATAGTGTATTTGGTCGGGAGAAAGTATTTTACAGGAAAAGTGTTCAACCGTTTTCCTTTGTTTCCAAGGATGAGGGACATTTTTCTTTATAAAGAAAGAAATGCCAGATTTTCCATCTATTCCCAACATTCATTTTTCTCTTCTCCCATATATCTTCTTCCCTCCGTTTTGATCTTTCTTTTCTCTTCAACTTTTTGTAAAAAACCAAACAAAGGAATACTAATCTTAAAGCATGTTTACCATTAGGATACGTAAATCCATGGAAATTCATTTACCATCGCAAATGCTTTCCATTCAACCAAACAGAGCCTTACACACATTTTCCATGATTTGCAGTACAAGACAATGCAGATGATGTATGAGACAATCTACAAGGCTTTGGTAGAAACAGGAATGGACAAAACATATGAGCCTCAAGACTTCTTGAATTTTTTCTGCTTAGGAAAGCGTGAAGTTTCCGATGAAATAAGTGCAGGAAATTCTAATACTACTTTAAATGGAAATACTCCACAGGTATTTATTTATCTCATTTTCTCTGCCTCCACTTTACTTGTTTGTATTTCCTTAGAGCTGTCTGTTATTGTTAGCATTTTACACACTAGTATCTTTTGCTTCATAAAAGGCGCTTTCAACGAAGAACCGGAGATTCATGATCTATGTTCACTCGAAAGGCATGATAGTGGATGACGAGTATGTGATCTTAGGTTCAGCAAACATCAACCAGCGATCTATGGAAGGTACTCGAGACACTGAAATTGCAATGGGCGCATATCAGCCACACTATACTTGGGCTACAAAACATTCTAATCCACATGGGCAGGTATGCATATGGATCACTTCTACCTATTATAGAGTACCTCGTTGGCTACTTGTACAATTTATCATAGGGATGTATATGATGTAGACAAGCCACTTTAACTAGTGAAACCTCTCAAGGAATATACATTGTGACATTGTATACTTCTATATAATTTCCTTAAGTGCTAGTAGTAAATGACTCTCTTGTCATCTAAAAAGACTTAAGGATGGTTATTAGTAAATTTTTCCCTCTTTTTGGATTGCCCTTGACTTAGAGCTCAGCTCGCAATGTGGGTGAATGGGTCTTGTTCAAGTCAACTTTGTGTTACGTTAAAATTTATCCAAAAAACTTTTTTCCAATTACAAAAGTATGATAAATGGGTTAAACTAATCAAGTGGAATACAGGTTCCGTTTAGAGCAAGTTCGGATTTCTCTCAGTAACTTCATATCTGGTTATTGGATCAAGCCTATTGACTTCAGTACACTAAGCTTTTAATTAGCAGTTGGTTGAATTACAATTTAGCAATATGATTAACAGGATGAATCCATGATGCAGGTATATGGATATCGGATGTCGTTGTGGGCGGAGCACCTAGCAAAGCTTGAGGAATGCTTTACACATCCAGAGAGTGTAGAGTGTGTGAGACGGGTACGATCTCTAGGTGAGCAGAACTGGATTCAATTTGCTGCTGATGAGGTGACTGAAATGAAGGGACACCTTCTTAAGTATCCTTTGCAAGTTGATGCATCAGGATTAGTTAGCCCTCTTCCTGGATATGAGACATTCCCTGATTTAGGTGGGAAGGTCATGGGAACTTTCTCTGGCATTCAAGAGAACCTTACTATTTAATTAAAGAGCCTTCATAGATTTATACTTTAGTTAGCTATTAACAGTTATTGATTATATACCATTGCTTGTCTTTCTACTTGATTAGTGTAATTAAGGGATAAGCTTGTAGGATGTGCTCAAGTTAAATGATGATTAACAGTTTTGCTGTATATTATTTACCCCTTGTAATCTGGTGTTGAAAACTTGAAGTGTCATGTATACTACTTGGTTTTGAGGGCTACATTTGCCTTGTACTCACATAATTCAAGCTTTATGGCTATGGAATTCTTTTTGGAAAACGGAGTGCTTTATACTTCTATTGATAATTTGTCCATAACTATGTATGGGCCTAGTGCCTACCAATAAAGATGGTTGATGCAACATTGCATCAAACCAATAGAGGCAGTTTAATGGTCAAGGAGACCCTGTGCAATGAAGATAATATTAGGTCTTTTATTAATAGATTAAAAGTACAAATATGTTTTCTTTCAAAAAAGAAAAAAGTACAAATATGTTGCAATTTTATTTTGATTTTATATTAAAAAAATATGCACACATTAACATTATATTTCTACAATAAAAACTATACATATATGATAAATGAGTCAAACACCAACAATGGAAAATGTTGTATACAAGAAATCAATAACTGTTAATATATAGTACTCGCCCTAAATTCTCGGGGCCCTTGTGTAATCGCCTATGTTGCACATGCTAGCACCGTCCTGGCAAAACCTAACTAGCAAGGTGATGGGTTGGAGGGTGGAGATTATGTTGTTTAAATGATAAATTAATATGAGTATAAAGAAAAAGCTACTTCTTTTTTACAAATATTATACAATTGTCTCAAGTAAGAATAACTAAAATTAAACAAAGTGATTTCTCACTAAACTAGGTAGAGCTGGCAAAAGCTGACCCAACCTAATAACCCAACTTGAACCTAACCTAAAAATTTCGGGTTTGGGTTGAGATTTTCGACCTGAAAAAATAGTTCGACCTAACTCGACCTAAAAGTATAATGAGTTAGGTTCAGGTTGACTTTTTGAACCTGAAAACAACTCGAATAACTAGATTTAGAAGTTGGGTCAAATTCAGGTCAGGTCAACCTGAAATTAACCTGACTTTTATAATTTTTATGGCCTATTTTATGTTTTTCTAACTTGTATTGGGCCAAGCCAGTTTCTTGAATCTTCAAATTTCTGAACATATAAAAATCTTCTAAATTTGATGAAGTTGGCATTTGAATTCAAGACTCACTCATCGTGTTGAATTATTGCAATGATAAAATTTAATTTCAGGTCATTTTGGGTTGGTTTCAAGTCAATCCGAAACCAGAAAGGTCGGGTTCATGTTATGGTTTTCGACCTGAAATTAGAATCAGGTGGAGTTTGGATTAGGGGTAAGTGACCCAAAATAGAAATCAGGTCAACCTTAAATTGACCCAACCTGACCTGATTGCCACCCCTAAATTACTAGGATTGTTGTTGTTGCAGGAGGTTTTAATGCGGACTAGACCATGTGGCTCATGTTACACAAGTAAAAGTTTATTAAATTAAATAGTATATATTTCTTCGTTGAAAAAATTATTATAATAGTATTAGTTTTTGTTATTAAAACAATGTTATTAAGAAGTTATTAAACAAATACAACAATTGATCTTAAATAAATATGCATTGTTTAAAAATTATATATATATATATATATATATATATATATATATATATATATATATATATATATATATATATATATATTTTGATTAGGAGATTAAGTCAGTCCAAGGCTAACCCCTACAAGGCTACTAGCCTGTAGGAAACACCAACACATTGGCTGGTAAGGCATGCATAGCATGCGAAACAAACACCCTAGCATAATGCTGGGGTAAGGATCGAACCCCTAACCTCAGGGCCCAAGGGGGAGTGCTTTATCCACTTGAGCTAACTCCTATCCTTCAAAATTATATATGATTATTAGTACTAGCTAGAAATTTCAACTACTTTCCACATTATGTGAAAAATTTTATTTACAATGTTTACATATAAAAATCATGGAATAATAACATATAACTTGTAGTATCAAATATTCTCACCTATCATACATCGATTCTAGTTTCCTTAACTATATAGAGATACTTGACGTTAAAAGAGGAATCATACTATCATACATCGATTCATGAGTGAATATATCCGGCTTCATATCAAACACCTTTTTCCGCCGAGCTGAAGGGGGATGGCAGAGAAAGAGACGGGGTAAGTCACTACCCTTTTTTCCAGATCAAACACAACTGAGAACGAAGGGTAACAATAGCACTAAGATCCGCAACCACCCCAAACCCAAACTACCACCCTATAATCTAAACCACCACCTTAACCATAAATAAATATATTATTCTAGAACGGAGGTTGAGTGAGAGAATGGAGTGCGAGAGAGAGAGAGTCGGGTTTGGCGGTTTATGGATGGATGGTGGCAGCATGCTGTTGTAGGTGGTGTCGTGGTCAGCGTTTTAGGTTCACATGTGCTGCGACGTGGTGTGGTGTGGGGTGGCTGGCTCAAAACAG
The DNA here is from genome assembly GCA_947646795.1 of Beta lomatogona. Lineage (NCBI taxonomy): Eukaryota > Viridiplantae > Streptophyta > Magnoliopsida > Caryophyllales > Amaranthaceae > Beta > Beta lomatogona. The sequence continues at coordinate 2,321,342 of CANSNZ010001191.1, read as the reverse complement.
AGAGGAGAAAGAGAGAACTGGGGTAAAAGAAAGAAAGAAAGGGGAAGAGAGATAAAGGGGGATGGTAGAGAAAGAGAGACGAGTGTGAGAGTGAGAGGAAGAGGGAATATTGGTGGGTGGTTTCCGATAGGGAGGGGGTGGTTAATTAGGGGTTAATTACATTTAATTATGTTTAATTAGACTTAATAACTACGTAGCTGACGACCGTTAGTCATTAAGAATATCTTGATATAAATCTATAAATCTTAGGGGTATACTCGGTGTATTTTTTAAACTATAAGGGTACCCCATTAATTTTGAAATTTATGAGGGATACGAGGTGAAAAAACAGTTATATATATCTATAATCTAATATACTTCCAAATAGGCTAATACCTTCTTGCGATATACTAATATGGAAGTATGCAAGATTATGCTATGTTAGTTATTCACTTAATTGTGATCAGGATTACGTAAAAAAAAATTTGTGATCAGGAAGGAAATAGAAGAAACAAAAGAAAATAGGGAAAGAAACAAAAAGGATGTAACTTTTGATTTATGAACACTTACTAGCCACCAATCAGAAGTTTAGTTAATAAATGAATATCTTCGGATCTGAATCTCAAGTTCCTCAAAGAAAAGTCACACGACCAAAGATTTGTTGTCATGAGTCTCATGACAAGCAAGTGGGCCAATGAGCCAAGTTGGATCTTACAAGTTACAATTATTGATTTGTGACTCACATTTTTTTATTCTAAAATTATATTTGACTCAGATTTGTGATATTTATACTCATATATTAAAAAACGTTCTTAAGTAAATCTACGCGCCACGTGACACTATTTCTTTAATTGTTTCATTCCTGTTATAATTATGCATATTAAAAAAATAGAAACATGCTCCATACAAAATTCGACCATGCGACATCAAGTTAATATATTAAAGTTCTAGCTAATAAACTATGCAACATTAGATGATATTTTTTATATATAATAACCCGGTCAATCACCTAGAACTAAAATTAGTTTATTATTAAATATAATCATCTACGACTTCTTCTATAAAATTCGACCTATTTATTGTAGCTCCAAAACCAAGAAAAAGAGAAGAGAGGTTATACAAGTCGGTTATTTATTATTTGTTATACTTATATAGGAGAGACAGTGTGTAAGTGGGTACTTTAATATTTTTAAATAGAAGGGAGAATGTGGTTGTAGGAGAGTGTATAAAGTAGTGGGTCCATATGGTGGAGCAAATATGTAATAGAATAATATATTTGTTTGCCAAAAATAAAATTAAGTAGAAATTAGGAGAATTTTATAGAACACCCTTAAATGGAAAGTGGAAAGATTTTTATGGAACGGGGTGAGTAAGAAATTTCCATAAAATTATAAAAATACTTAAATAGTTTGCTTTGTACCTTGTTCAATTATACTTCAATTAGCACCAAATTAATAATTGTTTAATCTAATATTAAAAAAATTAAATAAATGTTGAAGTGTTACAATGCAAATGGCAAATAATAGAGTAAAGATATGGTAAATATGAAAAAAAAAAAATCTTTTGTCCCACTTTTTTGTACTATTGCATGTGCTACTCAGTATTAGGAGTAACATACAATAAAAATAGCTGGTTAAATTTATACAAATATAATAAAAGGCGTTTCCATCTAAAGGAACGGTGTCACATAACACTCTCAAATGTGTTGACCACGTGACACTCTTCTCAAACTTCTAATATACATGTTTATGATCTAATTTAAAAATATTAACAATGTGTAGCTACTAGGAATTGAAGACATGACCTTTGAAATAAAGTTTGAGAGTTTAACCACCAATATATCCACTACAATTTTAATTTTTAATGTTTCAAAGTAAAACATAATAAAATCTTATAATTATATGTAACTATAAAGACATAAGCAAGCTTTTTGATCTCTAACACTTTTACTAAGGTTATCTTCTCTTACCCCAATTCCATTGAAATTGTTATTTTTATACCCAATTCCTTAGAAGTTTTTTTTCAAACAACTTAATTATATATCATGTCATAAAGTCTATTTTTCAAAAAGCGTCAAAAAGCGTGCCATGTCATTGGAATTGCGTAATTGTAACTAGACCAGAAATTACGTAAAATTAATGAAATCAATTATGAAATCTATAGATAATAATCTATTTGATAACCGTAACTAACCCTGAGCATCGCCCGAGCCAAAATTCTAGTTTATTTCATAATTTCACGGTCAGCAATACACTACTTTAACCATTATTAGGATTTGGGAGTAACATGCCATAAGAATAACTGGTTATATATATATATATATATGAAGAGATTATTTAATTATATGATCAATAACTTATAAAGCACCCCATCTTCTTGCATTGAATGTCAGTTGTCAATTTATTTTTTAATTCATCTTGGAAGAAGGGTGTGAAATGCGAGATTACAACCTCCAATAATTTACATATTTATAATATTAGATGGGAAGTAGTGTTTTAGGACTTTTTCAGATGGCATCAAGATGCATAATTGCATACCCATTCGCCAGTTCATTCCCCATAACCGACACATGTCGAGGTGCTAGTGTGCTACCTTACCTCTCCTTCTTTTCTAAATAATTCCCACGGGCAATTCTAGTTTTTCTACAGCATAAATTTTGACTTCAACTATTTCTAAAATTTGGCTAAAAAAACCTTATTTGTTATAAAATTTTAGTCAAGAAAACACGTTTTAGAAGATATTGTGTTAAAAAAAAAACTTCTCCCTTCTAAGATACGTACTCCTTCCATTTTCATTTTAATTTACTCAATTCACTTTGGGAGAGAACCAAGAAGAAAGTGTAAAAGTATGAGAGAGAAACTGAAAAGGTGGAGAGAGAAATTGAAAAGTGAAAGAGAAAAATTAAAAAGTGGGTTAAAATATTAAAAAGTACATGACATGGGTGGAAAAAGAGGAGAAAGTAGATGTGACATGTTACCAAAAATAGAAAAAACAACAGTGTGTAGATTAAAAAGAAACAGACCAAAAAGGAAAGTGTGTAGATTAAAAAGAAACGGATGGAGTATTAGATTACTTTATTTGGCATTGAAATATTCTCTATCTCTTTCTTCATCATATGGGTCTCTCTTTTAATTCTCTTTATTTCTCTCCTCTCCTTAAAACTGTATTTATGCCCAACCCCAAGTTACGGTTCGTTCTGTTCAACTTATTTTAACTTATATAAGATCTTATAAGATAAGATATATAAGATCATATAAGATAAGATCAGATAAGATAAAATAAGATGTTAGGCCCTGTTCTTTTGGACTTATTTTCAACAAAAATAAGTAAAAATAAGTTCAGTTCAGCAAAAATAAGTTCAGTTCAGCAAAAATAAGTAAAAATAAGTTCAGTTCAGCAAAAATAAGTTCAGTATTACTATTAGTGTTGTAATTATTATTTTTGTTTTTAATATTATTATTAATATTGTTATTATTATTAATATTATAATTATAATAACGATGAATTTGTAATTTTTTTAAGTTTTAATTTTTAAAAGTTTTAATTTTTTAATTTTAATTTTTTTAATTTTTTAATATTTTAATTTTTTTATTTTTTTTGTATTTTTGTATTTTAATATTTTTATTATTTATTATTCATTAATTATTATTTATTATTTATTATTATTATTTTTATTATCATTATAATTTATTATTTATTATTATTATTATTATTATTTATTATTATTTATTATTATTTATTATTTGTTATTATTATTTATTATTATTTTCATTATTTATTATTATTATTATTATTATTATTATTATTTATTATTTATTATTTATTATTTATTATTTATTATTTATTATTTATTATTTATTATTTATTATTTATTATTTATTATTTATTATTTATTATTTATTATTTATTATTTATTATTTATTATTTATTATTTATTATTTATTATTTATTATTTATTATTTATTATTTATTATTTATTATTTATTATTTATTATTTATTATTTATTATTTATTATCTTTATTATTATTATTATTATTTTTTATTTTTTATTTTTTATTATTGCTTAGCAAAAATAAAATAAGTTCAGTTCAGTTCAGCCAAAATAAGTTCAAAAGAACAGGGCCTTAGACACACACAATAAACTATCTTATAAGATAAGATAAGATAAGATAAGATAAGATAAGTTGAATCAAACGAACCTTTAATACTTAAAATAGAACGGAGGAAGTATGATCATTATTAATTTTTATGAAAATACTTCATGTGTTTCTAGAAACATGCAACATTTGCATAGCAACCACTATTCATTTACCAACCATATTCCATATTTTCTCACAAATGTATGAGAAAAATTATAGTCAAGCGTAGTCTTACTTGCATCGTCTTAATCTATACTTTCATAATAGGAAATTTTTTCATAACAAACCTTTTATATGTCACTTTTTGCGAAAAACAACCTATTAAAATTCTTTTGGCAACTTATGACCTTAACAAAGAATATGTTTGTGAATTGTATAGGAAAAAAGAAATTTCGTGTGGATGTTAAATTCATCACAATATGTAGTTTTCAAATGTCAATTAGTATGATTTTTACTAATACATAATTAAAGAAAGTAATGGTCAAAGTAGTGCATTGTTGACTGTTACATTGTAAATGTTGAAAGGATCATGGAACGGATCGGAGGAAGTAGAATTTTGCTGGGCGGATTTTGTCTCACAAAGAGGGAGGAGAAACAAGAGAGGGTCATGACTTAGGGTCCGTTCTGTTCAACTTATTTTAACTTATATAAGATAAAATAAGATAAGATAAGATGTTAGACACACATAATAAACTATCTTATAAGATAAGATAAAATCAGATAAGATCATATAAGATCAGATAAGATCAAATAAAATCAAATAAGATAAGATAAGATAAGACAGAATAAGTTGAATCAAACGGATCCTTACAGTTTGATTTTTTGAGCGGAGTTTCATAACAAGGTGTGCAGTTTTGATAAAAAAAAATGTCACACAAAGTGGTTTAATTTCTCATATAATTTTTTTTATATGATGTCTTTTTACAAAAATTGTAGCAACATTTTCTGTTAAAATCATGTAAACTTTATATTTCAATAAAACACATCTATACCTAGCTCAACTCTGTTAATAATTGCATATATAATTTATATCACAAGCCAACTATTCATATATGCTTACATTTAAGTTTGGAATAGTCATACATCCCCCATTCCACTATTATTGTAAGTTTGTAACAACGTCCCCCCTAACATATACTCCTATTCTTAAAAAAACAATGTATATAAAGTAGGGATAAAGATAGATAGAAAATGATACCCATATAATATGACATAGTTAGAGAGAAGATAATATTAGATAATTCCTCCGTTTCTTAAATATCTACTCGGTTATTATAGATACATACTTCAAGGCAAATTGAAGATATAGTGTAAAAAGTGGGTCCACTTGATTTCTTTACTTTTTTTTAATGAGGAGATAGTGTGTGTGTTTATTATATTTTAAGGGAGATAGAGAGCATGGAAGAAAGAGAGTGTGGGCCAATGATGATTAAAATTTTGTATATATTTTGTCATACGAGGAATAAAGCATAGTGAGTATAACTTTAAAAAACGGATGGGAAAGGAAAGTGAGTATTAAGACTTTAAAAACGAAGGGAGAAAATAATACATTACAATTAATACTTACCTCGTTCTAAAAAAGAACACTTACCATTTTAGGTCGTTTCAGAATAAATAAAACGTTACCTTATTTGGTGTTCACTTTTGTCTATCTCTCTCCTCATCACATGAGTCCCTCTTTTTCTTACTCTCTATCTCTCTCTTCTCCTAAATACGCGTGCCAATTCCCTTCGTTTTGGTTGAAACAGAACGCAGGAAGTAAAAAACTTCAACATAAGAAAAGAGAATCGTATTCATCGCAATTGATATACTCCCTCTTATTACCTTGTAAACTTCTTGTTATTCCTTCCTCGAGCAAACCTTCTCTGAACCAACAACCCAATCCATCTTAGTTCATTTAGGAAGTCCACGCACAACAAGAGCGAACATTTACTAGCTACATTTTATTTTGCACAGTTTTCAAGATTTTTTTTTTTTTTACCTTGAATATCTCTTATTCCTTTTAATAAAAAAATTGATATTATAAATCTACACATTGAAACAAATCTAACAATATACAAAATAATCTGTCAAAATTAATAATCTACTTTATTACACTTTAAAATATACTCCCTTGGCTTTTTTTTACTTGCTACATTTTCTTTAAATGGTTGCTTTTTTTAATTGTTATATTGTTTCAACTTTCCTTATTTGGAGACTTAGCCCACCAAAAAGTAATAATTTTTTATTATGTTTTGTACTTTTCCTAGCAATAAAAGATTTTTTTACTACTTTTCCCTTCAAAAAGTAAGAATACCCGGCCTCATTTAATGCTAAAAGGGTCAAAAAGTACACTAAAAAAGATGAAAGGAAAATCTCCTAAAAAGTAAAAACCAGTGAAAACAACAATGTAGTAAGTAAAAAAAGCAGAGGGAATAGCAAGTAAATATAGACAGCGAAAATGGTAAAAAGATACTATAACCCAACAAAAAAGAAACGCCACGAATCCACCACGGTGGACAAAACATCAGGATCCATCTCCACATGGGGTAAAAAAGACAATCACTGTCATTATATTACAACATTTCCTTCATCACTCACTTGACTCCCCATTTTAAAGAGAGAGATACAGATTTCAGACACACAACAAACACACCCATTTTTACCCAAGATCCACCCATCTCTCTCCTCAATAAACAAGAAATCAAAACATGGGTGTTCAAGGTAACGGCACATCCGACACTAAACCCTTAAACTTCCTAATCTACGGTAAAACGGGCTGGATCGGTGGTATATTGGGCCAGCTTTGTGAATCTCAAGGCATCAAATACACTTATGGGTCGGGCCGTTTGGAGAATCGGGCTTCCTTAGAGTCCGATGTGGCGGCGGTCCAGCCCACCCATGTTTTTAACGCCGCCGGTGTAACGGGCCGGCCCAACGTTGACTGGTGTGAGTCTCATAAGGTTGAGACTATTCGTGCTAACGTTGTTGGGACACTCACTTTGGCTGATGTTTGTCGTGAAAACGGTATCGTTTTGATCAATTATGCTACTGGGTGTATTTTTGAGTATGATGATAATCATCCTATTGAGTCTGGTGTTGGGTTTAAGGAAGAAGATACTCCCAATTTTATTGGGTCTTTTTACTCTAAGACTAAAGCTATGGTATGTTTTTCATTTTTCATTTTTGTTGTGTTTATTTTTTTTTTATATGATATGGCTTGAAAATGGATATAATCAAATAATATGCTTTGTTATTGATTATGATTTGAGATCTTGGTGGTTCTTTGAAGTTTTATTATGTCGGTGGGCCCAATATTGTAGTTTTAGAATAAGTTTGTGCTAATAATTCGAGGAGTTGGTCAATGTTTTCTTCTTTGATCGAATTGTGTTGTTTTTGTTTATTCTTGATTTGGATTTTTGAATGTTCTTTAATGTTGATTCAAATTAAAGTGGGTTTTGGAGTAGTGATCTAGTGAAGAGGATGTCGGTGAAGGTTGAATGAGTATTTTGTGGATCTTGGGTAATGTTGATGTGTGAGTGATTTGAGTCCCACATTGAAGAATTGTGATTAAAGGCTTTTGTGGGCTATTGTTGCTATTGTCGATTGGTTTTAGTATGGAATATTGATTGCGATATATGGTTGTGCTTGTTTTATTGTGTCAAATCTTGATGATATATGAATGTGGTTTGTCATTTGTGGGACAAGATCACTATATAATATAGTGATCTTGTGTCTATATATATGGTTTAAGGAGATGGGAGAAATTTGATCTGATCTGTTGTATTTTTGCTGTCATGCTCTGTTTTGTAGTTTAGTCATAGTTGTGATGGATGCATAATGTGAGGAAATTTGTGTGAGAATTAAGATAATTCAGAGCAAGAAGCTATAAGCACTATGAGCTTTTGAGGTTATAGGCTTATAGCTTTCTTAATCAAGTATTTTGTGCTGTATGAGCATAGATTATAAAATACAGAAGTCTTTTGTGGTTTTCACTTGCTGTATCCGGTATCCTAGAACTTAAATCCTGCGAGATCCTTTCCCTGAAGCCATGACAAGATCTTTCCGGAAAATTTGTTTGATTTGGCCTTTTGGGTTTCCATATTCTCCATTCATCTTACTATCATAGTGCTAAAATCTCTAAGAATGTCCTACATTTTCGATCAAATTCTCTAGCCTGTAGTATACTGTGACGAATTGAATCTGCATTGCTGTTATATATTTTGATTAAGTTGTTCATTGTGAGAAATTAGGATATTAGCTGCAACGCATAAGTGGTTTAGAAGTTATATAACGAATCCAATCCTCCTTAAAATTTGATGCTAAATAGATCTTCTCTGGCTTAGATACAGACAACATTTCATAATTCTCATTCCAAGAGCCAACAATAAGTATCTAAAGTAAGCAAATGGATTAAGCAATTAGTCAAGTGCAGAGTTGCTAGTTATTCTCTTTTTGTACTTGCTGATTTGACGTTTTCACTTTCTGAGGTCATAGTTTGACCATGAAATACCTTGAAAGAGTCCTGAATGTTGCCTGCATCAATCTCTACTGAGTACTGACGCAATTGCAACTGTAATGGAATGTATAGGTTGAGGACTTGCTGCACAACTATGACAATGTGTGCACGTTGAGGGTGCGCATGCCAATCTCCTCTGATTTATCCAATCCCCGCAACTTCATCACCAAGATTGCCCGGTACGAGAAGGTAGTCAACATTCCAAACTCCATGACAATCTTGGATGAACTTCTTCCCATTTCAATTGAGATGGCAAAGAGGAACCTTACAGGAATTTACAACTTCACAAATCCTGGTGTCGTGAGCCACAACGAGATTCTAGAGATGTACCGCGATTATATTGACCCCAAATTCACATGGAAAAACTTTACCCTCGAGGAGCAGGCTAAGGTGATCGTTGCTCCAAGAAGCAACAACGAGCTTGAAACCACCAAACTGAAGCAAGAATTCCCTGAACTTCTACCCATCAAGGAGTCCCTCATAAAGTATGTGTTCGAGCCCAACAAGAAGACAGATAAAGTTGCAGCATGATCATAGTGTAGATCAGAACTTTTAGTTCCAACTCTTTCATATTGCCTATTATTTGGACCGAGTTGAAGGGGATTTGCATAATTTCATCATTTTATTCACGAGTGATTGTTAACGTTTTGTACTATGTTTATTTGTATTTCTTTCTTCTCAATTTAAAAAGGAAACGAGTGATGTTTTGTATTTGTAACAATTGGATTTTCAATAAGATACTTGAGGCTGAGATTTGTGCCGCAATTGCATTTTTACAATCACTAGTTGTTTCATTATTATGTGTGATATACTTTCTCATGTTTTTTGAGACGGTATAGAAGATATACATAGTATATCTTAGTCAATATATTGTAGTTATTGTAATCCCTTGATTTACTCCTTGATTTACTCTTTTAGGTTGATAGTTAATCCCTAACTATTAGCTAATGTACTTAGACAAATACTCCAATGTATCTAGACGTATTATATTGCTTATCCATGTACTATATATACACATACAATTACATCAATATAATTCAAGCTTTCTCATAAACTCTATCATGGTATCAAGAGCTTTGATCCGTAACCACGCTTCCCCTCCCTAATCTCCCTCCCTCAATGGCGGTAGTGATAATATCACTCCCAAATCAGCCATCATCCTCCTCCAGACCATCATGGCTACACCATCAAAACCTTTTGCCGACGTCGACAAATGATGCTGACCATATCAAACTTCCTTCTCAGAAATCTTCAAACCAAAATCACACTTCCGCTCAACTCTTTTGGCACCCCGTATTTCATATACCAAGAGATGCCAATTATCAATTTTTTTTTTCTCCAAACCCTTTATGGAGAAACAATCCCTTTTCGGCACCCCGTAGTTTGTCTACCAAGTGTTGCCAAACATAAATTTCCTTCTCCAAAACCATCATGGAGAACCATCAAATTATCTTTTAAATACCCGTCACCATCGTTACATTTTTCTATCTCTCCTCTAATGGTGGTGAAGGAACCCATATTTTTTTTTCTCCCTCTTTACTCAAAAAAAAAAAAAAAATATTCCCATCAAAGACACCCACAAAGCCAATGCCCTTCTCCTCTTTTAATTGTTTCTTATTTCAATTATTTCTTTTTTAAAACAAAACCCAAAAACAAACATTTCTCTTTGTGGACCGTCATCACCTTCATCTTTGCTCTACTCATCGTCAATATCATCGCTCAAACCCGTGCCAGAGCTCTCCGACAACTTCTTCAACTTCATTAACTATCACGTGTTTATCTTCCAAGATTGGACTTTTCCTCCGGTCGTCCATCTTGCGGGGGCGTATTGAAGATATACATAGTATATCTTAGTCAATATATTGTAGTTATTGTAAACCCTTGATTTACTCCTTGATTTACTCTTTTAGGTTGATAGTCAATCCTAACTATTAGCTAATGTACTTAGACAAATACTCCAATGTATCTAGACGTATTATATTGCTTATCCATGTACTATATATACACATACAATTACATCAATATAATTCAAGCTTTCTCATAAACTCTATCAGACGGAACTCTGTGTATCGCTGAAATGTTCAAGGAAACCCCTAATTAGTACACAGGGTTATATACTTTGTGTCTCTCTTAAATGTTCCAGGAGACCACTTTAGTAGTAAGTAGAATAGACAGGTCCGTGCAAAGTAGAAATTGGAAAACTTCTAAAAGAAAAAAAGTAATTACAGTCTCCCATTTCATCTGAATTCCTCTCTTTTTGTTTAAGTAATGGAAAAATGATGATTTTGGATCTTGTTGGATTTATCTCAATGTGTACTTTATGTATTATCTAATTTTTATAATTTTTACCAAAACATAACTAAAGATATTAATAGTGTAAATTGTGTATTGGTAAGCATAAAACTGGAAATGTTGCAATTAGATGGAAGTGGTGGAAATATATATTAATGAAAACATAGAAGAAGTAGGAGTAGTAAAATAAATGTTTGTTTGATTGATATCAAAAAGAAGTGGAAGGCAAAAGCATAGGGAATTTGTACTTCTTGCACAATGGATTAGTTAAATTGAGCATCTCATAATCAATCAAACAATAATTTTGCACGTTCTAGGAATGTTATTACACGTGAAAAATGACAATTTACAGAATCTGATTCATAGCTTAATCAAACAACAATATGATATGCATGGATCAAAGTATTTAGATCCATCTTCCTTAAATAAGGAAAGACTAAATTCTACCTCCTTTTTAATAGAAGTTTCTATCAATAGAGTGAAACTCTTCCCATATTCATATTAGCACTTTGCCCTTCTTGCTCGGCAGGTTCTGAACACATTAGACTTTGAATCACGATTGTTCTATATTTCCTATCATTTTGTTCTTGTTTGTTTTCACTAGGTTACAAGCAAAGGAAAGAATTCTTATAGGCCTGTGAATTTTTCTTTTTTTATTGCGGTAATGAACTGGACTTAGGCCCTACTCTACTGCCACTCTACCAGGGTTCCTTCAAACTTCAAAGTTGAATAGAGACCACTTAAAAACCAAAAACAATCAATTTAATCTGGCTTAATGCAAGCGACCACAGTGGGAGTCGAACCCACGACCTTTTGATCCGAAGTCAAACGCGCTAATCCACTGCGCTATGCGGTCTTGATGTTATATCTACATTTTGATAATTAACATGATTGGATGACTTACTCTGAATATAGTAATTATACGTTATTGGACAAGTAGGAGACATGTGACAGAAGATTATTGGCTGATCACGTGGCACGTGGCACGTGCCTATGATTCAAATCTATATTTTCAATGATTCGCATGGTTTTGGGCCTTTTGGCAGTCTCCAAACCCAATTAGCTCTGGCGGCAGAATGCAAAATCAGGATTTTGAAGTTCAAACTCCTATTGTTTTGGAGAATATTATTGCACGACTTTAGTGTAGTGGAGACATTTCCATAACTCGACTAGTCCTAGAATTTATTAATATCGATTCCAACTCGTGACAATAACTTTCACAAGCTGTATCATATGTCTACTGATGACAATAACTTTCACAAGCTGTATCATATGTCTACTGATGAGTTACTCGACCTCGACTAGATCATAATTCAACTCAATTAAAGCACGATTTGGTCAACACTCAACTCAATATTCGAGTCAAGTTTTGCACAAGTTAACTGTCACTTCATGAACAATTGAACAACCTAACTTGGTTTATCAAAAAAGAAAAAAAATGTCCAACGAAAATTATAAAGTGAGTGTTGACCACCGGTAATCACCACTAACATTAAATTTATAATTTAAAATCTCGGCGATAGAGATCAAGTACAATTAATTTTTACTTATACCAATAAAAAAAGTCAGACTTATGTCACATGATCTAGTGGCTATCTCTTGTATCGAATTGTCGATCATTCATTATTCACAACAAAATTTAACGAATTGCTTTGATAAAAGGATTGACGTACTCATTCTTTATTTTATTTTTTGTTAAATAAAAAAAAGGACAAGCAAACCTCTCAACTGTCTAATTCCTTTGATTTTCTAATTATCTGCAACTACTCTACAATTTGTGAAACTTTCCTTCTTCATTACTTTGTCCGCAAACTAGATCATAGTGCCCAAATATCTTTGTTTTTTTTTTTTTGATAATTTAGAGTCATTCTTATTAACTGCCAATGAAAATAAGAGTTACAAATGAGAGTTTAAAGACATCAAATATCTTTGGTTTTATCTCTTCTTCTTCAATGTGTGCCGACTATCAATTCTCCGCAGTGTTTTAGAATTGAATCAATCCTCAAAAGAAGAATAAAATTATAATTCTTGAAAGCAGTAAGTATATTAAGGTATTTTTGTTATTTTCAGCTTTCGATGAAGTTAATATATTAAATATAGAATTTGTAAATGGTACAGTTAGGATGACATATTAAAATCCAATGATTTAAATATTAGAGTATATGTAAATATTCTTTAGATGTAAATGTTCGTATCTTTAGTATGTGAATATTTTGGTAATATTTTGTATTAGGCAACTATAGGTTGTATATAATCTCTCTTAACTGATAATGCAAAGGGAGGGGATTACATTCTCTTACATGGTATCAGATTGCTTAGGGTTAGTATCCTCCTCTTCTCCCTAACCTACCCTAGCCGTATCACCCCCTTCTTCCTCTTTCGTTTTTTCTCTTGCTGCCATGGGTGATACAAAGCCCACTATTCATCCTGCTCTATCTGTTAATAACATCAAGAGCTTCATCCCCATCACTCTTGATACTGAGAAGGTTGATTATGCATCTTGGACTGAATTATTCAAGATCCATGCCAAAGTTTATCAAGTCATGGTCTGGATCACATTATCCCTGTGAAGGATGCTACCATTCCGGCCCCGGCATCCGCGGAAGAAAAGGACTCATGGGAACGTCTAGACGCCGTCGTTCTCCAGTATGGCACTATCTCGGTGGATCTCATTCACACCATTCTCGAACCCAACTCCACGGCATACAAAGCTTGGCAGCGCTTGGAAAATATTTTCCTTGATAATAAGGGTTCGCGTGCCGTTATTCTTGAGCAACAAGTTACCGCCATGAAGCTTCGGGATTTTCCCAATATGACCACCTACTGTCAAAAGTTGAAGGCCCTTTCAGATCAACTAGCTAGTGTTGGTGGTCCGGTGAATAACCAACGGTTAGTTTTACGTCTTTGCGGTGGTATCACGGAGGCATATAATAGTGTTGCTCCTCTAATTGAACATAGCAATCCTCTTCCTCCCTTTGATCAAGCACGGTCCATGCTTCTCCTAGCTGAACATGACATGGCTAACCGTGCCGCAGACGAGGAAGACACGGCTTTAATCTCAGTTTGTAACCCCACCAATGGCTCCTCTTCTCCCTCCAACCATCGCAACACCCATAATAATTCTCACCATCATAATTCGAAAAACCGTGGGGGTGGTCGTGGTTACCGTGGTGGCGGTGTCAAAGGCTGCCATGGTGGTGGTGGTCGTGGCAAGGGACGACAGTCTGGTGGCCGTGGTAATGAGTCGTACGATCGTACCAGCAGCAGGGGGTCAGCCATTCTTCTCCTTATGCGTGGCTGTAGAACTCACAAGGTGGGTATTGGTGGGCCTGGTAACAGCCTTGGGCCAGCCCACCATGCCCATATCCTACACAGGGAAGCTGGCGTCCCACTAATCGCTCCCCTGGTATTCTGGGCCCAGCAGTACATCAGGCCCATACTCTTTTGTGGGTTAATCTCCATCCTTAGTGAACTCTACTTCAGGCTATGTTCCCACTAACATTGAGCAAGCCATGCACACTCTTACTCTTGCTCCTCCGGATTCTCAATGGTACATGGACACCGGGGCTACCTCTCACATGACGGCAAATCAAGGTACTCTTACGTCTTATTTTAATTTGACCAATAATCGTAATATAATTGTTGGTAATGGTCATGCTATTTCAATTTTGGGTTATGTTCAATTATCCTTGCCTTCACCCCATCCTTCCTTATCCTTAAAAAATGTTCTCCATGCTTCTAATCTCATCAAAAATCTCATTTATGTGCGTCAATTTACTAATGATAATTGGGTCTCTATTGAATTTGATCCTTTTGGGTTTTATGTGAAGGATTTTCGGACGGGGAAAGCTCTAATGAGGTGTAATAGCTTGGGTGACCTCTATCCTCTCACTACATCGTCGTCACCTCGACCTACCACCACTTCTCCAGCTACCTTTGCTGCTTTATCTTCTTCTTTATGGCATGATAGATTAGTTCATCCGGGAGCTCTTGTTTTACGCTCTCTTAGCAAGGACAATTTTATTCAATGTAATAAGTTTTCGGATTCTTTGTTTTGTAATTCTTATCCTTTGGGGAAACAAGTTAAATTGCCATTCTATGATTCTGTGAATGACACATCTTTGCCATTTGATCTCATTCATAGTGATTTGTGGACATCGCCCGTTTTAAGCTCTTCTGGTCACCGTTATTATGTATTTTTTCTTGATGATTACACTAATTTCCTTTGGACTTTTCCTATTTCTCATAAATCTAAAGTGTGTGATCTATTCATTTCGTTTCGTACCTATATGTGCACACTCAATTTGAACGGGAAATTAAATGTTTTTAATGTGATAATTGCCGTGAATAAGATAATGCTCCTCTTCGTCATTTCTTTGACAAACATGGCATGTCGTTGCGTTTTTCTTGTCCTCATACTTCCCAACAAAATGGCAAAGCCGAGCGCAAAGTCCGCTCCATCAACAACATTGTTCGTACCTTACTTCATCATATGCCTCCGTGCCTCCCTCTTTTTGGCACCATGCCCTTCAAATGGCCACCTATATTCTCAATATCCTCCCTTCTAAGGTGCTTGGGAATAAATCTCCGACTCAACTTCTTTATAATCGTGATCCCTTTTACTCCCATTTACGAGTTTTTGGTTGTTTATGTTATCCCCTCTCTCGCTCCACCACCATCAACAAACTCCAAGCTCGTTCCACTCCTTGTTTTTTTGGGATTTCTGTCTAATCATAGAGGTTATAAGTGTTATGATATCTCGAGTCGTAAGATAATTATTTCCCGTCATGTGGTCTTTGATGAGACCATTTTCCCATTTACTAAGGTGCATACCCCTACCTCTCACTCCTATGAATTTTTGGACTCTCCTTACTCCCAGTCCCATTCTCTGTTATGGCCTGCCTCCACGGCCCAGCCCACCCTGGTGCTGCAGCCCACTCCAACTGGGCTGAATAGTCTACTTGGGGGTACGGCCTGTTCAATCAGCCATGCACCCTTTGGGGGTTACCTAGCTGGACTCATCCCTTTTGCCACTTCTTTTCTGCCTGGGCCGACCCCTACTCCTACGGCCCACTCCCCTGCCCCAACTTCGGCCCAGCATCCGCGCCTTCCCTCCCCTTCGCAGGCCCACTCCCCTGCCTAGTCCATTGAGCCCTCTCCCTCTACCACACACGTGTCTCCCTCCTCTCCTATTTCCAGTGTCCACACTTATCTCAGCAGGCCCGTCTCCCTCTCTCGGCCCAGTTTCTCACCCTTCCTTGGGTCCTCCTTCTACTCATCAGCCCACTCGTATGACCACCCGCCTCCAAAATGGTATCCTTAAACCCAAACAACTCTTTAATCTCTCCTTTAGTGCTACGAAATCCCCTTTTCCTCGTAACCCTATCATAGCTTTGACTGACCCAAATTGGAAGGCGATCATGCTAGATGAATATGATGCTCTTATTAAAAATAAGACGTGGGAGTTAGTTCCTCGCCCTGCTGATGTTAATGTTATTCGTTCTCTGTGGATTTTTTCTCATAAAGTGGATTCTAATGGTGTCCTTCAGCGACACAAAGCTCGACTTGTTGGTGATGGCAGGTCTCAATAGGTTGGTGTGGATTGTGGTGAGACTTTCAGTCCGGTTATCAAACTGGCCTCTATTCGCACCGTGCTTAGTTTGGCTCTTTCTGAATCTTGGGGCATTCATCAATTGGATGTTAAAAATGCTTTTTTACATGAACATCTCACTAAGACTGTGTATATGCATCAACTTGTTGGTTTTCGTGATTCCACTCATCCTGATTATGTTTATCTGTTGAAGAAGTCTCGTTATGGCCTTAAGCAAGCTCTTCGGGCTTGGTATCAACGATTTGCAAATTATGTTGCTACTATGGGTTTCATTCACAACAAATCTGATCATTCTTTGTTCATCTACAAGAATGGTAAGGATATGGCCTATCTTCTTCTTTATGTTGATGACATTATCCTCACTCCTTCTTTAGATGCTCTCTGTCAGAATATTATGACTCATCTTAAATCTGAGTTTGCCATGAAGGAGTTAGGTCATTTGAGTTATTTCTTGGGCATTGCTGTCACTCGTCACAAGGGTGGTCTCTTTCTTTCTCAGAAGACTTATGCTCAGGATATCATTGAGCGGGCTGGTATAACCTCTTGGTGCCACATCTGGTTCTCCTATTGAGGATCCTACTATTTACCGCAATCTTGCTGGTGCCCTACAATATTTGACTTTCACGCGCCCTGATATCTCATATGCCGTTCAACAGGTGTGTCTTTATATGCATGACCCTCGGGAGCAGCATATGCATGCTCTCAAACGCATTGTGTGTTATGTTCAAGGTACCCTTCATCTTGGTTTACATTTGTATCCCTCTTCTGTCACTGGCCTGGTATCTTATACTAATGCTGATTGGGGTGACTGATGTGCCACCCGTCGTTCCACATCTGACTATTGTATTTTCTTGGGTGACAATCTTCTCTCTTGGTCGTCTAAACGCCAAGCTACCCTATCTCGATCCAGTGCCGAGTCCGAGTTCCGTGGGGTGGCTAATGTCGTAGCCGAATCGTGTTGGCTACGCAACCTTCTTTTGGAGCTCCACTACCCCCTTGAGAAGGCTACATTGGTTTATTGTGATAATGTTAGTGCTGTCTATCTTTCTGGTAATCCTGTTCAACACCAACGTATTAAGCACATTGAAATGGATATTTTGTTTGTACGCGAGAAAGTGGCACGTGGTGAAGTTCGTGTCCTTCATGTTCCTTCCCGCTATCAGATTGCTGATATTTTCACCAAGGGGCTTCCGCTTATTCTTTTCACTGATTTTCGAGTCAGTCTTAGCGTACAACCTCATCCCGCTATGACTACGGGGGTGTATTAGAGTATATGTAAATATTCTTTAGATGTAAATATTCATATCTTTAGTATGTGAATATTTTGGTAATATTTGTATTAGGCAACTATAGGTTATATATAATTTTTCTTAACTGATAATGCAAAGGGAGGGGATTACATTCTCTTACATTAAATTTTATATTAGAGGTAATTAGCCGTGGTCGACACTCACTATAGACTAATTGCCCACCGTAAACTTGGAGTTATCCACATAAATAAATGAGAAAGGAGATAACATTAGAGGACTCCAGCTCTAGGTGCACTACCTCTAAGTGCACCAGAATGCATAACAAATTTTCCAAACTTCCGTAACGCATCTAGTCATCTAACAAACGTACGCAACCTTTTTTTATTTGAGAAACACCACTAACACTAAATAAATTAGTTTAAATAATGAAAAGCATTACAAGCTCACACTAGTAGGATGAATAATTAATAATTTCAGAAAGATAACCACATTTATAACCACATTTGCATGACAAAACAATATCTATCCATCTTAACTAATATTATAACAGCAGACTATCATCCACCCAAAGCTGCAAACATCTTTGAGACCTTCAATCTCACAGTTGCAGCAATTTTGGGCATGTAACTAACCCCCAGCATCAATGACCATTGGCAACTGAACCATTCTCCGTGGCAACTTTACCATTCACCGCGGCAACTGAACCATTCTCCGTGGCAACTTTAGAATCATTCGCAGGTTTCTTGGCATAGAATCTCCGGTACATGGAGTCCACCTCGGTTAGGTAGTAAGTACCCGGAGCCAAAAGGCTGGTATCCTTACTCGTAACAAATTCTTTCGCCCCGTATCTGTGCTCCATTAGCTTCAAGGTTTCAACAAACTTCTCAGGTTCGAACTGCGGAGAAGTCAAAGAAATTTAGCTAGTGACACAGATTGCTTGAAAGAAAGCGTATCCTTATCATTTGAAGTCGGAATCAAAAGTTAAAAACTTGGCTACTCTCTTCTCTTGAAAAAGGGTATCCTTATGATTCTTTTGTTATCTGCTCTTATTTGTGGAAAGTAGAAACTAACAAATTGCCCTTGCTAGCTCACCACATAATAGATACATATTAGCATTACTTAGTAATAAAGACCAAAAAGAGAATAGATATACCTCATGCCTTGACTTCAACTTGTCGGCAACATTCATAACTGCTGCAATGTTAGACAAGCTGAAGGGTTGCTTCCCTTCATTAAGCCGGAATGAGAACATTGTAGCTGTCAAGCCACTTCCATAAGAAAACATTAAGACCCTCTTGCCCGCCTGAAAATGAAAATTAAATGCATGATTACTACTAATCCAAGCTAATAACACCAGATGAAATATTGTAGTATAAATATACCTAGAACACTCACCAATTCACTGTGTTTATTGTGAATAAGGGAGGCAAATGCTGAATATAGAGATGCTGTGTAAGTATTTCCAATTTGCTTCGGTACCAAAGTGGTTGGTTGCACCTTTTTTTCATACAAGGGCTTTGCAACTTGCTGAGCCACCTATAAAGTGACAAAAACACTAATATTTAAACGTTTCACCGCCTCTTATGTTTCTCAAGTAGGTAAAACCCAAGCCACGCTCAATTTTTATAATTAGTATATGTATGCCAAAACTAATTCAAAAGAAAAAACATTACATTAATGAATATAACTCTGTTGTCCAATGCAGTCATTCATCCAGAGATTTAACTCTATTTTCGTGTAACTATTCATATATTTAGTACTGATTATTGACATTTTTAAATGCAAATACCTAATTGATGTACTTTAAACACTTTATCTAGAATTAAAATACATCATCTATTATGTTTAGGAGAGAGTTTTTTTGGAGAAAAACCCTCTTTTAGGGGCCTTTTGCTTTAGTGTATAGTATAGCTAAAGATTAAGATATGAAGTTTGGCTGTCTGTCAACTAATCTGTTGCTTTAGCAGTAACAAACCTTTTCAAGATCCCTGCTTTGATAGCTTTCATCAATAGATAGATTAGAAAATGGGGACAGCTTCTCCTTATCGTCTTCGCTGATGGAACTGTCATTTTTGGAGCATATATCAGTGAAAGATTACAATGAACCAGGCTTAATGTCCTTTCAATCAGCTTAATTCAGTTGATAATTAAGAATGAAAAGGAGGGCAATACCTAGCATTCCTCAAGAAATCATTGTACATCAATCGGGCGAAACTCTTTTGTACAAGCTGTGAAAAATAAGGGATGAGCATGATTTAAAGATTGCCCAAAATGCAACTACATAAGGCATTTTGCTCAATTATATTATTAGTCAGATTTCAAGCATCTTAGTTCCATCAGAAAGATACCTTGTTGTATGGAGAATGGAATACAACATACTCGGCATCATTGATAGAGAATTGCTTGCCTTCAAACTTCTCGTACCTATGGATGGAGGAAATGTTCAAAACCACAAGCTTAAATGTATAGTGATGGACAGAATGTGTTCAACAAGACAGTTCAATAATTTATGATGTAATAGCTTACTTGTTGCAAAGAAGGTTGTAGCAAGAATCAACGGCCATGAGGTAACATGTTTGCGACAACTTCCCATCGACCACCTATGACAAAACAAATCAATTCAATATCAATAAACTAATGGGTTTGAAAACAACCACATAACCGAAAATTATCTACTGCGTGTCTCCAGAGAATATAGAGGAAGTACTAATTCAAAGGTTTGTAACAAATCAAAGAGAGCTTGAGACTTACTGGATATTCACTAGCTAAGTTAGGCTTGTAAAAATCATAGGCATGGGCCATATGGCTGCCCCTCAACTTGCTTTCAAAAGAGATGGGTGCATCTGGGCCCACAAGCATTGCAATAGTAGCTGCCCCTCCAGTGGGTCTAGCTGCTCCTTCCGCATAGACCTGGTAAAAGAAGGTATTCGCAAATTGAATGAGATGGACGATCAGAAATCAGATCCCATGAATCTTGAGAACGCATATTAGCTAATACTAATGCAACTGAGCTTGTAGATTCCATGTGAATTAGGAAAGAATTTGAGCATACCGCACTGTCTGTGCATACAACAAGACCATAACGTCCATCCCATGAGCTGCTCTCGACCCAGTTTACGCAATTAAATAATGCAGCAGTTCCACCATAGCATGCATTGGTTGAGTCAACACCTTCAATGTCTGTATTTCCATGTTCCTGCAAATTTTCGTACGAAAAAATACCAATTATGCTTTGACAAGTGGAATACAGTTTTCTATTCCTAGTTCAATTATGGTAAATGGAGGTTTGACAAAATACTACATGCAACCAAATGCTACAACAATTTAAATCGAGCAGAAAACAGGTTAATCAGCAATTTGAATTTCAAAAGCAGCCTCTCTTCTCCTACCACCTCTTGTGAGTTGCGACCCCCCTCACCCCTTCTCCAAACCACTACCATAAATCATATCACACTTGTCATCAACTACATGTGGCTTCTGATTGAGAATCACATAGCATTTCTCATTTTAGTGTGCACAAACTCAAGCTCATTGATGAATCAAGAGCGCTCTTAATTTTTTTTTATGTGTGCCAACATCCTTCTGCCAATATATTATATAAAAGAAAGAAATAAAGCTTAAAAGTACTAAAAGCAAGAAGCTAAAATATTTAGGTGTTAACCAGACAGCTAACAGCTTATTCCTCAATCTTGTTGAAGTCCGAAAATGCAAGATAACAAGCAGACAAACATACAGAGCTACATTCACAAGGAACCAGATATAAGAAGAAAATGACCATATACAAGTTTCAAACAGTACCTCAAATATTTGCATCAAGAACGTCTTGATAGATTTGCTTTTGTCCAAGACAGTCTCACTGCCTACTTCCAGCCGACCAATTTGTTTTGGATCAATATGATATTTCTCAAGGAGAGAGTTCACAGCAGTCAAGCTGCCAGTACAGAATAGAATAACGAGTTACCATCATACAATATGATACATCGAAGTCTAATGAATGCTCCACATTTTGGAAAATTGCAACAAAATAGTCAATGTTATTCCTCCAAACACATTAGGCTTCTTTACTTTATGTGATTATTCTTCATCTCTCTTTAGACCTTTGTAGAGTCAATTTCTTCCCTACAACCTTAACAGCACAAGGGTGCATCATGACTAATCTAAAAAACACGCATACTCGTTTATATGTTGAAATACAACACAAGAGGTCTGCTTAAATCTAAGTTATCACTATTTATCTACAAAATATATTTCAGGGATAGTGATGCAACAATTGACCCTAAACCATAAAATCAATTTGAAAGGTATGTTTAGAACCTCATTGAAATTATGTCTTCAACATCAGTACAGAATGCCATGCAATCTTGTCCGAGTCCGATGGTGTACTTTCCTTTGCTAGCTCCATCATGAACCTCCAATGCTTCCTGTATAACACATACGACAACAACAAAGAAACAAGATGAAATATCAAAGAAGGAATCCCCCAAAAAATGCATTGTGAGTCATTATGACATTTGATTCACCAACTAAAAATCTGAAAGTCATGATCCTTTGCTTTGAAACAAGATAGAATTACTTCTAAAGTTCTAACTCTAATCTCCAAAAGTCAAGGAAAAGAAACCCACTATAGCAAGAGTTTTATTGCTTATACAAAGAGTTGATTTCACAATAATTATCAAGATTAATCATCTTTGAGTTATTTTAGCAAAAAGCTCATCTGGGATTTTAATATCCAGCTTTAGGGACCCAATCATGATCTCATTCACCTACCAACAAAACATCACACTTTCTGAATTTTTTTAACCAATGTAGAGATTATGATAAACAATAAATATCACTAAGTTGATTCATAAATAGTTCATCCATATTGATTTTCCATACATCTTAGAGATGAGAACCATGAAAAATTCAAAGATGTAAGGTCTGAAATGTCAACAAGAGAAATCTTCATTATCCATGAACTAAACCTTTGACCCACAATTTCTTCAATTACAAGACAGAAAGTTACACAAGCACTGAAAGTAAATAAATAAATTAAATACAAAAAACTATACAGATTTTAATGGAGGATACTAATAGCTGGGTTTTACTTTTTTTTCTTCATCTTTTTTTCCCATATTTGTTTTCATTTTCCAGGCAAATTGGGACAAATCCCACATGCAAAGTTTAAATTTTTCCAGCACATTTGAATTCACTTATGAAGAAATATAACATAAATAAAACACAAAGTAACTATAAAATCATAGAAAAAATCAACAATCCCATATAAAAAAAAAAAAAATTGTACTGAAAAAAACAAAATGGGCAATCTTTAAATATTTTTATGGGAATGATCGATTTACCTGCTGAACACAGGTAGGAGGGAAGTAGATTTCCATGGCAAGAATTCCCACATTCTTAAGAGTGGAAGCCATTTTTGTTGCAGAAAAAAGAAAAAAGTTTAGTGTTTTATTGTTAAAAGAGATGAAAAAAGAGTTTGACAAGTAATTTCTGCAATCCTTTCCTCGTTTACAACGTCAGTTGAGAGAAAAGGAGAGAAGATCGGAGGGTCCGAGGGATTGGCAACAAAAAAAACCAAAACAAAACAGGAAGTTGGCAATGAGGTTTTGAGGAAGAGAATTAGGCTGCCATTTATATGATTTTTTGCCATATATATAGACTTAATATATGCTTGTTTTTATGACACCTAACAATCATGTTCCACATAGATTTATTAAGGTTTTTAATTTTTTAGGAGTATATTCTTTCCTTTCAAATTACAACTATACATATTACATGAGGCGATCTACAAAATAATAGATGTAATTATTGTGAAATCAACAAACTCTTTGCCTATTAATATGTGTAATTACGTATCGGTAAAAAAATTAATATTATTAACTACTACCTCCGGTCTTTATTAGTTTACCCCTTTTGACTTTTGACACTATTCACATACATGACTTTAACTATCTCTTGTGATTTGTACTTAAGGAAAAATATAGTCATGTGAGATCTTGTTAGATTCATCTCAATGTGTAGTATCCAAATATCGTAATTTTTGCTTATTGATAATTAGAGATATTAAGGTTCAAATTAGTGTATTGGCAAATGTGCTCCATAGAAAGGGGTAGTATTAAGGTACACATTGAGTTGAATCAAATAAGACATCACATGACTGTTTTTGCTTATACTTCCTCTGTAACAAAATAGATGTTACACTTTGACTTTCACGTTTGCGCAGATGCTCGACCATTAATAACTTTAATTGTATATCTAAGTGTACTGTGGATGTTTTGGTAATTAAAAGGTGACTCCTTCCAAAACTTAAGAGAATGACTAACAGATCTTAGTAGTATTTTTATTACGTACGTTTTGGAGACGACTTTATAATTTTGTTGGAAGAGGGCCTTTTCCATTCTGATATATATTGATGACTTGATGTAGATCTTTTATTTTATAGCCACGGAAAATATTGGTGTAGAGTTTAAATATGGTGATCCTGTAACATCATTCATATCCTTATCATTATTCATTACTACTCCATTACTGTTTGATGATCCTATGCAATCGTTGAGCACTTGAGCTAATGTCACTGAATCTTTTTGACCGCAAAACAAACATATTTGTTCTTTTATCAGCGAATTCGCATACAATATATTTTTTATTATATAATCAACGTATTGCTCCACTCTAAAACATACCACAAGTGATATATATATTCCATAAGTCTAGAGTGAATGTCAATTAGCGCTAATTACATGAACCATGTATGTATTTTTCTTTCCTTAGCATAAAGCAAGATTACTATTGATGATAAATTGATAATAAACCAAATGACAGTTGCTTAACAATCATCCATAATAGAATTTAAATCTAAAATCATAAAAGAAAAATACAATTTATCTCGCGGATCTTCAACGCTATAGCCTATAGATACTGAAGTATTAAAATGTGTTCATATCAAAGGAACGGCGCCACGTGGCATTATTCACCATATATGCGCCATGTAGCTTCGCCACGTCATCTTATGTGTCATGTAGATTGTTACGTCATCTTACAAAGTAAATATTGTTTGCCACTAGATTTGAATTGACCTCTTACAAAGAGAAGTTTGTTCTTACCATCTCAACAAACTTTTTTTAGTGCTTCATATATCCACATAATGTTATATATTCATTGCAAACATAAAGTAAATTAAATGTTAGATTTTTTTAAAAAAAATTAAATTTATACAAGAGTGGAAAAAATACATATTAATTGTAAAAAAGGGTAACACCGGGCCAACACACTAGTTAGGAGTAATTAATAAGCATGCACATAACTCTTAAAATGAACTGAGTTAAAACTATCTTTAGTGATGAGTAGTAAGACTCTTGCCAAAGGAGAGAGAGCCTTTGAAATAATTAGAACTTCTACAAGCCTAACGGATAAAGGAATTTGAATATTTGTAAATAAAGTTTTTTTTTAAAAGGAAATGTGCGGTAATATATATTAAAAGAGGGATAAAGTGTTATCTATACTAATATATTAAAGGAAAAATTGACAGGAGAGGTCTGAACTTTGGCCGATAATTTTTAAAAGGTACCAACTTTAGATTAACCTGTGCAAGTCCTAACTATGGGGGGTCTTAACTTTGAGAGGGCCTTGTAGGTTTCTAACCTGGTACAGCAGGTTCTCCAGCACGTGACCTCATTAAATAGGCACGTGAGTTTAACTTTGACTGCCAGTCTGCCACCCTTCCCCCTCCCCCTTCCCCGACCACCCATCCCCCCTTCCCCGCCACCCTCCCCCACACCCCCCCCCCCTTTGGCTCTATGCGAACCACCAACACACGGCGGGGAACGCCAGCGGGCGGAACAACCCAATGGCGGCGGTAGCACCTACGAATAGACGGACACGCGGATAGAGGAGAGAGAAAGCGCGCTATGGCGGGGAGCGAAGACCCCAACAAGCAACACAATAACAATTACAACCACCAACAAGAGGAGAGATGAGAACAACGGCAACGGTGAGTGAAAGAACCACCAACAACAACTATGGTGACTGAAACACGAAGAGTAGTGGTGTAGAGCAGAGTTGAAGCAACGAATGAAGAGAGAAAGGGGATTGCTCCGACGAGCTTAGGGGGTAGCGGAGGAGCAGCAGGCGAAGCTGCGAGGAGAGAAATCAGGCGAAGTTCTCTCTTTGTCCTTCGCCGGCGGTAGATGGATGAGAGTGTCTGATTTTTTCTCTTCTTTCTCTCTCTTTTGTGGTAAAATTTCTGGTAATTTCTATGTTATCAAGTTTTACAGAGAAGATGGAGATTGAAGTGGGTTGTTTTAATCTCATTTGATGATTTTACTACTCAAAGGGGAAAGAGAAATTTCTGGGTTGAATTGTTTTTGATGATGATGTTGATGATGGTGTTCATGATGATGATGTTGATGATGGTGTTCATGATATGTCGAATGGAGGGTTGAAAATCAAATGGGACCCACGTTTAATTTTTTTTTTACCTATTAAGCATGTATTAAGTCACTAAGGCCTCTCAAAGTTAAGACCCCCCTATAGTTAGGACCTGCACAGGTTAATCTAAAGTTGATACTTTTTAAAAATTATCGGCCAAAGTTCAGACCTCTCCTGTCAATTTTTCCTATATTAATAGGCGTGCGTAAACCAGGAACGGTGCCACGTGGCGCTCTCCCTAGGGAGTTTTAATTCATGTAATCCAAGTTCATTGTATAGGTTTTGATACTGTGACCTCAAGTTCATGTACTAAAGTTTTAACCACTAGACCAAGTTGTATTTAGTGTTATCATATCAAAGTACAATACTAATAAATGAAATTTTTTCTTACCCGGGGCATAACCCGGGCCTAATAACTAGTTAATACATTATAAACAACTTTAGGAGGGACATGACATTTCCATCGTTGCCCAATTCCAAAAGGCACAAGTCTAACCAGGTGATGAGCCACACAATTGTCATCCCTATGCTCATGAAACCAAGACACAGATACAAGTAGATAAAGTTGAGCACAATTCACATTTTATGAAATAAACTATTATAATATTTATTACTTTCACTTTACATATTCTATATAAAAATGTTTATAATTCTTTATACACCATTTTTCAAAAAATTGTCGAAGTCTTTCATTTTCTTTTCTTTCTTTTGACAAGAATAGAGTTTCATTTTTGAAATATATCTTTGTACCTATAAAGTATATATGAATTTTATTGAAATAACAATATAATACACAATAATGTGCAAAGCCTACATATATACACAAGCCACTTTGAAATTTGAATAGTAAAAATTACCCGTGCAACTTTGTATTAACCTCGTTTTCTTAAAAATATCACTTCTTGATTTCATAAATTACATTTTCTCCCTCTATCAATTAATATGAAGTAGAAATTTGAGTATCGCTAGTACTATTACTATGACTATATATAGAATTATGCATCGTCCAGTATTATTACTAGCTATGTTTACCACTTTAATTAAGGGGTGTCCTTATTCTTTGTGTATTTAATTCAGTTTGTGTCTTTAAGCTAAGATGAATCTACACGTGAAGAGTGTAGTTTCAATTTGGAGTTGTTAGTTAGTATCCCTGTCGTATATGGTGGAGTAATATTGTTTAGTCGAGTTTTTTTTCTTGATGATCTAGTACAGATTGGTTCGTCGATAGAGGTTTATATCATTATATGGTGTGGAAACTAATTTTAATTCTTTGTCTACAATCAGTTAAATAGGATCAAAATTATCTTTAGATATACAATATATAGATAGAATTCCTCGTGTAAAGCTACATGAAATAGATGATATAAAAAGTGCATGAGCAATCGTCAAATTTGATATATATACAAAGATCGCAGTTTAGTTGCAGGCAACGATGTTTTATCTAATCTGAGTTGAACAATATTCATTATTAGATTCTGATTTCTATAACTTCTATCAATTAATAAAGTTACTTAATTTCAATTTTTATAAAATGTTAAGCACCTAATAGATTACGTTACAAGAAAAAGACATAATAGAAAGGTTCCCACGTTCCTCGTGGTGCACGTGATGAGAGGCTTCATTTAACCTGTTAGGATTATAACAAAATGCTTTGAACGTATGAGATGCCACGATCCCCTCGAGGGACGAGGGGAGTACACTGTGCAAATTTTCCTCTACTGCATGATATGCTTGCTGTTGCTGATGCTACCCTTGTTTTGCTATATTCTCACCAACCCCCTTCTTCACGTTTGGCCTGGTACATTAACATATGACTTTCTGCATATTTAAAAATCACAACTACTAGTATGGCTTAGGATTCGTGTGATATACCGTTTACATTATTTTTTTTTTAATATATTGAATATAGGCCAAGGTTTTACTATAACAAATTAATAATTGTATAATGGGTTGGGTTAAATCTGGATCTTGTTTTGGAGATCCACGCCCTGTACAAACCCGACTCGTGGAGCCATTTTAGTGTTAGAAGAAGTACGAGGATTACAAGGGTGACAAGATAGCAACACAACTGAACAATCTGCTAAGCGTGAAACATTTTTCCAAAAGTAATATTCTGACCCTATTCGTAGAGCACGGGACACACGGAATTCACCTTCGAGATACAATGAAGAACAACAATTGTCACGCTCAATGTGAACACTGTCAAATGAGAACAAGTTTTGAGAGATTTGTGTTGATGAAAATTTCAGATTTTGATCTTGATAACTTGAAGTGCAAAAAGTAAGAGAGAGTTTTTCTTCAACTCCCTCATTATATGAGAGATGTCATATCCTCGAATCCTCGTTTTTCTTCAACTATATCGTTTCAAAAAAGCTGGCAATAGGCCAACTCGTATCCTCGAGTAATCGCCAGACGAAGAACGAAAGAAAACAAGACAAGAAAGCATCGCGAGGTGCGATAGCCGTCGCGACTCGTGAGCTGCACCACCTCCACGTCGCGAGGTTGGACCAATTACTGCCTCCAATCTTGTCTTGTTCGTTGTTCAAAGCAAATGTCACGACTAGTGACGAATTGCACTGGGTGCGACATTCCAATATATATCATCATATGTTGTTTAAGTTACAACACCTTAACCAAGCAACTTAAACTAACATAACATGAATCAAATCAACCCAATACTCTAAATCTTCAACATCTAGAAATGTGGAACATATAAAATTATATGACATTAAGTGATAGTCTACTTTCCTGATGTTAATTAAAGTAGTTTAATTAATAATCTGTTGTAGAAAAGGTCAAATTCCTTAAGATGGGATAAACAATTCTTTTTACTACATGAATATATTTTGTTCATATTTACTTTATTGAATTGGGAAAAAAAATCATGTGGATCCAATTTTAGGACTCTGGTCCTTTATCTCTACATTTCAATATAAAGAATAAAACAAAAGAAAACTAATCTACAATTGATTTTGTTTTTGAAAAATATTCTTTTAATAAGTTAAAAATTCCATTTGTTTATATTTTTCTGTCCAACCAAACAGAAACGTAGTCTACACAACAAATATTTTACTAAAGAACAAAGTACATAGTGTCACTAAAAATCACTAATACCCTATTTGCTATACCTTATTTTTCGTGATTAAGGACAGTAAAAATCAATATAGCACAAACTCTTCATTCCCTTCAATAAAATTTATAAACTTTACTAGAACTCCCAAAAGAAAGTCCTCTTTTTCTTATCAGAAAAAGAATGAAAGCTAGTCCTCTTGAGTCTTGACATTGTGAAGCCGGAGCAGCTGTATTGTAGCTCACTTGGGCCTCCTTAGTACAGACATGACTTCTAGCGAAGGGCCCAACGCTCAAGCTGTCAAGCATAGTGGAACAATTGTCAATTGTGTGCGCATTAGAACTTGGACCATATTCTTGGGCCCAAACCAAACACTATCTTATGCATGAGATGATTTCTATATTGGGTCTAAAAAAGGTCCACTAACAAATGCATCGTGTTTCCAGCCTAATGTAAGTAATTCTTTAACATGTCCAAAACACGAGTGTTAGAAAAAAAAAATTAACATTGACTATTTTTCGTGACACAGTGATAGTACTTTAATACATACGGAGTAAATATTTATGTATGCAGTATGCATCTTATTTTAAGAGAGTGATATGTATTTGAGTGGTGCAAAATACAATATGCATTAAAAAAATGTTTGACTCATTAATTACCTTTTTCAATTAAAACAATTACAACACGAGTTGTCAAGGTTTCTCCTTTGAAGAAAGATGCACAACATTAAAAGTTTAGTCATGATAATGTTCAAAACCGTGGATTTAAAATTGTGTTAGAGTATAGTTTTAGTAAACTAATTTAATTGTAAAAGTTATGCTGATTTTCTAGGTCTGTAATTTGCAGATTTAACATACATTTAATCAATGACAACATTATTCTTCTTTACTATTAGATTATGTAAATAATCTTTTGTATTTGTGTATATTTCCTTAGTGTATATATTGTGATCTCCTTCCTTGTATAGGACTATTGTCCTCTTTGTATTTATATTGCATTATGGGAATGAGAATGATCAAGGGATTATTTCCTACATGGTATCAGCCTAGGTTTAGGGTTTTCTTGTGCCTCTGCCCATCTCCTCTCTCCCTTCTTCGTGTACCTCTTCCCTTCCTCCACCATGACTGAGTCTCCCTCAAAATCTTCCTTCCACTCGGTTCTTGCCGTAAATAACATTAAAACCTTCATCCCTATTACGTTGGAGATTGAAAAGGTACAATATTCCTCATGGGCAGAGTTATTTAAGATCCATGCCCGCGCATATCAAGTGCTTGATCATATCATACCTCCTAAACAAACTGACACCTCCTCGTCGTCGTCGGCCACCACTGATCTTGCCCTATGGTCTCGCCTTGATGCCATCGTCCTCCAATGGATCTACGGCACGATGTCGAACGATCTCCTTCACACCATTCTTGAACCCGATTCCACCTCTCAACAGGATTGGGATCGTTTGAAGGATATTTTTCAAGATAATCAGCATTCCCGCGCTGTTCATCTCGAAAATCAATTTACTACCGTTCATATGCAAGATTTCCCTAACGTTCCCGCTTACTGTCAAAAACTTAAGATGTTGGCTGATCAACTTGTCAACGTCGGCGCTCCGGTGAATGACAAACGTATGGTGCTTACTCTCGTCCGTGGCCTCACCAAAGCTTATGATCATGTTGCCTCCATGATACAACAAAGTGATCCACTACCATTGTTTTACAAGGCGCGATCTATGCTCACTTTAGAAGAATCTCACCTTGCTTCTCAAGCCTCCGTCGAGGCTGTTGCTGCTGGCTCAGCCCTCTTGGTCACCAATGATGGCTCACCCGAATCATATCCTTCTTCTCATGACTGTCCTCTTCGCAGTCATGCTCGTAATGATCACCGGAACACCACCACCAACAATCGCCGTGGTCGTGGCGGTGGTCATCATGGCCGCGACCGCGGTGGTTCAGGCACCGGTCGCGGGGGTGGCTCTTAATTGCCACAGCAGCAGCCCCAGCCACCCGCGTGGCCTGCTTGGGGTTAGTGGCAGCCTCAAGGTCCTTGGAACCCTTAGGCCTCATCTCCTCGGGCCATGCCCCCTTGCCCGTACCCTGCTGGCCCATGGTACAGACCTGCTGGTCGTGCCTCTCCACAAAGCCTCTTAGGCCCTCGTCCCATGCAGCAGCACTTCACGGCCCAAGTGGAGTCCAACACTCCCTATGATCCTTGTCCCACCGATGTTGAAGCTGCTATGCACACTCTTTCTCTCACTCCTCCGGAGGATGGTAGGTACATGGACACTGGAGCCACTTCTCATATGACATCTCAACAAGGTACTCTCTCTTCTTACTTTAATTTGAGCACTGAACGTAATATTATTGTTGGCAATGGTAATTCTATACCGATTCGTGGCATTGGTCAGTCTCACTCACCATCCCCTCTTCCCCCTATGTCCCTTAAAAGTGTACTTCATGCTCCTAACCTTGTGAAAAACTTGATCTCTGTTCGAAAGTTCACCACTGATAATTCTGTATCCCTTGAATTTGACCCTTTTGATTTTTCCATGAAAGACCTTCGGACGGGGACCATTCTTATGAGATGTGATAGCTCGGATGATCTTTACCCTCTCACCACCACAAAATCATCAACCATCGGACCTTCTGCGTTTGCTGCTCTCTCTTCAACTATCTGGCGTGATCGTTTAGGGCATCCTGGCTCAACTGTTTTGAGTTCCCTCCACAAAAACAATTTTATTTCTTGTAATAATAAGTTGAGTCACACTTTGTGTCCTTCAAGTCCTCTTGGGAAGTCTGTTAAACTCCCTTTTAACTCATCTATACTTTAATGCCGTTTGATATTATTCATAGTGATGTTTGGACATCTCCTACTTTGAGTTCTTCGGGATATCGTTACTATGTGTTGTTTTTGGATGATTTCACTAATTATGTTTGGACTTTCCCTCTATCTAAAAAATCTGAAGTGTATGATATTTTTCTCAAAATTTCGCACCTTCATTCGCACTCAATTTGAACGGGAAATAAAAACTTTTCAATGTGACAATGGACGTGAATATGACAATAGCCCTTTTCGTCACCTTTGTGCTACTAATGGCATCCAATTCCGACTCTCTTGTCCCTATACCCCATTTCAAAACGGGAAGTCCGAACGCAAAATTCGCACTCTCAGCAACACTATCCGCACTCTTCTAGCTCACTCATCCGTCCCCCCCTATTTTGGCACCATGCTCTTCACATGACTACTTACCTCCACAACATCCTTCCCACCAAATTGCTTGCCTATCACTCCCCTACTACCCTCCTCTACCAACGTACTCCTACCTACTCCCATATTCACATCTTTGGATGTTTATGCTACCCTCTCATTCCATCCACAACTATCAGTAAACTCCAACCTCGATTTACTCCTTGCGTCTTCCTAGGCTACCCCACAAATCATAGCGGCTATACATGTTACGATTTGTCGAGTAACAAAATTTTTGTTTCTCGTCATGTCATCTTTGATAAGTCCAAATTTCCTTTCCACACTCTCAATCCTCATCCCTCTCATAATTATGATTTTTTTGGATCATATACCTCCCCCCCTTATCACTCACAATCTGCCCCAACTCCTCCCTCCACAAAACACCGCCCAGCCCACCTCTCCTAACCCACCGCACACTCCTCTCCCATCCCCTACTCCCTCAGGCCCACCCAACAACCCTCTCCCCTCCACACTCTTGTCTTCGGCACCCCTGGGCACCTAGCTCCCTCTCCAAACCATGCGCGCTCCCCGCGTCCTACTCCCAGCCTAGGCCCAGTTTCCCCCCAGTCCACATACCTCCCCTTCCTCCCTTATTCCCCCACGCTTGGCCCACATCTCCCCTATCCAGTTTGGCTCTTACTCCCCACCCCCTCCCCCTGCCCAGCCCACTCACCGCATGGCTACCCGCAGCTCCCGCGGTATTTTCAAACCCAAAATTTAATTTAATCTCACCGCCTCTACTGCTCCTTCCCCCCTCCCTAAAAATCCCATGGACGGCCTCAATGACCCCAATTGGAAGAATGCCATGCTAACTGAGTTTAGTGCACTTATTAAAACTAAGACATGGGAGTTAGTACCCCGTCCCCCAGATGTTAATGTTATTCCTTGTATGTGGCTTTTTCGTCATACAAAGAATGCTAACGGTGATTTTGAAAGGTACAAGGCTAGACTTGTTGTGAATGGTAGGAATCAACAAATTGGCATTGATTGTGACGAGACCTTCAGCCCCGTGGTTAAACATGCTACTATTCGTACCGTTATCAGCATTGCTCTCTCTCGATCTTGGTCCATTCACCAAATGGATGTCAAGAATGCATTTATCAATGGTGATCTTGATGAAACGGTATACATGTATCAGCCTCCTGGCCTCCATGACCACACCCATCAAGGCTATGTATGTCGGCTCCGCAAAGCTCTCCATGGTTTAAAACAGGCTCCCCGTGCGTGGTATCGTAGGTTTGCTACATTTGCTTCTCGGATTGGTTTTATACATAGCAAATCTGATCACTCATTGTTTATTTATTGTCATGGGAAATCCACTGCCTATATATTACTTTATGTGGATGATATTGTGATCACAACCTCTTTTGAGGCCCTTCGTGTCTCCATTATGTCTCAGCTCAACACGGAGTTTGCTATGACTGATTTGGGCCCCTTAAATTCTTTTCTTGGTATTTCAGTCACACGTGATGCAGGTGATCTCTTTTTTTATCTCAGAAGCACTACGCCACTGACATTATTGCCCGTGCCAACCACTCCTGTTGATACTCATGCCAAGCTTATAGCTGACTCTGGGCCCCCTGTTGATGATCCTACTCTATATCGCAGTCTTGCAGGGGCACTTCAGTATTTGACCTTCACTCGGCCTGACATTTCATATGCGGTTCAGCAAGTATGTCTCTTTATGCATGATCCTCGCCAGGAACATATGCAGGCCCTCCGTCGCATTATTCGGTATTTACAAGGTACTGTTGCTCTTGGCCTTCATCTTTCTCCTTCCTCCACTACCGGTCTTATCTCCTACACTGATGCTGACTGGGGTGCTTGTCCCGACACCCGTCACTCTACATCTGGCTACTGTGTTTATTTTGGTGATAATTTGATTTATTGGTCTGCAAAGCGACAACCCACACTTTCCCGCTCTATTGCTGAAGCTGAATACCGTGGGGTCGCTAATGTAGTAGCCGAAACATGTTGGCTCCGCAATTTACTTCTTGAGCTCCATTGTCCTCTCAAGCGAGCCTCCTTGGTGTATTACGACAACGTTAGTGCATTTTATCTCTCTGGTAATCCTGTACAGCATCAACGCACCAAACACATTGAAATGAACATTCATTTTGTGCGCGAAAAGGTGGCTCTTGGTCAGGTTCGTGTCCTTCACGTTCCGTCTCGTTATCAGATTGCCGACATCTTTACTAAGGGCCTTCCACGAGTTCTATTTGACGACTTTCGGGACAGTCTTCGCGTATGTCTCCCTCCCGCTCCAACTGCGAGGGTGTATTTGAATATGTAAATAATCTTTTATATTTGTGTATATTTCCTTAGTGTATATATTGTGATCTCCTTCCTTGTATAGGACTCTTGTCTTCTTTGTATTTATATTGCATTATGGGAATGAGAATGATCAAAGGATTATTTCCTACATTTACCATAGAAATAAAAAAGAAATTACATCTCCACCCTGCCATAAAATAGTCTTTTGGGAGTAGTAAGATTAAGGATCTTAATTAAACAATATGATTCAAGCTCCTTCAATATTCAATCAAAAGAAATAATATAAGGAAACAAAATGATTCAAATAGATTCAATGAAACCGTTTCAACAAAAGGGGGAGGAAGAAGGAAAACTTGTACAAAACCTATAACTTTTTTTTTTTGACAGGAACATAACCTATTACTTAATAACTTCATACTTCAATAGATTTCTGATTAAGTGCTGTATATCTCCACCTCTCCTTCTCAACAAAATCAGCATCCAAGAACTTAGAAACAAAGTTCCATACCATATAAACATCTTCAAAGTTGGATAAATAACCAATATTAGCTGTAACAACTGGTATCCCACTTTCAGAGTTCTCCTTTCTCTTCCCTTTACATTTTTTCCTCCCTTCTTTAGGCTCCTTCACCATAATTTTTTCCCTTTCAACTTCATATCTTTCAGAAAACCATACATGATTTAACAACCCACAACCAAGTGAAATGTTACTCCTATCAGCAAGCTTTTGCACTAGCATCGGATCCACCCTATCGCCTTTCCAATCAAACACATTGAATGCCAAGGAAGATCCTCGTTCGAATTTCACTCGTGGCCCGTAAACTTGTACAAGTTGTGTCCCTCTTTCTGAATGTGGATGATAAAGAGCTAACAATGCATTTGTTAGCCAATTGATCACACACCTTACCCTATTACCAATTAAAACTAGGCCAAGCGCGTCTGCTTGGTCTAATCCCTTACACTCTACATCACATTCCTTGAATTCTCCTTGATTATTTTTTGTTACACTCACAATTCCTGGCGAGGATGATATATATGAATTGTTCAATATCGGAGAGATCGATTTCTTAACGAGTAGGCAAGAAAATCCGGATGGATCTTCGCCAAAAACTTTATAAAATGTGCAAACTATAAAATCAGGCTGAAATAAGGAGAGCCCTAGAGTGTCCATTTCCTTAGGATGAAGGGCAGTAGCATCAAGTAAAACATGCCATCCATATTCCCTTGCTAAATTCATCCATTGGTAAGAATACCTTGCTCCACTAACTCTTGATTGGACAGGAAATACAAACAATCCTTTATTCATTTTGTTCTGTTTCTTCTTCCTAAAACTTCCTAACACCATTTCCTCTAACTTTTCACGATAAATCTTCAATTTAGGCCACTTGAACTCGGCTGCTGAAACTCGAGCTCCCCTGTTTTTTGAACACTTAATCATGGCTTCTACAGCTTCATTTTCATGATCATATACAGTAATAAGATTCTTATTGGTTTGAAAAGGGTATGATTCCGCCAATACTCCGAAAGCGGATGTTTGGTTAGCACTAAAAAACATGGAGTAATCATCTTCTGAGACATTTAAATACCTCATGATTCTTCTCCTTAGTTTACCCTCAAACTCTAATGATAATGATTCATTCGCCTTATGCGAAATCTCAATACAAGATAGCCTTTGGGTTTTATAAGGAGAATTTGAAGATGAAGAAGCAATAAACTCACCACTTTGTTGTTGTTGTTGTTGCTGAGAAAAGGTGAAGAGGGCATGACCACTATAATCAAGGCAAACATGGGAAGAAAGAAAAAGATGGCGGTAATCGTTGGCGCGTATTTGATCAGCTTCAACGGTAGTTAAGTACTGAGGGAATGATCTTGTGAAGCTCCTGAATGATTCTGGTAAAGATGGGAGTGATTCTGAGTTTGTGAATTGGGTATGTGGATAAAGAGAAGAAGTAGTGGCAGTTGCAAAGTCATAATGAAAAGTTGAGGAGTTAACATTTCCTGAGTTTTGGTAATCCAAAGAGGTGGGAAAGCTTGTTATGGGATTTAAGCAACAATTGCATTTGCAAAGTTTTGAGCTTCGTTTCACATTTGGAGATTGCATGGTTTTTTTTTTCTTTTTTGTGCTACTCTGTTTTTCTCCTCTTTTTGTAATCATAGATTGTTTCTTAACCAATCATTTTTATGTTCTTATCAATTATTTTGGCTGTCAATTTTGATTTGAGGTCAATATGTTGCTTTTTTGACTTTTGGAATTTATTGGGTAAGTGGAATTAATGTTTTTTAACTTTGACTTGATTGATTGGCATGATATACTAAGAAAATCCAGGTTTGAACTTTGGAGTGTCCTCTAAGTTGTTCATAAATCTAGAGGGCGTTTGGGGATGGGGATATCCATATCCTTTCCTCGTAATGCGTGCTTTTACGGCCCGTTTGGTAGTTGGTTATAAATGGTGGTAATGAGAATGGATTTGT
The DNA here is from genome assembly GCA_947646795.1 of Beta lomatogona. NCBI lineage: Eukaryota > Viridiplantae > Streptophyta > Magnoliopsida > Caryophyllales > Amaranthaceae > Beta > Beta lomatogona. Next base: position 2,284,095 of record CANSNZ010001191.1, on the reverse strand, counting down.
GTGTAAATTTGTGAAGAATATCATTGTCCATTCCCATGGTAATGCTAATTTATCCTAAAGTGTCTACTTCTCTTCTAGAATTTTCATTCCCATCCAATACCACCTTGTTTGTAGGTGGTAATGAGTGGTAATGAAAGTTGTTTCCCCTTGGAGACAAAAACACAAGTTTAGGGGTGAGATTGCTTGCCCATAAAGAAAAAATGCATCCCAATTAATAAGGGAAGAGGATCAGACCGTTTTAGGTAAGGATCGATCCACCGATCCATGGTAATAAGAAGAGGATCGATCCATATCGTATGGATCCTACGACCGGGTCCTAAACGGATCCAAAATGGATCCCTATTTCTTCAAACTACCCTAATTTTCACAATAATTAAAGATTTTAAACAATAAAGTCATCTAATATCAACCAAAAATTTCATTTAGTTTCTCAAAAATAACCATTGCAACCATTTACAACTATTTAATTATCAAATTGTAGATCAATCAACTATTTCTAAAGATTAACAATTATCAACCGATTTTGAACTCAATAATCGAAAATTCACATTAATTAGAACAATAATTAAATTCAAGCAAAAATCCTATTATATGTAATAACAAATATTATAATGTAAAATAATAATAATAATATTATAAAAACGAAAGATCATCGTAATAATTTAGGACCGCCGATCCGTTTTCCAAGGAGGATCCAGATCCTACCCGGATCCATAGGGTCCAAAATTGAGGATCGATCCGTAAAAATGGATGGATCACGATCTAGGCCATTACCCACTGCCATCTCTAATCCCAATGGAGATTTAAGGGTGGTTCCCTAATAACATTACACTTAAATTTCATTTCCATTAGCGCAATTTATTAACGACTACCAAACGGACCGTTAAGTGTTTGGTATGCAGGAATTGGAATAAAAGAAAGTGAACATTGAGGTTTGATTAGGGCTACTCTCCTTACTATTATAAAGAGTACTCTTATTGAAATATATAATAAATTGCCGTTTCATAGAATATGATTGTTTATATAAATTTGGTGAACAATAGATACAATGTACTTGAAAGTGAAAAGTCAAGTTGAATGGGTCTGGCTAACTCAATTATAGAAGGAATCAGCGTAAACCAAATGACGATAGGAGTAACTCAAAATTATAACAAGTTTTTTTAGAGTGGTTTATTCTTAAAAGTTAAATCTAGACCTTATGCTACTTTTTATGTTTAAATTTCTCATTGGCAGGTGTACTTAATTAGCTCTCACTAGAGATGGCCAACAGTGCGGGCCAATCCAATCCATCCAGCCTTGCCTCTTGGGCCGTGTGGGCTGAGCCCATGCCGAGTCCTGGCCCACCATCGAACCGTGAAATTGGTGGGTGGGCCGTGGGCCGATTTTTTGAGCCCAACCCACGAAAGCCCGCTACTAAAACCGCCCAGCCCGGTCCACGAAATCGGTCCAGCCCGGCCCATGAATCGGACCAGCCCATCCCAAGTAACTATTCAACCAGATTGTGTATATTTTAATTAAATTGTATATAATTTAATTAAATTTCATATATTATAATTCAATCAAATTCAAAAATAATGAAATTATTCATTAATATTAATAATTATATATATTTTAATTAATTTTAAAGGTTTTATGTAACAATAATAAATGATTCTAATGATTAAATAATTATGAAAAAAAAATTCTCATGCCGGCCCGCCAGCCCAGTAGGCCCACGAACCGCCAAAACCATTGTTCGAACCGTGAAAACCGGTAACAGACCGGTGTGGGCCAAGATTTTTCAGCACGTGGACCAGCCCGCCCAAACCGTGAATTTCACGGTCCGGTCCTGGGCCGTGAAATCTCAGCCCGGCCCACTAGGGCCCGCGGACCAGCCCACCCAGCCCGCACCAGTGGCCATCTCTAGCTCTCATTTTCTCCACCAACAGATTAAGACGAAAAATGACAAATTCAGTTTTATGCCGTTTTCATTCTGCCTCTTGTGTAGTTGTATATCGTGAACCAAATTAGTAAGTTGGTGATACCATTTTTTTTTGACATGGTGTTACCATATTACTATATAGTGATACTAAAAGTGGATGCTATCTTAGTTGGTAAAGTCTTGTGGGGGTGATATCCTAAACCTAGAATCGAATTCCGTATACATCACTGAGCTTAGTTACTCATTTACACCAAAAAAACATAAAATAGAAAATTATATATAGTGATACTAAATTATCATAATTGCTTCTCTGAGCTTGTTATGAACGTTTTACCCTTCGTCAACGAGAACTCGGTCGTCCCTAGAGATGCTAATAATGCTATAACAGTTGGAGAGAAACAACAAGCAAAGTTGAAGGCTTAAGGATGTTTTGTATTCTATAGGGACTGTGGCCGACAATCACTTTCCCATCCTACTCGGCAAGCATTTGTGCTTCACATACATTAAGAATACAACTACTATTTATAAATTTAACTAATTATTGGATCTCAGCGATACCACATATTACTTTTCTTAAAGAGAAATTTCATTAATTGAAGGCCAAACGACATCTACAATAAGTATTAAAAAATATATATATAATCAGACAAAATCAAATCAACTTCGTCTTTGAAGAAAATAAAATGAATTAGATTTTTTTTTGAAATTAAAAATTAATTCATTGATTCAAAGTCATACGACATCTACAATAGAAGTAAAAACTAAACAAATACATATCAAAATGAAATAAATACAATTCTAATATGACAAAACCACGATCGTTGAGTAGATCTAACACTTCTGAAAACCCTCGTCTTTCACATCGCTGTCTGATGCAGCCTTCTGCAAGGGGGTCTATCGATCTTTTGTAGTTTTGAAGTAGAACTGGATCCATTTCAAGTGATTGTAAACGAAGTAATGACATCTGTTGCAGCCCCGTACAAATTTCAATCAACAAATCAACCTCTTGAATTACACAAAAACTCAAAAACAAAGTCTCCAAACTCTCACATGGAGAGAGATAAAACCCAATATATGGGTAGATATAACCCAATAAATGGGTAGAAAAACTCTCCATTAGAGAGAGACTGAAGTTTATTAGAAACCTTAACATCAAAAACTAGTAACAAAAGGAGAAAAGGGGCTTACCACTGCCCAAAAGGGTGGCGGTAGCCCCTAGGTTGAAAAGTAGGGTTTTGTGGGAGAGGAGAGAGAAAAGAGAAAAATAGGGAGAGGAGGGGCTAATAATTGGTGGTACTACTAAAATGAATTAGATCGAGCAATACATCACAACCCCTTGTATTAGCTGAATCAAATAGCTATTGATGAGGAGATCTATCATTCTGACATAGTTTGGGTAAGAAAATTCTTGATTTAACCATGTTGAGCGCAGCCGAATTCCCAATACCTTCAAGTTGATAGTCTTGAACTTCATAACCAATAATAACAATTTTCCATACCATTTTTTAAACTTCCACGTGGGAAAAGAATAAAATCAAACTTCATACTCCCATGAAAGGAGAGAAAGAACCCAAAAATTGAGTAGAAAGCTCTCAAAAAGAGAGATAATGAGGGGTTATATATTAATAATAAAAGCAATAAAAACAGAAAGAAAAAGAAGAATTGGGGGTTACCACCATAGAAAAGATGATGGCAGTCCCGAACTAGATGATGGCAGTCTTCGACATAAAACAACTGAACTGAATTGAATTGATTGCAACTGAACTGAACTGAATTAAAATATAACTAATAGTAATGATAATAATTTAGAAACTGAATTGAACTGAACTAAATTGAACTGAACTGAACTAAACTAAACTGAACTGAACTGATTGGAACTGAACTGAAAATAAGTTGGGCAGAACAGGCCCTTAGTGCTCCTCTCTACACCAAAACCGTCATTTGTGTCATATCATATCCAAGGTCGTCTTGAAGATTTAGGGGGCCCTGTTCTAATATGAAATTTAGGCCCCAAATTTATAAAAAATAAAGACGGAAGATTAGGTATGAAAGTTGGAAAGTTGAAAATTTAAAGATTGATTATTGAAAAATTTATTAAGGGAGGAAAATAAGGGTAATTTCCTCAAATCTGAAGTAAATTTTTTTAAAATAATATATTTATGGGCCCTTAGAATTTTTGGGCCTGTGCTGTTGAACTCTTTGCACACCCTCATCTATCCCCGATCATATCAATTTTTGCTTTAGATTAACTGACAATTGAGATTATAAAGAAAATCGCTCGTAACTCATATTATTGAATTTTCCTGTGTAAAAAAAGTTTTCGTTCCTCTTGAATCTGATATATGGCACATAGAAACAAGTCTACTTTGTCACGCCTGGGGGCCGGGGCCATCGTTTGATGCATATATAAAGTTATAAAACAAGGTTCTCTCCCTAAAGTCTTTCTGGGTCTCTGTCACTTGCATGGGCATGAATGAGTACAAATTTACATGGAAAGCCAATGAGGATTATTGATTAAGGCCATGATGAATATTCCAATAAGCTTCCAACAGACTCCTCTCTCAATATAGCGACAGATACAGAAACTTTGACACTTCTATTGCCTCAACGGAGGGACTATATTTTGTTAAAATATTGAATATTATTATTAAGTTCAAAAAAGCGAAATCATATAGCATAACACAAGGCCACCTCGGCTCGGAGGAAAGTTTGACCACATACAAGGTTGGTAAGGTTCTATCCTAAAACCAATTGGTGATAGGTAGAGTAACCTACCAGAGTACCAGTCTATATGTTAATCATTTTCTCTTCAATTCTTCAATGTGGGACAAATATTTACTAATTCACATTTGCATTATACTCTTAACAATAATGCGCTCTAAGGATTGAGGGAGATTTACGGGGATCAAGGGAATAAATATATAGTCAACGCGTCTTCGTTGATTTGTTGTGGTATAGTGAGCTTTTAGCTGCAAATGCCAAGTGAATGAAATGCATTTAAAACATCCCAACTCCCTCGGATATCTTAACATGCCAAGTGAGAAAGTGTAATAGGGCAAGAATAATAAAGCAAATATAGTCAACATGCAGTTATTGGTCGTGGACGTTTAACTAGATCTGTTGTTAGACATGCATTTAAGCCATGGCTTCCGTACACCATAGGGTATCTTAATGAGTTAACCTTCAACCTTTTGTACGAGAATGCTACACGCCTACACCTATTTGGTGGACACTACAAATAGACAATAAAGAGAAAATCTGATTTATGTTTAATAGTTGAATTGTACTAATCATTGTTTATATTTTGATATTTTTAGTGGATAATCTACCTAAAGATAGTATAGAGTTGTCCTAAACTCCTAAAGCTAATATGGCTATGTACGACATGCTGGCTCATGCTCGTGTCAAGCTGTGTTATTTGGTCAGATGCAAAGTCAAGGCATTTGGTGAAAGACGCTGTGTCGGGACTCGGGAGGTGCCTAAGCGATTTTTGCCTTTTCGTGCCAAAATTCGTTTTTTTTTTACCGTGATTTCTCATACTAAGAATGCAGTCCTCGCTTACTCATATGGGTAGTGTAGTATTTCGGTTATTTCGGATCACATATTTTATGTATATGCTAATTATATTAGTCGATTAAATTGTTAGGGTTGTATCCAAGACTTGATATCAAATCAGTCTATATTACCGCAATTATTTCTCTTTATATAACCCCCAAAAAATTAATGACAGATTGGCTACGAGTCTTCTTGTTGGTGCGCATAAACCACCTAGGATTAATTGTAAGTTTATAAACTTGTACTAAGTGACATATTCCGATTTTGACGGTATTTCTGCTGTCACAACTACATATTTGAATAAATTATCTTTTTACTTAATTCTTAAGAATAGTTTTTATCCAAAATGTTACAACATATCATTAATAATTCAGCAAATGTGACTTACAATAACAATATACTATAATAGAAGGGAAATCAAAAGATCAATACAATTTTCGATCCTTAATTTACCTAGTGGTTTATCTTTATCTCGCTTTCATATCATGATATAACCCATGAGCTATCTAAAGTTGTACTCCAATATTTTGTTTATACATGGTCGTATCAACTTGAAATATGATGTTTACAATAGAAGTCATAATACATATCAACTTGAAATAAATAAAGATTTTATCTAGTATTATATGTGATCTTTGTGAGTGAAATCATCTAACATTTTTACATGACCTCTATCATATTGATGTTTCACTATATAGCCTTTTATGAGGAGGTCAACCGATTCGAGGTAGATAAATTTATCTAATTTAATCTATATATATATCTAAAACCCAAAGCAAACAAATGTCATGCTGCCACATGTAACCCCCTCCCAAACAAATGATGCAAAGTAATCAACAACAAAAATGTATGTGTACTGTGAAGACTCGAACACGCAACCTCTCATTTGAAATACGAACACACTAACCAACTACTCTACAGACTACAATATCTTTTTGGGTTTTATGGGGATAAAAAATTATAAAATACATCTAAGAAAAGCATTTAAAGATATGATAACTTACATCCTACAATATGATAACTTACAAAAGTTTTTAATTCCCTCCATTAGTACCATCATTTTAATTTCCTTCTCTACTAACTTATGTAGCCGATTTTCCGCCTCTATTCAACCTTAACCACTAATTCTACTATGGCCTTGCATTCATTCATTTTCTGTAACTGAAGCCTCCTCCATTCCATCGTCTATACTACCATCCTTTGTAACTGATGTTGATCCTATTTCTTTCTTCACTAACTTGTGTAGCTGATTACTTTTGGAGTTACAACACATTTGCTACATGATCTTAACTTATTTTCACTTTAATTTGTTCGTCTCGGTTTCCCAAATGGATTCCAAATTATAAATTGTTGGGTTTATTGTTTGCTACTGGTTTGCTTGGTTTTTGTTAGGATTTTTATTAAATTGTTTTTTTTGTCCCAGGCCAGGTATCATAGAGTCAAAGAGTGTCATAACTCACACACAAACCACTTTGAAATGTTGTACTTCTTCTTGAACATATTAGATTCTTATTTTCTCATTTCTCTATGATTTAATTGTCACACATTATTTGAAGGTAACGTATCATAGATCTAAACTTTGTTGATGTATGACTATATCGAAAGCTCCATGAATTCATATTCAAGCACTTATTTGTTTTCCAAAACAATGACATGGCAAGAAATTATAAAGAAAGACTACAAGAAAGGGGATATAAGTGCAATAATATTATCAGGAATTTGTTGTTCTGATTATACTATGTGTATGTGCTAGAACTTAGGAACTTTGATCGATTTTAATGATTTCATGGTTTAACATATTTTGATTTTATTTAGATTCTAATGAACTAAATAGCTACTTTAAACTCATTCCTATTTATATCAAAGAGGTATCATGTGCAATTCTAACTATTCTTTATTCATATCATAAAAAAATATTGTGTCAATGCTTCATTTGTTTCTCTTACAAATTGTTAATCTAATACATAACTTAAATATATATTAGTACTCGACTATTTGATTTAATGATATAAAAATAACTACCTATTGCAGGCTTTTGTAGGCAAGTGACTTCAAAACATAAGATAAAAAGCCCTTATAATAGATGGTTGGTGAAATTGCTCAACATAATCAGACATATATGAAAGCTAGTGTGAAGATACATAGACAACCAAATATCTTTTCAACCATTTGCACCGGGGTAAACTTCAAGAAGACAAAAACAAGTGTTGGTGAAGCTAATGCGAATAGTCTGAATTCTATCTAAAATTGTTTAGAGTCGATATATATAACTTATTAATCTATAGTTAAAATGTTGGTCTAAGGAGATTTTAGACAATGTTTCTCTTTTCAGTTAAGTTTGGAACAAAAGTTTACATCAATATAGAAACAATGATAGTAGGTATATTTTATGCTTTTGGGATAACAATATCTCATATTAATTTATTGTTAGAGAGCATAAAATGACGAGAAAATTCATTATAAAAGGCCGATAAACTAAATTACAAATATACATACCCCAAGGCATCACCTGGGCTATAAACTACTCCCTCCGTCCCAAAATATAGTTTCCATTTCCCTTTTTTCACGGTAATTTATGCAAGTAGAATCTAAGAGGGATAGTAAATATTTTTTTTATCTAAATAAATGTTGTATGGGAAAAGATGATTTTAGGAGAGAGAATGGAGAATAATTGGTGAAAGAGCATTAATTGTAACACTTGGGTTGAATATAAACAAAGCAAAAAACAAAATTCAAGAAGCAAATAAATGATGGGACACGGTTTTTCTAGACAAATTACGGAAAAATGTGGAACTAAATATGGAAATGGGAACTATATTTTGGGACACCCAAAATGGAAATGAGAACTATATTTTGGGACGAAGGGAGTAGTTAATTATAAAAGAAGAAATATCATCTGCTACGAAAATCCAATTTCAAGAGAATATGTACATGTGTTAGAGTAACTATTTACTAGCCTTTTGTGCACGCGATGCGTGCGATGATATTTTTAGGCCTAATACTAAGTAGTAAACAAACTGAAAATGCAAGTTAGTATTTAAGTTCACCTCCATTTTGTGAATAAGATTCTTCCATGTTCTTTTTATGTTGTTATTCATTTTTGTGATTTTGAATAGTTTTTTGTTTCTAAAGTCTTATATGCACATGTTTTTTTATAATCAGTATGATGTTCTTTACTAAACATCGTCATGTTCTTGTTTTTGGGTTTTATTCATTTTTGTAATTTATAATAGTTTTTGATTTCTCACAGAAAAATACAAAATGTTGTAAAGTTTTAAGTTGTGAGAAAAATTATAAAAGATTGTTTCCCACAAAAAAAATAGTACATAAAAATTTTGTTTTCACATATTATCCTTTTTCTTAATGGAGTAATATGTTCCTTTACTAATTAATTATGTAGTGTTCTTTTCATATAAATATTATATTATAATTTAACTTGCAATATACTTTTTTTACATAATTGGTGAAAAGTGGTTTGTTAGTGGTCCATATACTTATTTGCCACTTAAATCGGTGAAGAGTAAAGACCCATTAGACCAACAAAAGAACATTTCTCCAACTATTCATTCTCTCTCTCCTCTCAGTGTATAATTTCAGTACTTTTCTAACTATTCATTCTCTCTCTCCTCTCACTACAAATCTACAACCTATATTTTGAAGGAACCTAATTCATATTTGAAGGAATCCAGTTCATCCAAGTATGTAATATACAATAGCAAAATCGGACGTTTCAAGTCTTAAGCAAGTAAATCTAATTTGCGAACAACATCAAAGAAATACATGCAACAAGTAGATTTTCAAGTCAACGTCAAAGAACAACATCAAAAAATCAAGCATTTCAATTCAAGTCTTAAGCAAAGAATAGATCTAATTGGGTCGATTTTGTAACAAAGAAAGGTAATTTCTTAAATCATGGATTTCAGTAATTTCTCTATGATCCCAAAATTGTAAATGAAAAGTATAATACAATTTCAGTTTTTTTTCCTTGTCTAACTTCTAAATTCCGATTTCACAAATTGATATTTAAAAATTTTCATCATTTTAATTTTTCTCCTTTTCTAAATGTTCACACTTTGAGTTTCAATTATATTTGAAATGAAATTTTAAATTTTTCATACACAATCCGATTTTGCATGAAATGGTCATTTTAATTTTTCTCATTTTCTAAATTTTAACACTTTGAGTTTCAATTATATTTGAAATGAAATTTTAAGTTTTTCATACACAATCCGATTTCGCATGAAATGGTCATTTTTAATTTTTCTCCTTTTCTAAATTTTAACACTTTGAGTTTCAATTATATTTGAAATGAAATTTTAAATTTTTCATACACAATCGGATTTCACATTAAATGGTTTTCGCAAATTAATGTAGATTTTTTTTTTTCGAAAATGGATTTTTGCAAAAGTTGTTCGCAAAAAGGTTTGATATTGTTTTGTTTTTCAAAATTTATTTATGAACATGGATATTTTGCAAAAGTTTTGGGCTAAAATTTTATATTGGAATTTTTTTAAAAAGGAACTAAATTTGCAAATTTTTCATCGGTGTCATAAATGAATCAAATTTCATACACATCTTGTTTTCCCGATTTTATATGAAAATGAATTAAATTTAAGTCTAATTATATAAAAGCCCTTTTCAACTAATTGCTATTATCTCCATTTTTTCAACTACATAACAATCGACTAATGTGAAATAACTTTAAAGATTAAAAGAATTATGTACCTGTTTGAAAGTTCGCAAATCGCCGATCGACGAATGTGTGATATCACCGTCAAAATCTTATGTTTTTCTCGCATTTGTGTTTATAGGTAATTTTTGTGAGTATGTAATTGTGAATGGTTATTGAGAACAATGATTTATAAGTGAATTTTGTGAATGTTTTTGTATGTATTGACGTCCTAGTATATTAGTTTTAGTTTGTACGTTAATTTTTAGTTTTTGTAAAGTTTCTTGATCATTTGAGTGATTTGCGTGATTTTTACAACGTGATTTTCTCAATTCTATAAGTGATTTGTAAAGTTTCCTCATATAAGTGATTTCTTAGTGATTGTTGAAAATTTATTTCCGGTGGCTTTGTTTAACCCCCATTTTGGTATTGAGATTCCTTTTGTAATTTAGAAAGGGAAGGGGGCAAAATAGTCGGTTCAAAAGAGGACACCGTTGCTCCCCCTTCCCTTATGTAATAGAGATTTGCAATTCGAAGTCGTCCATTCTAAAATCTATATCGTATCAGATGTAATATTCTTAGTTTAGTCTGTATAATTTGAATATGTTATAGTTTAAATATGTTGTACTTTAAATCTATAATCGCTATTATATAATAGAAAGAGATAGGTTCAAATATATGTAAAAGTTTCATTATATATAGGAAACACTACAAAAAAAAAAGCAAATAATTTTATTTCCTTGTCTAACTTCTAAATTTTTTCTCGTCTAACTCGTCTTCTTGCATTTTCAGAATCTCTTTGTTCAGGGGTCATTGAATTTCTTCGTTGCCTTTTATTTTCCATCCATCTAGTCTTACGTTCTTGAGTAATTTGCAATTCGAAGTCGTCCATTCTAAAATCTATATCGTATCGATGTAATATTCTTAGTTTAAGTCTGTATAATTTAAATATGTTATAGTTTAAATATGTTGTACTTTAAATCTATAATCGCTATTATATAATAGAAAGAGATAGGTTCAAATATATGTAAAAGTTTCATTATATATAGGAAACACTACAAAAAAAAGCAAATAATTTTATTTCCTTGTCTAACTTCTAAATTTTAATTTCACAAATTGATACTCCTTCCGTCCCAGAATACTCTTTACACTTTTATTTTTCATCTGTTCCAGAATACTCTTTACACTTCTATTTTTTATCATGATCCACCATTATTTAAATATGTTGTACTTTAATTCTTGAACGATATTTTACATAAACCTTTTTACCTTGATAATTAATCGCTATTATATAATAGAAAAAGATAGGTCCAAATATATGTAAAAGTTTCATTATATATAGGAAACACTATAAAAAAGTAAATAATTTTTTTCCTTGTCTAACTTCTAAATTCTGATTTCACTACAAATACACCTCTATTTTTTATCATGACCCACCATATTTTAATAGTTCAACATTATCAACATTGACCCATCACTATATTATTTTAATACCCCTTCTAAACTACACCGCTAAAACTCTCATAAGCACTGGTCTCATAACAGAAGAATTTCCTTGCTAGCTTGTTAAACACCAAGTTTGCTAGTGAAATTAGACGTGCATTCGCTTCACACTTGTCTAATCAGGCTTACTTGTTCAAAGAAAATTCTGATGCAGGGAATATCTCTATTTGGGGCAGAAGATGATAAATTTCTTCCATTTAATTTAGTAAGGAAAATTAAAGTATTAGCCACCCATGACCCACCCACCTAATATTATGGCATTTCATGCGTGGCTTTCTCTCTCTCCACACTCTTCCATTTTTTTCCCTTCTGGTCTTCATCTTCAAGAGACATTTACTCCCATTTTCACCTTTCATCTTCAACATTAAGTTTCAATTCCCAAATCGACTTTTACCCATGTACACCAAAATTAAACTTTCCTTACTTATCTCTCCTAAAATTCCCATAAAACCAAAAAGATGGAAAAAACCTAATCTCCTTTTCTAAATTTTAACACAAAATACTTCTTATACAGATTTCAACTGTGTTTAATTTGCAAACAACATCAAAGAAATACATGCAACAGTAGATTTTCAAATCAACATCAAAAAACAACATCAAAAAATCACGCAGGTCAAGTTTTAAGCAGCAGCAGATCCAATTGGGTCAATTTTCTAACAAAGAAAGGTAATTTCTTAAATCATATATTTCAATAATTTCTCCATGATTCCAAAATTGTAACCGGATACACAATTTGATATTGGAATTTTTTTTAGAAAAACAAAAATCGCAACTTTTAAATGGTGCTTAATTTTACAGTTTTATGGTGCTAAATTAAATGTAAGTCTAATTGTATAAAACCCTTTTTTTCCTTTTCAAAATTTTACGCTTTTATGGTGCTTAATTTTTTTTAATTAAACTAACCTAGAAATTGGGAGTCTAATTAAATGGTTTTCACAAAATGTAAATTTTTTTGTGAAAATGGATTTTTGCAAAAGTTGTTGGCAAAAAATTTCGAATTTTTCCCCAAAATTTGATATTGGTTTTTTTTTTTCAAATTCATTTCTGAACATGGAAATTTTGCAATAGTTGTGGGAAAAATCTTGATATTGGAATTTTTTTTTAAAAAAATTTGTTACTTTTAACTTGTTTTCTGATTTCGTATGGAAATTAATTTAATTTAAGTCAAATTATATAAAAAGCCCTTTTTGCTATTTGTCAAACATAACAGTTTATACATACTCTTATTTTCAACTTACAATCTACGTACCTGATTAACGGTGAAATTGAGACTGCCTTGAAGCTCCAAGTAATGAAGAAAACTGATTTTTTTTTTTGGAGTTTGTGTTTGTAATTGATTTTGGGTTGAGTTTGTGTTTGTAATTGTTTGGAATACTGTGAATATGATTTTGAGTTGTATGTAATGAGAATTTCCTGCTTTTTTGTTATTTTTATGTGGTATTAATTTGGGTAATTTTTTTGATTATGAATCTTTTTTTTATTGGCAATTGTATCAATTGATTGGGTTTTAGAGATTTGATTGAAATTATTTTGGCAAGTTTATGCGTGATTTACTGTTGATTAGTGTTGATGGCGGGAGCTGTGATTTAGCAAGTTTATGCGTTATAGTTTATGCGTGTTTTTTTTTTTTTATTGAGATTCCTTTTGTAATTGAGAAAGGAAAGGGGGGCAAAATAGTCAGTTCAAAAGAGGACACCGTTGCTCCCCCCTTCCCTTATGTAATAGAGATTAGAGAGAGGAAGAACATGCATTTATTGTGAACACTAAACTAAAGCTAATAATACAAGAGAATATTAGGGCTTATCATTGGGGGAAAAAAAAAGTTTTGGCAGCCCTTAAACCGAGGACGAAGAGATAAGGGCTTAAGATAGAGGAGAGAAATATAAATAGAAGTATGAAAGTGTAAGTTTTATCTATCTTAGTTGGTAAAGTTTTCGAGTCATTTACCAAAAAAATGTTTACACTATTGATTATTCAATCAGTAGAATCCCATGAAGAAATTTCTGCTCAAGGACATCGGGATTTATCATTTTGTAAACATAGGGTTCAACAAGATGAAGTGAAGTAATCTATCTCTGAAGATCGTCTGTGTTTAGCATCTCAACAGATTTTCTCTCAGTATATTAGGTCTTTTTCGACAAGACATATTACCCAAACCCACCAAAAGTCCCCTACGATAAGGTTCATGTGGATTGGAACAACAACAAGTTGTTTTTTGTTCGTAGGATATGTAAGAGCAAGTGAATCTCATTTTAATGTTTGTGTACTTTATGTTTTATGTTTGGCTGTAATAGCATTAGGTTGTAACTTTATTTTTTAATTAATGTAAATTTTCGCGATATAAAAAAAAAAAAAAAGGAATTTAACAATTTAAGAGTGCTCCAAATGAAGGAATTGGATTAAGATCTATACTAGGGTAAATTGATTTGGAAAGTTTACTACCATTTCACAGTATTTTTTCAAAGTTTAATACTATGTGACTCAGGATCACCGTCATCCTTCTGTAATCATCTGGAGTCTGGAGAATTTGCCTAACAGAATTGGAATTAAAATTACATATCAACAAGCTTTAATAGAACATGCAACTATGCAAGCGAATTATATCAGAAAAAGATAGACCCGAACGGCCGTACCTTCCACCAAAAAATGAAATTGTTGAGAGTGGGATTTGAACCCACGCCCTTTCGGACCAGAACCTTAATCTGGCGCCTTAGACCAACTCGGCCATCTCAACTTTGGTATCCTATCTTCCTCTTATTATTTAATATATGATGAAGCTGATAAATGGATGGCAAATGGATGAGTTCTCATGCTTACATTTTAGAACTTAATTATAATTCTCTCCATTTCTTTTCATTTATTTCTCATGTTAGGATATTACTAGTTAAAAAAAGTTCTTGAGAACACTTTATATTTTCCCCTTTCATGCATTCTCAACCATTTATTTAAAAAATGGACCGCTCCTGATTTTAATTTCCAATCTCCATTTACTAAAAGAAACGGATGGTTCATTTCCTAAACCAATGGTTAGAAATGCATGGACGGAATCTAAAACAGGTGATTCCAATACTATATGTTGCATCATGTTAATTGACTGTATACCGGAAACTTGTAACAACATACTAACTTCACTACTTAAACATACTATATACTCCACGTTAATACAGCTGTTTAAGTGAACTAAAATCTTTTAAAAGTATTTACTTGGGCAATCAGATTCAGCAATGGTACATTTAACACCTTAATCACTATCACATACTGGTCTTACCTCAGAACAAATTATGACAGCAGGAACAAAAAGGCATATGGATCGGAGTTGCATATTTTGAAGAAGAAGCAGTCAGAGGGCAACTCTCCTTTGGCGTGTTATATGAACTTTGATTCTTAAACCATATCAATCTGATCAAAGATCAACTACATGCCAAGGTAGAGAAGCCCTACAACTACATCTCCTTAGCTAAAATCGCGTATTATTTAGCACATACCGCGCTTAAATTGTTTGATGAAAAAGAGTAGTCCGAGTGTGGCTTTATATATGAAGAAATTAGTAAGGCAAAAAAGATATGCCATGGATATACTCATAATTCAATAGTGTGCTTATTTTCTTTTTGTAGGAAAATGCTTTTCTCTTACTAATATCTAATATTCTCTATCTAGCTTAGGTACCACATTAAAAAAAAATGCTCCAACATGATCTTTCTGCTGGCTCCATAAACTTGGTGATAGAGACGAAAGAGATATGGAGGACAAAAGGTAGCACAACTCAAGGAAGATGCCATCTTTCAGATAATGGAAAGAGGTAGAGCAAGAAAACTTAGTAGAGGTATATGCTATGTCATATGCTATATATTTTGTTAGGCCTTTTTTTTTTTTTTAAGGTACATGGTATATTTTAGCTTTAAAAGGGGTTGACTTGTAGGGAAAATTTCATTATTCCCTAATGTTTTAATAATTCTATCATTATACCCTTGTGTTATTTTAGTTTGCCAAAATAAATTTAACTTTTCGATTAGACTTTTTTTTAGATTTTAGACTTTGCTATGTATATCAACTTTTCAATAATCTTACTTTTTTTTTTGGTTAGACTCATTCCAATTTCACACTTTAATTTATTCTTTCAAGTCGCTATAAATTATAAACTAAGTGATGAACGGATTTGCGAAAGTCTATAGTGCAAGCTAATCCAATGAGCACTAGTGCATAATTGGCCTTAAGTAACACCTAATAAGTGCTGCATAAAAGGTTAAAAGTGTTATTATAGACAATGGGTAACACTTTTCTAGTGATACATCTGCTCGTGTCGCCTATTCTCTAAGGTAACACTTTTGTAAACCTATGATAACACTTTTCCACGTGATACCTGAAGTGCTCTTAAGTAACACTTTTGAATACTCATTGTAACATTTTTAAAGTGTTACTTATAATTTCTAATGTAGCACTTTATTGTCATTAGTAACACTTTTCAATCAACTCTTTTGCTAATAAGCAACAGTTTATTAGACCTTATGTATCATTGTCAATTACCTTATGTAACACTCTGTTGTATAATATGTATCACTTTTTTTAGGTAGCATGATGATGATGATGATAATAATAATAATAATAATAATAATAATAACAATAATAATAATAAGAAATACTATGTGCAAAATGAAATTGACAAATAATAATATAATATAAAAAAGTATTTACATAGATAATGTACGCATTCACAAATGCATATTTTTGAGAACAAAAACCGATGAGTAACACTACCATAACTTCTATCATAAGCCATCTATTACTATAAGAATTTGAACTAAGACAATGTCTATTGAAACATCTCCAAAACAAATTATAAATTATATATATATATATATATATATATATATATATATATATATATATATATATATATATATATATATATATATATATATATATAATCTTGTATCTCTTGTTCTACATCGTCAATTAATTCACCATATTTGCATGAATTTTTCTAAGTAATGATGGACTACCAATAATATATCATCTTGATCCTCTCGATGATCCGTAAAACATAAAAAAATCGTCAGGAACTAGAATTCCTATATGACACTTTCACCATCAAAGTTCCTATATTTTAAACTAGAATTCTAAGCAAGAGGTTCGAGTTTTGCAACATGGATATCTAGAGCTTAAAAGGCAATTAAAGAACGCTACAACTTGAAGAGCAATTCAAGAACACTACAAAAGAGGAAGAGACCGGAGTTTTCTGCGATGGGTTTGGTCCATCTCGAGATTTGTGCCAAGCACGCCCTCCCTCCCATCCCTCCCGCACATTCCCCGCACATCCCCCCCGCACCCTCCCAGCTCCCCCCGCCGACCTGACAACTAGCCCCCGCATAGCCTCCCTCCTAGCCCGCCTCTTCATAGCAACCCCTACGCCCGCAGACTGCCATATTAGTTGGATCTATCATAAAGAACGCCAAGACACAAAAAGTATATTATTATCACAAATCAAGTGAATGAATCAAATCAAACAAATTGAGAACCCATTACCAAACTTACAAATTGAACATGATCAATTATCAAAGATGTAACAACCTCTCATCCGAAAAGCTAATGAAACGCATTCAAACCAAAAACTAAAATTAAATCTTTAATCGATCACCATCAACAACAATTTTCGGCAATTACATAACCAAAAGAAATGGTATCTAGTAGCTAACCCGTTATTAATTATATAGGTAAACTAATACCCCTTTCTCTTCCTTATAGTTTCTTCTTAAAACTTACAAATTAACAAGCAAACAAGATACTAATAACTTTCTAATCACAATCCAAACCAAATTAACAAGTAACCGATTTTCACATTAAAAGCAACAATATTTGCATGGGAACACAAGACTTCATTCCAATTCATGAATCAATGTGTGGTATGATAGTTAAAAGAAATGACGATTTAAATTAGCATCAACATGAACGCATTTTGAGATGGCATCTAGTAGAATAAAAATAGATACAACGCCGTGTAAAACAACACAAAACAAGCAACAAACAACACAACACACACAGAGCAAGAAAGGAAAAATACCTTGGTACTTCGTTTAACCACCAGCAAAGGTGGCAACGCGAAACGCACGCAGAAGGAGATGTGAAACGGAGGAGGGCAACCACACATCAAAACAACAACACACCACCCACAACGGTGCATGCAGCCCGCGGCACCAACCCGAAGCGGCATCGCGCGCGAACAAGAAAGAGGAGAGAGAAAAGAGAACACCACGCCAAAAGAGAGGGAGAAGGCGTGACAACAGCGCGAGGCTTCGGCTAGCAAGGCGGCAATAGAGGAAGGGAGGAGATGCGCAGGAGAAGAAAGAGAGAGGGGGTTTGAGGCAAAGGGAGGGTTGGGGTTTTCGCGTCGACCGAAAAAAGAAAAATGGGCGGGGTTTATGTTTCAAAAATAAACCGAAAGGGGAAAAAAGTTGGGTTTGGGATTTCCATTTTGGGAAAATCTACCCACTAATTTGAAATAACTGGAACCCAAAATATATAATAATAACTTTATAAAATTAAATAAATAAATATATTACAAACATGACAATAAAAATCATACTCCAATCCAAATAAAATAAAAATATCTAAATCATTATTTAATTAATAAATGTAATTAGAATCTAATAAACACTTTTAAAAATAGGGGTATTATAAAGATAAATAAAATTTTCGAACATTTAGAATGAATACTAAGCAATTAAATTCTTCGTCCGCCTGGAAGAATGATCAAGATTGAACACCGATGGAAACTAAGATGGTGAGCGGTGGTGAGCGAATTAAGTAGTAGTAGTGAGCTAGTCGACCGAACGAAGAAAGAGAGAGAGCGAAGCGAGATTGGAACGAAGGAGAGTTGTGAAATATAAGCAGAAGTACTTTGTAATTGGAATTCAAAATAAAGTAAATGTTGTTTCTTTTGGATTTAATTCTCTTTTAAGGTTGATTAAGCGCCAACAATAATTTTGGGATCAGCACGCATTTAATTTACGATGACTTTGTTTTTTTTTGTTTGTTTGTTGAGGGAAGATGAGTTTGTTATGCACACTACTCCTACAAGAGATAATACGAAGTAATTAAGAAAATTATAGTGATATTAAAATTTTTACTTTTACTCTTAAAAGAAATTATCCTAAAGGGTTACCTTAAAATGTTACTAATATGTAAGTGTTACCTAAAGGTGTTACCTATCTAAAAGTCTTACATCAAAATGTTATTCAATTGAAAAAGTGCTACTTCAAGATGTTACTTATAAAAAATGTGTTACATTAAGTGTTACATATTGATTAAGTGTTACCAAAGTGTTACATATATATTCGACAAATTTGAATTTTGAAAAGTGTTACCTCCTACATGTTACCTTAGACCAACTTTGTACTAGTGGAGGTTGGTCGAAGGTGATTAGATAGTTTTAAAGATGGGATGGAAACTAATAGGCAATCAATAATAAGGGTAGAGTAATATTTTAATTCTGGAATTTTTAACAAAAAAATTCATAGGTAAACATAAACGGGTAAAAAATTTGACATTAAGGCCTAAAGCAGATGAAAAATTTATGGTTTTATGAAGAATAAGACTTGTATATAGTTGGTTTAGTCCTATTTCTTTTCTGTCATTTTCAGTTTGCTTGTGTGATAACAAACTCAGTTAACTAACAACTTTTTTTTTTTTGGTTAAACATGGCTTTCAATCATTACATAATAATGTTAAACATATTACAATCCGAGATTAGAAGTTCCGAACAATAACTAGGGAGGTGGGGAAAATCCTAGTTACAACACAAACATAATCCACAATTCTACAAGCCTTGGCCATGCTATCAGCTACCTGGTTATGGTGCCTGTTACAGTGCTTAATCAGAAGATTCGGCCTCTTGCTCATCCACAGCCTGCACATTTTCAACATGTTGGAATATAAATCAGAATACTCCAGGGTAAGGAGCTCAAGAGCATTCTTACAATCGGAATAGATGATAGCCTTTGGGAGATTTTGTCTCTCCACAATGTAAAGAGCCTCCAAGATTGCAACAATTTTCGTTGTACGAGAGTTGTTAGCATAAAAGCCACTGTCCATTACCATCACGAATTACCCCCCCCCCCCAAGGCCTGCCACCTCAAGTGTACCAACAAAAGAAGCATCAACATGTATTATTAGATAATCCTAAGGATGGGTAAAACACCTACTCACATTAAGATGGGGTCTAAGCTTGCCTAAGGTGGAAGCATACTCCCGAGCCCTGCCTGTGGCCCGAAAGCAAATAACCTGAATGGGCGAGGGTTCCTGGCCATGGAACACACAACTATTTCTATCTTTCCAAAGCTCATGGCAAAGGTAGGGGAAGATACTACCCCATGGCAACTCTCTAAAGGTTTCTTGGGACAGCAAATTCTCCCTGAGCCACTCTCTGAAGTCCCCCAAATGGGTAGTCGGCATCCCATGACACTGCCAAATATCTCTACTTTTGGCACAATCACAAATGATATGAGAACTATGCTTAGGCTGACAATGACATCTAGGGCAGGACGCATCATGGATCATCCCTCGGATGGACAAAAGATGTTTATGCGGAATACGGTCATGCCAAACCAACCACATAAAAAATTTTAATTTCGGTTCCACCTGACTTTTTCAAATCCAAGATAGGTCACTTTCGACCAGAGGAGTGGGGAGAAGGGCGGCGTAAGCTTTTGGAGCACAAAGCCCTTATGATTCGCAAAGTTAGAAACAAGGAGATCCTCCGAAGAGTTTTGAAGAGGGGGGATGGTGCTAAGGATACGGTTTACAAGGTAGGTCGGAAGGGTTAATGCTAGCTCTGAAAGGTCCCATTGTCCTAGGGAGACTACACTTTGGGCTTTTCAAGCGCTTTCCTCGGGACTAAGGGGCCCCTAGACCCAGCTACGCAACGGGCCAATCGAAAGCCAATCATCATGCCAAAAGTTAATGTTCTTACCATCACTTAAATTCCAAGAACTATGATTTCTTAAGACCTCCCAACCCTGGCCAATATTTCTCATATCACATACCCATTCTTGAATTTGGTGACACGATTATTGTGCAGGTATTTTGATCTAATGCATTGTTGGGCCAGATTTGACTTGTCTTGAGCTAGTTTCCATCCAAGTTTGGCTATGTACGCCTTGCTCATGAGTTTTTGATTTCTAACCCCAAGACCCCCCTCATTCTTAGGAAGGAAAGAGGTTTGTTTGCTAATTAGATGGAGCTTTCGTTTTCCCCTTCACCCCCCATAAGAAGTTATTGCAAATGGAATCTAGGTCATTTAGGGTGCTTGCCGGGAGGCATGTGGCTTGCATATATATATGCCGGGATTGTTGACAAAGTAGAGGAGATCAGACATAGACGTCCCGCCTTCTAAAGGAATTTTGTTTTCCAGTTAGCGAGCCTAGATCTAACCTTCTCAACAATGAATTGAACTTGGGATCGAGTGGGGCGCTTGTGAGAGATAGGAAGACCCAGGTAAACACCTAGGTTGGGGTTTTCCTCAATATTAAGGGTTTCTTGAAATAAGGTTTTATGTTCGTCAAGAGTATTGCGGGAAAATATAAGTTTGCTTTTGGCCTCATTAATTCTTTCCCTCGAGTCCTTACAAAACTTCTCAAGCACCTGACGGACAGCAAAAGCCGTAGTCTCATCCACTCTCCCAAACAACAGGAGGTCATCTGCAAAAAGAAGATGGGAAATAGGAACCCTACCCCTCCCAACCCAGAATAGGGTCCACGCCTTGTCCAAGCAAGCCTCGTTAATCCTACTGGTTAGGACCTTGAGGCATATATTGAACAGGTACGGGGATATAGGGTCACCCTGTCTTAGACCCTTAGAGTGCGTAAAGGCCTCAGATTTCCTCCCATTAATCAGAACACGCGAGGAGGCTTTGGATATACAGTCCATAATAAGGTTGATCGCTGGAGAATCTAACTGAAGGTTACTGAGACACTCTCTAACAAAGGACCATTCTACCCGGTCATAGGCTTTCTCGAGGTCAATTTTTAGGGCAAACCACCCCCACTTCCCTTTATTTTTCAGCATTGAGTGCAGCACCTCAGAGGCCACTACCAGGTTTATGTCCGGCCCTCTCCCCTTAATGAAGCTATTCTGGTTAAGCGAGATCCAAGCCAGGATTAATGGTTTGAGGCGCATGACAAGAATTTTTGTGACAAGTTTGTATAATGTGTTACACAGACTTATAGGTCGAAGTTGTTTGACCATTTCAGGAGAGTTCTGCTTAGGAATGAGGCATATCAAGGCTTGGCATAGGTCTTCAGGGACCCAACCCTGACTGAACCACTTCTGAACATCCATACACACATCCTCCCCTATAATATCCCACAATTTTTGGAAAAACACAGGATGGAAGCCATCCGGCCCCGGAGCTTTGAGGGGTTTCATATTGAAAATAGCCGTTCTAATTTCATCTAAGGAGGGTTTGTGACCTATACTAGTGCTCCCAAACCTTGAAGTACTCGTGGGGGGCCTAGGGCATAAAACTTGTTCCGTAGAGTACATGTCCTTATAAAAGGATAAGATCAAGTTGTGGATTCCAGTCTGATCCGTAATCACATAACCTACATCATTCATAAGACTATTGATTCTAGAGGCATTCCGCTTAATTATCACGCTTTTATGAAAAAAACTCGTATTGCGTTCCCCTTCTCCAATCTGGTCCATTCTACTTTTTGTTCTCCAAAGCAACTCTTCCTGCTCTAGGGTGTCAATGAGGTCTTTTTGGAGGTTAACCTCCGGATCCTGGTGAAACCTAGACATAGGGTGAGATTGGAAGTAGACCTGAGTCCCTTTCAACCTAGCCAAAAGATGACGCTTCCTACGATACACGTTACCAAATGTATACTGGTTCCACTAGATGAAGGACTCCCTAAAGGAACTCAGGCTTTCCTGAATCGAAGTACAAGGTCGGGGCCACTGTTTTAACACTTCATCCCTAAACATATCATCAAGAAGCCACATAGGTTCAAAGCGAAACAGCTTATCACCTTGGACAAAGGGTGCATTGTCAAGTTTGAGGAGGATCGGACAATGGTCTGAGGTGACTCTCGGGAGATGCCAAAGCTTAGCATTAGGGTATAACTATAATCATTCAGGGTTTCCCCATCCTCTATCAAGTCTTTCAAAGATCGGGTTGTTTCTCCTTTTGTTGGTCCACGTGAATTTAGGGCCATTGAAGCCTAAGTTTACCAAATTACAATTATCCATCGTACCAGCAAATAAATCCGATTTCTTTCTAGATATAGGTCGGCTTCCCAGTTTCTCACTTTGGTTAATGACTTCATTAAAATCACTTATCACTAGCCAAGGTTTGTCTAAATTATGCGCAAAGTTTTCTAACTCATTCCACAAATTTTGACGAACATGGAACTTAATGCTAGCATAAATTGAAGTAAGCACAAAGGAAATGTTAGAAGAATGTACCTCAAGAACGCCATAGACTCCTTGAGAACCTTCTCCTACAACATGAAAATCCATGATGTGAGATTTCCACAGCAGGAGGATCCCCCCCCCCCCCCAACAAACCTATCCGGTTCAAGCAAATGCCAAGAGTCAAAGCCCAAGTCTCCAACAATAGCCTCCGTTTTCTCACGACCAACCCACGTTTCTGCCAGCACAACGAAAGATGAAAGATGTTGTTGTATGAGAAGCCGAAAGTTCGGTTTGAAGGAAGGCCTAGCCAATCCCCGGACATTCCAAAATAAAACCGTCATTCCTTTACGCAACGGGGTCTTTTCGAGGAGCATCTTTAGTACCCCCTCGTTTACTACCATCCACGGGTCTACTTATGCTCCGGTTTGTGGACATGTCCACGTCTTTCTGTGCGGCCACAGGACTTACCTCGACCTCTCGAGGGTTTTTTCACCCGTTTGCCTCTCCCCATGTTGCCGTGAGACCCAGTTGTTTCATTGGTAAATGTAGACGTGCAAGCAAGAGTGCATTCGGCCGTAATTATAACGTCCTAAGGTAGAAATTCCTTGTGTAAGTTCACAAAGGCGTAACGATCGGCACTCCGCGCAATCATGCGCAGATCCCTCTACTTGACCATTAGTATCGTGCGCACCATTGGTAGGAGTGGGAGAGGGTCTATCCACGGCCCCAAGCTTGCGAGCCTCGCTCTTTCTTCGCTCTCTACTTCGACCTCTTTCTCTAGGAACCATTTCAGAAAGAGCCTCATAGTTAGGGGACGGTGACCGGCGTCGAGAACTTGGGGAACATGAGCCGGCCGGAATTTGGAATTTGAGTACATCATCAAAAGACCGGCTGTTTCGGGGTTTAAGGACGGGTTTGCAATAAATGCTTTCACTTCCTTGAACGTTAGTTCCGTATGGAACTCGTTGGGGGTCCTCCAGACAGTCGGGGAGATAGAATTCTACCTCCTCCATGTTGAATTCCGGTTTGAGGGGGCGAACCGGCCGGGAGAATAACACCGGGCTGAGAGGTAACAGCCGTGGTTCTGGGTTCCGAGGATAAGTTGGGAGGAGACAAAGGTGGTGGTGGGGAGCGTGATTCGGATAGGTTGAGGTAAGTTGGGTCTTTCGGCATCCACATCTTTTGTGTGTTGATTTTTTTGTTTAGGCAAGGGGGTTGTTTGGGCGGATTTTTGTGAGAGAGAGGAATTGGGGTTCTGAGGTTTAAATAGAGGGCTCGTGAGTTTCGATGTTTGAGGCTGGGTAAAGGAGGGTAAGATGAGTTGAGTGTTGGCTTTTAGGGGAGCACAGTTGTAATGGGATAGGCCTGCACATACATGGTACAAAGACTTCTCGGATTTGGACAACCCCTCCACGTTTCGAGTTAGGACAGGATACATCAAATGGATACTTCTCTTTCAGACTTTGCAGCGCCGAAAAACGATTTTTAGAGGGATTTGGGAGATCTAAGGTCTCCTTGGGACCACGTATGACTTATGTGGAAAGATTTCTTTCCAGACCTTGGGCCCCACGCTGCACTTTTCCAGAATTTAAATCTCCCTTTTCCGGAGTCCACCTGGACCGAGATTGGGGTCTACTTTCTTTTCCGCCCCCATGAGTCCATGCTCCCTTTTCCACCTCGTCACGACTATGTTTTTCCCCTCCATTATTTTTTTTTTTCTCCTTCCTTCCACTAACAGCCTCCTTCATATTTTCCGGGCAATTTTTTTAGTAGTGTCCCACGCACCATCATCTATTACATACCCACGACGATTCCGAGAAAACGAGATCCTGACAAGTGGCCCCGATCCATGCTCTTTCTGGAGTCCGTTGGTTGGCCTTCATTAGCACACACACAGACGAGAACCTCCGTCGATCTCCTGATATGTCATAATTATATATAGTTTCTAGATGCATTTTGATTGCATTTAGAACTCCTTTTAGAGCATTTCGGCACATTAATTGGGGGGGGAAGGTAAGTTATGCTCTACTACTCCCCGTTTGTCTGTTTCGATGATTTTCAGGTTATTTTGATGCAAATTGATTATGATTATCTACGATCGATCCTATTAATCATTGAAGATGAAGATAGCTTGCACAAGGATCACAATGCATCCGTTCGGGACAATTTCGAGTTAGAATGAAGCAAAGAGTTAGTGAAAGAAGTGCCAAAACTGACACCTGTTCACTATTTTCATCATAACTTTTTATAGAAAATTGATAATCAAGAAATTCCAATTGGGTTGGAAACTAGATTTCAAAGGGCTTTTCAATGATAGGTTTTCGCCCGGTCGACCAGGCGGTTTCTCGAGACGGGTTTATTTGATTTTTTTAGCCGGTTTTGTAGAAAGTATAAATAGGTTTTTAGTATTTTCATTTAGACTATCTTATTTTCTACGTTTTTAGGGCTAAACACTTAGTTTTTCTCTCTCTAGTTTGTATGAACTTTTACCTTTGAAGATTATAGAGATCATTGATTTCGTTTTCATTGTTCCTCAATCATTCGGTATTCCTCTTTACTTTGTTTAATTTAATGAATTCTTTTACTTTGATTATGTTTATTGAGTTTATTATTATCATGAATGAGTAGACTTTTTCTAGGGCTTAGAGAGGGAAGCCATGTTTATACCTTTTTTATTGTGGTTTAAAGTTCATCGTTATTTGGATTGAATTAGAATAATTCCTATTGATTTGTTATGCTTGTTTAATTCATGTAATTGCGCAATATTATGAGTTATGTTTAGCTAATAAGAATTAGAATCGAAAGATCGTATTCATTAGAAAAAGTTTGTTTTGTTTTTTTGGAGGGGCGTGTTACATTCGGGCATATGTTAATCTAAGAGTTGTTAATGCCGACCAAGGATTAACGAAATACTTTATTTATTCGAACCTCAATCCAAGTATTGTCGAACTATATTGTAGTGATTAAATTGGTATAAGCATGGTGGACCGATCGATTGCCCTAG
Organism: Beta lomatogona; assembly: GCA_947646795.1. Classification (NCBI taxonomy): domain Eukaryota; kingdom Viridiplantae; phylum Streptophyta; class Magnoliopsida; order Caryophyllales; family Amaranthaceae; genus Beta; species Beta lomatogona. The sequence continues at coordinate 2,258,037 of CANSNZ010001191.1, read as the reverse complement.
GTTTTAAATTATTTGATAAATTTCCATCTTTTTGTGTTATAGTTTATTCTAGTTTAGTTATTAATTCTTCAATCAATTTCCTCTCTTGAAGTAGTTAGATAATTGAGCATAAATTTGTAGAACTCCTCTCCCCGTGGATCGACACCGTTGCACTTGCGGTATATTTTAAAATCCATCATCTCCCTCCAAAGAGTGAGCATCTATTTTTATTGTACTCCCGAAGGCGTTGCCGATTGCTTGGAGGATATCCTTTCTAAAGAACTCAACGGGTAACTCCGGGAGGGTGACCCAGATTGGGTATTGGGTAATGCAAGCCTTCGAGGGCTTGAACCCCGGCTGCCATGTTTGGATCCATAGCAGGGAGCCCATGATAAACCACGGTCCTTCCGCCAAGATACGAGATCTTTCTTCTGTTGATGGGCACTTGAGACTATAAAAACCCCTCCCTAAGGAAACAAGTTCCGGGCTCTCCTTCCATTTCCAGATTTTTTGAATTTCCTTCCGTAGGAAGTCTTGGGAGAAGGACCTTCCTACCATTTTGCAGATGACTGCTTCATTCCATGGCTTCACAAGCTCTAAATATTGTGTTTCAGAGATAGGGATGAAAATCTCCTCTTCCCTACAATTTTGGGACTGTGAGTCCGCGAATGGCACATGCATTTCTTCCATTGGGATAACCTCCATAATTGCTTGGCCACACCCCAGTAGATTCCTTATAGGACCGAGTAGTCGAACATGGTGGAGGTGGGGGGGTCAGGTACCGGTGCTGGGACGTCGGCGTTGACACGATGGGCATTTGCTTGAACGCTGGAGGTCTGCTTCTGGAGACTCTGGCTAGTCTGCTCACTATAGGCCGTGAGGGCGGTGTGGTTATTGGCGATATGTGGTTGTATTTGGGTATTTTTCTGGAGAGCATTTTCTCTCTCCTCTTTCTCTCTCATTTCGTTAGCTGTTGCTTTAATCTGCTACTATAAGTACCTTACTTTTTCCTTCATGTCTCTTTTATGAAATATAACTCAATACACAGAGAGCTTCTCTGATATTTTCTCTTTCTCTATACTTTATTTCTATGTTAATTCGCATGGTACGAGAGCAGAATCGATCAATTCTTGCTCAAATTCTCTACATTTTCTTCTGTAATCTTCATTCTTCTTTGATTTTGAATCTGTTGATTCAATTCTTTATGCAAAAATGGTGGAAGTTAATACAAATGGAGGCGATAAAGATGATCAGAACCTCGATAACTCGAATTCGTTTACTGGAAACAATTTCAATGTAAGTTCACCTTATAATGATCCACTTTTCATCTCAAATTATGATCAAACTATAAGCAAATTAGTTGATGTTAATTTGAATGGAAACAATTTTGTTAGCTGGAAGCGAAATGTGCGTAGAGCTTTAATTGCTAAGAACAAATTAGGCTTTGTAGAAGGAAGTATTGAAAAACTTGAAGAAACTGATAAGAATTACAATAGATGGATGATTTGTGATTACTTGATAATTTGTTGGTTGATGAACTTTATGAATGAAGATATAGGAGAGAATTTTGCATTTTTTGAAAGTTAAGCGCAATTATGGAGTGAAATTGGAGAATGTTATGGTCAATCAAATGGACCACAAATTTACCAATTGAAACGTGAATTAGATAATTTGTGTCAGGAAAATCAATCTATTATGGCATATTATGGCAAATTGAAGAGATATTGGGATGATTACATAATTTAAGGAGTATGCCATCTTATACTTGTGGAATTTTGTCTAAATGTAGTTGCAATTTCTTGAAGAGATTGTCTGAATTTGAATATGAAGAGAAGTTAATGCAGTTTTTGTTAGGCTTGAACAGTGGATTTGATAATGCCATAAGTAACATCTTAGCTATGGATCCATTACCTCCTATAAATAGAGCCTTCTATTTAGCACATCAAGTAGAGAAACATAAGGAGGTTAGTGGATTAAATTATAGCAATAAGGCTAGTGTTCTTGCACACAAATAGCCATATCATGCTAAAGGTTCATACAAGAAAGATTGGAAGAAGGATAAATTTGACAGAGTTTGTGAGTATTGTAAGAAAGAAGGTCATACTAAGGACACTTGTTTCAAACTCAATGGATTTCATGATTGGTTTAACAAGAAATATGGCAATTCCTCTGGAAATTCTTCCAAGGTAGCTGCTAATGTCACTGTTGAAGATTATGCTCTTGAGAATGATCCTTTAGAGTACAATGTTGCTGGGCCTGCATATTACAACTCTGAAAATGCTAGTGGTAACAAAAATGGAACTATAGATCATGTGATGTTACAAAACATCATGCAAGAAGTCGTGAAAGCCATGAAAGGGAATCAAGCTGTTGGAGATTTTGCTACCAATAATCCTGGACATTCATTTGTCAACTGTGCAGGTAAAAGTTCTTCTGTTTTACCTTACAATACATGGATTATTGGTTCTGGAGGTGCATACCATATGACATTTGATGATAGCTTGCTTGTGAATACATGGATTGCCTGATGGAGTAAAAATCATGTAACTGAAATTGGAGATGTTATGCTTACTAATGACTTGTTACTTAGAGTTGTGTTATTTGTGCCTTGTTTTCAGCATAACTTGATTTCTATTGGTAAATTGGCTATGGATTCTAGTATTGAAGTAGTATTCAAACATAACATTTGCACATTCTATTCCACAAATCAGTCTAACATTCTAGCCATAGGAAAACTATTCAAAGGCCTATATCTTCTTAATCATACAAATGTTTTCAATCCAGATTCTATTGCTCTTTCTACTTATTCTTCTCAAATTGCAACTATAAATGTAGTTGTTAATCAATCTAATTCTCAAAAACATTCTACTTTTGTTGTCCCTTTTCCTATCTTACTTGCCAGACTTGGACATCTCTCTGTGTCCAAAATGAAACATCTCACTGATTGCAATTGTAACCCTGACAAATGATTTTTTTTTTTTTGAGGTTTGTGTGTTAGCCAGGCACCACAAATTGCCTTTTCCTATAAGTATAAGTAGAGCAGCACACTTGTTTGATCTTATACACATTGACCTCTAGGGACCATATAAAACCAAATCTCTTACAGGAGCATCTTACTTTCTAACTATCTTAGATGATTACAGTAGGTGCACCTGGACTTTTATGCTTCACAACAAGATGCAAGTATACATGACCATTTCATCTTTATTTACCCAAATTGAAACACAATTTAACACCAAGATTAAGCTTGTTAGATCTGATAATGGCACATAATTTATTCAAGAACAATGTCTATCTATGTTCATGAATAAAGGAATTGTCCATCAAACTAGTGTTGTAGGTCGACCCCAACAAAATGGGCGTGTGGAGAGGAAACACAGACATCTATTGGAAATTGCTAGATCTCTTAAGTTTCATGCCAATTTATCTTCTAAGTTTTGGGGTGATTGCCTTCTCACTGCCACCTTTCTTATAAACCTAATGCCATCCTATGTCATAAACTGGAAAACACCTTATGAACTTCTTTATAACAAAGTCCCTGATTATTCCATGCTTAAGGTCTTTGGATGTCTTTGTTATGTTTATAACATGGATAGAACTAAAGACAAATTCACACCTAGAGCTAAAAAATACCTTTTTATAGGATATCTATTTGGCCAAAAAGGGTACAAAATGTATGATTTAAAGACACATAAAACATTTGTTTCAAGAGATGTTGTGCTCATGGAAGAAAATTTTCCATTCCATTCTCACAATCCATCTACTCTTCCTAATACCTCTTATGTTCCTATAGTTAACTTTGATGATCCCTTGACTCATTTCACTACTCCCACATTTCATGAATCTTCTGATTCTAATTTATCTATTGTCATTAATCAACTTCATTCATGTCAAACTTCTTCTCAAGATTCTACTGACCAGCCTCATAATACTTTTACAGATGCACCTTCCATAAATTCTTCTGCTCCCTCTTCACATTCTTTTTTCATACCTAATAACATTCATGCTGCTCCTCATTCTTCTATTGTTATTCCTGTTCCTCCTTCAAGACCTCAGTCTAAAAGAATTGCTAAACCACCTTCAAAATTTAAGGATTTTGTTTGTCCTACTCTTCCTACCTCCTCTACTTCTCAATCTTTTGTTGCTCAATCTCGTAGCAATGTTGTGTATGATCCTACATCTTACAAAGAAGCCAATCAGTTTTCTAAATGGAGGTCTACTATGCAAAGAGAGTTACAGGCACTTGAAACTAATAACACTTGGGTTCTCACATCTTTACCTGAAGGCAAGAGGGCTATTGGCTCTAAGTGGGTCTTTAAGATAAAATTTAATCCAGATGGTACAGTTGAAAGATTTAAAGCCAGACTAATGGCTACTAGGTATCAACTAGTGGAAGGGGAGGATTTCAATCATACATTTTCATCTGTTGCTAAGTTAGCAACCATTAGAGTTATCATCTCTCTTGCAACTGGTAAACAGTGGCCTTTATGTCAATTAGACATAAACAATGCCTTCTTACATGGGTACTTGGATGAAGAGGTTTACATGAAACCACCTCTTGGTTATGATAAAGCTAAGCCGGGGGATGTTTGCCATCTCAAACGTTCATTATATGGTTTAAAAAGGCTTCTAGAAAGTGGAATAAAGAGTTAAGAAAGTTCCTTGTTTCTATTGGCTTTGTCCAATCCAAGCAAGAATACTCTTTATTCACTAGAGACTTGGATGGGGAATTTCATGTTATCCTAGTCTATGTTGATGATATGGTCCTTACTGGTACCTCTCAAGCTCAGATTAATGTTGTTAAACAAGCCTTGGATGAAGCCTTCACAATTAAAGATCTAGGTGAGCTCAAGTACTTTATGGGCATTGAAGTCATTAGAAACTCTTCAGGCACTCTCATGAATCAGAGAAAGTACATTCTTGATGTGATTAAAGATTTAAAGTTTGATAACACAAGACCAGTTTCTACTCCTCTTCCTAAGGGCCTAAGCTTATCTACAGAAGAAGGGGATTTACTAGTGGAGCCTGAACAACACAAAAAGCTTGTTGGTAGACTGTTATACCTTAACATCACCAGACCTGACTTATCATATGCTACTCAGCATTTAAGTCAGTTTGTTAGCTGTCCTAGAAAGCCCCACCTACAGGCAGCTATATATGTTGTGAGATATTTAAAACACACCCTCAATTTGGGATTATTTTATTCTGCTACAAGTGAACTGCAGCTCTGTGCTTACAGTGATGCTGATTTGAGTACTTGTGCTTTCACAAGTAGATCACTTAGTGCTTATTGTATATTTATGGGATCTCATCTTGTGTCTTGGAAAACTAAAAAGCAAAAGACGGTCAGCAAAGAATACAGAAGTATGTCAAGTACAACTTCTGAAATTTTTTGGTTGGAAGGCTTGTTGCAAGACTTACATGTTCATGTCCCTTTACCTATAACTTTACTTTGTGATAACACTGCTGCTGAACACATTGCTCAGAATCCAGTGTTTCACGAAAAGACTAAGCACTTGAAGAAGGACTGACATTATGTAAAAGAGCAGATTGAAGCATGCTTTCTTTCTTCAAACTGCTCATCTTTCTACACATCAACAGTTTGCTGATTTACTTACTAAAAGCTCTTCCTGGACTGCAACATCAGTATCTAGCTTCCAAGCTTGGACTTGTGGATTTGTCACATGTCCAGCTTGAAGGGGGAATATGAAGAATAAGACTTGTATATAGTTGGTTTAGTCCAATTTCTTTTTTATCATTTTTAGTTTGCTTGTGTAATAACAAACTCAGTTAGTTGTTGTAACTAACAGCAGCTTAGTTGTTGCTGTAATCTGCTACTATAAGTAGCTTACTCTTTCCTTCATTTCTCTTTTATGAAATATAACTCAATACACAGAGAGCTTCTATGATATTTTCTCTCTCTATATATACTTCATTTCTATGTTAATTCACAGGTTTTAATTCGTTGCATGCTCACACTTCACGGGTAGCCAAAGGAGGACTATTTATCGATCGATAAGTCGGGCAAATCCAACCATAGAGCTTTGGCAAAACAAAGATTAGAGTTTGAGCAAGATGCAAAAGCTTAGACGGGCATGTTCCTTAGAGATGGTTCAAAGGAAGTCGGCATAGATAAGACTGTAAGAGAATTTGGTGCGTCAGAAGCAGATCATTATAGCTAAGGTTTATAGCTTATTACCACAAGCTCTGACATGGCCTTCCCTTACAAAATAATACATAGTCATCATTAATTTATAACCGGCTATCAAACGAGCCGTTAGTGCATAAAGAAAAACAGGTAGGAGTGAAACATAAAAAAAAAAAAAAAAAAAGGAAAATATAAGCAAAACACCATCTTATATTCTTATGGTTTCTTATACTTCTATTTTACAAGAAAGACGAGGGTATTTCAAGTTTCAGTAAATAATCCAATAACAGATTGAAGATGAATGTCAACAGCTTATAAGAGGTAAGCTGTAAAGAAACCAGGCACAACGAAAAGTCATGATCAATCTTATGGAAGTCACTATAACAAATCAACTATGAAACAAATTCTGTAGTACTTCCCTACAATACAGAGTACCAACAGATACCAAAGTTAAAAACTAGTAATGGAGAAGCGAGAAAAGAAGAGAACCAAGTTCGTAAGGAGAGAACAATTTCCACAAAACAAAAAAGATGTCACCACCATGGTTAAGAACTCAGTAAATGGAGTTGTAGCTCCAGCAAGTTGCCACTATTGAGCTTATGCAGAAGAAGAATGGTGGCAAAAGGGTCATATTCAGAAGTTTATCATTACCAAGATGCCCGAACAAAGTTATGCTAACATCTGCCACCACCCGTGCTGTTGCCCCTACTTCACTTGAAAGTACTTCTGCATTGAATGCTCCTTGCATGAATCTTGATGATGTGAGGCGCGAAAGGAGCAACATGTTCACACCTTCACGACGAGTGAAAGTTGCGTTAGTACTCAGTAATGTAGATGGTTAGATGCTATAAAATGTAACTGAAACTTTCATATTACAGTATGATAGGTATTTTAACTATCAAATTTTATGAAATACATTTGAATCATTTTCACTATCAAATGTTATTGAAACTTTCATATTATGAGTAATGTGGTATTGCAGTAGGTCTAACCTTGAAGAGTTTGAGAAAATATAAAGATAACAAGGGCATAGGTAACGTATTGAGGCACAGAATACAGAAATTTATAGTGAAACCCCACAAGAATTCCAAAACAGACCATGAATTCACATGCCAGCAAAATTTGCCTGCAAAAGAAAGACAGCTTTAGAAGAAAAACATTCAGATGCCAAAACCAGGAGTCGCGTCTCAGCGTTCTGAGGGTAAGTAAAATGAAATTGGCCTTTAGACATTGTAAATATTGAGTGAAACTAATGCCAGTTACCTTTCTTCAAATTTATGACTGATATATCTTCCAACAATGATATTTGCTGGGATTACTGTGAGGGTGAGCGCAGAAAGAAATATCGATAGCACACTAGTAGACCAACCAAAATAAAGCGTTGTAATGATACTTGATCCTGAAAGCAAGATTTCCACCACATATTTGAGCATGAAATAGACCAGTAACTGCACCTGCAAAAGATGAAGACAGATATGAGGTATCAGTTGCGTCGTAAAAAGGCCTGCTATGGCGATATTTTCATGCCTTGGGAACTAAAATTTTGTTCTTAGATTGAGCTAATAGATGACCAGGTTTAAATTTTTCGCTGAGACGAATAAACCTCTTATAGTCTAATACTATTAATGCTAATAGATGATTACCCTCCGAGATTCAAGTGTCTAAATCATTTCATTGACCAACTTAGAGAAAAACTAGCGTATATGGTACTTGTAAATGTTAAAGGAATGCCAGTTCAACTCACACCATAAAAGCATGCACCCAAAAGACTAAAACTGTTTGATTTGTTCTTGTTTCACCCTGGATCAGTCGCCAAACCAATTTGCTATAAAGGGGATGACAGGACCAAATAACAACGTGACCGGTAGTCAGACATAAAGCCCAAGTTTAACTTAGAAACTCTCTGCCATGCTGGTGGAAGCTACATGGGAGAATCAGATGGGCGTGGCCCACCGCAACTTGAAATTTTGATTATAGATGTTTATACATCTGAGAAAAAGAAAAAAAATACATGCATGCTCTGATGTTCTGTTTTGGGGTGTTGGGTTTAGTGGCCCAAATTCCCTATAACTAATTTTGGCAAATTGTCCACAAGATATGTCGGTATTACATTGCCACCTAAATGTGGAAATCATCTCATGATTTCTCTGGAATAGTCACACTTGTTCTTGAAAGTTCCATGCATACTAAATCATGAAGTGAGAATGTCGGCAATGTCAAGAATTAAAGATGGGCCATGAAGCTTCTCCAATGTTCTTTAATTTTATGTCTTCACCGACTTACACCCTCTATAAATAGGGAATATGGGCATTTCATGGAGCATGCTTGAAGGCTCACAAGCATCACAAAATCCACCATTACCCACTCCTTCAATTCTATGCTCCGATCCTCTTATACACTGTATGAGTGTGTCTTTCTACATAATATTTCGGTTTAGAGAGATATTACCTACAATGTGTAGGTTTGTTACTATTAGCTCCGTTATGGAGATTCTGCTCTCTAAGATATTATGAGGTCGGAGATACTACCACAGACAATCTCCTAATCCACTATCCTTTGTACTACTCCTTTGTGAGTTTATATAATAGTGAGAGTGTTATTGTACTACTCACCCTAATAAATATCGGATGATTCCTGTACTCTCCTATTTTCATATAGTGGATTTTGGGTACTCGTCGTCCGTGGGTTTTTTCGCCTCTATTTGAGGATTTCTCCCACGTTAGATATTGTGTGTCCATCTTTTACTACTTTTCTTGCCACAAATTTCCAACTCTATTATTATTTCTCAATCTCTACATCTTTAATCTGCTTCCGCTACGCACTCACAACCTTAACATGGGGAGAAGCATCAGAGCTTATACCTTTGCAGGTATTCGGTTTTATTCCTGTTGCTTCTTTCTGAGCTCTTCTATTTCTGATTAATTGTTTCATTAGTTTCGAGAAACTGACGATAATGATTCCGTATTTCCCTTGCATCGATCTCTAGCATTGTCCCTAATGGCATGCATTAGCCCCCATAGGCAAGAGTTTCCTCATGATGTACCAATATAGCTACTTACCACACCATTTATTTTCATACATACCACAAATGCCAGAAACAGTATTGAGAGACCAGTCATAACTCATAAACATACCTGAATAGAAGGTGTCAGTAATCTGTATGCGTTAGCACCTGAATAGGTGACTCTTCCGCGTCCTGGAGGAGAGGACCTTTGATGTCTACTGTGCTCTCTATGAGCATCATCATTTTCATGTTCAACGTTCAGCAGCAGTGGTAGGGTGATGGTTCTCTCACTTGCATTGCTTGTTACTTGTCCTGTCACAGGTAAAGCAGAATCTGATGCTCATTATCTTTTGCCTTGTATTGCATATATATCTCATACATATTTAGGGAAGTAGCTCTTTATCTAACACTACATGCAAACTACTAATCACGACAAATTTAGAATTTTCTGAAGCTCTTATAGTAATGAACCCAGTTACACCAGTTCCAAGTATATTCATAGTTATCTTAAAAGAAATTAGAGTTTAAGATTATAAATGGATAAAATCAGTATACCTGATGCGGAGTCTTGTTCAACACTCTGTTTATATGAAGGTTCTTTAAAGGAGATGCATAACCAAACTAAATAAAGAAGCCATGCCGCAGCCATAACCCATCCTGGTAAGGTTTCCTGGTTGAAAGTGAACTTGTGAATCTTGAAACTTACTTGAAGTAAGCCAGCAAGAGCAGGGCCACAGGAGACTCCAAGAGCACTGGCAAAAATAAGACCTACTGATGCATACATCCGATTCATGAGGGGTACAAAGTCACTAATGTAGCGCCGATTAACTGGTCTAGCATAGCCCAATCTGCAATGAGCCATATGAAAATCAAATAAATTGTCGAAGAAAAAATAGTTACACTAGAATGAAAATTGGTTGTTCATAATTGTTTCATACAATGTACACTTTTCTGTACTCATTGTTCACAGAGTTCATAACTAGATTTCAATTTTGACAGAATTAATGAAAAGCTTTATTATACAAATCAATTCAAGTGGTAGACATCCCTATAAGATAAGCACAGCATAGTAGTTAGCATCTTGGTTTTATGGAAAGAAAAAACTATCTCCATGATTTAACTTACTGGTAAATAATCAAGCATGAACTAAGCTTGAAGTGGCATCTGATTGTCGACAATAGAAGGAGTTTCCGATAAATTTGATGACATTAGCTAAAAAGGAATCAAAACTGATAAGGTAGCTGATTGCATGAGGTGTTTGATAGAACTATTAGACTAAGTAGCTGAAGCGTTAAATAGTTCTTTTTTTTTTTTTTTTTTTTTTTTTTTGAAAAAGATGGTAAAGATGGAGAATATTCAGCTCCTTTGTTTTTTGGAAAAGCTACACAAAGTAGCACTTCAATATAAATCCTCTTAAGCTCCTTCAGATTATTCAAGGTATATGTCAATCAATACCACTGATTTCAATAACTTAAATGTTTCAGCTACTTATCATTTAAGGTAGTTAAAATGAGTTACCAAACACAGCTACATTATTAGTTTCAGTAACTTATCACTTTCAGTTGTCCTCTTTTTCAGTTTCATCTAAGTTATCAGTTTAAGTTTTGTTTCAGCTAATGTTACCGAACATAACCAAAGAGGGTAGAGGATAAGCCCTCATTAATTCATATAAGATATATAGATAGAGAAAAAGAAGGCAAGCAAGGACTCACCCACAAATAAAACGACCAATCAAGACGATCCAAATTGAGTTGATATCATATGCCAATGCGTAGAGGATGTTTCCAATAATGAGAACAACACTGCTGAATAGAAGAGGTCTAAAGTATGATTTATTGGACCAGGCACGCAAGTACAGGGTTGAGAACAACTGCGCGAAGGCCATCGCTCCAATTATGACACCACAGGTAGTTGCATGATGGCCAAGGCTTAAGGAGTAGCTACCAGCAGTAGGAATAATAACATAAGTGTTGGCCATGTAGAGGAATGCATTCACCAAGTTCAGAAGAAGTGACATGAGATGGTAATTTTCATCATCATGTGCTTTTCTTTCAACCGGAGTTGGGAGCTCTTCTGCCACCATAAACTCATGCTGAGCAAGGCTGTGAAGGAACTTTGAGGACTCGTTCAACTTGTTCATAGCTCGGTCAATTTCATAAAGGATGGGATTCTGCAGCAGTTATATTTTATTGTGAGATGATCATCTTACAGGAGAATAAGAGCACATTAAAGAACAAGCAGCACTAATTGAGGACAACATGAAACAAATACATTGTGCTCACAAACGAATTATGGCTTATAATTATGTAAACCTGAGATGGTGGAGGCAGATTTGATGAAGTAGGCACTTCTTGGAGATCTTTTACCCCGTTACTTATGGCTCCCGCAATTGCAGAAATCCCCTGGAGGTTTCTCAAAGTTTAAGAGAGGGATTAAAAACAAATTAGAATATTGTAACCAACATCAAATTGATGAAAAGGAAGTTCTGTGCACAAATATTCTTTAACAACTAGGTCAAATAAAGTCTCCTCAGAGTGTGACAAATTTCATTTTAAGAAGGGTTTGCAAACAATACATGGTTGCATTTGAAGCATCGTCATATGGATACAGCACTCTTGAAAGACAGGTATATGCATCATTTGTGTTGTTAGTTGTTTCCCAAATTTTATGACTTATGATCTTATCATAGCTGTGTAAATTTTAGATCACATTCAGCTCATATAGCCTGTAAAATCGAAAGGAATTGAAATTTTTTTGTAGGCATGGCCAACATATGTAATTCTATATGATTAGGTTAAACTCCTATCTTTCAAAAATAATGCTGAATGGAGGAGAGGAACCAGACAAGGATGGATTACCACATGCATGAGCAGTTTTTGCAGCATCGAGAAAGGGTGATTTGCCCGACTGCAGACATAATGATCAGTGAATCCACAACGAAAGTTTTTATCGAACTTTTTGAGGATCTTTCTAACAGCAGTAGCATTTATCTCAACAAAAGAAACAAGACTTAGAAGGTCCTGCGCTGCTATCCTATAAGCTTCCTGTAGGTCATATATCTTGGGTAAATTTAGCTTTGCAGGTTCATGTTCTGTAAATATATCAAGTCCAAGGATGGCGACTGTCCCCGCAAGTTTCCCTTGTTGTTCAATGAGAAAAAGTACAACCTTTTCAATCTACAATACGCATAGAAGAGGAGGAAAAAAGGGAAATTCATAATCGTCAAGTTAGAATAAGAATTTCATACCACCAGATATGTGTTTCATAAGAAGTTATCAGATACCTCATAATCGAGGGTCTTCGAGAAGTCTTTGATAACAGCTTGCTGATCATATATTCCATCATCTATACTATGGGCATATTGTTTGAGTTTCTTCTTCAGTGACTTGTAGTTTATGTAGTGCCTGAAAGATACTAGATATCAGGGATCAAATTTTCTACTACTTAAAATCCATATCCAAGTTAATAAATGTTAGCTTGTCTAATGGGCATATAACAGTCTGCTTCCTCTTCCACCTATTGCTCATGAACGATAATTCATACAGGGTTTAAGAAGAAAAAGTACTCGCAAATACGACTTTCTGCAATGGTTACACAAAGCTTAATCAGTGATGAGCATAGTAGTTAGTACAATTAACCAGACTCAAAGCTTTTGCTACTCAACTCTTAATTCAGCAGCATAGAACCTAACTATTCCAGTCAAATAGTCAATCAAACAGTATGAATCATCTTAATTCATTCTTTCACCCCCACTGCAACAGTGATGAGTGAACATATATCTCAATATAAACACTCAATTAAAACATGATACTTGGGCACAAACCCTTATAATCTCATTGACATATGAATCAAAAGGGGACACTCCCTAATGAATTGAGTAACAGAATTCTGAAGGGAAAACTATAGTCAAGCAAGACCCAATAAAAAAATTCTATAGATATGTTGGTGGAGTATTTCTTTCATTCATATCTTATGAGTTGTTTTTCACCCGAACTTATTTAAACTGAACTTATTAGAACTGATTGGACTTGTGAGCCCTGGTTTCACGTTACGTCAAAACCGATTGGACCTAATTATCCCTGAAGCCAATTTTTCAAGGTGAAGAGAACGCACCTCTGTTAATTATGCATTCACATATTCATTGGGCCATTTTATCAAACATCTGGCATGCAGTTCAACCTCTCCAAGAGAAAACATACAAATCCTACTGGAGTGGAATGAACACCATTACACCACATACAAATTATACAGACATGCCTGTAAGTAAATGGAAGATCATCTTTAAGAGGCTGGTGAAGAACTCAAAAGTGATTTAGTCCCATATTCAAGCGGTATTCTTGCTCCATTATTGTTGTTCAATTTCCCATTATGATATGGCTGATTTCTCCCTATGTTTATATCTGATTGGACATTGTCGATTCTTGTTAGACCTCATCTGTCCTAAAACTTAAAAGTTGGATTTTTTTTTTTTTTTCTAGATTTTTCAACAAATACCTTTGAATAATTTTTTTCCACTAGATACTCTCAAACCTTTCAATATATACCCATCTATTCCTCTTTTGGCTGCACAATTGATGTTCAGATGGAAACCTCCTCTCAGTCCTCAATCTACTAAAGGAGCAAATAGATTTAAATCTGCGACTTTACAAATTCATTCTCCCTAATCACACTAGGGATATCCAAAGTCTAAAAGAATTGCTTCCTTCCCATCTAATAAAGACCATTAGATTAAAGACCAGTAGCTTGTAACACCCCGGTTTTTGAAACAGTTTATTATTTATTTTATTAAATATTTTAGTTTATTTAATAATTAAATTTATTTATCTTTAGGAATTACTTTGTAAATAATTTATATGGTTATAGTGGGACAAGTTTAGTAAGTAATTTGATTAATAATAGTAATAAGAGGAAATATACTCACATATATGTAAGAAGGGGGAAAAGGAAAAGGAAAGAAAAAAAAAGAGAGGAACGAAAAAAGAGAGAGAGAGAGGAAGAACGAAAGAAAGAAGAACGACTTTCTTCATTCCCCTTTGTACTCCATCTTCCTTTCTTTCTTTTTCTCCAACCTTCAACTCCATTAAAACTGCAAATTCATCCATCAACCATCACCACACCGGGATTTTCGCTCATTCATCTTCAACATCTCTCAGTTTTGTGGGTGTTTTGAAGAGGGAGAATTGAGTTTTTGGCTTCGCGAATTTCGGATCGTGAATCGAATCAAAGAGCGGTTTTGGGGTTCCTTTTATAGAGTAATTCCACCTTATTACTTCCCCTTAATCAAGTAAGATTCTTTATCATGTTTTAATTTCAGTTTTAGCTTAATTTCGAATTGGGGTTTTGTTAGTTTAGGGTTCTTGAGATAAATTAAATTGGGGGTTTTGATTTTAATTGTTTGGGTGTGTAATTGAATGAATAGAATGTTTATTTAGGTGTTTAGTAGTTAGTTTAGATTAATGGATTGTTAAATAAATTTCTTATTCAAAGAAATTTGTGGTGAAGTTCGTATAAATTACCCGTCAGTTCGTAAAAGGCAGTTTTAAGCAATTTCATGGCATTTTTAGCAAAAATACTATTTCACAAAAGTTGTTCGTATCGAAATTTTACTCAACATAGGCTCAAGAAACGCTTGATTTGGATATCGTAGGAGGAAGTTAGGTACATTTTAAGTTTCTGCTGAAATTGATAAAAAGTATAGTTAGTTTCGAATGTTTTAAGTTTCAATGTTTTCTTATGAATGTTTAATTAATGGACTTTGAGTGCCTAAAGTATAATAGGAATATTAATGTTGATTTAGTATAAACAAAGAGAGATTTTTAGTATTAGTTAGTTATGTCATTTGAAGTAAGAGGCTCATATTTTATAAAACTAGAGTTAGTTAAAGCTCGTTACTAGTTAGCCACGTCTATTATTATTTATTGAATACATATATGTTATTATGTAGCTTTTCAGTTCACTAAAGAGTCGTTTTGGAGATGGTTGTTTTGATGTGATTCGTAAGAGGTAAGATTCTTTACTCAAATCTTTAATAGTTATGAGAAAAGTCTACAAAAGATAACTTTCATTGTTACGAGAAAAGATTATAAAGGTATGTATCTCTCCTGAGTTGAGATTGTTTTGATTAGGAGGATGTTCCTCCTAATACAGATAGTTGGTTTTGAATAGGAGGATGTTCCTCCTAATATAGATAGTTGGTTTTGAATAGGAGGATGTTCCTCCTAATACAAACAGTTTGTTTTCAAACCTTGAATTATAGAATAGTTACAGAAAGAGTTTTATGGATAGTTTTATGTTTTTGAAACGGTTGGGATTGCCTTTGTGGCGTCTCAAGGAATTGGAACCTTGTCGAGAATGTTCTCGACATTTCAGAATAGTTGGGGGGTACGTTGATCAGTTCCTCGGACTTAGATCTTCTGCTACGGTTTGGCCGTATGTAGCTAGGGTGTGCACACTAGGGGGTCTTTGTCTAATAGTTATCCGGAGGGCCTAGCTAGCCCAAAGGCAAGGACATAGATTTATAACTCCCTCTTTGTGAGGGTAAAGGAAAGAAATGATTTGTTTTAAGGAAAATAAAAGAAAGGATTTTATTTAGAAAGGAATACAAGAAAAGGTTTGGAAATAAAGGATTTGTTTTAAGGAAAATATTTTGTAATGGAACAAACTTTCCTTGCCTTTGGGCTAGCTAGACCCTCCGGATAACTATTAGACAAAGACCCCTAGTGTGCACACCTTACATACGGCCAAATCCGTAGCAGAAGATCTAAGTCCGAGGTACCGATCAACGATCTAAAAGAACATCTCGACAAGGTTCCAATTCCGAGACGCCAACAACCGTTTCAAAAAAAACTATTCATCACCTTTAACTATTTTATAATTCAAGGTTTGAAAACAAACTGTTTGTATTAGGAGAAACATCCTCCTATTCAAAACCAACTATCTGTATTAGGAGGAACATCCTCCTATTCAAACCAATCTCAACTCAGGAGAGATACATACCTTTATAATCTTTTCTCGTAACAATGAAA
This sequence comes from Beta lomatogona, assembly GCA_947646795.1. NCBI lineage: Eukaryota > Viridiplantae > Streptophyta > Magnoliopsida > Caryophyllales > Amaranthaceae > Beta > Beta lomatogona. Next base: position 2,241,881 of record CANSNZ010001191.1, on the reverse strand, counting down.
GTTATCTTTTGTAGACTTTTCTCATAACTATTAAAGATTTAAGTAAATAATCTTACCTTTTACGAATCACATCAAAACAACCACCTCCAAAACGACACTTTAGTGAACTGAAAAGCTACATAATAACATATATGTATTCAATAAATAATAATAGACTTGGCTAACTAGTAATGAGCTTTAACTAACTCTAGTTTTATAAAATATGAGCCTCTTACTTCAAATGACATAACTAACTAATACTAACAATACTAAAATCTCTCTTAGTTTATATAAAACCAACACTTAAGTTTCATAATATATATTTAGGTACTCCAAAATCCATTAGGAAACATTCACATGAAAACATTCAAACTTAAAGCACTCGAAACTAATATACAATTTATTAATTTCAGCAGAAACTTAAAATGAGAATAACTTCCTTATTTGAACTCCAAATCAAGCGTTTCTTGAGCCTATTTTGAGTAAAATTTCGATACAAACAACTTTTGTGAAATAGTATTTTTGCTAAAAATGCCCAGAAACTGCTTAAAACAGTATTTTACGAACCGACAGATAATTTATACGAAATACACCACAAATTTCTTTGAACAACAAGTTTACTTAACGATCCATTAATCTAACTAACTACTAAACACCTAAATAAACATTCTACGCATTCAATTACACACCCAAACAATTAAAATCAAAACCCCCAATTCAATTTATCTCAAGAACCCTAAACTAACAAAACCCCAATTAAAAATTAAGCTAAAACAGAAATTAAAACATGATAAAGAATCTTACTTGATTGAGGGGAAGTAATAAGGGTGAAACACACTATAAAAGACCCGAAAAAATGTTCTTTCATCCGATTACCGATCGAAATCCGCAAGCCCAAGAACCAATTCCTCTCTTCAAAACTAACGAACCAAAGATGAAGATGGAGATGATGGATCAAGTTGATGCGTGATAGTATTGATGATCTCTTCTTTCTTCTTTTGGTTTTTTTTCTTTTGTAGCTTTGATGGAGTCTTCAACTTTCAAGCAAGAGTTTTAAGAAGTTAAGGGAGGAGTGGCTCGTGGGTTTAGAGAAGATGGAAGCAGTACAACTCCCCTGCTTTCTTTTCTTTTCCTTTGATTTCTTTTCTGTTTTTTTTTTTCTTTTCTTTTCTATCTCTCTCCAAATACTAGTAACATAATGTTAGTTAGGTATAAACCTAGAGAATTTGTTTTAACTACTTCTTAGATAAAGTCAAATGAAAAATAAATATATATATACTTAATAAAAGAGTATTTTAAAACTTTGGCATTCCAGATGCGGTTTTCAGGGATCGATCACGATTGTTCTTCCTCAACTACGTCATAAAGATAGGCTTCCTCATTATCAGCTGCTTGGTACAGCCATTTCAGGAGGGCTGCGCTGTATTGTTTTATCCGGCTCATTGTAGTTCGATTGAAGACACGTTTAATTTAGTCTTGTTTGCTTGTATTTTGGCTTGTTCAATATCACTTGTAGATGCCGTTTGGCTTTGATTAATGAAATTTCTCTTTCAAAAAAAAAAAAAAAAACCATTAGAGGAATTCCAATACTGCTAACTAGCTTAATGATACTCCAATATGGGGTTCCACCCACTTTGGTGATTTTACGGTCAAGTTAGCAACCTGGCTAGTCCATAACCTTGACCCTAGTGAAGAAAAATGGTTGTATAGGTGGATTTGGGCTTTAGACATTCCACCCAAGCTGAAAATTTTCCTATGGCAAATATGCCATAATAGCGTAGGCGTTCGTGCCGTGTTAGCCATATGCAATATCTTTCCTTTTAATACATGCGGTTTATGTAATTCACAAGAAGAAACTCTCAATCATCTCTTTTGCAATTGCCCAAAATAAGCCAACTTTGACGCCTCCCCGAAGTTAAAATGTGGCTTACGTGTGATATTCTTACTCCTTCCATCTTTCTCACCTTCGAGAATATAAGATGTAAAAAGAGTATCCTTTCCGAATTCATCTTTCTTATCTAAAATATTTGGAAAGAAATAAACGATATCATTTTAAAAAATGAAGAATCAAACATCCATCGAATCTTTCATAAAGCTAAATTCTTTATGTCAGAATGGAATCTTTGAAATGCCATTGATTATTGCCACACCACAGGTTCCCCCCCTTCCATCTCACATCCAACATCTCTACTCATCCAGCTAACAACTTATTCATCCTCGTTGTTTAGGAGCCACCTCCCTTACACTAATACAAAACTCAACTTCGACTATTCGGTTCGTGCTAACTCAGTAGCAGATGGAGTTATCATCCGCGATCATCAAGGCAATCTATGCAAAGCCGCTACCTACAATCTGGGCAACACTCAAGTCTTCATTGCGGAGGCAACAACTCTTCATTAAAGTATACTCCTAGCCATTGAAGAAAAGATTTTCAAAATCTACAGATAGAAGGCGATAATTTGTTCGTTGTTATTGCGGTTCAAGGTATTTGGTCCCCTCCATGGCAAATGACACACATAATCCACGACATCAAAGCACTGCTTCAATCTATAGAGAAGCAACAAAGCAGCAGATTGGATAGTTAATGTGGACCATTTAGTTGATTCTTGTTTCCATATAGATAATCGTAGTAATTCTGCCTTAATTACACACTATTGTTGTAAACGAGGCGTTAGGAGTTCCCCTCGTGCGGAGGGTCTCCTAATGGACCACCATTAAATTGTTACATATGGCAAAAAAAAAGAGGAAGAGAGAGAAAAGGGGTTATAGAGGTGTTTGAATGGTCGTCAATTAAAGTTAAATGGGTCAAATAGGGGTTAATTAGGGTTAGCCATTAATGACTAAAAAAAGCTAACAATCATTACTCATTAAGGACATATGGAAAATTTTAAAGAAATAGAGGGCTATATGGTGAATTTTGAAATGTTTAAGGGTATTATTTTGTGGAAAAAAACTACTCAAGAATATTTGGTGAAAAATCTATATAATGTGAATATTCCACCAAAAAGCTGTATTAAGGTGATGAGAAATTGAGAATTAGCTACACCCTTAGGTCCTATTCTTTGGACTTGCTTTTCCTTTTTTCAGTTTTAATCAATTCCATTAAGCTCCTTTTAGTTTATTTTCTTCAGTTTAATTTAGTTAGTTTCCTCTCACAACCTCAATACAGTACAGTTCTACTCCGTCTAATTGAGTTCAGTTTGACAAAGTTTATTCTTGAAGATTGGAGTCTTAATTGGCTTAGATTTGATTAGAGTCGTGCTCTAAATTTTGGTAAGCTGGGCAAATTGCCATGCAGACAACGTTTTTGCTGGATATAATGGGAAACTGTCTATTACTTTCTCTGTGTTTTTTTAGTTGCGACATTTGGCATTTTGACCATATTTATCAACCAATTTTAACAAGTTTTCTCTCACCAGTATATAAGAAAATAACATAGTCAAATGGAATCTTGTTAAATTCGTGTTAATGCGAGGATTCCAAAATACCAATTTTTTATAATTATTACTTATACGTAATTAGAGATATTAACGCTCAAATAAGCGTCTTGGCATGTGTGAAAAAACAAATTGTGTAACTAAAAAATCCAGAGGAAGTATATTACTCCCTCTGTTTCTTTTTAATTTACTTATTTTACGTTGGGGGAGAACCAAGGAGAAAGTCCCCTAATAATTCTAATTATGTTTATAATTACTAACTATTATATCAATTTTATTTTTTGGTACCACTGTCAAATTTGGGCCGGCTCCTCCAACTGCCCAACATCTCCCTCGATTTTTCCTCCTATCATTTTGATTTCACTTATATAAACCCTCCATCTACATCAAATGTGTTTATAAGTTAGCTCTTATTCATCAATTTTGTCATTAGAGGTTTAACTTTATTTTGGGTTAAATAACCAATTTTGAATAAGGTTTTTCAATTTGGGTGTATTTCACTTAATATTAGTTGATAATCGCCATAGCATATGTGATTATTAGGGTGTGAACTTGGTGGAAAATCACAAAACCATATATAAGGGTTAGAGGTGATCATGGATCGATTTTTGCCCCCAAAAAAAGAGGCATGTTTCGGGCCAAGCCTCAGTTCGGGCTAATTTTTATGCACCAAAACCCGCTACTTTAGGCTAGTGCAAGTGAGTTTTTCGGGCCAAATCAAAATTTAGCCAAAATTTTCGGATTTGGGTTGTCCATGGATCACCTTTTTTGCCCAAAAATAAAGCTAGGACTGAGTTACGGGACGAAATTCAAAGTCCAAAAGTCGTAAATTTTCCGATCGGACTGGGTCAATAAGAATTACCTCTAATAAGGGTATTTGATTTAGGTTATTTGACTACTCTTCAACTTCACTTTTAGCATGAGATTTAATTTGGGAAAAAATTGGTGAAAAAAGTTGAAGTCGAACCCACTAACGGAAAAATAGATGGTTTGTATTTTATATTAGTAGTAGCAAATAAAGAAATTTATTTATGTGGTAATTTTTTTAAAAGAAAAATTGCTCCTCCATTCTTGTAAGTTGGTATACTTTAAATTGTAGCATGTTTGTTAAGTTAGTTACACTTTAGTTTCTTTTTCACTCATATTTGAATATATTTAATTATTATTTTACTCAAACCTAGTGCACTTTATCTGTTTATATCACTTTTCCATTCTTTTTCACAAAAAAAGATGTCACTATCTACTTTTCTTTATATTATCCACACAATACTACCTCTCTCCTCCACCTTTTTTATAGTTACTTTAACTTATACAGTTTTGCGAATAGTTAATTAGTTTCTAAAACTATTTGAGATAACTGAATAATTAGGTGTTATAAAAACCAATAGACCCAAACCTCATATTACCAGCTAGCAAGAGGGATGATAAGTTGGTAGAAAGTTTTCTGTTAAGCATTATTTTTCGTTTTGATTGTTAGAGTTTCCCATGTGTGCGTTCAGAGACTTGTCTCACATAGGAGAAATTGGACAGAGGAGACTAGTTTAATTATAAGACTAGTGGGATACTCATCCTATTATTGCCCATTGATTTTAATATAGAACCTCACACAATTTATATGATGTTTCCTCTCTTGTCTAGTGTCGTAGGCCTAACAAGTGGTATCATAATCGATGTTTCCATTAGGTGCGAGAGCCAGGGCATATGTGGTGTGGTTAATTGGTGATGGGATCTGCAAGAAGGATCAAGGAGGTGTTAGGCTGCTAGATGGTTTGGACTCATGAGTTGTGCGGTAGTGTGGTGACTCTCAAGAGGTCTTGTATTGTGGGGTGCTTTGGTGCGAGAGTAAGGAGGGCTCTTGTGGAGGACATGAAAATCTCATTGATACGAGAGTAAAAGAACACGATTGAGAGAAGCAAAGGCTAGCTAGCTTTCTGCATTCGTTGGTGGTGAGCCATGGACCATGGTGTCTTCATCAAAAGGGAGGTTTGATGTAACACATATGTGAAGGGAGGGTTGATAGAGTTCCCCATGTGTGTGTTAAAAGGCTTGTTCCATCGAGGAAAGTTGAGTGAGGAGATTAGCTAGTTCTAAACTTAGCGGACTACTTCTACTGCTAATTGGTTTTAGCATGGAACAACATTGGCTTTATAAAATGTCTAATTAACTTTCTTTGTCGCAAGCCTAATGTTGTAGGTACACAAGATTGAACATATCTAGGGGCTTTATTGGTAGAATCCATGAATCATTGCTAAACATAAGATGTTTTGAGAAGAAAAAAAAAAAGACTCAAGGGTCAACTGATGGATCTTTTGGATAATCAATCCACACATCGTACATATGGAGGTAGTATTAGTATAACCAAATATTGAGCCAATAATCCATTACCCATCGCATGTCAAATTCCTCTACTTTATCCAACATATTGGCAAACTATTACTAGACCAAATACATTTGCTATATAGGTAAAGCACCCATGCATGGTGTTTTTCTCCATTCAATAACTGCAACCATTTATGCTTAAATTAAAGTGCCAAAGATTGATGTACTCACTCTTCCCACCCTTGGATTCTGGTTTCCTGCAAATGTTTTGAGAATTGCACCATTCTATTTGGGAAGCAATACCTGCTAATGAAATAAAAGAAGTTATATACTTATACAGTTATATGTCATGCATTATATATTCTGACATGAAAAGAAAAGAAGATAATGACACTAAAAAGAAAAAGGATTTGCCACTTACCAATATCTTTCAGATAATGAAAATTGACGATTAATAAGTTATGATCTTCCACGGTAATTATACTCGAGAGAATATATTAAATGAAGTACCTATGGCCTATGGGCTATGATAAACACATATTGTGTAGGACTTCCCATCCAATAGCATATACGAAAAGCATATGCACTTTCCCAGCTGAAAAATATTGTACACTTTGAATTAGTTGCAAGCACTATGTACATTTCTCTCACTTTCTCCTCTTTTTTATATTTATAAATAATTTGAAAAGAAAACTCACCTTATATATTCAGACACACGCGCACAAATTACGGTTATTATAGTTAGTTATCTAACACTCTTTAGTTATCTATTAGTTGCAAAACTTAAACTTTTGTACTATTTATATACTAACTTTGACTGAAGTTCTTTTAACTCATATAAAACAAATTTTAGTATGTAAGATGTTTTTAGATTTATCTATATACATATATACATATATACATATATATATATATATATACATATATATATATACATATATACATATATATATATATACATATATACATATATATATATACATATATACATATATATATATACATATATACATATATATATATACATATATACATATATATATATATATACATACATATAATATCAATTTTTTTATCATTTTCAAGAATAAATGACAATAATAAAGATTAAACTTCTGTTTTAATTAACAAGCATAAAAGTTAAAGCGTTATGATTAATATGGAAATACGAGATATTTTTTTCCTTAGGTTGTCCAAGTGCAGCATCTCATCTTTATACTCTTTCCCCTTAATTCTTTTTAGTTAGTGTTGAATATTAAGGAGTACGTATAATAAATGATCATAAGCAAGAGAAAATTAAAAGAGAATATTTGACAATATCAAACATCTATAAAATACTATCATATGTCAATTTCTTAGGATTTGTCGTCTTCTTTTCGAAAAAGCCTTGCCAATATAATAAGCATTTTTTGATGATTGACTCCTCGTATTATGGCAATTATTATATAGACATGTTATATGGCTTGCTTGATGCCATTGGTTTTTCTATCCTCTTCTAATTGATGGAATTGTTCGAATTGAAAGCTTGTTCATGTCAACTCTTTGAGTGAACCCTCTTCAACGAGGGATATGGGTATTGGCCTATTGGGTAGGTAACGGATTGTTTGAGTAGAGTTTTTTTATAATTTTTTTATCAGTTTAGAGTCTATTTAGATCGATTTGGACTGCCTTGGTCTATGTATATGAGAATATATCCAAATAGGATATTAGTACCGCCAGTGTATACTGTAAAATGTCATTGGTACTTTTCCAGTACTCGTCTATAATATCAACATATCAGACACGTCAAGATTAACAACCACTCTATCAAGTTACAATTTTCATTCAAGTACGTTATGCTTTATATTTTGTCGTCTTATCAATAATATATGTCATTATATTATAAAACGATAGTAATATCTTTAGAGTTGATCTTATCATTTTATGTAATAAAGTTGGTCCGTTGGATTAGGGTTGTATTCTCTTCCTCATTTCCTCATTCAATTGATACGACAGTAGATGGTTGTGTTAGCACTGCGTTTATTTTTATTTAGCTTGTAGCGCTATGCGAATCAATACACACATATTATCTCTTCTCATGAAATAATTGTCACATTATTTTCACCACAAGTGTTGTGCACCAACTTTTCTTAACTTGTAGTTCATATAAAATGCTAAATCCCTTTTTCGCTGTAAATACGTGTAGATATTCTCTAACAATGTTAATATGTATCTTATGTCCCCATCATAGGACATTTTTCTATAATCCTACTCAAAATTCTAACAAAAACACTATATGCTACATGAAAAATTCATTGGAATTCACAAACACAATATTCCTAAATGATAGGATAAGAATCAAGAGACTATCATACCTATTTGCCAATTGCCACTTGGAAAATAGTAAAATCTTGATGGTTGTTACTTGTTAGGTACCCTTTGAATGTAAGGGAAGAACAATAATTTTTATCTTAATAATTGCAAGAAATAACACAAAAACTAAGATATATATACAAGTGTTACTAATGACTAGTATGATTACATGTGCTGCATTGTAGAAAATAAAAACTCTAGTAACAGAATTCAGTTATAGGATTGCTGAGGTGGCATATGACATGTTTCAGTTAAATCAGGTAATGGCGTTTGATCTTGTGTCTGATGATGTAATCACAGGAGATTGATTAGTATTATCAATAGAGGAAAGGAAGAGGAAAACTTGTATTAAACCACTTCTTCGCTGAATCAGCGCATGGTAAAAAAAACATTGTATTTTGTTGAGAGTGGGATTTGAACCCACGCCCTTTCGGACCAGAACCTTAATCTGGCGCCTTAGACCAACTCGGCCATCTCAACTTTGATGATAGATTTCCGTGCGAAATTAACAAGTACGGTAAATATTTTCCATTTTAAAACATATGCGTGTAAAATGTAAATATATTAATATTTTCTTGGTGACATGGTGATTTTCTACGCATTTTAAGATTGCTGATGCAGTGATGCTGATGTAAATACAAGTCACGAGTTTGATTTAACCTAAACCGAAAATAATTGTGTGCAACTATATATTATTTTTATTAGAATGAGAGAATACAATAAACTAGGATACAATAATGTTGACAATTTATGATCTCGAATTTTGTTAGAAAACAACAAAATGGGGATTTTATCCTATCCAATCCCATAATTTTCACTACAATGTTTAATTTTTCAAAAGAAAATGAAATTCTAATAACACCAATTATATTGTGTCAACCTTGAACATCCTTGTTGAAGATTGCTTAGCTTTTTTCTTGGCTTTGGAACCTCTCTGTTAGCATCCTTACTCCCATATACCTAATAAAATGAAACACACCATAAATTAATGAACTAATTAGGAGAATATTACTATATTATGTAGCACGGAAACAACTTGGGTTTTAGAAAACAAGAAACTCCAAATTTCGAGCCATTTTCAAGCCTTATTAGCATGAAAACGACTAGAGTTTTGCGAAGAAAAACCTCAAAGGTCCCAAATGTTTTAGTACGTACACAAAGTTACTAGATGATAAATATAGTTACAAAAAAAGTTACCTGCCAAGCATCATAACAGTAGCCTGAGGATTAGTCCCAGGGGAATAATAAAAGGTAGATCCATCAATAACTCTCAAACCATCAATTCCAATAACCTTATAATCAGCATCCACCACTCTACCAACTTGGCAGCCACCATGGTAATGCCATATAGTCATGACAGTATCCTTACAAAACTCCTCCAACGAAGCCGAAACGTTGGCATGGTGCGGTAACAAGTTTACAGGGGTACTTGCTGTCATATTAAGCAGAGTTTGAACTGATATACCTTGATATTTGAACTTAGAAAATGATTGAGAGTTTATCACTTTCTCTATGGTTTGTAGCCCTTGTACACACCTTTGCAGGTCCTCTGCTTCTTGGAAGTAGTTGAAGGTTACGGATGGGTTCGCGTTTGGGTCGATATTTCGAAGCTCTAGATGGCCTGATGATATTGGACCCATGACTTTTTCGATGATGAACCCGCCTTGGAAGGCTAAGTCAGGTAGGTTAGACATTTGTTCTATGGCCTCGGCTAGTGCCTCTGGGGTTCTTTGTTTTGGTGGTACTATTGATAATTGACCAATCTGTAAAATGTTACATTATAGTAGCAATGTTACCAATATATGGGTAAAAAAACTCGTGGGTAGGACAAACCCATAATAAAAACAGTGGCAAATAAATTGGGACAATCGGAAAATATAACTTTGGCGAATAAATTAGAACAGAGGGAGTACTTAAAAAAAAACTGTACGATGATTTCTTACCTTTGGAGAGAGCATACCGAAGTCTCTTGGGTTGGAATTGCCGCCGCCGAAGTTCTCACCACTAGCAGCCTCAATGTAGCTGCCAAAGGGGGTGATGCCTACGACTTGGATGAGGGAGACCTCCACAGGCTGAGGAGAAGGAATGTAGATTGCATTCATTGGATTGTCTGCCATGCCCTGCCCAACCATAGGCTGGTCCAAGACTAAGCTAATGTTATGGGCTTTAAGATGGTCTGCTGGACCTACACCACTTAACATAAGTAGTTGTGGGCTACCGAGTGAACCAGCTGATAATATAAGTTCACTCTTGGTCCCGGGATTTAGGTAGGCTTTGTGTTGGACTCCTGCTGCGTCCATGTATAGGACCCCTTGGGCTTGTGGCCTTACCACTCCTGTCCATTGTATGGCAATTCAATAGTTCACACTTTAAGGCAAATGATATACGCAATCCTTATAAGAAGTTTATAATGAAAATATTAAGAATAATAAGCAATATCGATTGATATGCGATTCTGTCATAAATTTTTAGCTGATACTCATTTTAGAAAATCTTTATAATGCTTACATGCAACCCTTAAAGCTGCATATATCAAAACCGATTTATTTGAAAAGAAAAGTAGTATACCTTTTGTTTTGAACAAGATCTTGTGGACAGTAGCATGCAAAAGCACATTAATCCCATTGGGATTAGCATACCCTAACAAATCAGCAGCAGTATGTCTATTTCCATCCCTATCAAAAATAGTCCCACCAACTTTAGTCCCATTAATATGATCAAAAGTGAACCCATTAAAAGGCACGACCCCAGCATCAATAAGACCATCTCGTACGGCTGATTGCCATTGTCTCATAGGGGGCTGAAATGCTACCACTTCCTCAACCCAATGGTAGGACTCATTAACGAGACGTGCATCCCATCCCACGTCTCGTACGTAGGCGGGTCCTGCGCGGGAGTAAAATCCCGCATTAAGACAGGACCCGCCCCCGAGGACACGGGCCCTCGCATTAATAACCCCGTCCTCAGAAATAAATCGCTGGGACGGGGAACTAGGCGAGAGGTCGGAGAGGGCGGACCCAAAGGAGGAGAGGAGGGTTATGTTGGAGTTCCCATAAGGGGAGCCCCCTCGCTCTAGGAGTAGGACGGTTGCGTTCTGAGAGAGCGTTGCGGCTAACGGACACCCCGCCGTCCCACCGCCGATGATGATGTAGTCGTAGTAAGAGGTTGGTGGTGCTGCTGTTGCATTGTGGAGAAAGCTGTAGTTGGGAGCTGTCACAAAGATCACATTTGGGAAAAAAAATAACAAGATGTTAGTTAGTACTCCCTACAGAAGCTGCTAATGCCATATGCCTATAGTACTAATAAGTAATAACTAATAAGTGTTTCATGTTTCTAGGCACCAAAATAATTATGGGATTTGGAATGGAAATCTAGGTAAAATAAGGGATTAAATAACAAAACTTAGAGAAGGATACCCCTAAATTACATGTGATTTCAAACAAACATCCTTAAGGATCTATGTAATTTAACTTAATGTTGTTAAAATTGGAGTAGCAAAAGTCCTTTTAGAAGCTTGAATATCATTTAGAGTTCGTTTTAATTTGTTGAACTTGATTTTTCTTATATTCAGGAAAATTAGGAAAAGGTCAAAATACTAAGAAAAGTTAAGAAAAATTTAGACAGTTTTTGAAAGTGTGGTGAAAAGTGAAGAAAAATTCAGAAGAAACTCAAATTAATAAAGTGATATTAAGCAAATTTCAAAAAATTAAAGTTCAGATAAAGTAAGATAAATTTAGAAAAAATAAATTGAATTAGTTCATTCAACTACTTTTGCTTACACTGAATACAAACTGAATTGACATTTAATAATTAGGGTTTGTGTTTTTCTAATTGAAGCTACAAACTACGACATACCTAACTTATATTGAGTGATGTACTTTTTTCCTTAAGTCATATTCATGCAACTTTGGGGAGGGGGATTATCGGGGGTTGTTTTGGTAGGTATAATTTTCTTGATTGTCGAACAATGAAGTCTAGGCCTACTACTTAAAGGGTCAAAACGCAATTTCCTTTACAATTATGTTTAGTACTAGTCTTCATGCATCAACAAAAACAATCTGTATATCCACTCTAAAAAACATTACACGAGTATTATTTTGTTTTGACTTTTAACGTTAAATTTTACAAACTTGAACCATCAATAATATCTTGTATATATAGATGTAAATGGTATGAATTAATTTTTTACTAATTGCATAGAATATCATAATCGAAAGTATTGGTCAAAGTTGTACATTAACTTGCTGTAAGTTAAAGGAGATAATCTATTGTGGACAGAATACTTATCTTCACACCTTGAGTGAAGGCTAATCAATGATATATTTCTAAGTTTAAGCTAGGTGCCATGATCAAGCAAGTGAAGCTTCACTCAAGCTACGATATTATTCAAAATCAATTAGAGTAAAATAAAGCCTACTAACTGAAAACATACATTTACAAAAAGCTTATTATCTTGAGAGAGCATGCAAAGATACCTTTCTCAGAAGAACACATGCTATAAAAGTAGAAAGTAGCAGCTATCAGCAATCTCCACCAACAAAAGCTTCCCATCAATGACCTACTCATTATTTTCCAAACTTTCACTGCTTCAGAAAACCTTATTAAAGAACTATTGTTTGGTTAGTAGTGATAATAGAACTAGTTAATGTACTCAAAAACAACAATTAAGTATATGTTAGAAAATTTATGTTTGTATATTGCTAAACTTGTTTAGACACAAATAAAAGACTAATAACTGAACTTATTATATACAAGAAACTCCAAGAATAAAATGGCTTAAAATAGTAAGCAATAACGATCATTTTGGACGGCTAAAATTGCTACGCACTACAAAGATGGTGCATGGGATATGTGCATGCCAAAGGTTTATAAACCCTTCCCAAAAAATTAAGGCAATTATTTCGTAACTCTTTTTAACACAAGTAACTGCAATTCACAGCATATATATGAGTGCATAAATATAAATACATATTTTATGTTATATTGCCAACTTACACAACGTGGACTTAATGGCTAGCGATCGAATATGAAGGTCCTTCACTCATCCGTTTTTGATAGAGATTTTGTGTCCTTTCTTTAGTACTACTTGTCTACTTCTAGCTGTGTCACTCTCACACATACACTCTCTCACTTAATAATAACCTAAGACATTTTCAGAGGTAGATAGGAGACACACAGAGTGGAAGGCTAGGTGAATTATATGATTGTTGCACCTAACTTTTGATGCATTAATTGTTGATAGTTTAGTTTTGAGTACAAAATTTCTAAGATATAAGTCTTTACTATATGTCACTGATAAGGTACAAGTTTAATCTGCAGTGTACTTGTGTTAAGAGTTTGAAGATGAGTGAAAAACTCTATTTGGCTAAAGTTTTGATGGACAATTGGTTAAATATGAGATATGAAAGGTATAGGCTCTACACATAATATAGTTATAAAGTCCTTTATAGATTCATGAGACGATCGAAAATATTTAGCTTAGTAAAATTTTAATCCGTGGATTGTGCTCCCAGGAACACAATGAAAACTATGCTTCCACAATACAAAATAGAACATTTACAAAAATGAAAACAAATACTTTACTGTTGAAGTGGAACATTACAAGAATTCACTTATAAAAACGAACATTATACTATTGAAGTGGAACATTACAAGTGTTCACTTATGAAAACGAACATTTTATTTTTGAAGTGGAACAATACCATAATTTAAATTACGAAAATGAACATTTTACTGTTGAAGTGGAATATTACTAGAATTCAATTACCTTAAATAGAACATTTGCTTATCAAGTATAGAGCATATTTTCACGGAAAATAGAACATATTTTTTGCTGAAAAATAAGCTTTAAAAGAACATTTTTTAAAATAGAACATTTGCTTATCGAAAATAGAACAATTTTCACGGAAAATAGAATATAATTTTCTGTTGAAAAATAAGCTTAAAACAAACACTTATTGAAATAAAACATTTGCTTATTGAAAATAGAACAATTTTCACGTAAAATAAACATATTTTTATGCTGAAAAATATGCTTAAAACGAAAATTTGTTGAAATATAACATTTGCTTATTGAAAATAGAACAATTTTCACGAAAAATAAAACATATCTTTTTGCTGAAAAATATGCTTAAAACGAATATTTGTTGAAATAGAACATTTACTCATCGAAAATGGAGTAAATTTATTGGGTGCACCGTGCTCCCGGGAGGCCAGGAGCACAATAGAATTTTCAGTTTTGTCTAAACTTAACTCTTTAGGGGGAGGGACATTTAAGACGTCTTTTAAATAAAACACACTCCTTGTTTTGTCTAAACTTAACTCTTTAGGGGGAGGGACACTATAACTTATATATGTTTATTAACAACGGAAATGATCTAGATAAATGAGAGTGAGGGATAGCTCAGTTGGTTAGAGCTTCCCTCTCGGTTCCAGGTGATCCTGGGATCGATTCTCATCCCCGCCCTTGTGGCTCATTCGCACCAAAAAAAGAAATGATCTAGATAAATAGAAAAGTAATCACACTTGAAAGTAGAAAGAAGCAAGTGCAGTGCATTTTCATTGGTTCAAAATTACCAATTAAGTTGCAGACTTAGCATTTCTAGTATTATAAATTTTTTGAAATTTGACCTTAAAATTACAATTGCTGCAAGAATTAGGAAATCGAAGAAAAGGAATATAATAAATTTTATTTTCGTAAAAAAACTTGTTTTTTTGTTTGTCTTCTTTTTTTAAAAAAAATTATTACTTCTCTCATTGAATTTGGTTGCCATGACTCTCTAGTTCTTGATTATTATTGATTTTAGTACAATAACTGCCAAGTTGTTACAGTGATGTTGTTTTATCATAGTGTTTCTGCTAAGAAATTAAGGGGGTTATGATTGGTTGGGATATGTGATGTGGACCCCAAGAGCGATCGCCTGAGCTCCGATATCCGTACGCCGGAATCCTGCAAAACAAGGTTAGACTACCCCGGGGGTGGTTCCGTGATCGCCCCTCCGACGCTCAAGTCAGATGTGATTGAGGTAGAGAGAGAAGTAAAGTTTAGAGAGAGATGTTCTAGTTTGTTAAGTGAGAATTCAATACCTGTTCCTTGATGAGGCAGTTGGTTTTTATAGTGTTGGGGATTTCCCAGACAGGAAACATTGTTCAGATGGGCTTTTTTGGGATCAATGGGCATGTTACCATTTCGGGCAATGATTATTTCGTCCCTTTAGAAGATCCCCAGATGCTGGTGATTAGGTCAACTTTCATGTGGGACCCACAGCTGCCACCTGTCCCAGGCTTCAGTAGGCTTTTATGCTCCTACATTGGGCTGCTGATTAAATGAGCCCAAACAATTAGCCCCACGCCATAGATGGGGGATCGCGGAAACCCGACTGGAGGGGAGCCTGTCTGTGGCGGAATAACAGCTGTCTTATTCCTGACTGGTTGGCGGCCGGCCTGAGTAGGCAGGTGGAACGGACCATGGCGCCGACCGAGTTCACCCTTGCTGAGGAGGTTCACGCAGACCATCACCTTCTGCTGGAAGGAGGAACGCCGACCGGATCCCCTCCTTGCTGGAAGGAGGAACGCCGACCGTGTCCCCTTTTTGCTGAAGGATAGAGGCCGACCCGGTCATCTCTTAGTGAGCGGGGAGAGGACCGACCGGGTCATCCTCTGTTGACAAGAAGATTCCGACCAGTCTCCTCCTACCTTGAGGAAGATGAGGCCGACCGGGTCACTCCCTGGTGAAGGGAGGGTGCCAACCCGATCATCTCTCATTGAATGGGACAATTGCCGACCGGGTTACACCCCGGTGAGGGGAGGGCGCCGACCCGGTCATCTCCCACTTGAAGGGGACGATGCCGACCGGGTCACTCCCTGGTGAAGGGAGAGTGCCGACCCGGTCATCTCCCCTTTGAAGGGGATGGTGCCGACCGGGTCCCTCCCTGGCGAAGGGATGGTGCCGACCCGGTCATCTCCTCTTGGAAGGGGATGATGAAGACCGAGTCCCTCCCTGGTGAAGGGAGAGTGCCGACCCAGTCATCTCCCCTTTGAAGGGGATGATGCCAAGCCGAGTCCCTCCCTGGTGAAGGGAGAGTGCCGACCCGATCATCTCATCTTTGAAGGGGATGATGCCGACCGAGTCCTTCCCTGGTGAAGGGGATGTAGCCGACCCGGTCATCTCTCCTTTGAAGGGGATGTGACCGACCGGGTCACTACTAGCCGATACTTAAGCCGAGTGTAAGCAGGAAACCCCTTTTGGCCGAGTAGGGTGTTTGAGCCACTCGGATGAGGGGCTAATGAGCCCCAAGATGGTCCGAATGGGTGTTAGCTGATACTTGGCCATACTTGACCAAGTATAGAAGCGGCTCGGCAAAGGAGGGGAGCTCCTGTTGGCCGAGTAGGGTACAAGGCCACTCGGATGAGGGGCTAATGAGCCCCAAGTCGGTTCGAGTGGGTGCTAGCTGATACTCAGTCATACTTGACCGAGTATAGAAGCGACTCGGCAAAAAAGGGGAGCTCCTGTTGGCCGAGTAGGGTACGAGGCCACTCGGATGAGGGGCTAATGAGCCCCAAGTTGTTCCGAGTGGGTGCTAGCTGATACTCAGTCATACTTGACCGAGTATAGAAGCGACTCGGCAAAGGAGGGGAACTCCTGTGTGGCCGAGTAGGGTACGAGGCCACTCGGATGAGGGGCTAATGAGCCCCAAGTTGTTCCGAGTGGGTGCTAGCTGATACTCAGTCATACTTGACCGAGTATAGAAGCGACTCGGCAAAGGAGGGGAGCTCCTGTTGGCCGAGTAGGGTGCGAGGCCACTCGGATGAGGGGACCGAGTATAGAAGCGACTCGGCAAAGGAGGGGAGCTCCTGTTGGCCAAGTAGGGTACGAGGCCACTCGGATGAGGGGCTAATGAGCCCCAAGTTGTTCCGAGTGGATGCTAGCTGATACTCAGTCATACTTGACCGAGTATAGAAGCGACTCGACAAAGGAGGGGAGCTCCTGTTGGCCGAGTAGGGTACGAGGCCACTCGGATGAGGGGCTAATGAGCCCCAAGTTGGTCCGAGTGGGTTTCTGCGTTCTGGGCGATGTGGCTACGCCCATTTTGCCCGACCGTGTATGTCCGACCTGAAATGCCACATGGCCCCTCTTGATACTTGGGATGTTGGGACCCTGGGTATTGGCCGAGCTGGGGGCGCCCTGAGGACCTTTAACGCTTCAACTTCCTTGGGTTTGGAACGTTTTTGGCTCGAGTTGCTTGGACCTTTCACGAAATGGGCTGAGTTGGTCCAGTTGGGCCTCAATTAGAAGCCCATTTAGGCGACGCGGGGGGGTTTGCGTTACACATCCCCCGAGGTACTCCTATTTATGTATGAGAGGAGAGAGAAGTTGAGGGTCATTTGCTCATTTCCTCATTCTCTCTCTCTCAAAAATCTCCAAATTCTCTCAATCTTCCCAAGTTCTTCTTCAAGCTTCTTCGTCCGACCAGGTACGCTTTTGTTGTTTTAAGTTTTCTTTTTCTTTCCTTTCTTTCTAATAATTTCGGCCGACTCCCTTGTCCATAAATAATGGGAGATTCGTCCGAGTCGTCGACACCTCCAGCTTCACCTCCCTACAATTTGTCCGAGGAGGTGAGAGGGATGGGAATAACACTGGTGTCGACGATAATAAACTGTTCCGACCCCTCGGTTGTGCCCGACGCGGTTGCTCTCCCGAGCCCATCTTCTTCGGTGGAGGAGGAAGCCGAGGGAGTCATCCCCTTCCCTTGGGAGGTTTCATTGGCCTATCCTCCTTCAAGGAGTTACTTAGATAAGTATCTATCTTCTGATGTAGTGAGGGCCATGCCGAGGGGAACAGGAGAAGCATCCACTTCGGGTCGGGAGTTGGAGTATCCCGACCTCGATCCGAAAGGGGGTCCAGGTTCATTCTTTCCCGAGCCAGGGGTGATTAAATCGTTAACCGAGGACCTCCGGGGTACAGCAACAAGGTTCCAAATAAAGGACCCTTTCTATTTGGTCCGACTAGAGGCCCACCATACTGTTATCTCTCCCCCTCCCGGTTGCGTTGCAGTTTATTATAAATCCATGGATGTGGGGCTTCGGTTTCCCTTGACTCCTTTTGTTAAGGAGCTTCTGAACGCCTATCACTTAGCGATCTGCCAAGTGTCTCCCAACTCCTGGGGTGGCATTAATGCCTTCCAGGTTCTATGCAACTTAATAAATGTCCGACCGACCCTCAAGCTATGGAGGCATCTATACAAGTTGGTCGAAGTCGTGGCTGCTAAGAACGGGCCTGGGTGGTGGAGCTTCCAAGTCCGACCAGGTTATCGGACGGTCCTCGATCTCCCTACTTCTCAGAAAGGATTTCGTAGGGAGTTTGCTTTTGTCTACTATGGCGGTGATTGGGGTATTCCTCTGGTTCCGCCCTCGGATGAGCCAGTCCTCGCTCTGAACTACCGAGTGGGGGAGCTGGACGATGAGGAAGGTGCGGCGGCCTGCTATATGCAGACCGAGTCGAGGATCGTCGATGGGGGTGAGATATTCGTACCTGGCCAATGGCTGCCCGACTGCAAATTGTTCAAGGATGAGCACTTCCTCTCGGCTATGGGCCTGAGCACAACCTTCCCCAAGGGTAATTAGCCGAGGAGGTGGTTTGGGGGGTAATCGGTATGACAATTTTTGACTCCGGCTTTTTATTTTGACTAACTCTTTTCTTTGCTTTGTTTTGTAGAGCCCGCCCGAGCCTATATAGAGGAAGTAGACCCCGTCATGGATGATAAGCTTAATGTAGCGGCCATGAGAGCGGCTCGGCTGAAAGCCGAGATTGCGGCGAAAACTATGAAGGTCCCCGCCCCACCCAAGGTAAAAACTCCCCTTTCATTTTAGCCGAGCGTGAGTGGAAACTTATTTTGTAGTTGTTGCTCTTGTGCTTCTTTTCTTAGGATCCCGCCAAGCCGAAGACCAAGAAGAGGAAGGAACGGTCTTCTGACAAGGTGGCCCAGACTGAGAAGGCTGTGGCTCGGTCCAAGGCTGAGCGGGAAAAAGCTAAGGCCGACCGGGAGGGGGCCAGGAGGAGCGAGTCGATCGAAGTTATCAGCCCCCGGGGCCTGCCCCAGCAGACCGACGGAGGAGACATATCCCTTCACTCCTCTGATTTCAGGCCGATCGGAGTCCCCAGTATACTCCTCTGTCACCTTCTAAGGAATTGCCTGGGGACGACTCGAGGGTCGCGATTTCGATGCCCGTTCCCTTCCCGGGGCTGAGCAGGAAAGAAAAGGACGGGCGTTGGTCGAAGGCCATCGAGTACGTATATACTCCTGCCGACCGGGAGTATATTCAGGCTACCCATGGTCAGAACGAGACCAATGAGCTTTTTCGCTCTTGGCACGATGTAAGTCTTTATTTTTCCCATTCGTCCTCCTTTGATTTTGCTTTGCGATTTCCTAACACTTCTCTCGCTTCAGTTCTCAGCTCGGATGGCCAATGTCGCCCAGAATCGGGTGAGCCTGGCCGAGGAAGTGGCTGGACTTAAGGAAGCAGCCAAGAAGCACTTCGACGAGGTCTATCGGGCCAAGGAAGACAAGCGGATTGCTGAGTCCAAGTTCGAGGATGCGGTGGAGGCCATTAAGAAAGACCAAGAAGACTTTGCCGTTGAGCGGGCAAAGTGGGAGAAGGAGAAGGCCGGCCTCATCCTCGCCCGTGACTTGGCCCGGACCGCGAGGGATGATGCCCTTGCCAAGCACACAACGGCCGAGCTGAAGATTGCCGAGCTCGAGGCTAAATTGGTTGAGCTTGAAAGCCTGGTCAAGACCGAGGAGCAGTGGCTTTCTGAATGGGAGAAGACCGATGCTGCTGTGGCCTATGCCAACGAGGTCGGCAGCGCAGCCCACAAAATGGGGGAGGACGAAGCCCTCGACCGGCTAAAGAAGGTCCTGGCCGAATCCCACCCAAACCTGATCTGGGCCGATGTCTGGTCGGGTTATCAGATGTCGATCGACGCTGATAATGCTGCTATTTTGGCTCGGCTAAAGGCCGAGGGGGACGGGGAAGATGAGGATGATGAAGAAGAGGGTCAGGTCGACGTCAACGTTATTGACGGCGATGACGACGACGATGATAACGATGATGCTGATGCGCCCGATAATGCTGGTCGGGGCGAGGAATTGGTTGGTGACAATTCCGAGCCGAACGTCGCGAGCATGACTGATCTTCCCCCTCCCCCTAGTTCTTAAAATGTAGTGCCTGTACTTGGCTGTTTTTGTATTTTTGCTTTGAACAAGCTTTTGTAATGGCTCCTTCTTTGTAATGCTCGGCCATCTTTAATGAAACTAGTACAATTTTTCCTCAACTTGTTTGTTGATTGCAATACTGCCCGACTGACTCTTATTCTTTCCGACGGACTTGTTTGCATGATCAAAATTCCGACCAACAATAGCTTTCAGGAAAAATTCGAACTGTTTTGACTGGTTAAGACTAAATTAATTCCGACTGGCTTGTTTGTTAATCCAGTTGCCGACCAATAATAACTTGCAGACAAAATGCCCACTATTTTGACTGGTTAAGTCTAATAGGTTGGACAAGGTAGAAAATATGCCGACTGGCTGCACTTATTCACTACAACCAAAGCTGACTACAAAAACGCCGACCGGCTGTAATTAAGCTATTACAATATATGCCCCTATTGCAAGTAACAAACTTTACACGTAGTATTTTTTAAGGTTGTCTGCGTTCCAGGGTCTTGCCAGGGGGACTCCTTCGAGGGACTCTAGTCGGTATGTGCCGGGCTTGATGATTTATGTGACTTTGTATGGACCATCCCAGTTAGGCCCTAGTTTCCCCTTTACGTGTGAGAGCCCCATGGCTTCGACCTTCCGAACGACCCAATCGCCGAGTTGGATTGGGCGGGACCTTACTCGGCGATTAAACATCCGAGTGATCCATTGCTTGTATCGAATGGATTTTAGCAGCGCGTTGCCCCTTGTTTCTGGTAACAAGTCTAGGTTGACAGGTTTTTCCTCCTCGTTCTTCTCGTATTCATAGAAGGTCATTCGAGGGGATGGGATGCCAATCTCTACTGGTAGGACAGCCTCACTCCCGTACACGAGGCTGTATGGCGAGTGACCCGTTGCTTCCTTGGCAGTCGTTCTGGCCGACCAGAGGACCCCGGGTAGGTCATCAACCCATGCTCCCTTGGCAGCTTCCAATGATTTCTTGATTCCCTTGAAAACTATTTTATTAGCCGACTCAGCTTGCCCATTTGTTTGCGGTCGTGACACTGCAGAGAATTTGGTGCATATTCCGAAACGAGCACAATAATCCCGAGTAGGACCACTGTTAAATTGTCGTCCATTGTCGGAGATCAGGACCCTGGGAACACCAAATCTGGTTATGATGTTCCTCCAAATGAACATTTGAACTTGCTTATCAGTGATAGAGGAGAGTGGCTCGGCTTCGGTCCATTTAGTGAAGTAGTCAATGGCGACTATGAGGAACTTTCTCTGACCCGAAGCTGGAGGAAATGGACCGAGTAGGTCCACGCCCCACTTATCAAATGGCAGGACTGCTTGAATCGTTGTCAAGGGCGTGGTCGGTGCTCGGGGAATGTCCGAATGAATCTGGCGGGACGGACATCTCTTAACCAGCTCCTGAGCGTCTGTTTTCAGAGTAGGCCAGTAGTATCCGGCTCGGAGAGCTTTTCCAGCTATGGTCCTACCCCCTTGGTGGCTCCCACAAGCACCTTGGTGGATTTCCCTTAGGATGTAATTTCCTTCTTCGGGGGTGACACACACTAGTAGAATAATTGCTTATTGCTGCGGTCATTAAGTGGCCTATTGCTGCGGTTTTGGCCGCGCAGCAATTAAGGGCGCAGCAATAGGTAATTACCTATTGCTGCGGTTTTTAACCGCAGCAATATAGCAACCTATTGCTGCGGTTCCTACCCAAAACCGCAGCAACAGGTAGTGTAAATAACAAAAAAAAAATTGAAAAGTAACCTATTGCTGCTGTTGTTGGTAAAAACAGCAGCAATATGTTGCTTTTTTTATAAATTTTTTTTATACATTTATAAATGTCATATACTAGTATACTACAGTCTATACCCATACAACATTTTCAAAACCACAACCAAATTTGTTGGAATTCATTCAAGCATCAAATTAATTGACAAATTACATAACATCATTATACATTTGACTTTATAAGTTTTATGTTGAAATCAGAAAATACACATATAAGATTTAAAAAAATATATACAAATGATATCTAAAAAAATACAAATTAATTTAATGCACCATGAACCTAAATTATAAATTCAATTAGATCTACAAAATTAACAAAAATTTAAATTGAAAAAAAAAATCGAAATTCAACCGGCGGCATTAAATCAAGTCCGCAATGGATTCGAATTCGTCCTATTTACTCAAATCGCCGGTGTCCGATCAAATTAGCTCTACAACTCCGTCGCACTGAAACTCGACGGTGATTCGCGACGACGGCCAAGAGCATCCGCCGCCGTCGAGATCGAAACTCGAGCCAAGATCTGAAACTCGAGCACCGACGTCTCCGGCAAGAGGCGAATTTCGAAGGATGAAAAAGAAACGAGCAAAACCAGAGTCTCGAGAACAACTCGCTGGAAATTCAAAGAATAAAAAAAGTCAAGACTCACCGGAAAATCGAAGCAAGAACAAAAAACGAAAAGAAATGTGATGAGCGAGCTTACCGGAATGAATGTCAAAAGCTTCGAACTCCATATCAAATGAAACTCTCGAACTCCTCTCTCTCTCCTTCGATGCGGCGAGTTGAACGGACAACGAGAATAGCAAGGCCGACGGGCTGAGAAGGGTGAAGAAGAACGACGAAATGAGGATGAAGAGGGAGATTTGAAGGAGGAGAGAGAAAGGAGAAAAAACGGCTGAATGAAATGGAGTGTCCCCCAAACCCTAGCGCCTCTTATATGAAATAAATGGGGATATTGCTGCGGTTTTTTCTAAAAACCGCAGCAATATATTAAAATATTATTTTTTAAATATTATTTTAATATATTGCTGCGGTTTCTACTAAAAACCGCAGCAATATGTATGGTCAAAAAGTCAACTTTTTTTCAAAAATTTCCCGTTGAAACCATATTGCTGCGGTTTTTAGTAGAAACCGCAGCAATATTGTTATTTTATATTTTGCCTTTTCTTTTTACGTGATATATTGCTGCGTATGGGTAAAACCGCAGCAATACCACCGCAGCAATAAGCAATTATTCTACTAGTGACATTTAAGCAAGGGATCGGTGAAGCCGTGAAGGACTTCTTGTAGAGTTGATTCTCATTCCATAGAAACCATCCGGACTTGTGTTTGACCCGATCAGCTTCCTTGTGATCTTCAGGTAGTTTCCCGTCTCTCAAATATCCGACCACCTCATCCATCCATTCGGATGTCCGATTTAATACGAGATGTTCCTTGATATTGATGCTGGGTTGCCGAAGGACTTCCCACATGATTGTTCGGGAAGCCGACCCTTCTGCCGAATTGGCCATTCGGGCTAAAGCATCAGCTTGCTGATTTTCCGATCGGGGTATGTGGGTGATATTGAACTGAGATAGCTGTTTGATTATGTCCTGGGCCTTGGCCAAATGCATTCTCATGTTGTCTTCTTTGGCCTCGTGTTCCCCCGATACCTGACCCACTATCAACTACGAGTCGGATTTAGCATTAATCACAGTTGCCCCGGCCAAGATGCATAACTCCAATCCGAGGATCAGGGCTTCATATTCAGCTTCATTGTTGGAGCCTAAGAACTCAAACTTGATGGCATATTCCATCTTTTCTCCGACCGGGGGTTTGATGACTAGTCCGGCTCCACAACCTGTCCGAGTAGACGAGCCATCCACTTGCAGCTCCCAGCTGTCTTGCCTGCTGATTGGGGGCCTGGATGTGCATTCTGTTATGAAATCAGCCAGGGCCTGAGCTTTGATCGCCCTTCTGGGCTCATATTCCAACCCAAAGTCAGCTAGCTGATCCGCCCAATCGGTCATCCGACTAGAGTGGTTCCTGCTTTCGAGGAGCTTCCTGAGCGGCTGACTAGTGAGGACCTTAATAGGATGGTCTTGGAAATAAGGTTTGAGCTTCCGACTAGCCATTACTAATGCAAAAACCATTTTTTCCACTTCGCTGTATTTGGCCTCTGCTCCTCTGAAGGCGTGGCTAATGAAGTAGACTGGGTGTTGTTTTTCTTCTCTTTCGGCGATCAAGACAGCGCTGAGCGCGTATTCTGAAATAGCCAAATAAATGAATAGTGTTTCCCCCGGCAAGGGGGAGATCAATTTTGGGAGAGTTAGGAGATGTTCTTTTAGGGAGGTGAAGGCTTGTTCGGCTTCATCATCCCAAGTGAACTCTTTTCTTTTCAGAGTTTTGAAGAAGTGTAAGCTCTTATCCGCTGAGCGGGATAGGAAGCGACCGAGGGCGGCCAGACAGCCGGTCAGGCGTTGTACTTCTCTTACATTCCTCGGAGATTTCATTTCGATTACAGCTTTGATTTTGTCGGGATTTGCTTCGATCCCCCTTTCATCAACTAGGAATCCGAGGCACTTACCCCCTTTTACTCCGAAGACACATTTCTTCGGATTTAACATCATGCGGAAGCGCCTCAACGTTCCGAGGGTCTCTCTTAAGTCTGAGGGATGATGGCTGTGGATTTTGCTTTTGACGATCATATCGTCAACATATACCTCTATATTCCGACCGAGTTGGTCGCTAAAGATTTTGTTAACGGTGCGCTGGTATGTTGCCCCTGCATTTTTGAGCCCGAAGGAGTCCCCCTGGCAAGACCCTGGAACGCAGACAACCTTAAAAAATACTACGTGTAAAGTTTGTTACTTGCAATAGGGGCATATATTGTAATAGCTTAATTACAGCCGGTTGGCGTTTTTGTAGTCAGCTTTGGTTGTAGTGAATAAGTGCAGCCAGTCGGCATATTTTCTACCTTGTCCAACCTATTAGACTTAACCAGTCAAAATAGTGGGCATTTTGTCTGCAAGTTATTGTTGGTCGGCAACTGGATTAACAAACAAGCCAGTCGGAATTAATTTAGACTTAACCAGTCAAAACAGTTCGAATTTTTCCTGAAAGCTATTGTTGGTCGGAATTTTGATCATGCAAACAAGTCCGTCGAAAAGAATAAGAGTCAGTCGGGCAGTATTGCAATCAACAAACAAGTTGAGGAAAAATTGTACTAGTTTCATTAAAGATGGTCGGGCATTACAAAGAAGGAGCCATTACAAAAGCTTGTTCAAAGCAAAAATACAAAAACAACCAAGTACAGGCACTACATTTTAAGAACTAGGGGGAGGGGGAAGATCAGTCATGCTCGCGACGTTCGGCTCGGAATTGTCACCAACCAATTCCTCGCCCCGACCAGCATTATCGGGCGCATCAGCATCATCGTTATCATCGTCGTCGTCATCGCCGTCAATAACGTTGACGTCGACCTGACCCTCTTCTTCATCATCCTCATCTTCCCCGTCCCCCTCGGCCTTTAGCCGAGCCAAAATAACAGCATTATCAGCGTCGATCGACGTCTGATAACCCGACCAGACATTGGCCCAGATCAGATTTGGGTGGGATTCGGCCAGGACCTTCTTCAGCCGGTCGAGGGCTTCGTCCTTCCCCATTTTGTGGGCTGCGCTGCCGACCTCGTTGGCATTGGCCTCGGCAGCATCGGTCTTCTCCCATTCAGAAAACCACTGCTCCTCGGTCTTGACCAGGCTTTCAAGCTCAACCAGTTTAGCCTCGAGCTCGGCAATCTTCAGCTCGGTCGTTGTGTGCTTGGCAAGGGCATCATCCCTCGCGGTCCGGGCCAAGTCACGGGCGAGGATGAGGTCGGCCTTCTCCTTCTCCCACTTTGCCCGCTCAACGGCAAAGTCTTCTTGGTCTTTCTTAATGGCCGCCACCGCATCCTCGAACTTGGCTTCAGCAATCCGCTTGTCTTCCTTGGCCCGATAGACCTCGTCGAAGTCTTGGCTGCTTCCTTAAGTTCAGCCACTTCCTCGGCTAGGCTCACCCGATTCTGGGCGACATTGGCCATCCGAGCTGAGAACTGAAGCGAAAGAAGTGTTAGGAAATCGCAAAGCAAAATCAAAGGAGGACGAATGGGAAAAACAAAGACTTACATCGTGCCAAGAGCGAAAAAGCTCATTGGTCTCGTTCTGACCATGGGTAGCCTGAATATACTCCCGGTCGACAGGAGTATATATATACTCGATGGCCTTCGACCAACGCCCGTCCTTTTCTTCCCCCCTGCTTTGATCGGCGCTGACCAGGCTGACTGTATTCCCTTGCCCCCGATTGCTGCCGGCTAGGCTGACCGTGGTTCTCCGCCCGAAGGGAAGGGACCAGGGCTTGGTCTTTAGAGGGCTGAAGGGGGCGTCCTTGCTGTAGGTTGGCCAACATATCTATCAGGCTCTGTTGCAAGGTTTGCTGGAGCTGAGCGGCTATCATGTTTATATCCGCCGTGGATATAGGATGGGGGTCAGCGGGCTGTAGCTGACGGGAGGGGCCCTGCATGTTTTCTATGGAATGCTCTTCTTCTTCATGATCAAGGGTTTGAACGGTCGGTGTTTTGGGCCGTTCAGACCTTCGCTGGAGAGATGGGGATGGACTCCTCTCGGATCTCTGAGCCTGTGCTGAGGACTGGCGAGTGCGAGTACTCTTGGCTAGGGCCATTGCGGAACTGATCTTACTAAGTGGTGGTGAAGTGACTTTGATTGTAACCTCCCCACAGACGGCGCCAAACTGTTTCTGCTAAGAAATTAAGGGTTATGATTGGTTGGGATATGTGATGTGGACCCCAAGAGCGATCGCCTGAGCTCCGATATCCGTACGCCGGAATCCTGCAAAACAAGGTTAGACTACCCCGGGGTGGTTCCGAGATCGCCCCTCCGACGCTCAAGTCAGATGTGATTGAGGTAGAGAGAAAAGTAAAGTTTAGAGAGAGATGCTCTAGTTTGTTAGGTGAGAATTCAATACCTGTTCATTGATGAGGCAGTTGGTTTTTATAGTGTTGGGGATTTCCCAGATAGGAAACATTGTTCAGATGGGCCTTTTTGGGATCAATGGGCATGTTACCATTTCGAGCAATGATTATTTCGTCCCTTTAGAAGATCCCCAGATGCTGGTGATTAGGTCAACTTTCATGTGGGACCCACAGCTGCCACCTGTCCCAGGCTTCAGTAGGCTTTGATGCTCCTACATTGGGCTGCTGATTAAATGAGCCCAAACACATAGTGTGTAAAAATTGTTTTCTTTTCGATTTTCCATAATCAATCATAACTTTTTTTAGGGGAAATCAATCATAACTTTAATTAGCGTAAAAAGAAGAATGAAACTAGATTTAAAAATAATAAAAGTAATGATTGATTATAGTTTCATTATTCTTGTATGAGTTATACAATAGATTCAATTATGTTTTCAATTATCATGAGTATTTCATCCCCAGGGGGTGTGGGATTTATGTACACACTATAGATCTTATCAATTGGGTTTTTTGGAATATGTGCTATAAATAATGGTTGAGTATGTCGGTTTTTTGGAATATGTGCTGAGGGACAAAGTGACTCACGATGTTCGTGAGCAAGGACGAGGTGATGATAGGCTTTCATGGTTGGGACGTGTATTTACCGGTTTTGAAAACCGGAGGTGTGTTCGAGGGCTCAACTTGTTTGACTCTCCTTTTAGCTTGGCATTGATCTTCATGGTCTTTGCCTTGAAACTTTCAAATCTGCAGGCGGCACCCCAGTTGCATCTGGGGGTTTACATCACGCCCACTCATCAGCGTTTCTCCTTCATCATGGAGAACCCCGACATACTCTCGTTCGAGAGTAGTGAGTCACAATGGAACGTGACTCCTCACATGGTCATGCATGAGCTCATAATCCCAAGTGATGACAGATTGTTGGGGTTGCTCATACGGCGAGACGCAATGCTCGCCGTTGGTTGTTCGTTGTCCAAATCGTGATCGTCAATCGCTTCTTCCACCAATTCCATCAGCCATCCGAGGACTGCATCCACCATCATTAGCACTGACTAGCGACGCGCCCCTTTCTACGCGACTTTGTTTCGTTTTTATTTCTTTCTGTATTAGGTGTAATGTACGAGCTCTTAAGGCTCGTTTAGGTTTATGTATTTGTTTTAGTTTGGGTTGTATTAGCTTTTAGGATGTACTTCCTCTTTTAATTAATGTACAATTTCTCGTTGTCAAAAAAAAAAAAAAAAAACTACAGATTTTATTGAATAATGGATTTGGAGTTAGTTTGGTTATTGATTATCTCTTAGCTTGTTATTAGAAGTCTAATAATGCTAGTCCTCAAGTTCCGCGAAGTAGTGAGATAGAACAAGCAGATGCCAAATTTTGTGTTGAAACATGAAACTCCATATAAAATGTAAAAATGCAAAAGAAAGTAGAGAGAACTTTGAATGTCAAAAATATTCTTAAATTTTTTGAGGAAACCGGTTATCAACTTGAAAGGGACCGTTACTTTTTCATTACATGAGTTCATTCATCATATATTCGAGTGCTCCATGTGCATTGTACACCTAAAACTAATTTTCGCTCATTTGAAACTCTCCTTCTGATACATTTTGCTCATTTGGATGATTTCACCCGAGTGTTCCATGTGCATTGTATACCCGGGTGTATGATAAAATTTGTACACCCTACATGCCTCGCAAACCATGATCCCATGTCACTATTTATTTTTGATGATGGATAGTGTAGATTAATTATCCATTACTCGATTTGTCTCATTAGTGCAATCAATTCTGGAATTTAGCTAAGGCATTTCTTATATAGTTAGGACTTAGGAGGTCCGTTTAGGATTATGTTGATAGGTTGCAAGACTTACAGCAGCCAGAATCAAATTTTGGCGCAGTTTACACAGAGTGGCTTATGTGTGTAATAATTTCATGAAAGGTGGACAAAAATCATGCTGAAATCGGCACAATTTAGATTAAATGCATTATTACTGCCCACTGCAAACCGCCTCAAGTATTCTAACTACAGAGGCGCAATTGAGGGCAAAGTACTAACAAATAGGCCTATTTTGCCCTACAATATACAGCAAGAATTGTTAAAATCAGAACTGAAGAAAGCAACCAAAATTTAAGAGCTGGGAACAAATGCGAAGGAAAAGGATGCACCAAAACAGTGCACTAATCTTTTGATAGCAGAGAAATCTATCAGTAGAGGGAGTTGTAGGTGTAGCAAGTAGCAGCTATGGAGCCTATGCAAATAACCAACGAAGGGAGCAGAGTCAAATTCAGTAGACTACTTTGACCCATGAGCCCGATCAGGGTGATTGTGGCATCTGCAACCACTCGTGCCAGTGTCCCAGCTTCGGTTGAGAGTAGTCCACCATTGTACGTTCCACGTGAGAGTCTCGATGACATAACTCGAGAGAGGAGCGACAGGTTGACCCCTAAAAGTTAAGATCAAAATTTTTTGAGTTTCAAGAGAAAAGTTTCAGCAGCAAAGTGTTCACTTTTAGAAAGTTACATATCTTACCTTCAAGAACTTCAGCAGAGACAAACATGATCAGGCCCGAAAAGACATATTGCAGGACAGAATATGGAATAAACAAGTTGAAGCTCAGCAGGATACCAATGCAAACCACAATCTCAGATGCCAATAGAATTTGCCTGCAACCAGGTACAATTGAAAAGATATAGCGGGCTGTTAAGAACAACTGTAAATGATAAATAAGCCCGATACAATAGACAACAAGTGAACAAACAGTACAAGCTTGATCAATGTGAAGCCAATTGGCTCCTGTAGCGCCAGTAATACTATTATTCTATGTTATGCAGAAATGACAGCAAATTTCCAAGGACCTACCAACCGTTCTTCCCTCCCAAACATGATCCAATCTAATGTCAGGGTTCTACGGAATTACTAAAACCTACAATATGCATTCGTGCAATCTGGCATTATTAGGACCTTAGGAAAAGCTTTCATACCAAACCAGAGAAGAGCAATACTTTTTCAAATTGATAATTAGCAAGTTTGTTCTGTGGCAGCAAATGTACAAACGTTGAACTTAACAATTGATAACATTCTATATCTGCAGTTTAAGATGTAATAGGATGTTCTAAATGCATTGGTTTCTTTACCATTTTGCCACTCTTACTTGTATGCACTCCTTAGCACAAAGATGATACTATATAGCTAACAAGATTGTATACCAAGTATTGAGCAAAATCAATAATAATTACCTTTCTTGAAACATATTACTGATGTAGCTTCCAACAATCATATTCACAGGAAGTACCGTCAGGCCAAGACAGAAGAGAAAAATGGAGACTGTGCTTGTAGACCAACCAAAGTAGTATGTTGTAATAACACTAGATTCTGAAAGCAAGATTTCCATCGCATACTTGAGCATGAAATAAATCAACAACTGAACCTGAAAATCGAATAGGTAAATGCAATGTCAGTAACAAAGGACTCCAAGGCAATTCTTTTTTAAGATTCTAGATACTCATCATAAAATTTACAAATCATTCAAAATTCAGTCACCCTGAACAAGGAACCCTAAAACCAAACACAAGCATAGGCTATAGACAGTACTGAAGATGAAAGAGACATAGGAATCGGGTAACAGCAAGTTTAGCCATTTAAATTGCCTACCTTAACAGAAGGGGTGAGCAATCTGTAAGCAGATGCAATTGAGGTAGCTGGTTTCCGGGATTCTTCAGGAGCTTCTTCACTACCATCAAATTCTGTATCACCATCATCGTCATCATCTTGTTCTTTCTCTTCTGGACTTTTCCCATTTCCTTCTGATGTAATAAGCAAAGGTTGCTTAAGACCTCTCTCCATCACATCATTCTGCTTTGTTTCTGTCAAAGGAAATGGCACACTTTCTTAATGCAAAACAACGATAGAAGCCGTCAACAAAACATAAGAACCAGTCAATAGATACATATGCCCAACATTGCCGTATCTCATTATGAAAGTTTCTCATCTTTTCCAGGTGAAAGAATAGAAATTTTCATGCTTTGACAAATTGGAGACATTACAACGCTGTCAACTGGAACATGCAATTGTAGGATTTGAATTCAAAGACAATTATCACGCACTCCAAGTTGTGCTGTTGTCTAAATAGCTTTATATTTGAATGTGATACATATGACACGTATAGTTGTAAAGGATCAGATTAAAAGTCAATTAGTTACGCCGTGCTTAACTTACCAATTGCACAGGAACAGTCCAAGAAATTAGAGGCTTATTTTCTATTAAAAAAATAATCCATCTGATATATTATTAGGTGACAAGCTACAGATATAGAAATTTTTGAAGTCCAAACTCCTTCAAAGGTGGCTAAAGTAGTAGGCCAGCAATCCTATCAATAACAAGAAGAGATATGTGTCAAGGAAACTTTAACATTCTTTCAGCGTGTCAACACTCAATCATCTGACCTTCTTGCAGGCTCAAGGAGGAGAATACCTCATTTACTTAATCAACATAAGCTCAGTATGCACCATGAAGCCTATGAAACTCCGAAGTGAAAGTGCATGTAAGTGATTGCATAAATATTGTGACTAAAACATATAAAGGAATCTTACCGAAAATCTTTATTAACAAGTAGCAACAGGTGTTTTCTCTATAGAAATAACTTAGATCCTTAAACATCTGATGTGATGCAAGGCTGTGTGTAAGGTAATTTTCTTTATATGAAAGTTCTGGAGATGGCTAGCTTTTCGTGAAATTACAGGTTTCCTTTGTCTCGGAGATGCATTTCACAGAGTTGGAACTTGGAAGGTAACCACCCAGTTTCAATAAAAACGAGTATGTCAAGGCTCAAATGTTGGTCTGGACTGGAGGCTGGCTGTACTCTTGAAGGACGAGGGGAACAACTATGTTCTGGTGGAGAAAGGTGCACACTAGAGTCTCCAGGTGATGACATTTTACTGCCACCAATAAATAGGCTTTGTGATGTGACAATTGTATAAAGGCGCATGTTAGAGTGGGTATCCCATTTAAACAGATGGATTTATAAATAAACTATACGCCAATAAAGGTGGTTAACGATGATAGAGATGCTCTGAAAAAGACTTTTCTTGATAATGTATCTTACTTTTCAGTTACCTTTCTTTGGTGAGGGCTCTTGTCTTTTGAGTTATTATATTTATTGTCTATTAATAAAATTTCTGCATCCTATGGAGGAGGAAAACATCAGCTGAACTGATCGATATCTAATCAGTCAAAACTGCAACACAAAACCCTTCTCCATGATAGAACTTAGAAGTAGGGAAGGGGTAGGCTACAGAAGATGCAGCCACGTTATTGTACGTGCAAATATGTTCTGTATGAGTGTATGTTGTATGAAGCAAGACCAAATTAGATTTTATGACCAATAAGCCACATATACAAAATGCATCACCAAATTGCACATGTTCAAATAATCAGCGAACTCATAGAGATCAGTAATAGTACTAATAAGTTGAAAAACAATGGGAAACTGAAATGTTAAAAAAAAAAAATGCATCAACTTCATGCAACACCAAAAATTCACGAGTTTAAAACACTTCACACTAAATTACAGGTGAGCGCAGCAAGTTACTCCTCAACCTTATAGAAAATCATCTCTCAGAAAAGAAAAGAAAAGAAAATCACCCGATCATAATATAATAGGTATAAGTCAGCCCTCAACAATGTACAAGTCACCCACAAGAACAACAGATCACACTGATATGTAGTGGTGAGGCCCAAGCTTTTTGTAAACCACATAACACACCGTTCTACTTCTAGTAACTTGAGAATTTTGACATTGCCTATTCATACTGATGCAAAACCTGGGATTGAAATTGCATCAAGCAAAATCTCAAGATAGCAACGTTTCAAGGATAATTTGCATAAGAAACAAACAAATACTCCCACGATACCATATAAAAAATTGATGTCTAGGAAAATTTTAACATCATCATCTACTCAGCTCAAGGCAATCCATTGACAACTGAAGTTCTACAGAACATGAATTAGATCCTTTAACAATACCAATTATCTTGATCCAAACAGTAAGCATACCTGTCGTAGATTGTTGTTCGTCATGATCATCTTCAAACGGAGGTTCTACAAACGCAATCCACAGCCAAACTAAATAAAGTAGCCAGGCAGCTGCCATAACCCAGCCAGGCAGAGTATCCTGGTTGAAGGTCAAGTTGAGAAACTTGAACTTTATTTGAAGTAAGCCAGCAAGAGCAGGACCACATGCCATTCCAAGAGCACTTGCACTGACAAAACCAGCTGATGCTTGCATTCGAATCTTTAGGGGAACGCAATCACTGATGTAGCGCCGATTAACGGCTCTGGAGGAGCCCAATCTGAAAATCAAACAAACAGCTTCACTAAACCATTCAAATCATCGTTCCCTTTATATGACACTTGCTAACCAAGAAATTCCAACACATAAAAGCACTTTAACAAATTCCAAATACATAATACTTATAAGTTATAAGCTAACTTAATAAAGATCCAAACAGAGAGACAATTGCGACATACCCACAGAAGAGACGACCAATCAAGAGGATCCATATTGAGTTAAAATCATAGGCAAGCGCATACATGACATTTCCCACAAAAAGAACGACGCTGCTGAATATAAGAGGTCTGATGTATGATCTGTTAGACCAGGCACTGAAATACACTGAAGAAAAGACCTGTGCAACAGCCATTGCCCCAATAATGATACCACAAACAGTTGCAGCAGCTCCAAGGCTCAAGGAGTAATCATCAGCAGTTGGAACAATAATATATGTATTAACCATATATAAAAAAGTGTTCGCTAAGTTCAAGATAAGTGACATGAAATTATATCTTTTGTCATCAATTTGCTCCTCAGTTGGTGTTGGTAATATCTCGTCCTGCATGATAAGTGCATGTTGTGCCAAGAAGTGAAGGAAATTTGTTGAGTAGCCAAGCCTATCTACAGCTAATTTTATTGAATCAATCACGGGATCCTGCAGTAAAACGAGCTAAGTGAGATGGAGTGATCACCCATAGAGGATGTCACCAAGGAGGGATGACATTTAGAAAGCAACTAAAGATTGCAACCTGAAGGGGTAAAGCAGGCTGATCATAGATAGATGCATAGCTTCCTTGACGCTCCTCCAGGTCTCCAAGATTGCGAGTTATAGCTCCCGCAACTGCTCCTATTCCCTGCATATAATACATTCTCAAAAGTTGAGAAACAGGGGAATTGGTGAGTGCCCAACATAAAACCTAGTGTACTTCATGGAAGGACGCATTAAACTTTTGCTCCGACATGGAAAACGCACCACATGCTTAAACACTTGCTGCAGCTGAGAGTAAGGATGATTGGCACGAGTTTTGACATAGTAATCAGTGAAACGATAACCAAAACGTTTATCGAACTTCTTAAGAATCTTACGGAGACCAATAGCATTAATCTCAACAAAGTAAAGAAGCTTTAGAAGATCCAGTCCAACTTCTCTATATGCTTCCCGGATTTGAGTTATCTGGGCTATATCTGGCTGTTGATCAGGAGAATTATGCTGCTCTCCAAGTTTGGCTAACTTCCCAGCAAGTAGCCCTTGTTGTTGTAGAAGGAAGAGGACAAGTTTTTCGATCTAAAACAAGGACATAATTCATTTAAACTTTGAACTAGAATTCAAAGAACGTCAATACAAGAACATTCCAACAACCCTTTTTCCTACCTGATTATCCAGCATTCTTGAGAAATCTTTCAGAACCTGGCGTCGGTCCAAAGTTCCGTTATTGATGTGTTGAGCATATTGCTTGACCTTCTTCTTCATTAATTTGTAGTTGATGTAGTACCTGAAACAGATAACACAACGCCAAATTGATTAAACTTACAACATTATGGCATGTATATGTTTCATAAGATAGGGAAGTCAAAGCTCAGACAGATACAGCTAGATCACCATCAACACCAACAAACCAACAAAATAAAGCATCAATCATTCATCGCAATGTATCGTGTCCACGCAAGTTAGGATATGTAACTCGATGTCCCTCCACTAATTATCTGTGTATACCATGAATTTGATGTCAGCAATGGAAAAAATATAAATATCTGGTTTGCCTTCCTCTACACTCTCAGTAGCCTCAATGTCCATAAAGCACCTAACTAAAAGCATCACTTCATCGTACAATTGGTCAGAGTTTGAATACAATACCATGCATCTCCATTTTTATATATCCTGTAGCTCAAGGATATAGCATACAAGGTCAGACAATTCAGTAAGGTAGCTAAAGCCTTATTCTTCTATTGCGCCTCCCGATTAGATGTAATGAGAAAACAGTTTGATATTTCAATATGCATTCAAGCGTATGACATTACTTTCATATATCTTCAATATCGCTTGCGCCTGACCTTATGTGTGCACCACTTTAGCAATTTGAAGTACCCAACAAATTGCCATCACAGATTAAAAAATAAGATTATTGACATGGATCAGATCAAATCTTTAGGCAAATAAAAGTGAATCAACCCCATACTGATTCCAATTTGAGGAATGTTACGGTAGAACATTGTTTGAAACGATGTGGTAGAAAGCAACTTGCGACTCGAAGGACAAACACACTCTTTCACTCTTTCATACACTAGGTCGCCAATTGCATCATAGTGACAATTGATCCATTGAAAAACACAAATTTTTTCAAGCTTCAAGAACCAAGGATTAATACCTTTCTATATTTGAAAAGAAATCCTTGTTACAGAATCTGATCATAGTACAACCATCTAAATTCTAAACAGAGCAAATATCAACAGACCAAGTATTCGTTTTGTTAAATCAAAAGCACAAAAGGGTCTATGTTTCGGGAAATCTACTCCCAAAAATTAAAAGGGGAACAGTTGGGACCCTGAGAAGTTTTATACCCCACAACGTAATGGAAGTCACTTATCTAGCCCTCCCTATATAACTAGAACATCCAATGGTGATCACACTTAGCAATGAACCAAAACAATCTAATGCAGTTCCCACGAAATGCAAGTTCTAGGGAATTGCATTCTCTTGAGAGATGCAACTATCTACATCCAAGTAAACGACCACAGACTACAGCAATGATTTCCTCACTACAACACAAAAAAAAAAAAAAAAAAAAAAAATTACTGTGGAAAGTAACATACCCTTGCCATTCTTGAAGCTGCCTCTCTTTCAACTTTTTCCCAAAAGCAACCATCGTGAATGATCTGGTGAACAATGAAACATAAATGAGAAGCTTTATCTAGTAACAAAGCACAGCAAATCAACCAATTTCAATGAAGCTATAAAACTACTAATCAACCAAAAAAATCATAAACACCTTGCTCCCTTCACAGCAGCACCTAATCGACCCAAGAAAACTCTACACCTCCGTTAACAAACACAAGATATGTTGTAAAACAATGACTATCTCCTAGCAATTTAAAATATATATTGGCCTGAAGCTGTGATTTGTCAACCACTTAGTTGCCATGCATTAGTAAACTTCTTCAAATAAAATTAGACATCCTTTTCATTAAGAGCATCATGCCACTCTTCAATAGATAAGCACTAAGTACAGCATATTTTGCTTTCCTTTTGAAGCAGTCTTCTAGATATGTGCTTCAAACTCGCGTCGAATTTACCATAATTGACAATATCCTCATGAGGTCCATCTCCAATGTCATATTCTATATAGTTAACAAGTACTAATATAAAAGCTTTCAAACACATTAAGGGCATGTTCTATTCGGCATAAAACAACTGAAATGAACTAAGCTGAACTGAATTGAATTAAATTATAACTAATTAATAGTAACGATAATAATATAGGAACTAAACTGAAAATAAGCTGGGGAGAACAGGCCCTAAATGAAATAAAAATTGATTGTTCTTCAAGGAATTATGATGACGAAACATCTGAATATTTCAGTATACACACGTAATTGAACACCTCGTCCTCAGTACTCACCCCTAACAATATGAGGCAAATCAACGTGATATTCGGTCTCTTCTAAAGATCCGCTCTCCAAAATAACAAAAACTAAATCTGCTAAAAAAAATTAAAAAATAATAATAAAATTATAATAATTGACAAGCTAAATTAGGCAAATCCATGAATAATAACTCAAATATTGAAACTAATCGACAATTAATACAACAATTGAGTTACTGATTGTGAATTATTGTTAAACTGCATTAAATTAAGAATATAAAAGCAGAAAATTAATAAATAATTCATTCGTTAATCAGAAACTCAATTGTTGTATGTGATCATAATTTTAATTATAAATTAAAAAGAAGAATTACGAGAATCAATATTAACAATCTATAACGATCGATTCAGCACTCAACATGAATAATTCAGCTCTTCATTTTCATAATTAAAGTATAATTCACTATATATTATAGTATTTATAAAAATAAAAAAAAAAAAAACTAGTCACCTTTCACATTGACTGTTCTAAACAACCAATACCACACATTCAAGTCCAAACTGAATATTCAATCATTTCATCACCATAATAATGATGATAATTAATTACAATTTATAATTGATTGCAAAATTAAAGTTAACATCAAATAATTAAGAACAAAGAAAAAAGGAGTAAGTTAACCTTGAGCGGAGTAGTCGAGAATCTTCGAAAATGGAGGAGAGAGAAAATTAGATGACCATCAACAATCAGGAGATTGTGGAACAAAAGTGAAGAAGAGAGAGAAAAACAGAGATAGCAAAAGATGAATTTTGAAATGGATGTGTTTATCGTTTTTGTTTTCGCTTATCTTTTATATTGTGTTGGGATTTAGAATTTGTTACGCATCAAAAACTGAACGAATTCATTAGTAATAGAAGTATAAATCATGGGACAAAAAGATGGAGAGATAGAAAGCTGCCGAGTGCCGCCAAAAGAAGTGAAATAGAGTAATAGAGTAGTCCTATTTTTTCTCTCTTATAAATCTCATGACGGTTACACCAAATCTCTAGTCTCTACTCTCTATACAATTTTATTGTACTTGTGTGTGATGTGCTTAGAATGAGCCCATGTTTTGTTGGCTTAAAACAAGGGGATCTAAATCATTATTTGTTTCTCGTGATTTAGTTTGATTTTATTTTTTGGAAAATTCTCAGTGGTAGCCACAAGGTTTGGCTTTTTATCAATGGTAGCCTAAAAAAAAAATTGTTATCAGAAATAGCACTCAACTTTTGCAACACTTGACAACATAACCTTAATAATGATTAAATGTTAACTTTACTTATTTTTCTGTTAAGTTTAGGGTTTTAGCTAACTTGAGTTATTTAAACCTAAATTACTAACTAACCGTAAAAAATACACACTACCCCCCAAAAAAAAAAAAAAAACACTAACCCCTCATATTTCATTACTCTTTTGTCGATCCTTTCCTTCTCCATGGCTTCTCCACTACATCATCACACTTCAAACATAAAAATTCATGCTTTTTAATTCTAAATGGAAGTACTAGTCTTGTAGTTTAAGAATTTCATCAATCTGGGTTGAAATTGCTTTTGAAATTTTTGAATTTTTGGTAGAGCAACTGTTGCTTTATTTCGACTGGTTTTTTTGATTTTTTGCGCACGAATTTTAGAATTTTGGCTCACAAATTGAAGTGCTTGCTTCTGTAGACAGGTATCAGTGTGTAGGGCTGGCAATCATGTCAGATCGGGTCATTTTCGGGTTGATATGTTTACATAAATGGGTCAAATGCACCAAACCTGAACCCGACCTGTTTACATAAACGGGTCAGAATTTCAAACCCGAACTGTTTGTAAACGGGTTGACCCGAACCGACCCATTTAACCCGATTAATTTTAGAAGTTTGTTTCGGGTTCAGGTTGACCCATTTACTTAAACAGGTCAAAAATTCTCAACCGAACCCGCTTATTTCAGGTCAGTTCGGGTCGGGTTATTGGGTTGGGTCATCTTTTGCCATCCCTAGGTATCACCATTTACTTTGACATATTTTTTTTTATTATTTTTGGGACAACAAGGGTTGATTCATGTTGATCGTTATGTGCTCTGTTGTAAGGGTTTTTTTATTCTTCTTTTTGGTTTTTAATTTATTCTTAATTTTTAATATTAATTTTTGTTGGCAAAATTTGAATTGCATGTGTAATAGGATATGTGTTTTACAGAAGTGATTTTATTATGTTGGTGTGTGAAGTTGTGATTTGTTGCTTGTGTTAAAGATGCAGTTAAGGGTGATATAATTGTTCTGAAATTTCAATATATGGGTCAAGATGTTGATATTATAGTCGATGACATTGATAAAGTCATGCTAACTGACTAAATCATAGAGTATTGGGATAAAGCCGAAGAACAAAAAATAGATGTTGAAGTCTTATGTGTTTTGATAAATTAAGCTACATGGAGGGAAAAGCTTAAGTTAGGGTAGGTTAGTAATTGCACCCACAAATCCTAAAATTATCAGAAAAATAAGTAAAGTTAACATTTAATCATCATTAAGGTTATGTTGTTAAGTGTTGCAAAAGTTGAGTGCTATTTCTGATAATAAAATTATTTTTTGGCTACCATCGATAAAAAGCCAAACCTTGTGGCTACCATTGAGAATTTCCCTTATTTTTTTAAGAAGGGATTTTGATTTGATTTGATATGATCCGAGATTTATGATGTTTTTATGTGTGTTGTGTACATATTTATAGAATATTAAAATAGATATTCTAAATGGCGGAGTTTGGAGTGGAAATTTAGTTATAGGTGTGTTTATCTTTGCCTAAATTTAAGGTTTATCAAAGGAGGGTGGATTTTGATAGTAAGTGTTGTAGTTGTTGACTCTTTGGGTTGGGTGCTGACTACGGAGAGAGGGTAGCGGATATGAGTCCTTTTACTAGAGAAATAAGAAAAAAATATCAAATATTATTATTTTTATATATTTGAGGGGGAACAAACATCAAACCCTAGTTTTCTTTCTCTCTTTTTCCTTTTCTCTATTTTCTTCCCTCAAAACCCTAGTTTTCTTTATTGGCCTAGAGGCTACTAGCCTACCACCAACCTTTTCTCTATTTTTTCTAGTTTTTGTTCATGTTAATAATAAATTCTCTTGGCTATAATTATAAACAAGGGGATCTAACCAAAATATTGATTTAACCAAATCACAAAAAATAAAATTGATTAATAAAATAAACAAAACATACTTTTATTTTAAAAGGTTGTAAGGTACAAGTACTACAAGTTCATGTGTTTAAAAGACTCTAATTCGCGAATTTCTTTTAGTATGATATGTAGTAATAAAATATAGTGCCAAACAATTAATTTAGTGCATTTGTGCATCCATAAACTTGTCAAAATTAATAACAAAATGAAATAAATAATTTACACACAACAAAAGAACTACATTTTCAGCTTAGCTAATCGATTACCACACACCATAATTGTCATAATTTAAATTTAATGAATAAATCATTAATCTTGCCTTGGAACAGGGAAACGAAAAGATGTCATACTGTGTTTTGAATGCAAGGTTCTAATATTGAATATTTGAATCTATATAAATTTTGAAATGTTTTTGTTTTGCATTTTTTTTATCAAATTTACAATTTTCAAAGTTCTAAACCAAAATGTTTTTAAAAAAAAAAGCAACCTGAATTGGATTAGGAAATCTGAGTACAAAAATTGTGTGAAACTGATTTGGTCCAACCGTCCAAATTTCCTCTATCTCTAATCTAGTTTATTAAATCTTGTTTTATTAATTTATTATTAATTTCCCTTTTCTCTTTTCCCCATTGTTATGATGATGAAATTTCTTGAAACTTTGATTTGGTTTCCTAACATGATTTATGAGTAGTACGTACTCCACCTACTAGGGAAAGGGATGTAGTAGCTTTCATATAGTCCTTATATCCTAAATCTAGGTTAGGGGGTTTAACATTGGTGTTTAATTAGCTTGTTGATCAAACTTGATTTTCTTGGTTTGTTGGATGATTGATCACCACCTAGCATAGCTTGCATTTAGGAACCTAGTGAATGATTGAGAAATGAAGCTAAGGGTAGACTAGGTTTGGTTGCTAGATTAAGATTTCCACGAGAATAAATATCTCTTAGTCTGAGAAGCTTGATTAATCATCTTGTTCTTAAAATTGCTAGATTAGTTGCTCATGACCCTCTAATCCCCTAATTCCTTTATTCTTGATTTACTTTGTTCATTTTAATTTGTTAATTTGAGTTATTGATTTTCTAGTTATTTTGGAATTTAGACCTTAGTTTCTAATTATTTCAAAAATCCCAAAAAAAAGTTTAGTTCATTGTAATTGGCAAAATATCCTTACCTAGCCCTACTTCCTTGTGGTTCGTCCCTTTGCTTGCCTATTATTGGTTAGTTTAGGTTTATGTTTGACGTGTTACAACGAGCGTGTCATATAGAGCTAAGGAAAAGCATGAGAAAAGCTCAATAGGAACAAATTCACCAATAAACAAGATAATAGCATTGGTATGAGGTACACATCAAGTGAATTTACCAAATGAACCCGTTAATATATTCTAATTCACCGTCATCAAATCTTGGTGGAAGTAAAATTTCAATATTGTTGGGGGTTGGGGGGAGGGGTTTGGGACTTGTTGGGCCTCTGGGTGAGTGGCCCTGTGCGAGCGCAGTCCAGAGGAAATTCATCTTACCACGGGTTATACACACCAAGGACCCTTGGGTCCAATGGTATGGCTTCCTATCTCCCACATGGGAGACCAAGGTTCAAATCTTGGTGGAAGTAAAATTTCAATATTGTTGGGGGTTGGGGGAGGGGTTTGGGACTTGTTGGGCCTCTGGGTGAGTGGCCCTGTGCGAGGGCAGTCCAGAAGAAATTCATCTTACCACGGGTTATACACACCAAGGACCCTTGGGTCCAATGGTATGGCTTCCTATCTCCCACATGGGAGACCAAGGTTCAAATCTTGGTGGAAGTAAAATTTCAATATTGTTGGGGTTTGGGGGGAGGGGTTTGGGACTTGTTGGGCCTCTGGGTGAGTGGCTCTGTGCGAGGACAGCCCAGAGGAAATTCATCTTACCACGGGTTTTCGAAAGGGGGCCTAATATATACATATATACATATATATACTACATGAGAACCTGAAAGAGATAGAGAAAGTAATAGCATGGATGTATGATAAGTTACGTTCCCTCTAGGGTTTCTCCTTGGGATGGTTTTTTCTATCTAGGATTTCTCCTTGGGAGGGTTTTTTCCTAGCCTCCATCGCTAGGTTTTTCTTCTTTTTTTAAAATTTTTCCTTCATTCTTTCTTCTTTCTCTTTGTTTTTTCATCACTTTTCTTCTTGGTCTCAATTGTGAATCTTTGTAGGGGCTTCCACTGGCGTTCGTACCGGTGGTAAACTCCAAAAACCCCTTTAATTGCTTCCAATAATTATATCCCATCCTTAAGATGGTTTTTATTTTAGGGTGTTCAATTTCTTTTTTTGTTCGTCTAATGAAGAAGGAAGATCTAACAATCACTATCCTCTGTAAGAATCTAGAAGACCACGGAAGTATTTTCACCCAAACGACTATGCATCAGCGGAAGTTAAGCCGAATCAGAGCGAACTCACAGATTGTATTGCTTCAGATGAAGTTTTTTATTAAGGCTATTTTTAATCAAATCAGCGATGTATCTAGTTCTAAGGTGTTATATACTTATGTTGGAATTTTCGATTTTTCAGGAATTAATTGTAAGTGCCGTTTGGCTATCCCTTATGAATGAAATTATGTTTCTTCCTGTCAAAAAAACGAAAAATGGATGTATGATAAGTTTAATTAGCTATATATTTGTAGTAAAATCCATCAACTAGGTTTCATACGACATTAAAGACTAAACCGTGCATGCGTTTTGATGCTTACATTTAGTTTGCTTGCATTATTGAATATGTGTGTGGTCTAATTAGGGTTCCTTTTTTCTTGTCATTGACTCACTTCTTATGATTTTAAAGAGAGGCATGGACAATGACCGGCACAACAAGTTGTTCACCGACCACAACTTGTACGTACTGCACAATCGACAGCCATCTTTGTTTTTATGAAGCAGACGACAAAGATTTCAATCATCTAACATTAGAGAAATATAAGCTCTAAAAATTATTTTAGCAATGATACATACTATATTACTATTACGTTACCCCTTCTTAATAATGCGACGTTGTTGATAAAGGCATGAAACTGTTACTTTTTTTTTTTTTTTTTTTGAAAAGGCATGAAACTGTTACTTTGTTTCATTGTTTGTATTATCCCGAATAATAATTAACAACTGGTATATTATCATATAATTCTTGCTGTCCTTCATATATATGGAAGAATAAAGATGTTGATGCTATTCACTTC
Source organism: Beta lomatogona (assembly GCA_947646795.1). Taxonomy (NCBI): domain Eukaryota; kingdom Viridiplantae; phylum Streptophyta; class Magnoliopsida; order Caryophyllales; family Amaranthaceae; genus Beta; species Beta lomatogona. The sequence continues at coordinate 2,198,484 of CANSNZ010001191.1, read as the reverse complement.
TTTAGCTTTTTTCTGGATCATGCTAACGGTGCCCCGTGGCTCTGGATGTTTTAACATAAAAGTCATTTATACAAAAATCATATTGTAAAAATAATGTATAAATATATGTTCTTTATCCAACACCCCAAGGAGTAGGACACCCCTTAACATTTGCTTTTTTTTTTTTTTTTTTTGAAACGGCATTACCATTAATATTTATCCGCTCTTCAGAGCCAATTTGTAGACTCCTGCTAAAGGACATACCTATTTTATTGAGTGATCTAAGCATGTGGTGGCGGTAATGGCCTGCTTTAAGTTGAATTTCATATGACAAATAACTTGTCTGGCCTATATATTTGATAGATAGATTAAGCTGAAACAATGCTTACATAAGGATGTAACAATTTTTGGCTTTTGTTTTTGGCAAGTTGAGAGCAAGTGGATGCACAAAGAAAGTTCAAGTTGGAACCAATCGAATTATGAAATTATTAGGCAAAGATTTTAAAGATAGTCAAACTTTTAGTTTTTCAGAAGCAAATGAATTTGGATGAATTGTGGTTCTTGTTTTTTTTTTTTTTTTTTTTAAGTTAGTTTTCTTTTACTTTTATAGATTGAGGCTGAAAATTTGATATAATGAAATTGATCGTACTTTTTTTTATTACTTTCTTTATTTTAAATCCGTTTTGCACACTTTTATTTTTGATCTGTCCAAATTTAATTTAATTTGCATGCTTCTATATTTAGAATGATTCGAATTAACATTTTAAATACTCCTCTTCTCATTTTCTCTCTCCTTCAATGAATATAATACTAAACTAACTTCTACACATTTAACTTTCTAATATAACTAGACTTGTGGCTTGTATCATTCACGGGTGTAAATTTATGATAAAATAATATATTTCTTTGTTGAAAAATAGTAATATTTAAAAAAAAATAATTATAAGAATTCGTTAAACAAAAACAACAATTGGCCCAGTCATAAACTATGGAGGAGTATTATGGAAATATTATAGTATATGATTAGTACTTTCAACCATGCACTTTCCATAATACTTGAAAAAAATTTATCTGCTACGATCATTTATATTATGAAAAAATTATATATGGTGAGTAGTATCATATATTTTCCATGCAAAGTATATGTAGATTCTTTCAATATGTAAATACACTTGGCATTCTAAAGAGGTTCCAAGTGTCATCTCCTTGAGAAATCTATTCAAATCTATCTATATATCTATATATACTAATATATTAAAAGGCTTTCTTAATAAAGTATATGTTGCCACGTAAAACCTCTTTTACTAAAAACTTGTTGCAATATCATATGTACTACAAAACTTTGTGTAATGAGATTAGAACATGCAACCAAGAAGTCGTATAACAGACATTTTACCATCTCAACCAACTATTAGATGTGCTCTTTACTCTGCATAAATATATATCACTTATAACGTAAATATATATAATAAACTAATCTGAAATAGATAAAAGCTCAAAACATAGAAGTATTATTCAAAGTAAAAACTTGGGGCATCTCCTAAGCTACACACTAGTATAGTATATATAAGGTTAGATAACAACTAATGAACTCAACAACTTATATGCAAACTATGTGTTATGATAATTGTTCGGACTAATAAGAGATGGAAGGACTAATTATGAGATGTTAGAATTATTCAATGTATTTATATATTCAATAAATATAATTGATCGAAGCTCTTAAAGTCCTTATTGACAAATATAAAAATCATATGTTTTCGATTAAAAAGAATAGATCAAAAGTTTTACTATTAAGAACGCACGTCCTCATTGGATTCTCATTTCAAGGAGACAAGGATTGTGAAAATGCTATCCCAAATATGATCAAGATTAACTTATTAAATGTTAATTCATTTCGTCACATGTATAAATAATGTAGCTCATGTGTCATGTCGCCGCTTGTTGATAAGGGGAAAGTTGACTTGGGCCGTAATTTATATCAGTTTTTTGTTTTAGGTCATTTTTAAATTTGATTGTATGGCTAAAAGTAAGCTAGATTACTGCTGTACTAGTAGTACTATCATTATAAGTGTCCGAGAAAACTTTCAGTTCTTCCAAATAATAGAGGGCCCTCTCCATTCATCATGTCCTTCAACTTAGGGACTTTGGGGGTACAATATAATGAAGTATTCATTATGTCATTACACAAGATCTTGGAAATTTGTATCACGAAAGTACCTGTTTTTTTTTTGGACAAGGCAAAAAGTACCTATTATCTTCATTATTTCATTACACAAGATCTTGGAAATATGTATCACAAAATTATACATATTATATTATTTCCATTGGATTTTACCTATCAATACCATTTGCAAATTGCAAGTGCAAGTGTGCAACCTTTAACCCTCAAAGCTACATATTAATTAAAAAAAAATTTTTTATTAATTTTCGACTTTCTAGTAGGTTTTACACTCTCTCAGCGTATATTGATTCTCCATCTTTTACTTTTATGGTCAATATTAGAAAATTTTGACCAATATATAATCACCAATGTATAAGTTTGAGGTCCCATCTTCCCCACATCTTTTACTTTTGTGGTCAAAGTTAATAAATTTGTCCCGACTCCCAAATTAGTTTAAACACTCCCTTTTTTGTTATGGTCCGCTCTCTCAGTGTATTTTGATCCTCCCATCTTTTACTTTTGTGGTCAACATTGGAAAATTTTGACCAATGTATAATTACCAACGTATAAGTTTGAGGTCCCATCTTCCCCACATCTTTTACTTTTGTGGTCAAAGTTAATAAATTTTTTCCCAACTCCGATCCCAAATTATTTTAAACCCTCCCTTTTTTTGTTATGGTCCCACTATGTTTATTCGAACACCTCTTACTCCTTCAATTAAAAAGATACAACACTAAGTATCATCACATCTTCCTCCGTTTTACCTCTTCATTTTTTCAAAGTCAGAGTTCACTAACTTTGACTATAACTTAATGACAACACATATTACTAATGACTACTACCTTTGTGTGTTTTTTAGATGCAACATTTGCCTTTTTGATGAGTGTTTTAAAATAATCAAATGTTGCATCTAAAAAAACAAAGGTAAGATTACATGGGATCTTGTTGAATTCATTCCAATACATAGATTTAATTTTCAACTATTTACAGTTTCTATCATTACACAATTGAAGATATAAACGGTCAAAGGGATGTTTTGAAGATCATGAAAATATAAATGGTAAACTAATAGAAAACGAAGGGAGTGCATGACATGCGCTAATTTTTTATTATATAAAACTAGTATATTCCTTTGTATAAGATAATATAAATATCATTGTAAGTGATGATTAAAGAATACAACAATTGATCCAAATGAATATTATAGGAAATTACTATTTACTTTGATCAATCTACTTTTCATAATATTAAAAGATTCTTATTTAGTATGATTACATGTATAATTATGTGAAGATTATACTTTATGGTTAATAGTATCAAATTTTCAATTAAACTATATTAGTTTTCTTAAATTTATAGGGAATTAATCAGGGACACTTGGCATTCAAAAAGGAGTCAAGTATCGATTCCTGAACGAAATAATCGTCTTTATATATACTAGACTTGAGACCCGTATATTCATGGGTTGAGATTTGTATTATATATCTTTGTTGAAAAAATTACAAAAACATGTATATAAATAAAGAGTTAGTCTTGAATGGACCTGGTTCACACTAATATTATTGTGGACCAAAGCCATCCATATACGTATATAACATAGTGACCCTTTTTTTCTCACATAGTAACCTTTTAAAATCTTAAGTTCCACTACACTGTTATTATCTATCATATTGACAAATGTTGTTATACAATCACTCTTTCTTACATTAGTTTATCATAATGAATTTTTCACTTTGTGACATAGTAATATTTTTTTCTCACAAGTCAAACTTTACTACCTATATCTACTCCTCTTTTATATCTACTTTTAAATATAATGACTTTTTTTCGTAAATCACATGAATTAGCATTAGGTCCACTCTGATTTAGTGTGGAACAGGTCCATATAAGTTTTTAATTGAAAAGTCATTATATGATACAACAATGGAATAAAATTAATATTATGGAAAGAGTGGATGTGATTAATAGTCTTCAGCTATTTTCTATATTCTTAAAAGATTCTTATACACTATGATTACCTATAAGTTATAGTTTTATTATATATGGTTAGTTGTTTCAAATATTTTTCATACACTATGTAGCTTCCTAAAAAAAATTAGGAACACTTGGTATTCGGAAGAGACACCAAATGTCGATTTTTCAGTAAATCTATTCGACTTTCTATATACATAATTAGATTAGATAAATGACACTTGATGACTACATATTCCAACAAATATTCATATCTTTGTGTGATGGTGGAAATATCATTAAATCGCCTCATATAAGATTTTGCTCTTCATCGACCTTTTTTTTATTAGGAGAGATAATTGGCCTGAAGATCAACCCCTGCTAGGCTACTAGCCTGCAGGGCACACCAGCTCATAGGCTGGGTACAATGCTAAACAGCCCAAATGACAAGACCTGAAGGCCCACTGCTACCTCAAAGAGAATTCCGATCCCCAACATATTGTTGGCATGAGGATTCAGACCTTGGACAATGCCCTAAAATTCCGGGTGGTGCTCCACTGAGCTACCACCTCTCCGTCGCTCTTCATTGACTTTAAATTCTACTTATTCAAATTACCTAAATAAAACCTTCCCAATTGGTGTGCAGTACTACAGTGTGGAACGTGGATAGCATGTTGGCGCCTTTCAAATGAGTGTGTTGCACTGTTGCCCGATAGAGCTATCCTAATTCCTATGGATACTTTGAACATGCATTCCATATCTATTTTGCAGTTAATATTGACTAGAAATAGAATTGATTGTATAATGATTGTGGGAAGGGAAAGAAAAAAGGTCATTCATTAGTTTGGTCATATTGTCTTGTAGTAACTTGTAAGAAATTGATTTGGTTTAGTAACTTTTCCTCTCAATGGTCACAATACTCACAACTCACAATGTCTTCCAATAATTCAAAAATGTTACAGTTTGATGCAACTGTTGGACTTTTACTCTAAAAACATTTGGCTCATAAGATTTAGTGAAAAACTGGCAATTGATTTGTTTTTTTTTTTTTTTTTTTTTAAAAAAAGTAGCGTTTTTAACATGTTAGTAGGGAAAAAGATTCTTAAAAGATAATGGGGGAAACCTGAAAAGAGACATGTAGGATAAAGAGGGGTAGGGGAAAAGGTGGTATTAGATCTTATCATGTATGCGCATAATCCATCTTTAAGATCTTATCATGGCAGTGAGATGATAGCTGAAAGAGAGACAAAATATATATATATATACTTCCGCCGTTTCATAATACTCGCTACACTTTTCATTGTGGGAAGTTTGCATTACTTACACTTCCTTTTTGGGCAATAAACTCTATCTCTCTCTCTCTCACATGCTCTTTTCTTTTTACTCTCTACCTCTCTCTCCAAAAATTGCCAGGAGTCAGTGAATTGGGAGTGTAGCAAGTAAAATGAAAAGGAGGAAGATATATATATATATATATATATATATATATATATATATATATATAAGTGAGTTCATATGAGAATGCATACTTACATGAGAAATGAGAATGAATTTTACACGCTATAACTCTAATGAACAAGTGATGTAACTCTAATGAAAAAGTAATGTAACTCCAAAAAAAAAGAATTAGAAAAAAAAAATTCGAAAAAAAAAATTTTTTTTTTTTTGGGCTCGAAATTTTTTCGTGGGTATAACTCTAATGAACAAGTGTTGTAACTCTAATCCAATCGTGTGGTTGAGATTCATTCTCATTTCTCATGTAAGGAGCATTCTCATGTGATCCTGCTCCTATATATATATATATATATAGGTAGGATCCAAAAACTAACCTTAAGCGAAAAAACCGACTTTTTTGCTCATTTTGCAGATTTTTGCTCATTTTATGCTTTTTGCTCATTTCATGTTTTTGCTCATTTTAAGAAAGTTTTGCTCATTTTAGCAAACTTTCGCTCATTTTACAAAGTTTTGCTCATTTTACGAAGTTTTGTTCATTTTATGGTTTTTTGCTCATTTTATGTTTTCGCTCATTTTAAGAAACTTCTGCTCATTTTACAAATTCTTGCTCATTTTATGTTTTTTGCTCATTTTATATTTTTGTTCATTTTAAGAACTTTTTGCTCATTTTATTTATTGCTCATTTTAAGAAACTTTTTGCTCATTTTATGTTGCAGTTTTCAATTTTCAGCATAAGGAGTGGTTTTCACGTGATCATATTCCTATATATATATATATATATATGTTGTGGTATTCCTTTCTTTGGTAAAACAATTTTTTTTTATACATCGGAAAAATTTACATAAAAGTCTACAAGACACAAGGTGAAAGTAAATCACTAAAATGAGCTTTTTTTGCTCTTACATTTACTTTGTGGCAAAGGGAAAAAAACTAGTGACGTGCCCCTTTGTTACCAATACCTATCTTTAGAAAGGAAATAGACTTGAGGTATTTTCCTTTCCTTCACTGCATGGATGAAGTAGCTCGAGATGGGGTTGAAAATTTAAAACATTGGTCAAAGTAAGCGTACGAGTCTATGACTTTGTTGAGAAAATAAGCTCCTAACCAAACATTTTCACCTTTACAAATCGAACCATATAAAAATAAAAATTAAAATACCACTTCTCTAAGAAATAATCTCCTCCTAACCAAATAATCTCTAACCAAATAATACGATCATGGTGTTTCCAAATTATAATTATGTTTCTTTCAATTTGATAAGTATTTTTAGTTTTTGACTTCTATTGTAGATGTCGTCTGACATCAAATCCATGAATAACTTTTCACTTCTCAAAAAAAGAAAAAAACCAAACCTTAATCAATAAAACAACGGTAAATGAAACACTAGTTTTCCACCAAAATAACTTTCTCCTAACTAAACAATCTCTAAGTGATTAATGAAAAACATCGTACTCTATACGTAAACGGCATAAAAAGTAAAAAACAGATAGCATGATGAACTGAATATGGTGAAACAAGTGAAAAGAGAAATGTTTGCATTGCGAGGTAAACAGTGTTAGAGAAATTACAAGAAGAAACTATAATAATAGCTTTCCCAGCTTCCCTTTGCTGCTTCCACTAAGACCTTTCTTGCCTATTCAAAATAAAGGCAAAAAAGATGAAGTAGAAGCAGCAAAAAGAAGCGTAGAGGAAAGAACTAACCCCCTACCAAATTATACAAACAACACAATGCAACATCAGCTTACTTACTACTTACTACTTATCTAAACACTAGACACTAAACAGGCCTCCTCTTTTGGCCACCATTTCAAGTATCCTACAATTAGACTTTTGCTTTCACATCACAAGTTTCTTAAATACACGGACACCGCTCTGCAAAAAAAATTGAATGGAGCTCTTAAGCTCAACCATTCCTCGATAATAATGCCTGCATGCATCTCAGGTCTTGAAAAATAGCAGCCCGGCTTCTTGAAATTTTTTTTTTTTTTTTTACTTTACCTTCATACATTCATTCTGCTTCTGCGCCATTTTATTGTCGTTACATCTTTTCTCCCAAATGCCATCAGTTCAGAGCTTCTGCGTAGAACCGTTTTTGGCCAATCTGTTCTGGTAGAGTTTTGCCCTACTAGGGGCAACAAGCTCCAGCGCACCAAAAACGCATTTCTTATATGAGAAGTCTTCAACAGTTCCATCATCCCTTTCCAAAAGGAAGCAACGGCTATCTTTGTAATCGGAGTGACAACCAACCTGTACCCATACAGCTCTTCAAGGATCAGAATATATTGTTCAAAACAAAAAAAGTATCTGAAATTAAAAAAGACACCATTTTTACTTGCACATCAAGAATTCAGCATTTCCAGAGATGTACAGCAATTATATTTTGATTTTTGAATTATAATTCCTCGAGCTATTTAATATTATGCATCACACAATGGCTACTTATATTACTTCTGCTGCATAAACAAGAAATACACTCCCATCGTAAAAATATTGATTATATCTATCCTCTTGTGTCTAGCACATATCTATTCAAGGCCATCCAAAAAGATAGGCTACTTTCTAGATTTAGTGAATTCAAATTTGAACTTTCCCTTATCCTAAAACACAATAGTTACTAGTGATTCCAAAGAAAGATGCATTGGTAATTTGGTATGGTGGAGATGTAAGACTTTTGAGAGTGATGGATAATTAGCACAATTCAATTGATTTTTACTAAAGATGACACAAAATCAAGTGTGGCCGTATCACAAGTGTATTCAAGAAAACCAATCCCTATCCAAGATATGATCTCCTTTCCACAGCATCTTTGCAATGGATGATTTAACAATTCTGAGATCTAAGCTTTTAAAAAGATTCATATACTTGAAAAAGCTTCTTGCTAAGAAAAGATCAAACTCTCTTGTTCATTTGTGAGTACATGTCTAGAGCTCCCCAACCTCCACAAGGCTTTTAGAAACAAATTTAAGAGTGAATTTTTATTGTAGTTGGACTTTTGCTGGGGTTAGCTTAGTAGTTGGGGTGTGACGAGTGAAGTGTTATGACTTGTGAGTTAACACTTGGATACACAATTAGATTCAGTTGTGGAGATATCTCTTACTCCAGAGGCAGACTATTCACAGTAATTTCCATTATGAAGTGTAGATTCATCTCACAAATAAGCCTCAAGCATGTAATGGAGATATTTGTGTGCACTAGCATAAAGAATTGCAAGGGCATATTTCCCCTCACCATGAAATGTAGATTTATCTTCATCTAGGAAACAGATATGATAGGAAACCAGAATAAATAATGGGGCCGATCATGCAGAGTTAAAGGATTCGACAAGAAATTGTACGTTTAAAATGGGGAAAAGGGTAGGGGGGCAGGGAGAAGGGCTTGCCTTAATATCTACAGCTCCATTCCCAATTTTCTCATCTCGATGTGGGTGGAATTTCAAAGCCATCAACAACATTGTCTTGTCCAAGTCACTCAACTTCTCATCAATGGCATACCTGGATCAAATATAAAGGCATGTGAGAACATAATATATAGGCATAACAGAAGCAGAGTGATCAAGAATCTATGAAGAGACAGAATGAAGACGTCAGCTTCATCATATCTGTACTTTGCAAGAGAGTCGTATGAGTAATCACTTCTCTAAATAAATTCTAAACTCATATTCCAGAACTAAAGCACATTGCTTCACCAAATGGATATTTAAGAGGGTATGTTAATAGCTTGTATACTTTCTGCTTTGCAATGCAAAAACAGACGCCTAACAAGAAGTGTATAGGAGTGTCAAACTGTCAACAGACTATACTATCATGTCACAGGATGCAGTCCCATTCAGTTACATATTTCTGTTCAGAGGACTCGCACAGGCAACAGCAGGAAGTTTACAGGATGCTAACTAGAAGATACTGACAGTATTTGGAAAGATCATCAAGAGATCAACTACAGAGAAGACTGATGGAGAAGTCTGAAGCTTATTAAGTGAACTGGGATTTAAACACAATTTTCATAAATGTACAGAAGTATACTATAAGCATCTTGTAATTGATTTAGTGCAAAAGAGACACGTCAATGCATGATTGAGAATTCGCCGATATTATGATCATCAGCAGAGAAAACAATATGATTTCTAGTTGCGAACTTGCAATAGGTATATGCAAAAGGCTTTACTTTGAAGTTGCTATCCATTTATCAATATTTCACTAGGACTAGGTGGAGCTGTGATATGTCAGTGCAAAGAGTCTCAGATGTATTCATTAAAGCAATTACAGGTATTCTTGTGGAGTTTACATAAAATCAAGGAAACGAAAGAGAGGGGGGGTGGGGGAGGGAGAGAAAGTGAACATGTCAGATTAAAGTTAACACAAGGAATGTGATATAGATGCGACAATGCGACTCAAAATAATTAAATTAGTTGACTTTTTAATTATTGGGTTTGGGTTATTTTACAATTCAAGGTCGCAAGTAGTATTTTGGTTTATTAGTGAGGGACGAAAATTTTAATTCGATTTCTAAGTTGTTTGATTATTTCTTAGTTGTAGTTTAAGCAACTGGCTTGTACTTTTCTAGAATAATCCCTTACTTTGAAGGCGAGGTTAGAATTTAGGCAAGTTAAGGTACTTGAAGGGAAAATTTTCTTGCTCTAGAACTTGTAAATATACACGGCTAGCCTTCATTAAGGGGTTAGAGTGTTTTGACAAAATTTATATAGGTTGAAGATTCAAATAACAAAGTTTAGAAGTAATATTTGTTCTTTGAAATATCCTTTATTGTTCACGTACTTGTTCGGATTTCTGGCACAAAAATTTTGCAAGGTTGAGTCTTCGTTTCAAGGAGTTAAATCTTGGCCATTATTCCTTAATATGGCTTGGATTCAAATCAGAAGGTCAGGCAAGGAATGGAAAAGAATGCAACTATGACTGAGATCAGATTGTCCAGATATATTACTACGTCGTCAAAAAGTAATTAGCACCTCAAAAAAAATTGTAGCAAATATAAGGTGGCTTTAACTTCATAACGTCAAAAATCGATGTTGATTGCATGTAGACAATTCACTAGTGTGCAGACTAGTGAACTACCATCACACGACATTCACAATGAAGATTCAAAATCTAGCCATTTGACTGTATGGAAAAAAACAGATAACAAGCTTGATGGCAGGTTTTTGCCAGAATCGGATGATGGTTACTGTTGACCAGAAACCCCTAAAATCCTGAAGAAAATAATATACTAGATTGCCTTCAAATCCTAAAACTCTAAATAGGAGAACTGGAGAAAAAACTCCAACTTCGTCACTTTTCATTTGATCCATCTCTTTCCACGCAGATACATGATAGCTTTTTCATTAAGTCCTCACAAAGATGGACCATAGTAAGGAGAAAGCAATCATTTCACATGGATGTGCAGATTAACCACTTAAAAAGAATAATAGGCTAAAACAGAACTTAGTGCAGGAGAGCATTAAAAAGCTGTAACAAGTTATAAGACATCCACTTACTTGTACAATATTTTCTTCCACATCCGACCGAGCCTCCAAATGTCATCCACAGAGAAATACTTCTGTAAAAGTTTCTTTGGTATCGCCACATTGAAAACTTTTGCACTTGGCAATCTATTCGAATGACGAGCACCATATTTTTCAGGCATGAACGACTGATCATTAGGTGGCACCTTGAATTTAGTGTCACTCTCATGAGAGCTTGTTTGGCTAGCTAGCAGGTTATATATATCCACAGGTTTCTGGATCTCATGCCCCTGATAATAAAGACAACAGACAAGGTCATTAAGGACAGCTGCAGCAGCAACAGAACCAACAACAACAATATCAAACAACTATAGGAGCAAGAACTCCCAGCGGATTCCCAGCAATCCCAACAAAAATATTTAAAATTCATAAAACGATAGTTGAAGTTGCGTCAAAATTATGCACATCAAGATATACTAGTTATGAGATTATAATTTTGGCAAGAAAAGATGTCTCTTCATATTATATTTACCATTCCCAAAATGTGTTGAATATTTTGGAATGGAGGGAACTTAACAAGATGAACAAATGATTCATGCTTGTGTTCAGTGAATCTTCTGACTGCAGAAGATCTGCAGCGAAAAAGACTTCACACCCTATCTATTTATGATCAGAAACATCAAGACTTCAGGACAGAAGCTGAAAAGGGACTACCTTGCCAGAATACAGACACTCAAACTGTGCACCAGTTCCCAGACAAGGAATTTTTCCCCATGCCAAAGCATCTAGGCTTCCTTGTAGCTCATCAGCAGCTCCCTGTTTAGCAGCTTTTATGAAGGAAGCGCCTGCATTCTGCAAAAGAGTTTTGGGTAAACATAATACAGGAAAACATTCAATAGGGATGCAACTAAAAGTAATAACATGATGATACAAATGTATGTAAATGGAGCAAAAAATCAAAAGTGGTTATGTACTTATGCTTCAGGGTTTCAGGCCCATGCCAGTTTTCGTTAGAACATGGGACTCAAATGACGAAGTATAGTAACAACATCGGATACAGCTAAATCAAGAAAGATAAATGAATGTGAGTAGGTTGAAAACCTATGGATATAATATAGCCATTGTTTTGACCCAGTTATTTATCAAATTCTTACACCTAGTTTTGCTGCATTGGGACTAAGCTTAATTCAAGAGATAAACGATGCACCATCATCCAACCCAACATGCATACATCTTTATATATAGCATCTCGCTAGAAAGATAATTGTCGTTATAACTATTTGCATTTCGTATTACATAGCCACCTTAAGATGTATTGTACCTTGGAGAAACATAACCACCTTTATCAAATTATTAGATGGTTATTGTTCATATGTGATATTCTTTCCCTCCAACAATTTTCAGTCTCGACCTCAAATGACTGGACAAGCCACCTCGCCTAATATAGAATATACAGTTTACTTAATCGCATAAAAGTCAAAGGCATCTAATTATGCTATACAAAAAGATGTATTATTTTAATATGAGTAATCTCATGAAGGATACTAAATCTTAAAAAGAAAAAAAAAAGGATTACCAGTGAAAAAGGTGGCAACTAATATAAGCCAAAACTTGAAAATAGCAATGCCATGATTCATAACAGATTATTAGCATACGGAGATTCTTTTAGTTTTCATCTTGACTTTACTTTTTCTCCAATAATAATATAATAACCACCCTTCCAATTCATATGAACCTTATGCATCCTTCTGTGGAAAGATGCCGTGAAAAACTGTGCACGAGGTTTACAATCTAGGAATAGTTCTTCTTCAGGACATAATGTACACACGTGAAGAATATGGAAGAAAGTACGTATTCTTTAAGGTCCAAAAATTTGTTGTATCTCCTAGCAGGCTAGCAGCAAAATATTGTACTCCCTCAGTCCCAAAATATAGTTTTCGTTTCTCTTTGCACAGTCTCCAACACGTACAATATCACTAGTTACGTATTAATAAAAATGATAAAATGTTGATATTATAAAACTACACATTGAGAAGAGTCTAACAAGATCCCACATGAGTATGTTTTTTTGTATATATCAATGAGAATATTTGGTCAAAGGTTTTATACTTTGACCATGAAAAATGAAACGGAACTATATTTTGGGACGGGAGAGTATTTCTCTATAAAGACTGAGCTTTTCTAACTGTCTCATGATGATATATGAATATGATAGCACAGCCTAATTCAGGCAGGCGGAAATTGCAATATTATAATACCTACCAAGAAAAAGTTTAAAATCAAAAGCAAAGATGAACTCACAGTAAAGCATGCCAGCATGAAAGGTGACGAAACAGATACATGGGCTTTTTGCCGAGCAATCCCTTTTGCACTCAATCCCACAAATTCACCTGTTACAGAAAGACAATCTGCCAGTAGGATTAAGTGCTCTGGAAGAAAAGTCTTGCCCATATCAGTAGCCGCACACCTCAAATTCTGCATAGTAGATGGAGCAATATCAACATACAGTGTTGAAAATTTCACATAAATAAACAAAACTCAATAGATTCATATAGAAAAATAAAAAGAACCTCAAGGAAGCATCTCCAAGCAACATCAATTCCATAAGCTGAAAACGTCTCACTTAGGTCATCAGGATGACTGCGTGTCCAGTCTATCAATCCCATGATTGGAAGACAATTGTTCATTAGTCTATGCCACAGATTTTTGCTTTTACAATTTGCTGAGAGAGAGACACTCAGATATAGTTCGCCACCAGATAAAACCTTCTGAAACCTTGATTCCACTGGTTGATCATGCCACAATATATCCACCTTCTCAACCTCAACAAATCCTGAAGCAGATGTGATAGCAAAGCTCAACTAGAAGATAAACATTGTTGAACATACAAAACACATTCATCCTACACAAAATGTTCTAACAGTCCTTCGCACACCTTATTGTTCAACACTCTGAACTGTGATACTCACAATGGTATACATAAGCAGGCCATATCCATAGGTTAACAAACTTGGATGACTCGAGAATAAGAAAATATCCAGTGTTAAATGTCAAACTGTTGGCGAGCTAACACAACAAGAGCTCCATGAGGAAACTATACTTGCTAATTTGGAGATTATTAGGAAAAAGAAATTTCAACTAAGCGAATATGGTGATGATAGAAACACCTTTTGCCATTATTATAATGTAAATGAGAGGCAGAAACTCAGCAAAATCCACCTTTCACGTTCATATTTAAAATGGATGGCTGAGGTGCTAAAATGTGAAAGAAATAGTGATATTTTACAAAAAGATCATTTTTAAGGGATCAGCACACCAAATCTAACCCCACCTTCAATTCACCTATGCTAGACACAAGGGGAAGGGCAGCATAGGAATATCATTCTAATTTGCCGTAAGAAGAAAGCTGAGGGTAGCAAGGAAAGTAAGAAATTCAGTTATAAAGAGAAAATAATGTAATGAGTGGAGCAAATATAAATAAGAGCGGGGAGTAGGGAGGTCGTCCAGAAAAGCATATTTTTCTCTAAGCATGTTTTTCTCTTTCTTTTAAGGACCCAGTCACCCGAAGTTCTGGGAACTGTATTGATGATTTGCTGCTACACAATACTATCGGTTAATCTAAATTCTCTCTTTCTCCACGACGGACAGATTCAAGAATCTGTTCTGCCAGAAAAAGTTTTGTCATTCTTTTTTGTGATTAGACCAGAGTTCTGATTAAGGTAGTTGTGACCTACTAATAGAAGAGTATTCAGAAAAATATAAAGATATAAAGCTCAATAAAGAATTATAAAGCAAACAAAATCCTGTAAATACGGACCTTTTACTATGGATCCCAAAAGGCTTGGTATCACCACCTCTCGAACTGAATCCAAATTTGAACATGATTTCTTTGGACTTTCATTAATGGTGGCAGTGATGCATACAATACTAGTATCATTTCCAGCATCAGAAATACAACCATTCCTGGAATTTCATTGGCCAAGTCAATATGGATGTGAAGCTTTAAAAAGTATAGTACATTAGCTACTGATGTTCCACAGTTGATACAGGTACATTAACTAACACAAAACCCATTTCTTCTATCATGTAAATGTAGAAATTTATTCAGTTAACCCAAATATATTTCAAAGGTAATGAACTGCGTGGTATTAGGGGATCCTTTCCCAGAAAATAAACCATAAATCAAGAATGACATAAACGACATAACTTAAGATTGACCAAGTTCTCCAACTTGGAGAATAACCATACATAAATAATCTCATGGTTGCATCGGTGCTCTTATCATAATGTTTATTTCCTATTCGTGAATCACAGCTCATGATTCGTAAACAGGTGTATATTTGATTTTTAAAGTTAAGAAGCTAAAGTGATTCAGGATAAACAAGTTATGTCAGCACCTATTAAAGTATGGTTAAGATCCCACTTGGTTTGATATAAGGATATTGAAAAGAGTAGTATGAAAAATTGGAGTGATTTGAGGCAAGGAAAGTGAGAAGTGTAAATCAAGCTTCCACAGAAAAACTTTCAGAAAGTACCTAATAGTAAATAACGTATCAGAAGTAAAAAAAATTAAGAGTTTGTCCAACAATATCAAGCCCAAAATATTCTGAACATAAATAAGCAAATGTGACAGTGCCTTTTTCTTTTCCCCCCAATAAGTAGGCAAGAGCCTTAGTATTGGTAATTAAGAGTACTAAGAACGGGACCAAAGTATATAGAGGAATTAAATCAGGTTCCACATTACTAGTGAGACTGTAGTACAATGAACAAAACAAGGACCTGGTCCATATAACATCAGCAGATAGCAGTCACGTACGTTTTTGGAGACCTTTGCTAATGCTTGTTGCTAATCATACTAAGATTGTTTGTGACAGCTTCCTAACTATGTTGTTATAGTTTGCCTCTTGCATCTGAGGTTTCAGCTCCAGCATATTCCTGTGATCCTCCTCACTTTGTTTATTATTAGTTGCAAAATTTGCTTTTTAGATGACAAACTGTATAGATTTTGTTAAATTTGCCTCAATGTGTTGTTAAAATATTAAGTTCTTCCGTTCAAAAAAAAAATATTAAGTTCTTATAGATTTGCTTCAATGATTGTGTTTGGGTTGAAGAAAGATTTCCATAGGAGTAGGAAAGTAGTAGTGTACCTTCGTGGACATCTAGTTGAGTTGGGAGTAGGAGACCTCTACAAAACCAAGAAAACATAGACAAATATACTCTGTTTCTTCTATACAATAAGTTGCAAGAAGCGAATGTGAGAGCTCTATCGTCAAGTATATGAAGGGATCTAAGGGTGTATGACTCACCTAGTCTATGGTTTCCCCTAGTATAAACCTATATAATTCGTGCATATCACGTCTGTGGTGAATCATGCAGATATTGACCACGTTAGTGGAAGGTATATTCAAGAAATTTGTGGCTACATCCTCCCTGAAAAGCCTCGTGATTGTGAAGAATTTCCAAGGAGACATCTCCTCTTATCCAATAATGCCCAATGAACTTTATAGAAATGTAATGCCAACTATGAGTTTGGTGGAAGTTGTCATCACTACCCAGACTGTATATTAAGATGTGTATGTTCTACTAGCTACTTTTTAGATAGAGATGGTGATATCTTCTTCTTTTTAATAACTGCCGTCCAGAATAAATGCAAATATTTGACTTTTGCACCATGCACTTACATCACTTTGACCATAATTTTCTACTAATATATAAAAAACAAATGTTTGTATACCCCTCCATTTATTTTCATACAACACGCACACTTTTCAAAAACTTATTTTGATCACAAAAAATCTAATACTATGATAGAAAAAGACTAAATAAGTGCGTCATTAGATTCTTTTAGAACAAAAAATTCCATATGATTTTCTAATCATTTCTATCTATATGAATCGAGAGTAATAAACAAGGTCAAAATTAGACTAATAGTCATTTTGCTTTTGAATTTTAGGAACCATGTCTATGGTATCAAGAACCATTTGTGTCTTTTTGCTTCTTTATTAGATGGAGAGTAACACTCTAGATTAGATGCACAAAACACAACTAAGAATTAACAGCAAAATTCAACATACAACTTAGTGGCTTCTATCAAGACAACACGTGAAAGAGGTTGTAATCACGTATAATAGAATGTTTAAGTCATCACTCATCATGCATTGACTTCTGAAATTACATTTTGTTGAATGTGAAAGCACCAATAAACACTTGCAATGTGTTTGGTTAGCAATCATAGAGAGACGGGGAGGTGAGGGCATTCTAGGGAAGGAGTGGGCTTCCTTACGAAAGTTCATATGCAGGATTCTATTCATCAAAAGAGGAGGAAAATGGATCTCTCCAATTTTCTTCCTTATTTTATTTCCAAACAAGGGAAGATAGATTCCTACTCTCCCTTTCCTTAGATTCCTACTCTCCCTTTCCTTCAAAAGCCCTTGTCCAAAAGGTTGGCCAGCAAAAAAAAAAAAAAAAAAAAAAAAAAAAAAGAGAAAACTGTTTGCACTTCCACTATCCCCTATCCAACTTCCCACTTCTAAGTGACACAAGGATTAAGAGTCTGTTCTCTTCGGCATAAAACAACTGAACTAAATTAAATTATAACTAATTAATAGTAATGATAATAATTTAGGAACTGAACTGAACTGAATTGAATTGAATTGAACTGAAATAAGCTGGAGAGAACAGGCCCTAAGATAAAATAATAGAGATATAAACAAAAGTTTGATACTCCATGTCTTATATAATTTTTTTTTAGAGAAGCCTATGTCCCATATTAATTGGGATAATCTTCATGTTGACACTTCTAACTTCTAAGAATGGGGACCTACAAAATGCTTCTCTTTCCTATTGTTGTACCCACCAAAATGTGGGAAAGCGGGATTATTTATTAACCCATTTTGATCATATCTTTTTTACTACTCCCTCCGTCCCATAATATAATTCATGATTCTGTTTTTACTCAGGAATTAATATAAAGTGGAATCTTGTTTTATTTGAATAAAAAAATTCATTTTTATTGGGAAACATTTTTATTGTTTTTTCTTTTTAACAAAAAATAAAAGCTAAACATTAATGTTGCATGGTTTAATGTGTAGAGGAGTTCAATGGGGTAAAAGATTCCATTTTATCATTAATAATGGTGCATTGGAAGCTAAAATTATGAGGACTTTTTGGGAATTAAATTATTTTCATGGGGGTATTTTGGGCACAATTATTGATAGAAAATAGAAACAAGACTTATATTTTGGGACACTTTAAAAGGAAAGGGGACTTATATTATGGGACGGAGGGAGTAATATATAGAATATGTTATTACATAAAGTGCAGATTTGTCTTAATGTTTCACTTCAAAAATATCAACTTCTTTAAAGGTCAAAATTGTACATTGGCAAACATGAAAATCAAAGTAGAACAACAAAAAAGATGATGGGATTATAACCCACTCCTACTCTCCCTCAAAAGTAAATGTTTCACATCGACTAAGGGTCTGTTCTGTTCAACTTATTTTGTCTTATCTTATATTATCTTATCTTATCTTATCTTATAAGATCTTATAAAATCTTATCTGATCTTATCTTATCTATCTTATCTTATAAGATAGTTTATTGTGTGTGTCTAACATCTTATTTATCTTATCTTATCTTATCTTATCTGATCTTATCTTATTTTATCTTATCTTATCTTATCTTATAAAATCTTATATAAGTTAAAATAAGTTGAACAGAACCGACCCTAACTATAATGTAAAAAAAATCTCCGTAGTCACTACCAACTACCAACAATAATATAAGACATCAATTAAAACTACTAAAACTCTTTGCTGGTCTAATTGTTGCAATTATATGGGATAGAGGAAATAGAAGATAGAGAAAGTATTAGTGTGATGGAGAGGAAAAATTTGTTAATCCTCAAAAGGAAGTGAGAACTAATTTTATCCAAAAGCTTCTCAGCAACAGTTCAAACAAGGAAAGTAACAAGTTAAATATGAGAGGGAGGGAGTTATTAAAGGCTGCACCATCTGAAGATGATTTGTTTTGCTGGCCACTACCCACTAGTTCAGCTGCCTAATGTGTGAAACATACCGGATTAGAAAGGGTACTGCCAAACTAATAACAGTCGCTCTTATATGACATTTCAGATAGCACAAGAACAACTACAATAAGAACAACAACAACAACAACAACAACAACCATCACCACCACCATGCAGTCGGATCCCACAAGTGCCAAGGATTGGGGGATCAGATTGGGGCGACTGTTTGTGAGAACGAAAAGCATGTAGTACAAGAGAAACAGAAAAAGGAAAATAGAAGAACAAAAACACTAAAAATTTTAAGACCTTGATGGGTATCGTAACTTTGGAGGAACAATTGTTTCCTCAAGTAGACACTAATAAGGCCTACTTCCTCATTAGATGCACATTAGCAAGAGAAAATTTTAAAAAAAGTAATGAAGAGCATGCGGTACAAGAGAAACAGAAAACTGAAAATAAATGAATAAAACACTAAGAATTTTAAGACCTTGATGGGCATCGTAACATTGGAGGAACAATTGTTTCCTCAAGTAAAGGCTAGAAAGGCTTACTTGCTCATTAGATGCACATTAGCAAGGGAGGTAGTTGTTTCACACTTCCTCTTGAGAGCATCAATAATAGAAAATACTTTCAGCCGCATTCTCTTCACAACCTCCTGGAAAGTGTCGACAGACAAAATTAACACTGAAACATGGGATCTGATGATATTTTGGAGAGAACTCTTTTCAACAAATGGATTTACCTTTCTCACATGAAAATGGCAAACCCAAGGGCACATATGCTTCCGATTGTCGCTCTCTGGAGAATAGCTAAAGAGCCAAAATGACATAATCATATAGGGTAAGACATTTGTAATATATAGAGACAACAGTGGTGATCAAGAACCAAGAAATCATCTAATAAAAAATAGACTTACACTATCATTATTGTTGAAACAATATCAGAAAAGTTCAGCTTCTCAAGATGATTTTTAACTTCTAAGGCCCCATATTCTGGACCGTAATGCAACCTTTTGAGTTTGTCAGAGAGAAATAGTGAGATAGCCCTGCCTTTGCTTTTCCTGGAACCACTCTCAAGTACTTTCTGCATAACATGATGTGTCGAAACAAAGTAAGTTCTAATGAAGCAATAAAAGCAGAATGCGGTAACTGGAACCAGAGCAAACATTTTGACATCACCCTCCCGCCACCCAACGAATGTGCAAAGTCACACATACATATACACATATGCATTTGGGTTATGATTTGAAGGCTTATTCTTTATCCCTACTCAGATAAGAAAGGTTCCTATCTTCTCCAACAAGATACTTCATTTCCCCAAATCTAGTGCTTTAAGTTCTCATCCTTATTCTCCACATAAAATCAAAAGATAAGCGAAACGGACAGAAAAGGTAGACACTAAGTAAAGAGCATGAACAAAATAAGTGGACAAAGAGTAGTGTGCATCTCATATCTGCAGAGAAAGATATACGGCACCTTAAAGTTCAATAAAGGAGAAGGTTCCAAAACATTGATGGGTTGGTCTAGTGCCTTGTATGCAGCTTCAGAAAAGGCACAAGCAGCCAATGCACCAACAGGGTGGCCGCCAACAGCATCACATGCATTTATGCTCTCACCAATTGATTCATCATTGCCACATACAGAAGAGTTCCCTTTTCCAACAGCATAAGAAAACTGAACAAGTTGGTTCCCATATGCATTTCTTACGGTGCCATCATAGGCCAGTTGTATATCACGCATGAAAAACGTAAGCTTTCGCGTTAAGGTACCAGGGACATTAGCATTTTCACTGAAAGAACTACCTCGACTTGTTACAGAATGAACAAAACATTCAAGAGGATTCAAGCCTGTGACAAATGAACTTTCCACGACACCAGATGGAATGAAGGATTTAGTGCATTCAAGATTTTCTTCAACTTTTAAACATTTGGTTTTCAACTCATTCCAAGCAGAACACGTAAGCTTGTGAGGAATCCTGAAAGACAAAGGTACAAATGAATGTTGTAAACCCAGACACATACTCTGCTGAACTACTTTCAACAAATTGCCTTTGCTTCCAGATTTTATCATGGCCAACAAAGCATTATCATTAGCTGCATATTGATAAGTCAAGTTCTGAATATCTCGGAAGACAAATTTGAAGGCACTGGCAGAAGCAATACTTAGAGCAGCTGACTTTTGTTTATCACAACATAGCTTATCAGCCTCAAGGGGAGAAGCTATTTGATTGTCTTCATCACCATCGAGAAGGTATTGTATGTAAGACTCGACCAGTAACTGTTTCACATGGCAATTTTTCTCTGCTTCTTGAAGACCACAAGAAACTTCATCAACCAAATTCTTACGCAGGTGTCCATCAGAACACAGATAAAGATCAAGCAGAGAGACACTCAATCCCCTAGATGATAACCACTCACAAAAAACTCTCTGAGCAGCATCTAGATAGTCTAAAAATTCACCGTCGCAGTGGTTAATAAGACTTTCAAAAAAGTTTCCATCTGCATCCCCGCGAAACCAAGATGATCCAGCAGGAGATGATATTAACTCCCCTTTACTAATTTCAACACCATTTGCAGGAGAGACATAATCAAATTCAGGTGGCAATAGCATGCTGAATAATTGTTTCCCAGTCGACAAACCAGATTCAGTGGAAGGTGAAAGCCATTTCGGAGGACAAAACATCTCCAGTTGCTGTACTTGAGGTTTGGACAGAGCATCATCCTCTGCCAAGAGCAAATGTGCACCAGTCAAGCTGTCATGTGTCAGTGAAAGCAAGTTTCTTCCACTTTGTCCATTTCTTAGCTGCTTATCAAGGCCCACAAGCTCCCTAAGCTCCACTCTAGCTTCCATCGCCTGTGGCACGTAGCCGTGTAGGCTATCACCATCAAAGTCCCCTTGCAAGGGAGCGCAACATAAAGGATTTATAGAGACTACAGAATTTATTGGGAGAATTTTAACATGCAAAGCAAACATTGAATGTTGATGAATCGAAGGAGGCCTATTTATTAGCATAATATCACCATCATTCAAAGGCCTAAATATACGGTCACCAATTTGGAACTCCTCCATTTCACGAACAGGAACCAGGTTACCTTTCCTGCGAACATAGACCTCTCCCTTCTCAAGAAGCCTCAAATTGCAGCTTGCCGTCAACTTTTCCCAGTTCAAGGAATTAAGAGGATCAGAGATTTGCAACCTTTCTGCAATATAACAAGGGATGCCAATCTCGCAGAGCTTCAGATTTGGATCACCAGTAACAACAGAGCGAATTATGTGGTCACTGCGCTTTGTGAGAACTACTTCCTTCATCCATTTCGAAGCTGAAGTGTTTAGTACATCTATGTTATCAGAATCGTTATTTGTCTTCTCCAGACGGAGCTGCAGAAATAAACAACCAACATATGGAAGTTTTAGCATCCAGAAAAGGTTAAACATCCAACTTAAAAAATAAAATTTGAAAAGTTCAAGAATAGGTCTCCAACCTTTGAAAGTTTTAAGCAGTCTAAGACACGAGATGCCAACTCATTGGCAGCACCCCTGAAATCAACAAGCTTCCTGAAAGCCCTAGTTCGGTCATCCTAAAAAAGAAGCAAATACGAGAATAAAAGCTAATCATTAAGAAGATAACGAGAATAAGATAAACTAACTCACAGATCCGGGGGGGGACAAACAAAATCATAGAGAACGAATTAGAAAAATCACCCACAAATATTAGCTTTTGCCCAGTAGAAAACGGATGAACAAGCTCAGTGACACGATGACAATTTGGCGTCACTGCAAAGCAATTAAGGAAGAGTGCATCTGTTCTTGAAACAAACTCTTTTATGAAGCTAGGATCAACATCTTTTATCAAATGATGGACCTGCAAATGAAGAAGTCTTTTATTTCTACACGTTTCAAGCAAACAAGCAATGGGCAATTGGGTAGTAAACTTTTCCTTTTGTTTTTTACATATGGAGGGGGAGCAAAATTTGTATCTTTTACCATTGACAAATGGAATTGGTAACATATTTCTCTAACCAAAGAAAAAAATCACATTTGCACAAAAAGCAACTCCAAAAGCATCTGATGCAATTATACATCTATGAAATCAAAAAAAGTTTGTACTTTGATTATTTCACTTTCAAGTCTATTGTTGGACAAAGTTATCTTCAAAATTCAGCACATTAAACCATACATGAAATGTAGACCAATTTAAGAAGATGATATATACCTGTGCAGGTGACAAAACCCTTTTATTCTTGTTCACACTTTCTTCCACTTGGACATCTTTAGGAATAAAATCCCAAAAATCGTCAATGTGGAACTTGCTTTGGGGCCTCTCATTAAGTTCTACTGTAATTGCCGTCTTCCTAAACAAGTCACTGGTGGAAACTCTGAATCTGATAGATGGAGACCTTCCCTGCACATAAGAGATAGCAAATCAAAATAAGAAAAATGATGAGATTGATTGGAGAAAATTTTGTTTCAAGTTGTTCATATGCAAATGGAGAGAAACTTACTACACAATATCTACAACCCCTTAATTGATCAAGCTTAGCCCCTGCTTTGGCACCCTATCAGCTCAGAAAACAAGAAAAGAATGTCATGAACGTCAGTTCATCAAATATAGAGACTCATGATTAGGAAAACCTATCACTGCCATTTACCACATCCAGAGCATGAATTTGATACTTGTTATCTTACAGAGAACCCATCATGAAGGCAAAAAAAAAAACTATTTCCATTCAAAAAGTTGAAAGGCCTCTAAAATGAACGAATGAACATACCAATTAGTCCATAAGACTACGAGGAGGTGGTTCATGTTGTTGCTGCACATTATGGTTAACATTACAAATTAATGTTATGTCTTAGAATGTGTCCTGTGTGTATTAATACTTAAACAAAGAATATCTTGACGCTCTTTCCCATGTCGTGTTGCATTATAATCAAGATTCGCATGCAACCTACAGTCTACATACCCTAATAGACAAAATAAAGCATGACAAATTGTGTTTGAACTGTTTGCATTTAAAAGAAACAGTTTGTTTTGGCTCAATCAATCTATAAGATCATATAACCAACCAAAGTTGAGTTTCTACTTAAGACAGTGAAACAAGACCACAGGGGCACCAAGTTCTGAATTCTGATAAGGAAGGTATTTAACCTTTGCTCGTCTTTCTCTCCGTATGGATTTACATCCTGGGCAGATTTTGTTCAAGATTTGTACAACTTCAGATACAAAATATGGATGGATTATTGTGTACGGAAAATTGATTACACCAAAATGACCTGCCATATATTTTGCATATCAAATGACAATTAGAATCTCCAATAGAAGAGTGAACTGTAAATAATGACGGTAGAATTTTCATAAGAAACACTATGAAGAAGTATGTCTAAGCAATACCTTCACATTGCTTATTGCTTCTTGCGCCACAAGTGGCACACTCGGACGTCGGATTTGGAAATCCCAACTTTGGATCAGTCACTCCGGCAGGTGTTTCAATGGTCAGTACAGATATTTTTTCCTGAAACACCCAAAGTTACTACTTAACATAAGGGCCAGATAGGTGCTCTTGGTAAAACTATAAGAAGTATGTCACCAGAGGTACGCAAGGAGAAAGAAACAACTAAATAATAATACAAGGAGAAACTATCACTTTAATAAAGAAGGTGATATTGCATTCTCGAACGATTGCAATTAATGTGCATATTCATCACTAATAGTCGCCCAAAAACAGAGGAAAATTGTGTGGTTGTGGCATAGCCATACAAAAAAGAGCACTTTTGCATCTAAAACATCTATGCCTATCCTTGAGAAGTTAATTCCTGACATTGCTTAAATACAAATTTTTTTGATATGCTGGCACTGTATTGAAAACAAAAATACTACGTACACAAATGTTATCTTTCAGGTGCACTCCCACTACACCTAATATTAAGTGATTTGTGTCAGAATAACAGATAGTAAACTGGGTAAAAAGTAGGCAACAGACAAGATCCAAACATATGCTAAAGAGAGTACATGTCATGCCAAATGCATAACCGTAAGGCCAAATTCATGAGTGCAGAAAACTGCCATGATGGACGGGTACAGAGCATTTAAAATATTTGCCGGTCGGGGGAAAAAAAAAGGTAAATCTCTGAGAAGGGCAAGAACAAAATAGACTTACGGCATCATTTTCTGTCAGCACATTAAAGTGAACTCCTGAAAGAATCCCATCTGGCACTTCATTCACAATACTGATGTCATCTTCCATGGAACTCGTGTGCTAACTCTAAAAGTTCAAATTTCTGAACCAGATTCCAGAAACAATTGGCAATGTTGATATACTCACAAAACATGACAAGGTGACAAAAATAAGAGCAAGGAGGAAATGCATAGAATTAATAATTAGATTAGTTACTAAAAATTAAGAGGACTTTATGAATTAAAATAACATCTACATATATTTGTAGCTGAAAGTGCATCAAGCAATGGATTCAGCACAGATCTGATATGAATTTTGTGGCCAATAAAGGCGGTAACATTTGGTGAAAGATCAGAATGACGATTTTAATTATGAATAAACTACTTTACGCGTAGTCCCACGATAATGTATTGCTAAGTTCATCAATAAATCAACATCTGATCCTCAAAAGAAGAATTAGACCTCCTATAAGAACAGAATTCTGCAAGATTTTAAATTCTAAGACCCTAAGAGTGATGACCGAAATAATAAAAAAGCATTTAGAACATAATTATAGCGACGGATTTCACTTCTACATAGATTACTAAAGCAAGAGGTCAAAAACATAGATATATACATTGGAAGTTACAAAATCAATAAAAGATGACAACCATTCCACTTTCTAGAGACAAGTTCAGGAAGCCATATTTCAGGAGACTCACTACTAGACTTTTCAATACAAAATAGATCATAATACTTCATCAGTGTACTGATATCAGTAAATGGCTAGGTTGTGAATATACCAACTCTGAAATTGTTATTTTCAAAAGTAGGCAGGTAGCAAACTTCACCCCTTCAAAATGCCAGTTTATCCAGCTACGTTTGAATCCTCGTGATGCCCAGTTGACACCTAAACCCCCACTCGGGAAAAAAAATTTGAAAAAAAAGAAAAACACACTACTCTCCCTCAAATTTCTAGAACACAAACTTGTACAGTACTATAGTTGTATGTATAGGTAACACACGTTGATCACTGTGATCATATAGGTATATTCACTCTGTACATTAGTAACTCTTATAAATATAAACCATCCGGACTTATCGATCAAGGCCCTGAACATCTGATAGTGTTTTACATCCACTAAGAGACATATAAACCCAACAAAGAATGTATCAAACATGCCTCCACCCTTCCCCCACCCCAAAATAAAGTACACAAAAAAAAAACTAAATATAAAGGAAAAGAGAATAATTGAATGTGTGAAGTTGCGTGTGCACTTATATCTGCATGACAACAGAGAACAGAGTCTCCATTGTCATACCCAATTAATACCTTACTCCCCACCCTGAAGATAAGGGTAAAAAACTCCTCAAAAAAAAGTCTGATTCTTACACAATGAATGCTACAACAACTAATCTCAAAGAAGATGTTCTTCATGGTCATAACTTCAATCTCCATTACTTGATTGTACGATTTTCCCCCAAATTCAGTAGACTGATCAATGCTTAATAAAGTGGTCAAAACTAAAATTAGGAAGTACAATCATAATTATAGAATCAAAAGATTCACTTTACCCAGAAAAAGCATGCAATAATAAGTCGACATTAATAATTTACCCCATCAAAAAAAAAAAAAGAAATTTTTACCCACCTACATTGCCCAGTTCATCTTTTCCTAACCCCTCAACAAACCCTTCAACCCAGTTATCAACAAACACATGCAAAAAACGATCATCACATCACATTACAGCAACAACAACAACAACAACCAACCCAGAAAACAAAACAAAATTCGATCAAAACCAAACAAAACAAAACCCAAAAAGAAAAAGGAAAAATCACCTGATATATGTTGATGGGTTTTTCTCTTTCACTGAAATTCTTCCGACCCACCACAGCAAATTACCTTAAGAAACGAAAAACCCAAAAACCCAGTTAAATTCAGCAACTTGCAATGCAGCATTCACCATTAAAACACACCCAAAAGAGAAAACAACATGAATTTCAATACCCATATAGCAGAAAATAAAAAAAGAAAATAAAAGTACAAAAATGATTGAAACTTTTCAGCATACTTTGTGTAGGGAAAGTGAAGAAGGGTGTTCCAGAGAAAGTAAGAGAGAGAGAAATTGTGAAGAAGAAGAACCCACAAAAATAACTATATGAAGCAGAAAAAATAAAAGAGAGAGAATCAAAGACACTGGGAATTCAGGACAATTAAATATAAAAGGGCCCCCCCACTGAATGGGAGGAATTCAAGGGGAAAAAATTTTAAAAAATAAAAAAAAAATGGAGAATTTTGTTTGGGGAGAAGCTGAGGAAAGCAGAGAAAGAGAAAGAAAAGAGTTATATGGGGTTTAAGCTGAAATTGAATAATTATAATAATAAAGGGTATAAATTAGGGAAAAGGGTAAAATAAAGTAGAGTATTATGTAGTGGAGTAAATAAAGAGGGGTGCGCCGCCGGTTACTTGCAAAAGTTGCTACAGTTGCGCCGAGTTCAAGACGTAGAAGAAGACGTGACAAATCCTTTGTGATTTGTGAAACCTGCTTTTTTTTTATATGTATACTCTATTTTATTTCTCTCTCGACCTTAGTTCTTTTCTTAATTTTTGTTTTTTGAGAGTTGTGAATTGTGAATTTATGATGTTGTTTTCGAGGGGTTTTTATATATGGCCAAGGAAAATTTGTTATTTGTGTAAGAATTTATTATTATTTTTCCAAAAATTAATTGATTAGAGAGTTTTGTTTTATTTCTTTAGAAAAATTGTCAAGAATAAGTAGTAAATATTTGACATGTCTACTTAAAATAAGTTAGATTTTGAATTAACTTCGGATAATCAAAGCTTGTGAGGTTTGCTTTTAGTGAATTGAGTAGGTCAATAACCTATTATTGTAGGTAATCCTTCTACGTGTCTAATTTTTATTGATCTAAATTTTCAATTTTTAAATTATTTTAATTCTAAATATTAAATAAATTTAGAGATGATCATGGGCCAGGCCGCGCCGGGATTTGGCAAAAAAAGTGGCTAGTTTCGGGCCAAAGCATCTAGTCGGCCAGAGGCAAGCCTCGGTCTGAAATTCCCGCGCCACAACCCACTAATTCGGGTCTTGTCGTGCATTCGTTCGGGTCGCGCGACAATTAGCCTAGTTTTTCATATTTAAGTCGCCTGTGTCCCAAGTTTTTGCCCAAAAAATCTGGTCCAAAACCCGCCCATTTTCGGGTCAGTTCCCTTGTTGATCGCCTCTAATTAAATTTAAAAAAAAATCCCTTCCCACCCAAACCCCCTACGACCATCCCCGCCCCCTACGACACCCCGACCACTGTGACCCTAAACCCCACCCACTGCGAACAGTTCCCCCCTGCGACCCTAACCCCACCACTGTAACCACCTCTCCCCACACCCCGCGTCCCCTTACGACAATCCTCGCCGGCCACCTTCACCCCCTGCGAACACCTCCAACCCCGAAACCACCGTCATTTTCTCCCTGCAACCATTTCTCCCCAACCCTTGTGACCATCCCCCATCCCCGAAACAGTAAACACCTCTCACACCCCGAAAAATCTCTCTCCATTCTCGCGAAGAAATGATGGGTGGTGATTGTGAAGAAATGCTTGCGAAGGAGGAAGGAAGAGTTAGTGGTGCTCAGTGGTGGTGGGGGCTTGTGAAGAAGGGAAAAAGAGGTGGTGGTGCTCGGTGGGGGGGGGTGGGGGTGGGGGTGTTGGGTGTGCGTAGTGATGTGGTGATTCCAAAAAAAAGAGGTGGTGGTTTGGGTGGGTTTAGTGGGTGGTGGAGCTAGGGTGGGGTTGGGATGTTGAGTTGTGGTGACCTGGTAGGGAGGAGGGAGAAATAAAAAGAGGCTGGAGAAGGTGGTGGCAGATCCGAGAGTGTGATTGAGGAGGGAGAAAAAGGGTTTGGAGTCAAAAGGAACTTTTTTTTAAACAAAAAAAAACAAAAATTTCCCATTGTTCAGTAACCCATCAAAAGCAAATACTCTCGACAAGTTTTGATTATTCTAAGTTATACAAAGTCTGGCTTATTATAAGTAGACCATACAAATGTTGGATTACAATTTTTCTTATTGTTTTCCATAAGAAATTACTAGCCAGAACAGACACGATCCTTGGTAAGCAATAAGAATCCTCTATCTCACTTGGTATCTCATCTTGTGTCGTCCCAACTCCCTAGTTCTTATCTTGACACCTCACTCACTTAGATTGATGATGTGCCATAATGAAAAGAAAGTGACACTGACTTATAAGATGAGACATTAAATAAGACATACATGATCTCAATTCACAAGAAAACTCTTACAACTTTTATCATATACTCAAGTTTACTGGGCGGATGATACACTTAAAGCTATTTATTTACTCATTGCTGATTTGAAATCCTCCAAATGAGTAAAACTCACACAAGGTAGAGATATAAATGAGCAAAACTCACACAAGGTAGAGATCAAAAAGACCAACCTTCGGTGGTGTACCTTGCACATGGTACACCGGGGTGCATGATGAATGCTCTTCAAAAGTAACACCCAAGTGACGCATTCACACAAAATTCAAACATGCGACCCAAAAGGCCTAGAAATCAGCTTACATACAACATGCGTACTATACATGTAATGAAAAACTGGATTGATCAAGTGATGCTCATGTCTATATACAACTCTATGTTATATTAGTCAAGGGTTCGTATCCTTGCAGCTTCATTTTTCCCTTCTTAATTTTTCCTTCTTTCTCTTTCTCTTCTTTTTGTGAGATGTGTTCCTCCCTTTTATTGAGTTACTTTACATATCAACTAGGATTATTAGTCCTATTATTAGGGTTACTAGTCATCATATTATGAACAGAGGACGTGACTCAGTTACTCTTATATATCAAAGGGGGTTACTTTCATAAACAAATGGGATTATTTTATAAACAAAAGGGATACTAATGAGTTTACTTTTATAAACGAATAAGGTTACTCATATGAATAAATGTGGTTACTCTGACAGATGATGTTAGTCTTATAAACAAATGGGGTCACTTTTATAACAAAAGGGATATTATGCATCTTACACTTATGAACGGATGGGTCACACTCACTCACATGAATAAAATGCAATTACTTTTGTGAACAATTGGGGCAACTCATATATGATTAAACTAGTCTTCTTTGCACGCGATGCGTGCGTGGATTATTTTCGCGATTATCATTAAATTTCATTTAAGTGTAATTTTGAAGAATGTAATTTACAATCATCATTAGTTCTAATTGAATATCGTTTGGTGTAATTACAAAATATAAAAATTATTTGATGAAGAAGTTGTTTTCTTGGTATTTTTTATTACTTGTTAATGGATGTTGGTATTGTTATTGCATTTCAAAGTTTAGGTAAAATTATAATTTTTGTCTTTGATTTTGTAATTGATTTGAAAACTGCATTAGTTATTTTAATTTGTTCTTCAATCATAAATTTTTTCTTTCACTACACATATTTTTATGAAAGTTTATTTTAGCTATTTTGAACTTCTTTTGATATACATATTTTAAATTAGGAAGACTACGATTGAGGAAAATTTCAAAATCTTAATAGAAATATTTTTATTGGTTGAAGGTTAAAATAAATAAGGTCGACGTATAATTTAACGAGATTACTTCAAAAAATGAATGGGATTACAGGTTACTTGCTATTAATTAAATCGTGTGTGCCTAGCAAGCTAAAGAATAGTGTAAAAACAATATCATAATTGATGATCCTCTTATTGTTGTTAGATACTTGATAATTGAAATGCAAGGAAGCCACAAAAATAAGAATTGGGTTTTACGGAGGTTTACTTGTTGCCTGTTGGAAAGGCTGGTTGCCTGGTTGCCTGGTTGGTGTATGTTTCGCAAGACGTATTTAATGATCAACAGCTGAATTAATATAGTACCAATTACCAAACTCCATATCATTTTTATTTGGGACTTGGGAGCATTAACTAGGCTCTTATTTAGAGCCAAGCCAAGGAGTCAAGGACAAAACGTTGAGATACTATTATTGGTAATAACCAACAATGGACGTTACCCTCGGCCACTTTACCGTTTGTTACACGGTTTGGGCAAATATTATTGGTTAAATTAATAAAAAAAATTACAAATTTTGCTTAATCATCACATATTTTGCGATATATTTTAATTAATATTATCTTATATTATCAATAAACTAAAGTTATGAAAACTTGATATTTAAATGTAATTTGAGGCACATTTAATAATATTCTATTTGTCTGTATTTCTTTCTTGAGTATAAATCACAAAAATAGTGTATCTGTGTAGTTACAAAGTAAAAAAAAAAATCCTTTAAAAAAAAAGTAAAAAAAACTATAAGTATAGCATAAACTAGTTTTCTATTGTAAATAAGGCCTTGTTCTTTTGGACTTATTTTCAGCAAAAATAGGTAAAAATAAGTTCAGTTCAGCAAAAATAAGTTCAGTTCAGCAAAAATAAGTAAAAATAAGTTCAGTTCAGCAAAAATAAGTAAAAATAAGTTCAGTTCAACAAAAATAAGTTCAGTTCAGCAAAAATAAGTTCAGTATTGTCTAATGTTGTAATTATTATTTTTGTTTTCAATATTACTATTAATATTGTTTTTATTATTAATATTATAATTATAATAACGATGAATTTGTTTTTTTATTTTTTTATTTTTTTAAGTTTTTAATTTTATTTATTTATATTTTTTTTTATTATTTATTATTTATTATTTATTATTTATTATTTATTATTTTATTTATTATTTATTATTTATTATTTATTATTTATTATTTATTATTTATTATTTATTATTTATTATTTATTATTTATTATTTATTATTTATTATTTATTATTTATTATTTATTATTTATTATTTATTATTTATTATTTATTATTTATTATTTATTATTTATTATTTATTATTTATTATTTATTATTTATTATTTATTATTTATTATTTATTATTTATTATTTATTATTTATTATTTATTATTTATTATTTATTATTTATTATTTATTATTTATTATTTATTATTTATTATTTATTATTTATTATTTATTATTTATTATTTATTATTTATTATTTATTATTTATTATTTATTATTTATTATTTATTATTTATTATTTATTATTTATTATTTATTATTTATTATTTATTATTTATTATTTATTATTTATTATTTATTATTTTTTATTATAAAATAATAATAATAAGTATTGATAATATTATGTTAATATTTATTGATTAAAATACTAATAAGTATTGATAGTATTATGTTAATACAGTTTACTTCAGCAAAAATAAGTTCACTTCAGCAAAAATAAGTAAAAATAAGTAAAAATAAGTTTAGTTCAGCAAAAATAAGTTCAGTTCAGTAAAAATAAAATAAGTTTAGTTCACTTCAACCAAAATAAGTTCAAAAGAATAGGGCCTAAATCTATTTTTTTTTTTTTTGTATATGCAACACGTTCTATTAATAATTGCAATAAGAGGAAGATGGACATTTAGAAAACACATGTGATGAGGTCAGATTATATAGAGGGGGAAGATGGGAAAAGTACTCATTCCATGAGGCCTGAGGGTAACGGTAATAGAGAACTAGTATTTTTTGCACACGATGCGTGCGCGAAAATCGTGGTGATATTGTACATGTTTCTTTTGTTTTTAAAAATCAGGAATTTACTCTCACTAAAAAAAAATGTGGTAGTTTTTTTAGGGGAAAAATCTGGCAGTTACATTAGAGCTTTTTTTTTAAAAAAAAGTTATATTACTTTTTTACCCTCATTAGTTATCTTGGAAGAATAAAAACATAAAGGATATTTTAGGGAACTCAAGTGGACACCAAAATCCTCAAGATCCCATATAATAGAATATATAGCTTTTCCAAACCCCCCTCTCTTTTCTTTCTTAAAAGAAACTCTAGTTCATCCATTGTCAATCTAACGGCTATCACTAGCCTCTTGGACGGCAGTAAGCCTACTCTTATCTTTTTGCATTATTTTTTTTAGTTTTTGTTAATAATAAAACTTCAATCTGATCTGTTGTAGAAACTTTTTTTGTCCATATGTCGGGTTATATCTATCCATATAATTTTTATATTGAATTTTATCTATCTCATCGTGAGATTTTGGGACTATGTTTCATTATCTATTGTAAATTGGTTCGTTATGGAAATTTGTGTGGTGTCGTCAGTCGCGATATATGTCAGACCTACTTCTACAATTAATTGAATCAAATATAGTTCTTCTTCAATTCTTCAAAATTACAACATACCAATAAACCCCCTCGTTGAATGCTTTATAAAACAACGATATGAAAGGAGTAGACACAATTATCATATCTCATCTGCAATAGCTGTTTTCCCGATTTAGAACTTTTTTGATTGCTTTCGAAATTCTTTTTACCCCTACACTTTCTAAAATACCATTAAAACTTGGTGGTCCCTACTTTCTCCTTCAAAATACCCATACATTTTCATTAACAAATGTTTTGTATTCAAAAAGTGTTGGTTCCCCACTTTTTCTCTCTGCCATTTAAAAAACTCCTCACTTTCTTTATGTAACAAGTATTATGAAACGAGGAAATATTGTTGGTTTTGATTTATCTTGTAAATGTCATAATTTTTTTGATTAACGAAATAATTTTTGTTAAAAATATAAGGGTAACGAGAGAGAAACCAAAAGCCAAGAATAAATAAGATGACGTTTGTTGCCAAAAATGTTTAATTCTATTTTCATTTTCTTTCCTATTTACTATGTCGACGAATAATAAAAGTTATCACTATATTTATTCCTTTTCCTACTTCTTCTAAGTGCAGGATAACCCCAAGAGGTTGTGGGGTTTTTTCTACCAATTGGGGCCCTCCCTTCA
Source organism: Beta lomatogona (assembly GCA_947646795.1). NCBI lineage: Eukaryota > Viridiplantae > Streptophyta > Magnoliopsida > Caryophyllales > Amaranthaceae > Beta > Beta lomatogona. Next base: position 2,164,427 of record CANSNZ010001191.1, on the reverse strand, counting down.
CCCCCATGGGGATGGTCTACAAGGTTCATAACTACTCCTCTTACTACAGGACGCTTACCTAGCCAACGCTTAGATCCTGCTCTACCCAACCTTTTCTGGTTCACTCCAACATTCCCCACTTGTCCGACTGTTGCTGAGCAGTTTTTGGATATCAAACGTACCTCCCTTGAAGGTAATTTTAATGTGGCCGATTTTCCCTCTCTTGCAATCAATTTCGCTACAGCACCCGCTACTCTAGCTAATTGTCCACCCTTTCCAAGTGCGATTTCTATGTTATGTATGGTCGTGCCTAAGGGCATATCGGTCAAAGGTAGGGCATTTCCCATTTTTATAGGAACTTCTGTACCAGATTCAATGGTATCTCCAATTATAACTCCTCTGAGATGTAAAATATATCTCTTGTCACCATCCCCATAGTGTATGAGACAGATGTATGTATTTTGATTAGGGTGAAAAAAGGAGAAATGAGGTCGAATGTATTGCAAGTGCAATTGTACGATGCAGACATGGTATCTTAAATTTGTAAAGTCTACCCCTCCCATGTAAATATTGGGCTCTGAGGAATGCAGTGGACTTCTGCAACTCCTCTGGTTCCCCGTTTTCCCATTCCTCTCTTCCTCCATCCTCTCCGGTGTATCCTTCCTCCATCCCCGTTTCTTGGGAGCCACCTCCCACCTCCTTCTTCAAACTCAACTTCGACGGCTCGGTTCACAGTACTTATGCAGCAGCAAGTATTATCATTAGAGATGCTGCTGGCCATCTCCACAAAGATGCAGCTTTCAACCTTGGATCTTCTTTCGTGTTCATTGCCGAGGCATATGCTCTTCAACAAGGGCTTCGCCTAGCTATCCAGAGCAATATTCGTCTACTCCAAATTGAAGGTGATAATCTTATGGTCATCAACTCAATTAAAGGTATTTGGTCTCCTCCTTGGCAGATTGCTCATATCATCCACGATATCCAAGCTCTTCTTCGTTCTTTCTCTTCGTGGGCTATTCGTCATGTCTACCGGGAAGCAAACAAAGCAGCAGATTGGATCGCCAATGTCGGTCATTTAGTTGGTTCTCAGTTTAATATAGATGACTGTGCTCATTCTGCTCTTCATTCTACTCTTGTAAACGATAAGGTTGGAGCTCCACTCGTGCGGAGGGTCCTAACCTTCTTTTCTCCTTACCTTATTAAAAAAAAAAATTGGGCTCTACGTTTGTGCGAGTGGGGTAGATCTTCTTATAAGAGAGCTGGGCTAAAATATAATACTCCCGTACTCTCAAAATTGGGATTTGGGAGGTACCTTGGTCCTTGAGGCTTGAAAAACGACATAATTTCCCTCTTAATATAATAGTAGTACTCATTAAGCAATTCATATTGTCAATATTTTAGAAGAGTTAGGCCCTCTTTTGATCTTAAGCTGAAATATGATGAATTGAACTACATTAAACTTAATGGAAAACGTTGAATTGAGCTATAATAAACCTCTTGAAGCACATTGAGCTGAACTGAATTGAATTTTTTGATGAAGCTGAACTAAATTGAATTGAAATGCGCTGAAATTAAGTTTAAAAGAAGGAAAATATGTCAGAAACAACCTTTTATAAGACATTTTTTGTCATAAACAACCTTTTAAATGTTTTTTTGTCAAGACAAACCTTAAACCAGAATTTTTTTGTCACATTAAACCCGATGACGTCACTCCGGCATTGACCATAGGTTTCCGGCGTTGACTCAGCTTTTCACACTTTTTTGCCCAGATTTCCGGCGTTGGCTCACCCCTTTTTCTCCGTTCTCTTCTCCTCTCTCCCTCCATCTCTCTCAGACATGGAAATCATCAAACTCCTCATCCCAAAAAACCCAACTTCTCCCCAACGAATTTCTTGACTTAGTCTTAACCCTCCCGCAAAACCCTGCACAAATATGTTGCTGGTTTATCACTGTCTCGCTGGCCAAAGACGAGCAGGAGGTGGTTGGGGTGTGGCCATGGAGGTGCAGGAGGTTGCGTGGAGAGAGAAAAAAGAGGATGACACTTATGGAGGAAGGAAGGAGGGAGAGTCCGAAAGGGAGGAGAAGAAAGAGCCGTGCTGACGCCAACGATGGATGGGGCCGTGGGGTATGGTCCGGTGGATAGCTAGGTGTCCGAAAATGGGGAAAAAGTATGAAAAAGTTATTTTTTTTATTGTCATTAACTGAGCCAACGCCGAAAACCTATGGTCAATGCCTGAGTGATGTCATGGGGTTTAATGTGACAAAAAAAATTTGGTTTAAGGTTTGTCTTGACAAAAAAATATATAAAAGGTTGTTTTTGACAAAAAAATAACTTATAAAAGGTTGTTTCTGACAAATTTAGACTAATAAATGAGAATCTCTATAAAAAAATGAGGAGAGCATACCGTTAAAGAGAAACACGCATGTGAGTTTTTCCATATAAAAGAAGAATAGGGAGAATGACTAACATGAATTAGTGGATTGTTCCACCTATTGACAAATGATTTTAGGATGAAACTTCATTTCATTTGTATGCGGTCAAAATCTTTTTCCGACATAAACTTTAAAACAATAAAACTATTTCGAACACAGCTAGTTTGGCCTAGCTAGACCCTGTTGATGTTTGAGCTATTCTCTTGTGTAGTGTTGAAGAGTTTCATTATATAGAAGTGGAACCAGTCCTAACCAAAATAGTAATTAGTTCTCACAAAAAGATGATGTTAGTAATTTAGGAATTATTGACATAAAACATCCCATATTTTATTTATCTTCTCATAATAATCAAATCTAATATGTTAATTTTTAAGATGAGTGGAAGTTATTCTTCACTTTTTAGTTCCTAGTCAAAATCCCTTGTACTAATAAAGGTAAAGGATAAAAAAAAAAGAAGGAAAGTAAAACATAAGAAGGTCGAGAAATGATCATCTTTAGCATAGAAAATTATTAAAGATGGAAGTTAGGGTGAGAAATAAAAGGTGGTCGAAAAAGTGTCAACTGTGAGATAGAATAAAAAGACGAGTTCTTTAATAAGGAATTAAAGAGAAGTGCCTAGTAGTAAAAAAAAAATTAGAGGGAATGCTAGTCAAGTTCAAGGTCAATAAGTACATATAAATTTAATATAAAACTAATAAGCTAGTTGATTATGATAATTAAGTTTATATTTAATAAAACTACTCAAGTTTAACTCACAACAATTATACTTCTAAGTTTTAAGAAATAAGTGTTAGACTAATTGAGTTCGGTGCTAACAAGTTTAGATAATAAGTTCAACTCGAATCTAAAAGGTTATGTCTAGTCAAAGCAAGAGAAAAATATGTACCCTAACTTGATTCATAAGATATGACTATCATCTCAAGACTCTGGCCTTTCTACTGTTGAAAACTCCCTTTATATAAATGATATTAATTCATTAAAATCTCGTCTATTGTCAAAACGTTCACGAACTCTAGTATTTTATAGTACTCCATAGTTTAATCTTCCTCTTCTCCCAGACAAAAAAAAGGGCATCACATATTCACATGTCAAAAGACTGAAAGAGTACCAAATCTTGTGGTAATAGCATAAAATTTCAGTAAGTTTTGGCCTTTACCATCCCTAGATAAAAAGCTTATTGTCATGTCTCATCCTTGAAAAACTGAAAGATTCATCTTATATTGGGAAAAGGGCATTATCAATGCCATGGCTCCCTAACATGTACTAATAAATAAACGTACTTTTTGTGTCTATGTAATCTTATTCAAAATAGCAATCACCTTGTTTGTGCTACATATTTTTTTTTTACTTTAAATAAGTGAAAATATTTCTTAATTAACATATATTTACTTTCTGATTAACCAATTGGTGCAAATTTCTTGTGCAAACTAACAATAATCAAAGTTCTATACATAGATTCGAGGCGGAACATATAGGGGTTTGGATTATGTTAATCCCATTGTAAGCACCAAACTTGACTTTACTAGCCTAACCTAATCTAACCTAATTTAATTATTAATTAATTATATGTAATTAGTCATTTTATTGGCATTGATTCTTGTGAAAGAAGGAATGTCTTTCCTCTATCATATCATCTCATGTGAGAGTCCATTATTTTGGCGAGGGAATATATTTCTGCCTTGGTTCTTTATTTATTTATTTTCTAAAGTTTTGTTCTTGGAGTTGTAAGCTAGCTAAAGTAATAGTAGTAGACTGTAGGTATTTAGTAATAATTATAATAACAATATTTATAATGATGGAGATATTAATAGCAACACTATTGTTGTTGATGTTGCTGTTCTTTGGCCTCGTTTTTTTGGACTGGGAGAAATTGAATTGAATTGAATTGAACTAATAATAATAATTATTATTAATAATTAATAATAATAATAATTTATAATAATAATAATAATAACATTTATTATTTTTATTTTAATAATAATAATAATTATTATTATTATTATTATGATTATTATTATTATTATGATAATAATAATTATTATTATAGTAATTATAATTATAATAATAATTATTATAGTAATTATAATTATAATAATAATATTAATTACTATTATATAATTACAATTACAATTATAATTATAAGAATAATTATTATTATAATTATAATTATAACTATAATAATAATAGTAATAGTAATCAATAATAATAATAAAAGTTAATAACAATAATAATAATAATAATAATAATAATAATGACAACAACAATAATATTGAGTCGAACAAAGGTGAACTAAAAATAAGTCCAAAAGAACAGGGCCTTAATACATTATCATCACCATCATGGTTATCATCTAAGGTTATTTAACTTACTAAAACTTGTTTTTAGAACTTATTGAAATCAATATGAATTTATTATAACTTATAGAAGTATTTTTCATAATGAGTCTGATAATTTGAACAAAGTACTAACTTATTGAAATTTTTCTAAATTTATTATAACTTGTTTGAATTTATTTGAACATTAACAAACGTATATGAATTTATTTAAATTTGTATGATTTTTTTCTCCAAATAAGTTAAACATAATACTATGAGAAGAATACCCGATGGTGTAACAAGATGGCTTGGGATGACAATCTAGTCTGGATTCGACCATGCATGGTCTGCTGCATTTAATTTCGAAGGAAAAAATCCGAGTCGACCCCGAAAAAAAATATGAATCCAAATCCGTTGAAAAAGTCCGACTCCGAGTCTGAGGAGGGTCGGAGTCGGATCCCATAAAAAAAAAACCAACATCCGAATCCGACTCCGACTTTAAGGCAAATAGTTTTTTTTCATACTTCCTCCGATCTGTTTTAAATGAAACGTTTGCTTTTTCACGCAACCCAACGCACTTCTTTAATCATTAATATCTTCAGTTGTGCACACGTAAAAAATATAAAAAAGTTATAATTTGATAGTATGCATCGAGACGAATCTAACAAGATCCCACTTGACTATGTTTTTTCTTTATATAATGGCGATAAATTAGGGTCAAAATTGATCAATGAATAGTGTCATTTCACCCAATGTTTTATTTAAAACAGAACGGAGGAAGTATATATATATTAATGTATTATGCATGTATAATCTGACTCCGACTTTGAGACAAGTGTATTATATAAGATTTTTACATAAGAAATGATTGTTTAAAAAAAAAGTAAGATTAGATTATTTGTATTATAAAAGATTTTTCTATTAAAAAAATGGAGCAAAAAAAAAGTCGGATCAAGTTGGAGTTAGATGTTTGGGTTTTATGTCAGATTAGATTGGATTTTCGGAGTCGAAGTCGAATTTAAAATCCGACTTCTTGTGGAGTCGAAGTCAGATTATGCATAATTCAGTCTAAGTCCGCCGTTCTCATCCCTAAAATGACTCCTTAGCTTAAACCTATTCTTTTTTGTCATATTAAGACTTGAAAGATTCTATGAAAGTTGTTGCATGCCAGTGATGCTACGCTAGGAACCTGATACTTCTGTATATATGTTCATTTTAGCTAGTGTTGTGCCCACCTCATTCCCTCCCAAGAGCCAAGTGCATTACATTGGGTATTAATGATAAAAAGGTGTGATAAGTGGATGGCTAGCATTTCTAGTTTTCATCTTCAAAGATAAGAGCTTCTAAGATAAGAGTCAAAGAACAAATATACTATATATTAAAGCTAAAACTATTTGCAGCAATATTGTGCTGAAATTGGATACTTAATCACCAAGATGAATGGAAAATGTGGATAACTATGTTTTTTTCTTATATAATTATGCGAGATAACTTAACAAAGTTGGTTAATGAATAATGCCAAAAACAAAATGGTGCAACTATAAAAAGAAAATATTACAACTTAAATTTTTAGAAAAAATATTTTAACTAAAAAATGAGAATCTATACAAATATATTAAAAGGCGTTCCTAAACAAGGAACGACGCCACGGGCACTCTTCCTTAGGTTGCTTTATAACATGTTATCCATATACAATAAAAAAAATAAGAAAATGCATTGTCTAAGATTTGATCTTGCCACCTCAAGTTTATATACTACAGTCTTTACCACAACCAAGTTATATTTGATGTTATCATTTCAAAGTAAAATATTAATAAATGGAAACTATAATTATCCGGGGTAGAGCCCGAATCTAAAAACTAGTTTAAGATGAAAAAGAACCAAGCAAAAGTTTAAGTCGAGCTCATAATTCCGGCAGAACAAAACGCCGAAAGTATGCAATTAGGAAAAATACATCACAGAGGCTAGTTGGTGACAAAGGAATGGGGTCTACTCGCCAACTATACCGTCTCGACCACATGTGTTCAGTGATTCTCTTAGAGCATGTACAATAGGTGAGTGAGCTTTTGTTGGTCTTTGTATTTTTTTCATTCTCTCTCCTTTTCTTCTTCCTAAACCTCACATCCCACTAACTCTCCACCAACTCATTTTTTTTCTCACAATGGGTGGACTAGTCTTACTTTTTATAAATTTGGTAAAATAAATTACATTAACGCCCTCTCACATGGCACCTAAATACAACCTACCCCAAAGCCCCCCAACCCCCCAATGAGAATCGAACCCACAACCTGTGGGGTGGAAGATGAAATGGCTTACCACCCTTCCACTCCCTCACTCTCAAAATGGACTAGTCTTACTTGGCTTTTCTATTTCTCTCTTTTACTTTTGCTATACCCCCATCATATACTCTCTTTCCTATCCAAAATATTTTAATCTTATATAGAGTAGATAATTTGTATTCATGTTTTAATTAGTGATATATTAATCATTTTATGTACATTTTAATAATTTTAGGTAGGAGAAAGTGATTAGAAAGAAAGTAGGTTGGGAAAAAATATGGGAAAATATATCAAATTTGGGCGCAATTAATAGATAAAAAAAATTATAACTGTTACCGTAATTATTTTTTAAAAAAATTATAAGCTGATTTTTTTTTATTTACTTCAAAACAAAAAAACAATCTTGTACAAAACTAATAAACAACAACAATAAAGCAATCTTGTACACATGGCATCACGCCATTCGCTGCTATGCACGCCATCCAAGGCCCAATTGGTATGGCAGACAAGACCAACCCATTGCAAGAGCTAGTTGCCCCAATTAGACCTGGACATGGGCCGGGCCGGGCCGAACCTGTTCATGGGCTCACCCTGTGGGCTTGAGGAAATGGCGGGTCGGGCCAGGACCGAGCCCGTGAGTAGCGCGCCGTGCCGGGCCCGAAATTTCCAGATTTTGTCCACGGCCCGACCTAGGGGCCTGGGGGCCGGGCTCGTGCCTCCTGCGGGCCTGGCCCGTGTTTTATGTTGTTTTTTAGCATTCTTGGCTGTTTTAGGCTAAAAAACAAAGAAAATGGGCGTTTGGCCCGCGGGCCATATAGGCGGGCTCGTGCCGGTGCGGGCCTGAAATAAAATTTCTTGACCGTGGCAGGTCCACGGCCCAAGGAGCGGACAACGGGCCGGGCCTGGCCTTGATCGGGCTCGTGTTGGGCTGGGCCCAAACTGTGTCGGGCCGGGCCAGCACGGGGCCGACCCGGCCCGCGTGCTGGCTCGGCCCATGCCCTCCTCTAGCCCCAATGGTAAAACCAAGTAAAAGCTAGTTTTACTTTTCGTAGACAAAGTAGGACCAACCCCATTGTACATGTTCTTAGGCTTTTGTTTTTTTTGCCTCTTAACTCTTATAATTCCTCCGTTCTGTTTTAAATGAAACGTTTGCTTTTTCACGCAACCCAACGCGCTTCTTTAATCATTGTATTTTTAGTTGTGCACACGTAAAAAATATAAAAAAGTTATAATTTGATAGTATGAATCGAGACGAATCTAACAAGATCCCACTTGACTATATTTTTATTTATATAATGGCGATAAATTGGAGTTAAAATTGATCAATGAATAGTGTCATTACACCCAATGTTTCATTTAAAACAGAACGAAGGAAATATGTAAACTCGTAATCATGAGAGACAAAACCCTTTCGTTTTCTTTTGTGGATAATTTCTATACATAGACATGATCTTTGACTTGCATATCTATTTCTATACATAGACATGATATTTGACTTGCATATCTATTTCTTTTGTAGTACTTACTAAGATCGCAATTATTGAAATTTATGTAAGCAAACAGCATGTACGGAAAAGTGGAAGTACTATCCATATTGTTTGGTATTTCTTAGACCTGATCAACATCAGTCCGGCTCGGCCCGGTTCTTGGGCGGGTTTGGGCAGTTTTTTTTGGCCCGCGGGTCAGGCCCGACCCTTTTTTTTTTGGACGGGCTTTGGACAAGACAAAAAAGACATTTTAGGCTAATTTTTTGGCCCGGCCCGTTTTGACCCGAAAAAACCCGCTCGGCCCGGCCCGGCCCGAAATAACGGGCTTTGGGCACAATTTTTTGTCCCGGATTTGGGCCCGGCCCGGTCAATGGGCAAATTTTTTTTGGCTCGGCCCGGCCCCGCCCGGCCCATGATCACCTCTAGTATTTCTCTTATTCTAACAATTAAAGTTTCAAACCAACACCTTACCACTTTCGTTGGTGCATTTTAAACTGTTCAAGACGGGCCTATAAAAGCACAGGACATCCTTAAAACTTTGGCATAAGTTACCTCAAGTAAATCTTTGCACGGTCCACACACCTAGGTGTATAGTACAATTACATGAGGAGCTATATTATTTTCTTAGTTAGAGATTACTGATAAAAATTGCTCATTTGAATCTCTTAAAATTAACAAATAAGTAGAAAAATAGCTTTAGGTATTCTTGTAAGAGAAAGTCTGAATGAGCAAACCACTATTAGAGTATTAGTTGAACTACAAAATAGTAAAGGCCACAAAATAGAGAGAAAAAGGAGTAAATTTTTGAATTTTATATACAAAAAACAAAAAAAAAACTGATATTAAGCAAGATACACAAACAGTTAATTAATTGAGCCCGTTAATATGACTTGAGAGCAATTGTTGAAATTCTCTTTGTATCTACTTTTGTCCTCTTTAAATGAGGTTGATTTCCATATAGACAAAGTTTTGGAACTTGGAAGTGATACTTATGTTAAGGGACCTTATAAGATGCTAAATCTGAGGAATTGTTTAGAAGTAAATAGTAAATACACTAAATGACAGATGTATTTCTTATCCAGAAATGCCATATTATAACTTAAACAAGAAAAAAAAACTTAATAAAGAGAAGGAAAGAGAAGATTGATAACTATTAGGATTATTGATTATAAGCAGGTAAAATAATTTATCTCAAGAAATAGGCACTCTGCACTCCTTTCCCATAATAGATCTTATATGACCAAATAAGAAGGAGCAACCAGAGATAAGACTACGATGGTGAACCTATTGGCCCTAGTTTGGGCTCTTATTTTAGAGTCTTCATGATTCCTTTAGATTTTATGGTCATAAATAAATACAATCATGAGATCCAATATTCACAATAATTTTAGGTTTTGAAGGATGCACTCAAAATAATTCTAAACATTAGATTTTCATGGTCATATTTATTATGACTACCATAGAAATACCCCTATACTATTCAATTTATTAGGTAACTACAGTTGGTAGTTACAACTTACAACTACCAACTTACAATTGTTAGTTATAGTAATACACTAATAGGTAAAAAAAAAAATCCACATTGATGTCTAATATCAGTAGGCCTACATCATCAGCTTTCGGAACCAACAGAGCCAATTTTGATGAGTTCGATTAGCAAGATTAAATTCTCAATACTATGATGCCAATTATATGACGGCGAGCGCTTGTGAATCCCACTAACAGAAGCCGATTGAAAGGGACGATTGACGTTTGACATACAAAGAGAATATGATACTCCCTCTGCCCGAAATCAATAGTCACATAAACTATCGTGGTCGTGGAGCAACCATATTCATTGGAAATCTTGATCTACCACCTATTAAGTGGAATAGTTGTTTGGTTGAACATAGGAATTCATATTCCATGAAAAGTTATTTACTTATTTTCCCGTATATAAACTTCCTCCATTTATAGAGGTAAAACTTCCAGCAATTTCCCGACATACAAAGAGAATATGATACTCCCTATGCCCGAAATCATTAGTTGCATAAACTATCGTGGAGCAACCATATTCATTAGGAATCTAAATCTACTACCTATTAAGTGGAGTAGTCGTTTGGTTAAACATAGGAATTTATATTGTGTGAGATTATTTACTTATTTTCCCATATAGAAATTTCCTCCATTTGTGGAGGTAAAACTTCGTACGAAGTGAAATTTCCCAAGTTTTTATTAGGCAATCAAACAAGCTCTTATAAAGAGTCTTTTTGTCTTTTCATGTTACGTATTCAATTAGAAGCAATTGATATTTATGTGACAAGTTGACAACTAGATTCATAAGGAGTAATGGAGTGTACACCATCAACCATTCTCAGATGTGTGAACCACATTCCATTGATCAACTATGAGAAAACAATACTCCATGAGATGGAGAGCAAAAAGAAAAGAAAAGAACATTCGGCGTATTGAAAGACCAAATTTAATTAATTGCACAAGAATTGAACATCGCCTTTGAGTTACAGATATGTAGCCTAAACCAGAATATAAAACATTCTAACAAAATAGTATCATACAACCACCAATAAAAGGAGCAGAGTAACATTTTTTCTTACCTTCACTTTGATTATGATACATGCCTCCCTGCTCGGTCCTGTGTATCAACTCCTGTACCAGTGGAGGATATCTTAACCCCAATATTGGCGCAACGGGGTTTGTTTGTACTCATTTTCCTGCAAGCTCGCCTTTCCAAAACTGCAGCAGAAAACAAATAACAGCTGGAAGAAAAAAATCCAGCTCGGCCCACCGAAAGAACTATGAAACAACGATCATCACCAAATGCTTATACTTGGTTCTTAAGCAGGTGGTGCATGTTCACGTATAGTGTCTGCCAGTTTATTTCTTTCCTCTTCGTTCTTAACTCTTATTAGAAAGGTACGAGCAACTGCTTTGTCATTTGCTCCACTATCATCCTGCATTAAAAAGGAAATCAATTATTTCTACAAAACAAAAAGGCAATCTCGTGCATCATAGCTTGGCATGTGAGAATGTAACATGAACTATCAAGAGGAGACACACTATGCCAAGAAAGGTGAAGGATGATGAATCGGGAAACGGGAAGAAGGCTATGGATATTACCAAAGAAAAACTATAGATATCTAAATGTGAAATAAGGGAGTAGCAGGCTCCACTTCAATTGAAGTTACATAAATGCCCCCAAATATTCACATTTAGATATCTAGCCTTTCTCTTAACAAAGAGCTGGAATCTAACATTTTCAATTAATGTCAGAAGATGTTCGGAAAAAATGAAGGGTAAAAAGGGAAGATTATGCAAAAGCTGAATATCAAAGAGATGTGTTTAACAACCCATGCTTACAGGAAGCTCAGAAGTCACTACATTTAGTTTTGTTTTCTTTACTTAGAGCGACACCTAAGAAGCAGTGCAACAGGCTAATGCCACGAGAACAGATATACAAAAGGTAAAATCAATGTACAATACCGAAGTATGGAATATGGTCACGATAGCATTTTTCTGCAAATTTGTCTTGATGCCTGAGTAGAGTGAAGCATTAAGCATTATTCTTCCAACCTACACTCGCCAATATAAATCATAGTCAGATAGAGTAGCTTGGCAGCTTAACCTAAAAAGCATATAAACAGTAACCTTTCAATGAGTGGGAACAAAAAGGGAAGTATCAGAAACATACATCATTACGAACAAGTATCCTTGGCTTAGATTCCTTGGTACCCTTGCTGGCACCCTCCTCACATTTGATGAAGAGTTGGCCTGTACCTTTATCTTTCCACGGCTCTTTATCAGCTGGATCAGTTGACTGATCAATAGAGAAAGAAGCAATCCTTAATATAAATGCAAACAGCAAACCAAATAGGCAAAAACATTCCATAAAACGAAAGCGTAACTAAAGTCTCCATTAAGTAATATGCTCCTCAACCATCATGTGACGCATAAGCCGAGTCTCTGTCCTAAATTCTGGTGATAAAACATCATTTTTCTATCAACTCTTTAGGTAATAAAATAGGAAAAATTGTTTTAAATAAACTGACCTTTAAACCATCTTCCCATATTGAGTCAAACTTTGGATTATTCCTGAACAAGTTAACCCAGTAGGGGTCCTTTTGTTTATTGAGTCAATATACCTGCAACCTGAACAAGTTTTTTTTTAATAACTCCTTATATCTTTCCCCTCTCAAAAACAAAAAAAAATTCCTCATACCTTCACTCTTGTGATTCAAACCTAAACTAATCTACCACCACCTCCCAGCCACCCCTTCACCCCAGCCACCAGACCACCGAACCACCCACTCCCGAAAAACTCATCCACTCTCTTGAAATACCCAACCTATGCCTCGACCAACCCAACCCACACCATAAAAAAAACTCATCCTCTGCCCTGATAACCCCAACTCCCAATTCCACCTTGAACGGACAAATGGCTCACCAACCTCATCAAAACGCCTTATTTTGGGGCGGCTGAATCTCAGGCAAACTTAAATACCAAGTTCACCCATTCAAATTTCAAAAACATCACAACACCAAAAGAATAGTGCAAAATGGGAGCATTTTGGGAGAATGATGGAGATTGTAAAAGAACACGATTTTGGTTGCTGATGGATCCATGTTTTGCAGCCTCTCCATTCATCCTCATTCACTTCAAGCCCATTGGTCGAACCCATTCGCCATTGGTTGTTATCGTTAGTGAGTGGCGATAGTCGGGATAATAAGGTGGTTGTTTGATGTGGGCTTGTAGTTGTGGTGCTTGGGGTGGTGGAAGAGGGGAAGGAGAAGGTGGTTGTGGTTATGGGTTTAATGATGAGCAAGGAGAAGAAAGGAGCCATGGAGGTTGTGAGAGAGTTAGGGAAGAGGAGAAATAGTTTTTTTTTCTTTAAAAGATGATATTAGAAACTAAGACCAATTTAATTTGTTAAAATAAAATGATAAAATTAAATTTAAAAATATAAAAATTAGACCAATCAAATGGCAACACATGTCATATTTAACCTACAAAACAAGTTACAAACAGGTCAACACTTTTTTTGGGAAAATACCCCTAAAAGTTTAACTTACCATAGAATAATCGAAAATGACTTAAAAAGAGAAGATAGCCTAAATGTTAGCTTCTTTAAAACAATTTTTCCAATAAAATATTGGCAACATGTATAAATGAGTATAGCAATTATCCTGCAAACATGTGACTCGTGACAATCAAGTACCAAATTCACATTACCAGGTATATTGAATTTCTAATTTGAAAATGTGTGACACTACAACCCACTTCTCAATCCCCTCGAGGAATTATGTGGATGATATATCAAAACTAAGGTCAATGGCGTATAATATGCATTCAAAAGAGGAGAATTACACGGAAAGTCTTTCTTTCAGACAGTACCTTAACATAGAGCTTGCACTTGGTTTCATGCACCACAGCAATACCCTTCTCTTCAGAACTTTTCACAGATGGGCTGCTAGGCTGCTCAGGCTCATTGTCTGCAGATTTATAAGCAACAGTCAGAAAAGATATGCATGTACACCTCAATGAAATTCCAACATGATTATCAGATAATACAGGACTTCAAATATGATCTGTCCCTTAGAAGTATCCAGAAAGGGCTGCAGGTTAATATCAAATAATGGAGAGTTTACATTTGAAGTTATATTATTTTATAGATAAAAATCCACAAAAGTACACAGAAGAGGAAACATGGAAAGAAATCAATTTTGAACTAGAAAAAGAGTAACTATAGACAGAATGCTGGAACCTAAGTCCACCAATTTGTCATGATTACACCAAACATACAGTAAGAGGGACAAAACAGCATGTCCCTCCTCTCCCTTTCCTTCCAAGCTGTGTATTACAACAACCTGTAAATGTCATCTGGTTTTCCAATGCAAAGAACCCAGCAACTTACAAAATACAACTACAAATTCAGCATTAAGTTATACTTGCTCATAACCCAACCCAGCCAACCTGTATATCTATATATAATGTTCCTGAATCCTTATACATAATACTATGCATAGTTTTGTTCGTATACTTGTGTTGCACCAATCATGCCCGATTCACCAGACGTTGCGTTTTACATGATTGTTCTCTTCCACCATATCAAATTAATTCCCGTATCACGCAACATTGAGCAAATCATTTCATCCTTCTCTGGCGTGTTTTAGTTATTAACAGACTCAGATGATATGTGAGGTGATAAACAATTGTAAAAATAATGATTAACAAGTATACGCTCAGGAGAAGCACATTGATTTTCTATTATTCCTCTTCAGCACACGAGTTCATAAGAAAGGCTACATCAAAGTTTATTTCCTTGAAGATCAATAAAGCTGAGATAGTATATAGTATAGACATTAAGAACAAATTGGAAACATCAAACATATGGAGAACTCCACACTTCAAAAGAGCTTCTAAGGCTGAGGAACAACTGGCTTTTCCCTAGAATATAATGAGTTATCCAAATCAGCACATAAAACATCTCAAATCAGCACTGTCATTTAATTTTTGTCCCCCCTAACTAAAGCACATAAGAAGAAAAGGGGGAGGGGGGGAGTTACATTCCACTAACCCTCCCATCTCAATCTATCCCCTCCATTATAATTTTTCATGTCATACTGAAAATAAGATGCATATCATACCTTCATCAACACCCGCTTTAGCAGTGTCATTTGAAGTGGCCGGTTTTTGAATCCCTATAAAGAACATAAATATCAATTATCAGCAGAAAGAACAACAATGAGCACATCCAATGAGTCACCACATCCATTCCTGAGTAAACTTCTTCAGGACTATCCGACTATCTCGAGAACAAAATGATATTATGTATTGACAGATATCTCAGATGCTTTTTGTCATGCAAAAAAACCCTACCATATGTGAAAGCTGATTGACTGTTTGAGGAAGTTCCAGCGTTCCACGCACCAAATGATGGCATTTGACTGTTGGAGAATGTTCCAGAACTTGTAGAACTCATAAAGCTAGCAGTGGGTGTCGATGAGACTGCTTGATTGTTGGATGATACTCCAAATTTAGGTGAAGTCGAAAAGCTAACCGTTTTGGTTTGTGACAATGATTTAGAATCGAACGCCACTCCACTGCTCCAAGAACTTGCAGGAGCAGTGCTTGCACTTTGTGAAAGAGCTGGAGTACTGGCAGATAATCCAAAGCTCCACGAAGGAGCTGAGTTTGCAGATGAGCTAGCAACTGAGGCTTGGGTGCTGGAAGCTCCAGAGTTCAATGAAGGTATAGGGACTGCATTGGCACTGGGCATACCAAATGTAAATGTCCCCGAAACAGATGTCAATTCCTTGTTGTTTGTTTGTGGTGAATTTTTCTTCTCAGTGCTCTGGATTCCAAAACTAGACATACTACCTTCACTACCAGCATTTGCTTTTATCCAGTTAACAACATCAGTAAATTTCCCCTGTTTAAGACAGAGTAATCGATACTGTTGTTATTGACCATGAAAAACTAGATCATAAAAGAATGACTTAATGAATGCAAAAGATTAGAGATAAAAGAAATTATAAAAAGCAACAAGAACAATCACAAAGCGAGAACATGTAGTTTCAAAATTTTGATATAAACAATGAAGCATACTCTACTAGAAAATTGACTAGCAAAACATATTCAATATGCTCCATAAGTGTCTTACAACCAAATTTTAAGAACAAGGTAATGCTGGCGCCTGAGCATATAAGCAATTATACTACTTTCGCATCACCCGTCTGACCAAGAGAAAAGAACTATCACAGACTTTCTAGAAGTAAAATTGAAGTGTGCCAATTGCACGACAAGAATTAGTTTAGCCTTAAAACTTGATTAGGCAAATAATGTGACATGCAGCCAATAAGAACAACATAATTTGGCAACCATCCAGTATAAATAGTAAAGTATCTGAGAGATAATTTGCTTTGGTAAGAAAATGGGGTCACTGACACATTGGCAAATGAAACACCTCAACTAGCCAATAAATAAGCTAAAGTAACTCCAATGTTATGCTTCCTTTGTTGTGAAATAAATGTAAAACTTCTCTATTTTATGTGAGCTTTTTGAGAGAAGTGTTACATTTATTTCAAAATGGTGGAAGTATGAGCCAGAATTATCCCAAATTGCCGGAATTAGCGTTTGCACTACACATACCGACCTCAGCAGATTTTCCCTCTTTTTTTCACTTTCTCCCATTTGTACCCATATTAATATAAGGCTTTGATAGAATATAGAGGTGGACACTTTGCTTTAAAATTCATCTTGAATCTCTTACAATATATTTAGACTTTAGAAAGTATATTGAAAGTATGATATCTTATATCATCCAAATAATGTTTTGTAAATTATAACAATGAGCGAATGTTTTACAAATTGGTCAGCTACATTTGAAAAGGAAAACATAAGCAATGGTAGTTTTATTATTAATATATTGTCGAAATTTCTTTCATGAATAACAATATTGGTAAATAGGAGCCTAAATAAGTAATTAACACTAGAAACACAAGATTTGACATTAATAACACTAATAATTAGAAAGTCTGATAGAACCAAAGTAAGCAACCATAATTAGTCGCACTCAATACTCCAATTATTTTACTTTGATATTAGATATCACGTAGTAGTATATTCATCAAGCATAAGGTAACGATCAAGTAGTCACAAAAAGAACAAAGGAAATTCGTATTGGAAAACCCCATTTTTGGCCTTTTATATTTGGTAATTAATTTATTTCATCTTCAATGTCATGACCTTTATGATGTAATTTGTTCAAAATTTTCATTAATTATACTCAGTGAGGTTAATTAAGGTTGATTATTTTCATCATGGCACATATTTGCACAAGAAAGACACAAATTGTACAAAAGAATCACAATTTCGCACAAAAATCATTTCAAGTGGTTATGTATGATTGATTTTTGTATTTTTTTTTTCCAATTAAATACTTATTTAATATTAATAAACCTCAAAAGTTTAATTAGCGAAGAAAATTAACAAATTTCAACATTAATGTCACAAATAGAATAAATAACACTACAATGCCATTTGATAGAATAGATTATTTTTCCGGATATCAGGGCTGCCAATGAGTATTTAGGACACCAGGAGTAGAAAACAAAGCTTTTGCGATGGAGCTCACTCCTTTTCAGATTGATAACAAAGGAGTATAGCTTGTAGCTTGCTTGCCCACTATCTACTAAACATACATCCCATGCTCGCCTCCTCCCCTATATCTAAACTTTGACTTAAAGTGAAGTAAAATCAAAAGTGAGAAACGGGACCTTTGAAGTTTTGTGAGAAATCACAGGAAAAAAAAAAGCTGAAACTAATTGGAAGGTCACGGGAGAACTTCTAACTAAGGTGACCTACTAAACATGCATCCCATGCTCGCCTTCCCCCTTCCCCATATCTATAGTTTAATTTAGAGTGAATTTTCTTTAAAAGTGAGCAACCGAAACTCTGAAGCTTTGCAGCCAATTGAGAAATAAAAGAAAATAAACAACTATTGAAACTACATGGAAGGTCATGAGACAACTTCTAACTAAGGTGATCCCTCTCACTTATTACCAAATTTGGTAAGTTGGTGATTTGGTGTCTGCACCTTCTACAGCACTCCAATACAAAAAGGTAAACATGATGCCACCAAGACAGAGCTCTTGATCGACCAAATTGTCGCTGGAAGCTTCTTCTTTAATATTTTCAACAACCCTTATTATTTTTCACCAATTTAGTAAAAAGTCCCCCAATTGCCACATCTGTATTTCTAAATCTTCTACCCACAACGTATAACAATCACCCTCCACATTCAGGGGCTGTTCATAATGGCTTTTCTGTTTTGCGCACGCAACACACTTACAGTTTATTATTATTTGGCTTTTAGGCCTACATTAGGTATCTCCATTTTTTCATGGTCGGGTCCAGCTCCACGCCTCCCACCCTCCCTTTTTGTAAATAAAGTAAAGTGCAAAGAAAAATAGGGGAAGTGAGGATAACAAGTCCTTTGACTAAGAATAAAGGAGGAAACATGAGCTACATTAATCATGTAAGAAGGACAAGGAAAGAAAAAAGGGAAATAGCTTCCTCAAGCAAAAAGCTCAAGCGAATTAAGTTTGACAGGCAACTTGTAACATAGTTGGTCGGCACTCAGCACTGGCTCAATATTAAACAAATTTTATCCTCTAATCTTCTATTTTGTGATTTTGTCCCATCTGCCCTTTTCCATAAAATTCTTCTCTTCCCCTCTGCTATGTTCTATTGAAGAGGAAAGGTAGAAAAGAGAAAGCATGTGGGTAGCTAAAAGATCCCACAAAAAGAAACCCAACCCAGATAAAAACAACAGCCAAATACACCACCCTTTGTAAAAGGAAAGCATGTCAAATACATGTATCTGATAGCACAAAATACTTGAGTCTGACTGAAGATATTTTATTTCACCCTTTTGTTACAAGCTGACTTAAATTACCAAATACTAATCTAATACAAGGATCATTAATGATACGAGTACAAAATTGTAATTGAGTCCATCATGTATTAAAAAAAAAAAGAGGTTTCTTGTGGATTTTTAATCCAAATAGGCACAACATCATACCAGTATGTCCGAAGTCTGAGCTAGGTAATCCCTTACGCCATCTTCCCAAAGTTCGTCCGGATGATCCCGCAACTGAGATTGCACCCAACTGTCGACAGCATTAAGTGATACAGCTTATTATAGAGTACAGAGTACAAACCAAGTCGTTTGCAGATTAGTGATCACAGAATATCCAAGGTAACCCCAATATTAATGCATAGATTAAACAAAAACTGCATTAGATAGAAGATGGACCTTGCGAATTCAGTATTTAAAGCCCTCACATGTTGTCGAGCAGCTTTACGCCGATCCAACGACGGTGTTGCCTCTGTTTCAACTTCAGGTGATGGCGATACTGCTATTGCCTGACTGCCTATAGGAGATTCTGCTACGACCTTTTTACTTTGAAACTGCATGAAGAAAGATAGTGTAAATACATGTTCCCTTATCATTTTATGGTGCGGCAACTGCAACACAAAGGATTAACGAAAATCCGTAACCTTCTTGATGGAACAAAAAATTTCATTAATTTTTTCCATCTCATGAGACAAGTGAGCTACCACAAAAACATTCATCGCAATACACCTCAAATTCTAGACATTAGCTTATGAATCAGGTTCGAGAAGAGGATCTAGTTTGACTATGCAAGTAAGATCCATGGATCAAATATTCAAATGTTGGTATTTGGAACCTACTACTAAACTTGAAAATAAGTAAGGAAATTAAATCTTCTAGTACAACTTGAATCCTTCATTTCTTCCTTATCCAGCCTAAAACGATATTCACTAAGAGAATTGATCCTCCAAGCTGAAATTAAAAAATTCCTCTGTGCCATATGCTAGAAAAGTAAATCACAATCCAGTGCTGCATACAAGAGATCCACCACCCCAAACAAAAGGCAATACCCCCAATATGAGAAGCAATGATGATGAAATTTGTGCACTATTTCACATCAATGGTCGATTAAATGCATAGAATCAAAACTCGGTAGTTCGTTATGTAATGGATTCTGAAAATGCCATTTCGCCGTTACATAACACCAAGATAAAGATTTACATCCTTCTTGCCGCATTGTCCATTACGTTACGATGACTCCCCGCATTGATATGTTCTTTTTCCCGTTACGTTTGTTAACTTGTAGACTTAACCAAAAAAAGAGAAACGGAAAACACACATTGCTACTCAAAAAAATATGTACACATCAAAGAAGAGAGAAGAACTTAACATGGGCTTTCAAGTTGGGTAATGTACATCAGTTAGTGTCTATTTAGATTAACAATAGATCGAGGCATTCAGGTTTTTTAAGTAATTACTCAATTACAATTTATGTAATCCCATCATATGATAGTTTGGTCATATTATGTATTTACTCCCTCCGGTCTTTATTAGTTTACCCGTTTCTTTTGCACAGAGTTTTAGGAGAAATAATGTTGTGGGACATAGAAAGAAAGAGAAACTATTATTTTATATTAAAGTAGAATGTATGTGTGATGGAAAGTTAGTGGTCCCATTCCAAAAATAGAAACAAAAGAAATGGGTAAACTAATAAGAGACATCCCAAAAAGAAATACGGGTAAACTAATAAAGACCGGAGGGAGTATGTTGAAAGAATACTTCTTAAACTTGGAAAGCGCGACTTTCAAGTTCAAAAATCCATTAATGTGAATTTCAAAATAAATTCAATCCGTGTTAACTGCGATCTGTGTCATTTATCTGCAGCAAGCCGATCTGTGTCACTGCTTACCATGAAAGCGACAGCATCAGCAGTTCTTCCTTCATTAAATGTCTAAGGCAATTTATCTCCACTAATATATGCATTTTTTTTTTAATAATCCCATTGCAATTTATCCTAATCTACTAACCTAGATATTCATATGGAACATAACAACTTTCATCACCAATCCCTCAAAAGATGATTTCATCACAGTCAAGGCACTAAATTCAAAGTATACATGACTTGAAGAGTAATCCGAAGAAAAAAAAACCTACATGAAATCAAAACTATAAGATTAAAAGGAAGGACATTTGTTTACCCTATTCCTTTTATTAACTATTGTCACCATAAATTTGATTTATTTGTGAATAGTCTGGGGATAGCCTTTCTTAATTGGTCTCAATTCAAATTTGATCAATTTAACAGGCAAAGATAATCTATGTAAAGTCATGGCAGCCTAGTGGGTGGAAAGGAGGGAGAAGAATACCCCAAAAAAAAACATTTATGCTGGCAATTTTTTCCTTTTACATAGATATAAGATTAGTTGTAACTTGTATGAGCCTTCTACCATACAAACCCAACACATAAAAAATGGATCACAGTATATGCAAACTCTATGATCAACCTCAACTTCATGCATAACCGAATGCATATCTCAAAGATTAAATATGATGCAGCACTCTTGCTTAAGAGACATGATGATCTTGCTCAAGAATCTGAATGATGCTTCAGCCGATAAAGCAACAATTGTTGACCAACATTTTAGGGGTGAACCCGAGATAAAGTACAGGTCAAGCAAGATCAATCAAAATTTTCTAGCATCCAATTGTCTGGTTCGCTTGCAGCAGCTTGACCCATAAAAAAGGAGTTGCATTCCAGTTCTCCATAGGAACAGTCTTCAGAAACAGATATAGATATTCCACTTATTCTACCCCTCACGATAACCGTTGCAAATACATTGACAGGTTAAAGCTAACACCTAATTCACTAAATTTCTCAGTTCAAACTCCGAATTCACTCTACTGCGTTGGGTAAGTCACACATCCAGCTCACTGCATACACTCACTTAACATCTTAACACCAGCTTTCCCCCAACCCAATACAATTAAAGACCATAAATTTAAATTTGAACTACATTTACAAACTTCAACCCGATATTGCACCCAACAAAAAAAATAAAAAAGAAACTTCCAGTAAAAAAAAATCCACTCAATCCATCAAGCTACTTTACATACACTTTTTCTGTTTTTTTTTTTATTTACTTTTTAGCTAAAAATAAAAAACCCAGATATCAAATCAATTACACTAATTCCAGCTTCCATAAATCCCAATATATTCAAAAATGCCCAGAAAAATTTCCCACAAAATCTTAAATAAATAAAAAAACCTGGGCATACAATATAACAGTTCTATAAACTAAAAACAAATCACAGATATACCAAAATGGAATAAAAGCTGCAAATTTCCAACTAAAAAAGAGAGTAAACTTACAGGATTATCGTCGGCATTTGAACTCAATGAAACACTTCGACGCTTAGTCCCAATCATTGGATTCAGCAATCAAATACGCCAAGATAATTGAGAGAGAAAGAGAAATGACAAGATTGATTGAGATTTACAGTAATAGGAGAGAGAAAAAGGTAGCTGGGATTTATTAGGGTTTTTATTTGGTTTCAAATTAATTTGGGGGTTTTTATTTTTTCTACTGTTGAAGGTTGAGCGGAGTTTTAATGGGGATTTAAGGTGTGGATGAAATAGAAGCCGTTGATCTTGGAATTGTGTGAGCTTTTAATTTTAGCCGTTGATTATATGTTTCCGTTAGAAAAGAGCGCATATGCCAACAAATATTTATGTGGCAAATCGCAAATGTGCCAGGTGGTACTAATGATTTGGTTGTTTTGTTTGGCCTACTTTCACATTGGCCCGGTGGCATGAGCTAGTTGGGCCAGGACCATGAACTCATTTCTAAGTGAAATATAATATTATAAAGTTTAAAACCAAAACAAATCATATGTAGTTCGAGATTACCGATTTAGGGTGCGTTCTCTTCATGTTGAAAATACTGAACTTATCTGAACTGAACTGAAGTTATCCGGACTTACTGGACCTGATTCGACTTATTGGATCTAATTGAATCTGATTGAAACTTATTGACCTGATTGGATTGATTGAAACTTATTGGACCTTATTGATCATTGACTATTTGGAACTTATTGGACCTGATTAGACCTGATCATACCTTATTTGACTTGATCAGACCATATTGGACCTGATTGGACCTTATCTGAACTAATCTGAATTGTTGGACCTGAAATTTATTTTTTTAAGGTGAAGAAAACACACCCTTAATTAAAGTAACTTTTTTGTTTTTACTATTTTTGGATCTCAATTGAATAGAAAATTTGGTTACCAACAATTAATAAACTATTTTTTAAAGGTATTAATTTGCTTACTTGATTAGCCGAAAATTTGATTTACAAAGTTGAGATTTTATTGGTTTAGCTAGTTTAATTTGGTACTTTAATTATATAATAGTCAGTTGTTTGAAAAACAGTGCAATTTTATTTTGTTTAATTACTTTTTGTTCCACGTTTATCTAAACATATCTATGTATGAGTAAACCATGGGAATCTGATACAATTGTGCCATCACAAACTATTAAATAAAAAAAAAAGTGAAATTAAACTATCAAATTTGTGAACATGTATTTATTCCTTTTTTTAGTTACTTTGTTGTCATTAGCTGTGAATGTCAATGGAGTGATGCTAATAGTTAAGGCTTCGTTTGATTTAACTTATTTTGACTTATCAGAATTCACTTTTATCTTATCTGAATTTATTTTATATTATCTGAACTTATCTTATCTTATTTGAGCTTATCTTATCTTATCTAATTAAGCTGATATTCTAGTTTAT
Source organism: Beta lomatogona (assembly GCA_947646795.1). NCBI lineage: Eukaryota > Viridiplantae > Streptophyta > Magnoliopsida > Caryophyllales > Amaranthaceae > Beta > Beta lomatogona. The sequence continues at coordinate 2,140,746 of CANSNZ010001191.1, read as the reverse complement.
TACGCGGTCAAACATAGTTAACCCATTTTATTCAACTTATTTTATGTTATCTGATCTTATCTTATCTTATATTATTTTATCTTATTTTATTTTATCTGAACTTATCTTATCTTATCTAAACTTATTTTTTCTAAAACAAGTTAAAAATAAGTTAAACAGAATAGAGCCTAAAAATTATACTTTCTTTTAGATGAGGTTGGAAGAAACAATTGTATAGATTACGATGATTAATCATATATGATAGAGTATAAAACTATTCTTGGGGCTCCAACCATCAGCTTAACCTTTTGGTTGAGTTGGTCCTATGACATGGTATCAAAGCCAACGTAACATAAAGGTCACGGGATCAAATTTCATCCACCCTACTTTCTAAGTGGAATATTTAGCATCAGGTATGAGGGAGACTTGTACTGCGTCCACACTTCAAGCCCAATGGGCTCTCATGTGAGGGGGCGTGATAGAATATAAAACTATTCCTGGGGCTCCAACTATCAGATTAAACTTTTGGTTGAGTTGATCCTTTGACAATATACTTGAATTATATAACTATCTCTTAAGATATGCCACCAAATCTTCATTAACCCAAATTCATTTATCTCACCTACATGGCTACATGATTATTCTTTTGAAGAAGAGTATGTGTACCTTCATGTAATCCACCCATTTAAATTAGAGAACCAAAAAATATTATTGTCAAGTTAAAATTTATACTACTTTAGATTTATGTTTATATATAGTGAGAAATTTTCCACAGGATAAGCTCCACTTATTCTTACATACATATGCTTTTATCTTAATGTTTCATGCTGTAGGACTTAAGGAAGAGTAACTGAAAGTTCGTCCAAGAGAAACGCAAACTCTAAATACAAGTAGCATAACACTACAAGCACAACCACTAAAATCACAAAATTAGATAAGAAATATGGTCAAAGTTTTTCAATTAAAATCCAAAATTTCTTCACCCTTTTTCTCTGAGATAAAGAAAAAGGAAGAACCTAACATACATGGAACGATGATCAACTACTTTATTGTAGCTATCTCTATCTATCTTATTCAAGACTAATTTACCATAAGAAGCCCTCCCTCTATGTAAATATTCACACATAGTAGTACTAATACTATTGTACTAGACCTACTAGACTAGCTATTATACCGTGCCTTTCAATTTGATCTCAATGACTCCTAACTATGAAGAGCAAAATTCAACAAAAAGTTCTTCAAACAAGTGTGCAAAAACCTCATCTCCAAGCTTAAATGCAATTTCTTCCCTTTCTAATTTAGTATCTCTTGGCCACCAACCTCCCTCTTCCATGTCCTTAATGTAAACTTGCCTTTTATCCTTCACTTCCCACCCTAATATTAATTTGTCATAATGCCCATTTATCCAATCTTCAGCCGCTTTCAACAAGGTATCATTTGTCTTTTGTGTAACATTTTCTCGGAAGAAATCTAGTATTGCATTTTCAAGCTGAATGTTAGAGTTGATTTTGGATGGTAGTTTGGCCTTTGTAATGTTAAGTAGGTGTTGTGCAAGTTTTTCAACTTCGCTTTCATGGCTTTCTTCTTCTACTTCGTCTTCCTCTTCTTCTTCATCTTCGCTTGAACTAGACAAGATATAGCTCGGCGTTGAGCAAGGTTGAATAGAATACATAGGTGTTCGGTCTTCAATCTTTGTGGATGAGATTAAGCTTTCAAGATTAACAGGTTCTAATCCTGCTAAACATTCAAATCTCCCGAGCTTTTTCATAAGCCTTTCATTAGTTCCTGTCAATTGAAAGCATTTTATTTATTAGTTAAGGATGATATAATTTTAGTTTCAGGACAATGTACTAAGCATATAATTGATCATTTACAATACCTTTTAACCTTGATGCTCTAAGGGTGAAGGGTGAGGAGTCTCCATCGTTGTATGGGAAATCCAAGACAGAAATTGGACTCGATTGTTCCTTTTCAGCCTCCTCATTGAACCACATCTTTTCCTGTAACCAAAATGATGATTAGCTTATTGAACATCAAGCAAATTTCTACCATCCTCTAAAGTTATCTAATTGAGTTTATCTAAACTTATATGAATTTCACATGACTTATTGAAGTTTATTATATCAGGTCTTTAAACTTATCATAACTTATTTAAACTTATCCGAACATGTTAAACCTAAAACTTATTTTTTTCAAAGTGAAAAAAAGCACCCTTAATAGTTGATTGTCCCTTTTTGTTTTGGTTAGACAAACCAAAAAGTCCAACCAATATGACCATCATTAAAAATGGAAAAATGATTTATAATTACAAGTCGCTCTAAATTAACTATGAGACTTTATATCATGTTTCTTTTTTAACTTTTTTTTTTGGGGATTGGGGGGGGGTTTGAAATATGGAAAAACACTATTTATTCATCATATAGAAATACTTTATTTGTTTTCTATTAACCGCCTTTCAAAATTATACATGATTTCATTTAATATATGTTTTTGTGATTTCACTTAATATATGTTAGTTTATGCATTAGAGTAACATTTATATATCTGACGTGTAATAAATAATACTCCCTCCGTCCCATAATATAAGTCTCCTTTCCTTTTAAAGTGTCCCAAAATATAAGTCATGCTTCTATTTTCAATCAATAATTATGTCCAAAATACTCTCATGAAAATAATTTAATTCCCAAAAAGTCCTTATAATTTCAGCTTCCAATGCATCATTATTAATGATAAAATGGAATCTTTTACCTCATTGAACTCATCTACACATTAAACCATGCAACATTAATGTTCAGTTTTTATTTTTTGTTAAAAAGAAAAAAAAAACAATATAGGTGTCTCCCAATAAAAATGAATGTTTTTATTCAAATAAAATAATATTCCACTTTACCTTAATTCTCGGATAAAAACAGATGCAATATTTATATTATGGGACGGGGGGAATAATAAACAGATACTACTATACTAGTAGTATAAACAAACAACTAATATTTGTATCAAAAAACAATACTACCTATCAAACACCGACAATGATATAGTCTACTACTTCTACTACTTAATGCCCCTGAGTACATTTGAATTTGAATTATCTATTTAATGCACTCACCACATCGATGTATTTTAACTGTTAAGTAGGCTAAAATTAATGCCCCTGTAAAATAGTTGTATCAGAGTAAATTTTATTTTACTTTATTTTATTTTATCAAGAGGTGTGATCCTGTATCCCGAGTTATACGACAACTCCATGGTTCAGCGAGTTACGATTGCCGACAGCCGTCGACTTCGCTGATGGCAGGAAGTCACGGTGATGATTTCATTTTCCTCTAGTCTAGCTATTTAAATACAATTCTAATCACCTCGAAAAATCATCAGAAAGTTCCTCAAGAATCAAATATACACTCTCGCACGTGTGACTCGTGCAATATTTCCTCATTTCCCGCCGCCAATAATAATTTCAGTGTAAAATCTTAATTTTTAAATTTTAATTTAAGACCAAAAAGTGCTCAAATTATACTCACTTCAAAGCCAAGCAAATAGCGGCAGAGATTGCATCTTAGACAAAACTAAAAGCTAAATCAACGGCAAGAAAAGCAATGCAAAAGTAACGAACACGCAAACAGAAAGTAATGAAAAGTACGTATCCTTTTACTTTGTCCGTTACTTTTTAAAGGCAACCATCATACTTTTCCACTATTCATACCTACCACAAAGATTTATGATTTGTACATAATAAAAAATATAATTAAGTTGGATCTTGTTAGATTTGTTATGTGACCTACTTTCATAATATGTAGTAATTTTTATAACGTTTACATGTATGTAATTATAGATATTTATGGTCCAAGTAATGTCTCGTTGCGCGTGAAAATCCAATTGTTGCATTTAAAAAGAAGCGGAGGAAGTATCTTTCTCACTTGAAATTTCGACATTACTCATAGTTAGATAGAATTATCTACATTTTTCTCAAGATATAAAGAAAAATATAATCATGTGAGGTCTTGTTTAATTCCTTTTACTGAGTTATTGTCTGAGTATTTTATTAATATTTAATTATTATAATTTTTACTGATATATAATGAAAGATATTTAAGGTCCAGTAAATGCATTGGTAAAAAAATGAACGAGAGAGAACTGAATAAAAACCATCTTCTCACCTGAGCAACCACTGGTTTAACGGAATCCTCAGTACCACCGACTATCACGGCAACTCTCTTGCTGAGCACATCCCCTAGTTTCTCTCTCCTCTCCACGACGTCGTTTTCACTGGAATCGGACGTAAAAGTAATATCAGACCAACTACTATCACTTTTACCGTCACTGTTACTAATACTTCTCGTAGAAGCATTAGTAACCGTTGTATCATTAGATAAATCCAACGGCTGGTATTTCTCCTTCCCAACCACACCAGACGACATCCACCGTTCGATCTCATCATCATGATCAACCTTCTTTTTCTTCACTATCGCATGATCTACCACATCATCTTTCTCTTTCTTCCAGAAGAAGCTTCTCCTAAACAGCTTCTTCGAGAAGGTTCTAGAAAGTAACCGCTTACCTTCACCGGACGAATTCGCCGGAGAATTGAACGGAAGAAGTTTAACGGCGTTAATGACCGCCATTGATGCTCTTCGAAGCGCAGAAGAGTAGCTGCGGTTTCTAAGAAGCATTCGTTTCGGCGGTGGTTGTTTAACGTGGCTGTTTCGACCGTTACGAATCACCGCAGCGCAACATTGTCGGCGAGGAAACGATCGGAAGCCATTAGAGGAGCAAGAGCTCATATCGTCACCACCGAGGTAATCTTTTAACATCCATGGCTTCTTATCTGCTCGAAACGACGATTTTCTCGACTTTTGTTCGCCGGAAACACACACAACTAGCGCCATTGTTGAAACTTGAAACACTACCTTACAATAGTGTATATCGGAAGAGAATTTTTCTATTATCTATCAAATAAACTTTGGATTTGAAATGAAATAAAGCAATAAATTAGACTGCTGCCATTAATGAGAGAGAGAAGATTATGAAGAAGAAGTAAGGATGGAAAACAGAAAGGAGAAGAGGTTAAGTAGGGAAGAGGAGGAGAGAGAAAAATATTAGAGGAAGATTCGAGGAGGTAAAGTGAAGATCTCAAGAAGGAAAATGCAGTGATGGAATCAAATAGTGTAATTCTAAAGAGAGGAGAGAGAAAGAGTGAGTGAGTGTGAGTGAGAGTGAAAGTGAGAGTGAGAGTGAGAGTGAGGGAGAAGGAAGGATGGTTCGTTGATGAGCGGATTACAGAAATTTGAATCGTAAGATTGAATAAAGAAATAGTTAGTTGAGATTGATTTGATTTGAATTGGAAAATTTGGAATTATTTAATGAAAGAAGTTACGAATCTTTGGCTGTTAGAGTTGAATGCGACCATAGTTGACCTTTCTAATGAGGTTTAAATTAATGAATAGTGAATAGTGATGATATTGCTTGCTGTTGAGTCCACGTGTGGCCAGGTATAGAGAGCCAGATTTTGCGGGCCCGTTTTTTTTTTTTTTATTTACTTTTTTTTGTTCGTTTTTGTCTTTTTTGAGTTTGGTGTGGGTTGGTGTTGCGGCAGCTAAATTAGGTGATAATGAGTTGAGTGAAATGGTATGATGGAAATTATGGTCATTCATCTTAACTAACTTTACCACTATGATAATCACATCAAATATGCGTGTTTAACGGTTTTGGTATTGACTCATTAAAATTGACTTGCTTTGCTTTGAATTGACACTTCATTGTATTTAACTTATATCATCATCGTTTAAAAAAAAAAAGCCTTTTATTATACTTCCTCCGTTCCAAATTAAACGCAACAGTTTCCTAAAATGGCGATTTCATATTAAATGCAACAATTCCCTCGTTTTCTATTTTTGGCAAAGTTTTTTAGTGTGAATTTACAAAAATACCCTTAATGAACCTAACAAAAACTGATTTAAGCTAATTAATCTATACTAAAGTTAGAGATTAAAAACATAAGATTGGTGCCAATTAACTTAATGATTCCCACCAAAAATAACAATCCACCCCCCACCTAACTACCCAAAACAAGATTAAATTAATCGTTCTTCATTTATTGCTACTGCAAAAAAATGAACCCTAAAACTTGCCCCTAACATCGACGCGCTTTCATGTGTTCTTCTTCTCTCTCTTTCTTTTTCTTCCATCTCTTCATCTTCTTCCCTCTGTTCATCCAACATCCACCATGAATATCACTCAACCTCTGAATGATGCTGCGTTTGATGCGAAATCGAAGGAAGAAATGGTTATATGTCGTGATTTGGCTAATTCCATTGAAGATGGCAGCCCCTACGCATGGAAATTGTACTATTCCGGTGAAGCCGCGAAGTGTTTGAGCGATAACTCTCTGAAAGCTTTAAAAACCGTCATGGGAAGGGCCGAAAAATCGATGAGATAAGAAGAGCCACGAAGAAATTGGACTTCAACCCCCCTCTTGGTAAGTCTCCTTCAACAAATACTAGATCTAGGGTTTACCTTCTTAGATCTAGAGCAATAGGTGCGAAAATTGTGGATTTAGAGGAAAGAGATAATGTGGTTGATAATAAATACGCAAATCCACCTATTGTTTGTGGTTTACCGGCTTTTGATGTGAAGAAAGATCGAAAGGGTAAAGGGAAGGCTTCGGTAATTTCGCATGTGAATAAGGGGAAAGAGAAGATTCTGGTTGAGGGTTCGTCTGAGGAAGATGAGGGGCTTCCAATTGAGGTTGAATCTGATGAAGATTGGGGTAACGAATATGACATGTTTTTTGAAGATGATGATGGGAATCTAAAGCTTTTCAAGGTGTATGAGGGGTTAGATGTCAAGTTAGAGGACGATGACCCGGATATCCCTATGAGTCCGTACCTTGAAGACGATGAAGTGATGGATCCGGATGAACATGCGTTCCTTTTGATGCGCAAAGGAACTCATTAGAGTTCTTCAGGTATTGTTCATCACAGATTTAAGCTTTAATTTTTTTAAATGCTGTTGTTTGTGGTGCTTTGTTGTTGTTTCTGCTTGCAACAATTTGTGTTCTTTGATTGTGTTCTTTGATTGTTGTTTTTTGATACCAATCAACTTATAAACAAAGAACCAATAAAGTTTGTGCTTGTGAACCTTTATTGATGAACCTTTATTGTGTTCTTTGATTGTTGTTCAGCTTGAGTTCTTTGATTGTAACAATAGTTTGTGTTCTTTGATTGGAACAAGAGCTTGTGTTCTTTGATTTATTATGGTGGTTTGTTAAAGTCTGTGATGCTTGAATGATTTTGTGGATTGTTAAACTGTGTGCTGTTTCATTTAGTTTGTGGTGTGGTTTACTGGAATTGGTTGATTTTGTGTGTGATGTTGGCTTAGTGGATGGTGCTTTGTTGTTGTTTGTGGACTGTGCTTGATAGTTTTAGGGTTGATTTGCACGAATGCTAAATAAGATGAGCAATGTGCATAATAATGTTAATGATGTTTCCTTTATATTGTTCGAATGATTTAGTGGAAATCTTTGATTTTTGTTTGTGATGTTGTGCTGGTGGATGGTGCTCTGTTGTTGTTTGTAGATTGTGGTTCATATAGTTTGAGGGTTCATTTGCATGAGTCCTAAATAAGATGAACATGTGCATAATAAACTTGTCAATGTCATAACTACACTTCGTGTCTTAAATAAGTACACTTGGGCTGTAAACCATTAGAGATACATGTGCATAACATTACCCATTCACATTAACCACTTATATATACATGAATGCACTAGTAAGTTACATGACTGCTCCATCTATATATATACAAAACACACATAACCAAACCTTAAACAAAACACCTAATCACAATGCACCCATCTCAAACAACATCTAAACAAAAGTTTGCATTATGAGTCATACTTACCAATAACTAGAATGGTTATGTGTAGCAGTCATCACTAATTGCATTCCAAAATGGCCAAAATATCATTCCCTACACTTTGCTAAGTTACCTAATCTTCATCAACACTCACTTCATCATGTAAGTACTGGATTGGTTCTGAAACAGGCACCAATATTGCATTTAAATACTCAACTGCTTCATCAACAACCGATCGGTCAACTTCTACATTTTCTCGGTAGCATTCCAATCCTTTCCATATGTGCCTTCCCATGATGTGGGTTCTTATAGTTGTTACCTCCCTTAACCTTTAAAATCTCAGTCATGACATATTGAAGTTGTAACCAAGCAAATTTAATCTTCTTTGTGTCAAAGAAATCATATGCATCTTGGACCCTAGTGATTAAATCATCTAAATTCTGTGGAAATGCTTGATGTTGAATAGATTGCACAGCCCTAAACAGACACAAATCCAACAGGTTCAGATCAGGGGATTGGGGGGGTTGATTGACCAGCTTAATATTGAACCCATCCTTTGTTGCTGCCTCTCTGAATTCCATATCATCATTAGATATGTGGGGTCTTGCATTATCTTGCTGGATGATTACGTTCTTTGGTAGATGAGAAGGCCATTTGCTGATAATGGCCGGTATGACATTGTCAATGATCATTCTCCTAATGACTTGTTGTGTAACTGAATCTACTGCCTTCGTTTCAATAGTGCCTGCTTCCCTATTTCTGCTTCTTTTCTTTGCTGCCACATAATGTACAAAAGGGAAAATCCCATATTTGCCATCATGTATTTCTATGCCATTGCTATCATACATTGGCCTTCCTATGACACCCATGAACATGATTTTTAGTGGATACCTCCTTGATTGACAACACCTATAAGGGTCATCTTCAAAAGGTAGTAGATAGAACCTCCTCATCTCAGGGTTCAAGTAAAACCATTTCTCATCTATGTGAATAACATTTTGCATGTCAACAAAAGTGGGATTTGTTGTTGGTGTAGCTGGAAGAAGATTGGACAGAACCCACTTCATTCTAGACAACTTGTGTTCCTCTGTGACCTTAGGGTGGTTACTTGAAGTATGTGACCTTAACCTACCCTTTTTCAGCAGCCTATAAACAGTAATATGGCTAAGTTTGAGTGCCCCTGCGAAGGACCTTATTGTGGTTCTCTGATGTAAGGGGACTGACTGCAAAAATGCATCAGAATATTCCCTGGGTTTCCTCCCACATTTTCCAAACCTCTTTGCCCTCACATCTATTGCATTACCTTGCTCTCTCTGTTTCATTGCATCTTTGTATATTCTTGAAATAGTGCATTTGTGTACACCTACTTGTGCTGCTAACTTTGTTTGAAACCCCCATGGAAGTTTCCCATCAACTTGAATTGCAAGTAAGTTGTCAACAATGAGCCTTCTTTGTGTAAGAGTCAAATTTGGTTTGTTACTTGTTATGATTCTCTGAATATTTTCTTCTTCTTCTGCCATCTCATCTTCTTCATTGTCAATGTCTTCTTGCAGGAGTAGATGTTCCCACATCAGCCTCTCTGCTAACCAGAAACCTTCATCACCCCCTTCAACATTATCCATGGTGACTTAGCATACGAACATGATGAAGCAGTAATATATGCTGGGTGTTTTTTGACTGGGTAAATTAATCTGTTAGGAGTTGTAAATTTAACTAAGCTCTATGGTGCAGTGTGTGAAAGTGTGCTTCATCTGTGTAAATTTTTTGCCAACAATTACAGACTATGGAAGATGTAGGAGTAGAAAGAGAAATGTTGAAGGGCTTTTGAAACTTTGAAATATGATGGGGTTGTTTGCAATGTAATGCAGGTTTGAATTTCATTTTTTGCTGCCAAATGAAAGTCACGTACTGACTTAATTTTGGAGGCAAAATGTATTTGGTGGCAATTTGCTTTGTGGGTCCCAACTGATTTCCCTCCCTCAAAACAGCAGTAATTCCCCCCCATTTTTATTTTTGGGCCCACTTTCTCTCTCCACTTAAAATTAATCACATGCCCCTCCTTTTTTCTAATCACCCCTTAAGAAAAATCAACTAGGAGTCCGTGCCGTCCAAATTGTTGCGTTTAATTTGGAACGGAGGAAGTATTGATGTTCGCATATACTTATTAAGGACCCAAACATTTGGGTATTTAACCCTTAAGAACCTCATATTTATTTTATTTATTCACCTTTTAGGAACCTGAGATTAGCATATAATCACATAACTCTCCGGTAACCAATAGTTGATTATTATCAACCACTAAAATTCTTATGAATTACTCCAAGTTATATGTAAAAAGGAAAAAAAAACATAGTCTTAGATCTTAACTTTTTTTATGGGCTGATATCGAATCCTATCCTTGCACAAGTGGGGGGAGGGGGAGAGGACTTTACATGGGACAAGAATCGAACCCTTGTCGGAAGGGTGGAACCTTGAAGGAGGACCTCCAACCAACTAGGCCAACCTTGATTCTTAAGACCTATTTTCTTCTTAGGTACTCTTTTTATCAGTGATGAATTATTGACACAACAAATCAACAATCAAAGAAGACATTAGTTGAAAAATAGTGACGTTTTAAAAATATTTACAAACTCTGCTATTCAGCTGGATCAAGGTGAAAGTAAAAATAAGGAGAAAGAGTTGGTTAAAGAACATCATAAATAAATACAAATGATATGGTAGTTATCTAGTTGATAATTCATGTGTAACCTTATAATATACATAAGTTGTATTTTTATACTATTCAACTTAAATGTTGTATGTGATTTATATTGAAGGAAAAGCATAATCATGTTATATGTATTGTAATTTTATTTGTTCATGATTAAAGATAATAATGATTAAAATTTTGTAACCAAACATAAAAATCAAAATATATAGTTTAAAAAGTACATAGCCAGTATATAAATATATAATAGTGCATAATTAAAATCATGAAGCGCCTTTCAAAAAAAAAAATCACGAAGCAATGGTACATGGGAGCTCAATATATATAGGACAATGGTACATATGCTGGGTCTTTATTTTTGGATTCACAATAGTGGCCAACTGGCCATGGGTTTTTTTGGGGGGGGCGGGGGGTTGTGGTGTGTTTGCAATTAATGTCAACTTTAAATGCTGATAAATATTACATCTATTGAAAAAATGTGTGATGAATAATCAAATATAACTAGTTTGTATTCCTGGTTATGCCCAGAGTACTTATAATTTTCATTATTAATAAACTACTTTAAAATGATATCATCAAATATCATTTGATTTAGAGGTTAGCACTTTATTATATAAACTTGAAGATCATGGGATCAAATCATATATAATGCATTTACTATTTTTTCGGTTATATATAGATCATGTGTAGTAAAACAACATAAGGGAGATCGTCACGTGGTGTCGTTCCTTGGTTAGATATATTCTCAAGTTAATTTCAAGTATTATATCTTTTTGAATTATCTAAAATTTAGTGTTAGTTCTTAGTAACCTCGCTCTATCCTGTTTTCGATGTTAAATTTTTGGTTACATTACTAGCTTTGTGTTGATTCTTTTGTAACCTCTCAGGCTCTCACCTGTTTTCGATGTCAAATTTTTCTCTTTTTATGAATCCAAACTTTTATTCTCTTTTTTGCACCTTATAAACTGTCATGGCTAATTGTACATGTCAAGTGTATTTTATTCCTTGTAAATTTGAACAAATTTGAATAATGACCAATATGAGAAGATTATCACCAAATTTGAGATCATTTATAAATAAAATAAACTCAAGATTAGTATGAGAATGCAAGCACCCCAAACTAAGATTATTATGATATGAAAATTAAATTGTATGTGGTACACTGAGAATGATCTTCTCAACCAATTAGATATTGATAATATTGGCACCTTAAATTCCAAATTTGTGGTGTGTGTTTCTATATTAATTCCAAACTTGAATCATTATTAGTCCATGGGAACTTTAAGGCTATGTTCTTTTGGACTGAATAAACCTCACTGAACTGAATTTGTCTCGAATTGAACCGAATAAACTTGAACCGAACCGAATAAACCCGAACCGAACCGAACCGAATGAAAACCGTGGAGAGGAAACTAACCGAATCGAACCGAATCGAATAAACCTCGAACCGAATTAAATTTGTCTCGAAATCGAACCGAACCGAAATGAATTTTCATTAATTCAATCCAAAAGAACAGAGCCTTTTACTACCTGTATCGAACATACTTTTTGCTCTTTTCTTTTGGTTCCAAACTTCTCCCTCATCCTCCACCCACTAGATAGTCATGATTAATTTGAGCATATCATGTGGATCTTTTATGTTAAATTGACCAAATTTGAACCATGACAAGTTGACACCTATAAGCAGTAAACTGGGTCTTCGACAAAGTGTCGTAATAACCAAAAAATAGATTTACCCAAACCCAATTCTAGGGTCAAAACAAACCGAACTATGTTTCGACAAACTCGAAAATCATTATATTTTTAGCCATAGAAGGGGACTATAGGCAAAAAAATCTTCAACAACTAGTATCTTAGTTAAAGCATGATATTCATTGTACTTAGTAAGTAGTAGTTGGCTTCATTTGCACACACAGACTTGACGTAACGCAGATCCGAGAGGTTTTCGTTCGTTTTTTAAGATTTTTTTTTTTTATGTTTGATGAAATTCTATCTTTTAAAGTCCGAAATCAGCATGAATAAAAATATGATTTTTATAATGTCCTTTAGAAAATAATTATTGAGAATAATTTAATAAGAATACCAAAAATATTATCAATTATCGGGAATAGTTAATTGGACAGTTAGAATTGGGTTTGGATTTAATAAATAGTCTTTATGTTTCTTAGAAGACTTTTGGGCTTAGCTCGTTGAATTTATGTTTCTTAAAAGACTTTTGGGCTTAGCTCGTGGAATTTCTCTTCATTTGGATCGGATCAAATAGGATGACGGTATGTTTCATCACCTAGGATCGGAATGGGAAAACACATATTCAATCCGATTCCATGCATACCAATTCCATTACTAATAATATTCCTTTTATCACTCTCAGTTGAAGAAGAATGGTGTAAGTTGGAACTACATGTGAGTCATCATGATAAAAGCAAACATAATTCGTTGGGTTATGTTCCTTAAAATACAGAAGAAAAAATTAGCTTATGCTGGTTTTGTACTCCTTAGTAGTTAGTAGTTTTGTACTACCATAAAATCCCTAGAAATATTTGGGTAAATAGAAAAAAATAATATCACTTAGTTTTTTTTTTGTTGTTGTTGTTGGTGGCATAAATAATAAATTGACTAATTGGAATCAAAGATTCATTGGGTTATTGAACAGGTTCCGTAAGATCTAGTCGAATAACTAGTCGAATGTGTAATTTTGCATGATATAATCTAAGATTTTTGCCACATAGAAAAAGAAAACAACAGAAGAATAGTACAACCTTTTAGAACTTTTAAAAAAACCTAGTATAGTATTACCATAATCCCTAGAAAGATATGGGTTAAATCTTTGAAGATGGGCCTAAACCGAGATTGGGAATCTAGAGATAAATTACTATTAATAATGTTGGGCTGATAGCCCGTTTACGCTTTACCCGTTTTTAATTTTTTTAACATTATTTCATTACGCCGTTATCTATGTGGATACCTCACACCAGTCAATAATATCTGAGAGACTGAAAGTGAAAGAGACACAATTCCGGTTGCCGCTCCTTCCTTCCAGAACATTCTAGAACATTCCTGGTAATCTACATTTCTCTCTCCTTTTTTTTTTTTTTTTTTTTTTTTTTTTTTTCTGCTTTACTCATATTGATTTATGCTTATTGGATTATTGCATGTATTTATCTTAATTTGCTCGTGCAAGTGACGTAAATTTATTTGGTGATTCATTCAATTTCAGTTGAATTGCATAATTGACTGTTTAGACATTTCGATTTTTTTTTTTTCTGAGTTTATTGAGTGAACTAGGCGAACAATTTGGTTGGAGAGAGAGAATTTGAATTGGTTGGTGATTCACTCAATTTCAGTTGAATTGCATAATAAGTTGTTAGCTATTTTTTACAATTTCTGGAAAGGGAAGGGATATTATATAACTATCTCTAACCGCGGAATAAACTAATAGCTGTGTCTCGAAATAATAGTTGCATATATTCTTTCGTTATGAAATAAGTGAAAACACTTATATCAAGAAGCTCTTACATAAGAGAGTACGGTATTTCATTTATTTGAGAAAGGAGGAAGTATTATATTTATATGTTAGAAAATAATAGAAGGATGTGTTGGTTGATTATTTGGATTAATTTGTGGTGTAGACGGTAGAATGAGTCCTCGTCTGGTAGTTGTTGGCTAGTTTATGTGGCTTGTTTGACTAGCGGATGATATTTGGTTAGTACTAGTCACTAAATGCTTATAAAAATGTTTGGTGAAATCAGTCGTCTGTTATTTGTGTGTAAACTAGACAACTTTTGGGCGAGAAAGCCAAAAGCTAATGATAAATGCCACTCGAAACTCTTAATTTGGCTTAAACACCTGGCCAATAACACTATATCTGGCTCTTGACCAAATGAAAAAGCCAAAAGTCAAACTCTAATGTCAACTAAACAGGTGGCAAAAAGCCATTTAGCACACAAGGAATTTTATAGGCTATATATGTCCTCATTGATGTGTGCAGTTTTATGAACTTAGGCTACAATATAAGGAAAATGGGACGCGAATTGCGACAAGAAAGTAAAATGAAAAGACTTATCATCTCAGCATCATATGGACAGTAGTTTGGAGTATCTCTTGCAGCCCTCTTTTCTATTAAGAAATGAAGACCAGCTGGTCTTTTTCTGGCTAATGCTATTTAGTGTAAGTTTCCCTTCTGATTGGATTTGGTATAGGTGATGAGATGCCTTAGAGTGCTCTCAAACCTGTAGTTGAAATCAATAGATGTGCCTTGTTGGCAAACCAAGAAAGATTCAAACTGATTGGAATTGAGTGTTTCAAGATGAAATGCAATTGGGTGTTTGCATTTATATGGTCAAATTTAAGATGCTTCGGCGAGAATGTGGTGTTGAGGTGGTGGTGTATGGTTGAAGGAAGCTTGGGAAGGGAGTATGATCATGCAAGAGAGATGAGTTGAAATTACGATCAGTTGCTATATGTTGAAGGCTCGAAGCTGAGGAATCATGCTTCTTTTTACAAAAATTTATATACAACAGCTCATGCCAATTCTGTTATGTTATATGTCTCCTGGTTTGGCAAGAATTAGGTGAGCTGTTATAACAGAATTATGTATAATTCTTGCCAATTCTGTTATGTTACAACGACAAGAATTTATGTTATAACAGAATTAGGTGACATAAACCGTTGTTATGTGACAACGGCAAGAATTAGGTGAGCACCTATACAACAGGCAAGAATTCCGTATTTCTTGTCAAAATGGATCATGGGACAACGATGTTGTCAAGGCTCTCAAGTCTCAAGCACCTATATTGAAAGTCCCCACATGGTAGCACCAAATACCGATTTTCCAATTTTAACATTGACATACCATGGGAAGTAAGCACCCAATATTGGGAATATCATGGTTGGTGAAATGGGAGTCTTGTCAATTTAGGTTCTCTTCTGATGTTGTCATTACTACTCCTAAAGAATGATATAAACCTTTGATGCATCAGAACGCATATAGTGAATCACTCAATCCTCCTCTCCTTTCATGGCTTCCTGATCCCCTGACATGTATGCAAGAGAAGTATGTGAGAGTGATATAATCTATTTCCAGCTGATATATTCTGCACGTGTAAGCAAGAATGTGATGCTGTTGTACGAGATTAGTCCTGCTCTGGAGACTATATTATTTTTTGATGTTAAAGACGCGCTTCATTTAAGTGATAGGTCATTTAGGCATGACTTTCAATGCGAAGAAAAAACTGAATGAAGGCTACTACTACTATTATTATTATTATTATTATTATTATTATTATTATTCAATCTGTTTTCAATTTTCAATTCTTCCAGCAAATTACGTTTCGTTTTAGTCCGAGGGAGGAATTGAGGACCAGGAGGAAGTTAACTGATTATGTGAAATAGATATTTAGAGTCCACATGACTGAGATTAAGATTATTATACATAAATGAAGAAAACACAGAGCAGTCATGACTTACACTTTACAAGGATAGAGAAATGAATGCACTTGAACTAGTGATTTGGAAGTGTGGGCGTTCATAGTCCTAAACAAGGAGATTAGAGTCGCCATCTCCACCTCCACCCGCCACACAAAATATTTCCAGTGTGGTTTCCAGTCACTTTAATTTGAAAGTCCTACTAAAAACAATTCCCGCCAGGGAAAAAATAATATAAAGAACAATATGTCTTTATATTACATTCTGGCTTGAAAATTCATGCCTCGCTCTACTCATATTCTAGCACGAGTAGAAAAAAGAAGGAATGCATATGCACTCCTAGCCATAATCTGCATGAGAAAGTAATCCATGCTCTTTTAAATAGAATAACTCCACAGAGAGAGTTCTTCGCAGTCGCTCTCTGTGTCGTTCCACCCCAACCCTCCATATTGATTATGAGGTGGTGGGAGTAAAAGTCCTTCAGCCATATTAGCCAGTAAACCCGGCATACCAAATACTTCTTCATCATCCATGTATTCAGCATTGTTCTGTAGAAGCTGGTTATTTGCCTGATTCCCATCTGTAAAAACTTCCATGTTATCTTCATTTATCCTGCTACTCTCACCCACATTTAGCTGAGATTCTCCTTCTCCTCGGAATGCTTCTGCTGCCTCCGCTGCTGCCTTCTGAATATCCCTAGTGTCTGTCGATGTAGGAACACGCAACCTCCATGCAGAGTCAGCAAAGTTTAAGCATGCTGCCCTACCTCTAAGCGCCAATGCAGCTACATCATGAGCCCGCGCTGCCATTTCAGCAGTAGGATATGTCCCGAGCCATATCCGAGACTTGTTATTTGGAGCTCGTACCTCGCACACCCACCGGTTTCCATTCCTCTGCCTCACTCCCCTGTACACTGGGTGCCTCGTCTCCTTGACCTTCTTCCTCCCTGCTCGCTTCTTCGGGCAGCTCGTCGCCAATACCACCTCATCATCTGAGTGCGACGTTCTTGTAGCATTCGGGTTGAAGCATTGCTCATTTCCACCATCCATAGTTAAAAGACAAGTAATTTTATTTTTCTGAAGGAATAAAAAGACAAGTTTTGAGTATTTGTTTTTGAGTTAAGACTTTTTTGTTTACTCCTTGACTGAAAGACTAAGACTTGTATTTTCTTGAGTGGTCAATATGAGACAGTTAATATAGGAGTAACAAAAATTATTATCAGTGTCTAATATGGTGGATTTATATGGTAAGACACGTGTTTACTAGTTGATACACGGAATGTAAACATTAAAAAGCTCAATAATAGTAGTAGTATCTTCTTTTCCTTCCAACTAGTAATTTCCTTTGTTCCTTAAAGTGTAGGTGGGCTCATGTATATATAACACGTGTCCATGATGGAAAAGAGGAAGTATTTTTAACAGCCAAGTGTCGAGATGTTATTGAAGGACATGAGTTTCCTAAAATTGTGTACTGTTCTTTATAGTATTTCGAGTGGGTAGATCCAGGTATCTTTTCGACTATTTTGAAGGAGAAATGGGGACATGATCGAAGAATAAGATATGTAACTCAAGTTAAAAGGGTGACAAGTCTTGAGTTTACCTATACTAGCTTAACACGTGTCCATTTGGTATTATCATGTGGCTTCCATTAGTGATGTTTAAGCCAATAAGCATCTGTTTTAAGTGTGTTAATCTGACATATCATATTATTTAATTCCGTACTTTTGTTATGGTACAAATATAAAATGTGAAAAAGAGCAAAGATCTTAAATGGTAAGCTTTGCCCAAGTGGAGCAAAATATCTTTTGTACGAGATATTAAGAACTACTTTATCTGATCTTTTTCTATTGCAACAATGAAAATGTTTTCACTATTTACCCACCATTCTTTCACTACCTATTGTAATATTTATATAAGGAAAAGTATAGTTATATGGGGTCTTGTTAGATTCGTCTCGATATATACTTTCAATATATCAAATTTTTATAATTTTTACTAAAAAAATTAAAGATATTAATAGTTAAAGTTGTGCATTGACAAGCGTAAAAACACAATTCTTGCAATAGAAAAAGAAAGTATAGGAAGCAGTATAAATAGGGATGATGTTGATATTTTGGGTTGAAAGGAAGCATATGGGAGTTTGAGGGAGCATGAAACGTGTTTAATATTTTTATTGCTTGAAATAGGCACCTAGTAAATGATAAAATGGAAAAGGTGTACAAAAAGAATAGGGGAAAAGTGTATGCTTTGTTCTAGCTTCATTTTGTGCCACCAATATGAATATGGTTTTGATGTAGGGGACATGACATTATGTAAAAAGCATGGAGATATGTTAAAATAGGACAATTTGTGGTGGGAAATACATCTTCTTTGGATAGCAAGGGGAGATTATTTTCACATCCCACCTTGGGTGAGACTTGTAATGGGTTGTTATTTTAGCAAAAGGGGAGAGTAAGGACATTGTGAGTTAATATCGAGTGGATTGATCTTGACACTTGAGCAATTGAAATCACCATGACCAATTGTTAGGCTATCACACGTTTTTTTGTGAAGTTTGGCAATTATGTTTTCTTAACAAACTTGTGTATGATAATTGATAATGACTACGCGCGAATGGTGTTGTGTAGCGACTTGTGAGTCTAAACACGATATACGAACTCACACTAATGTCGTTTTTGGAAATCTCATCACCTTCATAATCATATGTTTCTTCCTAACACTGCAATGCCAACTTTACTAATTGTAACGTTGCCAAATGCTACGCGGTTTAGGGGCAAAAAGAGAGGATATGATGTTCACGCCTTTAGATTCAATAGCTGGAAGATAATTTGATAAATAGCTGACTAAGGGGTCGTTTGGTTCAACATATGAAATGGAAAGGGAATGGATACAAATAGAGGAGGGGAATGGTAATAAAAACGGTTTTTTCACCATATACCCCCGACAAATTTTTTTTTGCACCATATACCCTTTCGAGTTTTCAAATTCACCATATACCCTCCACTTTTCAAAAAATACATCAAAGTACCCTTTTGACTAACGGTGTTAGACTTCCGTTAGTCATTAACCATTAATCCTCTCCTAACCCTGATTAACTAACCTAAACCTAAGCCTAACCCTAACCCTAACCCCCTAATCTAATACCCTAACACTAACCACCCCCTCCCCCACCCTTTACCCCGGCCCCCCACGCCCCCACCCTTTACCCCCGGACCCCACTACCCCAACCCCCCCGCCCCCACCTCCACCCTCTACCCCCACCAGCCCACAGCCACCGCAACCCCTCACCTGCCCCGCCAGCCCGCAGCCACCCAGCCCCCCCCCCTTCGGACCCACAACCCTTCCCCTCCCTTTCGGACCATGAACCCCTCTCCCCCTCCATTTCAAACTCGCCACCCTTTCCACCTCCCTTTCAGCACCACCACCACCGACCACGAGAATCAACAAAGAGGGAGGAATAGCCACGACAGTCGTGCACAAACAACACTCAGCAAAGGAGAGAGAGAGAGAGAGAGAGGACGCGAGCGGGGAAGGGAAGCGGCAAGGCGCAACAATTCCGGTAGCAAACAACTCCAAGCGGCAAAGAATAACGGTGGTGGTAGTCCCTACCCGCAACAACCGAACGAGAGGATAGAGAAGAATGGCGAGAGGAGAAGAGGCTCCGGTGAGCCGAGGAAATGCCGGCGAGAGAGGTGTGAAGGAGGGTGAGAGAGAAACAGGGGGTGATGTATTTGGGGAGGGGGGTGGGCTTTAGGGGTAGCGGGGGTAAAGGGTTGGGGAGGGGTGGGCTTCGAGGGTGGGTTTCGGGGGTGGTGTATTTGGGGAGGCGGTGGTGGGGGTAAGGGGTGGGGGAGTGGGGGAGCGGGTGGGCTTCGAGGTTGGGTTTCGGGGTGGTGGTGTATTTGGGGAGGGGGTGGTGGAGTAAAGGGTGGGGGAGTGGGGGGGGTGGGTGGGGGGTGGAGGAGGGGTGGAGGGTGGGGTAAGGGGTGGGGGGAGGGGTGGTTAGGGTTAGGGTTAGGGTTAGGGTTAGGGACTTAGGGTACTATATTAGGGTTAGGGACTTAGGGTATTAGATTAGGGTTAGGTTTAGTTTAGGTTTAGGATAGCTAATTAGGATTATAGGGGGAATTAGGGGTTAATGACTAACGGCGTTAGCCTTCCGTTAGTCAAAAGGGTACTTTGATGTATTTTTTGAAAAGTGGAGGGTATATGGTGAATTTGGAAACTCGAAAGGGTATATGGTGCAAAAAAAAATTTGTCAGGGGTATATGGTGAAAAAACCGTAATAAAAATGGTTACCTTTATTGAGTGTTTGGTTCAAGCCAATGAATAGAAATGAATGGTAACCATTACCTTTAAGTAATGGATTTTGTTACTTGAGGGGGAGGGGAAGGTAACAAATTGGGGTAATCCATTACCATCAAGTAATGGTAAGGGATTGATGAGGGGTTGAACCAAACAAGAAGAAAGGGAATCGGTAATTGATTCCGTTTCTTGAAGCCCAAAAATAGTGAACCAAACGACCCCTAAAAGGAATTAAAGTAGAAAGGGTCAGATGAGAGTGTTTTGGAAATTTTGTAGCTGGGCAAGTTGGGAGGATGAAGCGGTGGTCCATGTGGTGCTCTAGTTGTGAAATTAAAGTTCATTCTTCAAGAGATCGTTTGTGAGTTTATCAGTTACTTGTGCCAATTTCTTATGGGGATTTTAGGGACGAAGATAATATTGGTGATGATGAGATGAGGTGTTAGAAATCACGCATAAAAGTATATTGTAAGCTTAATTAGTCTCATGCGGGTAAACACTGATAGTTTTTAGTTTTGCATTTCACAATTTTAAAAATCATATGATATAGAAAATTTCAGGGACCTTTTAAAACATTTTGGTTGTGAGCAAGGACCCAAAAAAAAATTAATTATGAACAAGAACCCAATAACACACTTTGTTTGTTGTTTAGGACCTAATGTTCATATTCCCGCAATAAAGTCAACTTTCCGGCAATTGACTTCAGTTAATTAACTCTTTCCTTCCTAAATCTCACGATACAATACCCTCCCGTCACCCCTTTCTCTCTCCTCTTTCTGCCATGGCTTTTGTTCCTGCAATTCTGTCACTCCTCTCTCCTCTTTCTGCCATTAACAAGGATGCCAAAGACTTCAAACGTTGCACATCACCCATAACCCAAAATCCTTTCTCGTTCACGTTCCTAGGTTGATCAAGGTGAGGGATTTTCCATAGTGGACAATGACAGCAAGAGAGAAGAATCCCTCAATTCTTCTTCCACAACCACGAATTTCATCATCTTTCTCCCTCTCCCTCAAATCCCCTCTCTCTCTCTCTTCAATTTCCTTCGAGAAAAAAAAACCCCAATTTAACAGTCACACCATAAAATATCCCACTCAATCATCAAAATCCCACTACACCCACAAAAGATTCAATTAAAAGCAACAAAACCCATTTTTCCAAATCACTCAAAAATCTAATCCAAAAAAACCCATTCTTCTAAATCCCACACCCTTTACTTGCATCCCTCAATCGGAGGTGTGTTGATTGTATTTCGAAAGCTTTTTTCTTGTTTTAATTCCTCAATTTCGAAAATCTTGAGCTAATTTTAATTTCTCCCTTGCTTTGATGTTTGCTTGTCTGCTTGCTTTCCTTTGAAGGAGGTCTTTGTGTCTGATTTTGTCTTCATCATTATAATGTAGGAGGTCCTTTTTCTTCAACATTAATTTCGAAAATGACAGTGGAAAGGGAAACAGGGAGATGAGGGTTTTCTTCGAAGGAAAATGAAGAGAGAGAGAGAGAGAGAGGGATTTGAGGGGGTAAGAAGGAAAGGAAGGAGGTTAGATCTCACATGTGAGGTTTAGGAAAGAGAGATGGTGTTATGTTACCTGAAGTCAACCACCGGAATGTTGACTTTTATACCGGAAAATGCCTATTGGGTCCTGAATAACAAACATGTTATACTATTGGGTCCTTGTTTACAATTAAATTTTTTTTGGGTCCCTGCTCACAACCAAAATGTTTTAAAAGGTCCTTTTTGACAAAAAAACTCTATAAAATAGCCATAGTTATACAAATCTTGACAAATAAAAAAGAATCTAATTATCTATTTTATATTGGAATATTATCTCAGATAACCCTGACTTATAGGCCTTTTTTCCCAAATAACCCTGACATTTTTTTTCTCAGGTGATCTTAAACTTGTATTTTATCATTAAACTTGACGGAATTGTTAATGGTGTTAACTATTTTCAAACAACCCAACTTACTGCCTTTTAAAAAAAAAAACAAACTCATCTCTTTCTCTATCTTGTTCTTCATCTCTTCTCAAGAATTCATCAATGGTAACTTATTTCTCAAGAACTTTAGTGTCATACAATTAGCAAATATATATATAGTACAAAACATCAAGAAAATCAACTATCCAAGAACAAAAATTATAGCTCAAATTTAAATTATTTAGCGAATTTCAGCAATGAGGCAAAGAAACAGAAAGGGATTGAATGGAAATTACTGCAAAATCGGCGATAGATATCAAAGATGTCCAATTGGGTTGAATTGGAGTATTCCATTGAATTGACTTAGGGTTTCAATCTCATAAAATCAAATTTACACTATGCGATGAAATGAAACCCTAAGCAATTCCAGCTCTCTAGTGTTATCTCGTGCACTTTATTTCTCCTTTGTCCTCTGCTCTCCTATTGTTTTAATACGCAAAGTTTGAGTAGTGCGTCGAAGGAGAAGTGTTGGCTGTTAGCTTCTGTTAGGAGACAGGACCAGATAGTGGTTCTATGTTGTTGGGGGTTATAATGAGTCTAGCAGGTTGCCAAGTTGCTCGAACTCACCAGGCCTCCATCCTTATTGTTAAATTTCACCCCTGAACACCATTTTCTGATTTTTTCAAGTTTGTCTGTGAGCAGGGGTGAGGGGTTGTTCTTGGCGTCAGGAAGGAGAATGCAGGATTGTGTGATGTTGGTGTGGCGCTGGTGGGTGCGAGTGGTGGGTGGCCGGTAGGCAGGTGCGGCGGTTTTGGTGTGATGGGAGCAAGGGAGGAAGAGAGTTGGAAGACGATGTTGGTGTATCGGTGGGTGGAGTTCAAAGGAGGGGAAAGATATTAGGGTGGGAACTGGGAAGGGTGCAGAGGGTGGTGGTGCGGCAGGTGGTTGCGCAAAGGAGAGAGGAAATGAAGATGAGAGAGAAGGTGGTGGACACCATTGATGAGTGCTTGAGAAGTGTGAGAATTGAAGAACATGATAGAGAAATAGATGGATTTTGTTTTATAAAAAAAGCCCTAATTATTTTTGATTTAAAACCATGTTAACGCCGTCTGACATTCTGTTAGGTTTAATGACAAAAATCAAGTTTAGGGTTATCGGAGACTGCCCTGTCAAAGTCGGGGTTATATTGGAAAAGAGACTTATAAGTCAGGGTTATCTAAGATAATATCTTTTTTATAATTAGAGTTTTTAAATTAAAAACAAAAAATGATAATGAATAAGTTCTAAGCATAATCTTACCTATAATTTGTCTTAGCAAATGAACTTTTAAAAAGGAGGTGTATTTTGTTGCTATATACTACTAGTATCTTTTTTAAAAAAAATTGGTAAGATAAATTACATTAACGCCCTCTCACAGGGCACCTAAATACAACCTACCCCAAAGCCTCCCAAAACCCCCTTGATGAGAATCAAACCCACAACTTACGGGTGGAAGATGAAAGGGCTTACCACCCTTTCACTCCCTCATTCTCCTATATACTACTAGTATCATTACATTCTTTTAAGTGATCATTTGACTATTACGTATTTACGTTGGTGTTATATGTAACATTCATGCATAACAAAATAAAAAAACATGTAACATTCATATTAGACCCCTTCTGTCGCAATACAACTCGCCACGGTGAAAACTGAAAAGTCCGTACCCTTAGCTTACTTAAGAAGTTGTCTTTTATAAAAACAATGATTATTCTCACATCTAAATACTAGGATTTTTTCAAAA
Organism: Beta lomatogona; assembly: GCA_947646795.1. Lineage (NCBI taxonomy): Eukaryota > Viridiplantae > Streptophyta > Magnoliopsida > Caryophyllales > Amaranthaceae > Beta > Beta lomatogona. Next base: position 2,116,785 of record CANSNZ010001191.1, on the reverse strand, counting down.
AAAAAAAAAAAACAAAGAAGACTCCACAGGTTGACATGAACTAATATGTAGCTGCATCAATATTTTATTTTGTTAAATTGATACCATTTTTTTTTAAAAAAATGAGTTATATTGATAGTGATACTAAGAAGTGTTTAGTTGTCACAGGAAAGTATCAAGAGTGGGTTTGGCTAGACGTAAAATCTTTTTCTGAGAAAAGTATTTTTTTCCATGTTCCTTTGTTTGGTTTTAAATGGTGGAAAACATCTTTTCGAATGGAGGAAAACCTTTTCCTTCTCAAAGTAAAGGAAAACACATTTTCCGCCCCATTCTTCACCTTCCTCCCCCATTCCAATATACACTTCCTCTTCTCCCTAACTTTTTAGGTAAGAAACCAAATAACAAAAAACTAAGCTTAGGATTATAAGTACTCTAAGCGGAATTTCATGAATCATATTCATAAGCACTTCGAACAGGATCTCATGCATATACATTCAATGATCACATAATAGTTAAGAATTAACCTTTGACGCGTGATTTCCACAAAGCTCTTCAAGATCCGGAGATAGAACTGCAATTGAGATTCCTCTACTAGGTCCACGAATCTAGATCAATGCTCCACCAATGCTAGTTGGAAGGAAGAGGGACTATTCTATTTCTTGGAGCAGTATTACGTAGCTTTGAAAGAGAGAGAAAAGAGGAGAGAGAAAATAATGAGAGAATAAAATTGACTACTTTATTTTCTCACCCCACACCTAATTATAGGAACTAATTAAGTTAGGAGTCCTCTCCTTTTCTTTCTCCTTGGCCGGCCAACCCTAGAGTCCTACATGGGCTCTAAGTCATTCTTTTATTGATCCAGATTGTGTAAGTGTGACCTTGTAGGATCCATCTAATTGGGCTTCGAGTTTATTATTTACTAAACCTGAAGTTCTATAGCATCCTCTAGCAAGACGTATAGACGACCCAATTTAATGAATTTATTATCTCCATAATATGATCCATGTTATATTTAGTAATTGCATTAGAGTCAAGGACACAATTTCTTCAATCTCCCACTTGTCCGAGACGAGTGTGCAATCTTCAAATTCCTTAAGTCTCTTAGTGTCCAATTTGATAGTATGACTATATTTCTATGTCATCCATACTAGTCTTCAAATTAATCCTTGAAATCCGAGTTCAAATTGACAAACAAATGATCATCATATATTCCATTTGAGCACGGCCATGCATTTTTCAATTCTCACTCTCCAAGGGGCCAAGACACCCATCCTATCTCATATAGGAGGACTTTTCAATCTTTTGGCAACCAAAACTCTCACTCAACTTTTAGCACAACCCGAACACTGTCTTTATAGTCCCCCTTTACGGCATGACGTTTGACAGCATCAAAATTATACCAATCATTAGGCTAAGTAGTGTTCCACTCATGTCTTAGGAATCCACTAATATAATTACGAAGTTATAGAAACTTCTAAGTAGGTCTGTTCGATCATGTATCAACTATACATGTCTATATGATTGACTAAACATCTCCATGTTCCCATAGCCCATGAAACGGCGCTATCAATCAATCTTATATGCTAATCCCTTAATAAGTCATTTATGTCCAATTTAACGACTTAGATTAGGAACTATAATATTATATGAATTTTGTTCACTTATGGTGTTTCATTCATCAAATCACATATTTGACAAAACCATTGAATTCAAGATATATTTTGGACATTTTATTTAATACCAAACCAAAATTAAATAAGATAAAATTTTAGTTCTCATAAACATAAAATAGCAAAACCATGTCTCTACATTGTAACAAGTTTCTCTAAACATAGTACAATCTAAAGCCACTCTAACATTTGCTTCAAGCCTATAGCCCTAGCGTGACACTCATGCTTGGATTGAGGTAGTGGTTTAGTGAGCGGATCAACCACATTCTCATCCGTGTGAACTTTGCAGATTCTGACATCCTTCCTGTCAACAATCTCCCTAATGAGGTGATACTTCCTTATTACATGTTTGGATTTGTTATGTGATCTTGATTCTTTTGCTTGCGCAATAGCACCATTGTTATCACAGAACAACTCAATCCCTTCCAGAGCACTAGGTATGATATCCAGCTCTGTCAAGAACTTCTTGATCCAAACTGCTTCTTTAGCTGCTTCAACCGCTGCTAAATATTCTGATTCTGTCGTAGGATCTGCTACAGTGCTTTGCTTTGAGCTCTTCCAGCTCACTGCTCCTCCATTTAGACAAAAGACGTACCCTGACTGAGAGCGGTAATCATCTCTGTCGGTTTGGAAGCTCGCATCAGTATAACCTTTAACAACCAACTCACTTTCACCTCCATAGACTAAGAACATGCCTTTAGTTCTTCTCAAGTACTTAAGGATGCTCTTAGCTGCAATCCAGTGTGCTTCCCCTGGATTTTCTTGGAACCTGCTACACATGCTCAAGGCATATGCAACATCTGGTCGAGTACTTATCATGGCATACATGATAGACCCTATAGCCGAAGCATAAGGTATGCTACTCATTCGCTTCAACTCATCAGGCTCAGTCGGGCACTGACTCTTGCTAAGCGATATGCCATGTGATACCAAGAAGACTAAGCTGCTCCCACTAAACTTCTTGTAAAAACAAGACTCTTCTTCGCTTTTGATGAAACCAAATTTTTTGATTGCTTCATCAAATCGAAGATTCCAGCTCCGAGATGCCTGCTTCAATCCATATATGGATCTTTGAAGCTTGCAAACCCTTTTAGGATTTTCTGAATCCTCAAAACCCTCAGGTTGTGTCATGTACACATCCTCAATCAAGAACCCATTCAAGAATGCGGTTTTGACATCCATCTCGCCAAATTTCATAATCATAAAATGCAAAGAATAGCTAAAAGTATCCGAATTGACTTAAGCATTGCTACTGGAGAAAAGGTCTCATCATAGTCTATACCATGAATTTGTTTGAATCCTTTTGCAACCAGTCTTGCTTTATAGACATAGACATTCCCATCTTTGTCTATTTTCAATTTGAACACCCACTTGCAACCAATAGGGTTAACCCCATTAGGAAAGTCGACTAGGGTCCAAACTTTATTCTCAAACATGGAGTCTAACTCGGATTTCATGGCCTCAAGCCATTCCTCAGAGTCTGGGCTAGTCAAAGCTTGTTTGTAGGTAGTAGGTTCTGAATTCTCCAAAATCATAATTTCAGAGTTTTCAGTTAACAGGAAATCAACCAACCTCTTGTTTGGAATCCTTTCTCTACTAGACCTACGCGGGGGCTGATCATCAAGATAAATGTTCTCTTCAACTTCTTGAAGATCTTCGCTTGAATTAGATTCAAGTGGGACGGTAGGAGGTTCACGCGTTGAATACGTCATCTCCTGAACTAGAGTTTCGTCTTGTCGGGCCGTCTCTGACATGGTGTGAACCACGTCCAATTGTTGCTCATCTCGAATTTCTTCGAGAATTATTTTATTCCCACTTGTCTTTCTAGAAACAAATTCCTTTTCAAGAAAGACACCATCACGAGCAACAAACACTTTGTTCTCTTGACGATTATAGAAGAAATAACCCCTTGTCGCTTTTGGGTATCCCACAAAGAGACATTTATCTGACTTGAGTGCAAGTTTATCTGAAAGTAAACGTTTTACATAGACCTCACATCCCAATATCTTAAGAAAAGACAAGTTTGGAGTTTTTCCATTCCATAACTCATATGGAGTCTTTTCCACAGCCTTTGACGGGCTCCTGTTTAGTGTGTGTGCAGCTGTTTCGAGAGCATATCCCCAAAAAGAAATCGGAAGATCAGCAAGACTCATCATTGATCGAACCATATCCAATAAGGTCCGATTCCTCCTTTCAGATACATCATTTAACTGCGGTGTTCCTGGTGGAGTCAATTGTGAAAGAATTCCACAACCCTTCAAATGATCATTAAACTCTTGGCTCAAATATTCGCCACCACGATCGGATCGCATGGCTTTAATTCTCTTACCAAGTTGATTTTGTACTTCATTCTGGAACTCTTTGAATTTATCAAAAGATTCCGATTTATGTTTCATTAAGTAGACATATCAGTATCTACTCAAATCCTCAGTGAAGGTAATGAAGTAATTAAACCCTCGGCTTGCTTTTGTGCTCATAGGACCACAAACATCTGTATGTATGAGGCCCAAGAGATCGCTGGCCTTTTCACCCTTTCCAGTAAAATGTGACTTTGTCATTTTCCCCATCAAGCATGATTCACATACATCAAATGATTCAAAATCAAATGATGGAAGAATGCCATCCTGTTGTAACTTTTGGATGCGCTTTTGGTTTATATGACCCATTCGACAATGCCAAATGTAGGTTAGGTTTGATTCATTTGATTTTTGTTTCTTGCTATCTATGTTATAGAATTGTAATGACCTATCAAGCACATATAAGCCATTTATCAATTTAACACTAGCATAGAACATATTATTGTAAGAAATGGAACAACATTTGTTCTTAATTTCAAAACAAAACCCTTCGAAATCCAATACAGAAACAGAAAATTATGTTCTTAGTTATCGAAGGAACAAAATAACAATTATTTAATTCTAAAACAAAGCCAGATGGCAAATGCAGACTATAGCTTCCTATGGCAAGTGCAGCAACCCGTGCTCCATTTCCAACGCGAAGCTCTACCTCGCCCTTTGCCAGCCTCCTACTTCTTTTTAGTCCCTGCACATCATTAACTATGTGAGAACCACAGCCGGTATCCAATACCCATAAAGAAGTAGAAGTCAAATAATGACAAAAATACCTGAAGTGGAAGCCCCAGACTTCTTTTCCTCGAAGTATAGAGGGCAGTTCCTCTTCCAGTGTCCTATCTTGTGACAATGGAAGCACTTGCTTTCCGCGACCACCTTTGGCTTGGCGGTTGGCTTAGGTTTTTCAGCAACAACGGCAACTTGCTTGCCTTTGTCCTTCTTTCCTGCCCATTTCTTCTTAAAACTCTTTCCCTTCTGAACCATTAGAACCTCTTTCTTTGGTTCTTTAGGGATACTCCTCTCAGCATTGACCAACAACCCGTGCAGCTCTTGCAAAGTCTTTTCAGACTCATTCATGTTGAAGGTCATCCTGAACTGATTAAAATTGTCAGGCAATGAGTGGAGAATAATATCGTAGCTTGACTCAACCCCGTAAGGGAATCCAAGTCGTTCCATGTTTTTGAAAAGACCCATCATAGCGAAAACATGGGGGCAACAGCTTGACCCGGCTTCATGTGACATTCTAGTATCTCCCTATTGGTCTCATACCGCTCAACTCGGGCTTGTGTTTGAAACATAGCCTGCAGCTCTTGCATGATGGTATAAGCATCCTTGGTTTCGAACCTCCTTTGGAGGTCCGGCTCCATGGCTGCTATCATCAAGCAAGTGATCGGTACAGACCTATCATTGGCCTGCTTAGCACGATGTTTGTCGGCTTCAGTCGACTCATCAGTAATCACAGGAAGTGGGGTTTCTAAGACATCCTCTCGACCCTCAGACCTCAATACGAGTCTTAGGGTTCTTTCCCAGTTGATGAAATTTTCACCATTCAGTCTGTCCTTTTCAAGGAAAGGGCGAATGTTGAAAACAGAGTTGTTGTTGTTGTTAGACTTAGTATCTACAGAGAGAATAAAACAAAGTTCAATATTATGTTTGTAAAACAACCTAAAACATGCAAAGGTTTCTAGGTTGATCACCTATTCAATTTTTAATGTCCCATTTGAATAAGTAATTACAAGATCCTATCAACATGCAACACTAAGCAGACGGAGGCCTTATCTTAACGTTACATTCTCAAGGTAAGTAAACTCCTTTACTAATTATAACACTTTATAATTCTTGTTTAGATTGGTAAACATCGCATGCTTAACTATCTCTTGCTTCAAAACCCAAAACGTTTTTGATGATTTTGTTAAGGATAACCAAACTAAGTAGTAAAATTCGCAATTTTACCTTACCTCCCAAAATTAATGATAATACCCTGCGGAGGCATGACCTATTACTATTAATTAAGGATTAATAAGCACTTTATGTTTGGAAAAGCTAACCTTAATATTTGCGGGACCTCAGTTTATTATGTTGTTATGAATTAGTGAACTATAGCGCATTGATAACCAACATACAATAAACTTATAAGCATTTTAAATAATAATAAAATGCAAAAATAAATATGATCTAGCATGGCCCCTAATCCTAAGAACTAAGCATCATGGGCTCCTCCTTGGACTCTTCATGGATCTCCATCCATGTTAGCCATGGGCCTTCTCTTGATGGGATCGTCTTTGGATTACATAAGTATCAAAATAATTTAAATAATATCTAAATTAAATAAATTACAAAAATATTTAATGATACGCAGATCGTATTTAAATCGGTTTTTTCACCAAATACCCCTGACAAATAAATTTATTCACCAAATACCCCCACTTTTTTCAAAATTCACTAGATACCCCTGACTTTTAAAAAAATACAACATACCCCTGACCTTTAAAAAAATTACCCAAAATGCCCTTTTAGCTAGCGGACGTTAGTGTTCCGTTAATTAATTAACTAATTAACCTAAAAAAACCCTAATTAAACCTAATTATACCCTAAGTAAACCCTAAAAACCCTAACACTCTCTCTCCCTAACCCAACCCCACCCACCAACCCTAAACCCACCAGCCCCACCACCTAACCCCAGCCCCACCCCCCCACCTCCCCCGCGCAGCGGCCCACGCACCCCTCCTCCCCCCTTCCCCCCCGCCGACCCCTTCCCCTTCCCCCCACCGACCCCCCGCCGACCCCCTCCCCTTCCCCTTCCCCCACCGACCCACCGCCGACTCCCTCCCCTACCCCCTTGACCCCCGCGACCCACTCCCCCTTCCCCCACCGACCCCGCCGACCCCCTTCCCTACCGAGTTCGAGGATTCGGTCGCCCTCCCTCGCAACCCCTCCCCTTCCCCTTCCCCACGGTCCTACAACCCTCCTCCCCCTTCCACCGCATGAGTTCGGCTGGCTGAGTTCGAGGATCCAAGCGATTCTCCTTCGACTTGCTTGCTCGATCTTGGACATTTATGAGACAAATCGAAGATTGTGAAAATTTCGAGGTGAAGAGAGAAATGTTGAAGGTGATGAGGAGGAGGAGAATTTCGTTGGTGTGGTGGCGTTGGGTTCGGGGGTGTGGTGGGCTGCGGGGGAGGGGAAAAGGAGGTGAGGTTGCTTGGGAAAGGGGATTGGGAGGGGGGCTGCGAGGAGGAAGGCTGCGTGGGAGGGGGGGGAAGGGGATCTAGTGGGGATGGGGTTGTTGGGGGGTGGTGGGCTTGGGGCTGGTGGGTTAGGGGAGAGGGAGGGTTAGGGTTAATCAGGTTCACTTATGGCTAATTAGGTTGACTTAGGGCTAATTAGGTTGACTTAGGGCAAAATTGTAAATAAAAGCTAACGGAGGACTAACGTCCGTCAACAAAAGGTATCTGGTGAATTTTTTTTAAAGGTAAGGGGTATCTGGTGAATTTTGAAAAAAGTGGGGGGTATTTGGTGAATAAATTTATTTGTCAGGGGTATTTGGTGAAAAAACTGTATTTAAATTACAAGAATACATCACGATACGCAGATCGTATTTTCTAACTTAATTGTGGGCCATACTAGTCATTCATAGCAATTATATCAAATATAAAATGCCACATCATAATATCACATATTATTCTTGCTATCAATCAAAATATCAAATATTCTTAATTATAGCAAGTAGATAAAATATTTAAGTAATTCCTAACCACTTAAAGATTCTATCCTAGAATATCTAGCCTACTAATTTTAATTAAATTAAAAAATAAAATTATGGAATTAATTTATGACCCAGTCAAAATTAACATAATTAACATAATTGGAATTTGCTTAATCTTCTCAACAAAAAAGATTTACAAAATTTCAAAAACAAATCTTTTCAAGGCTGCTGCCAATTATCAGAAATTTTAAAAGAAAACAAAAAAAAATTTGAAAGAATCGTGGAGTACGACTAGACCAGCAGCAAGGCTGCCAGTCCCGACTCCCACGCCAGTACTGCAGCCACGGCCAGAACTCTTGCCAGCCATTCAGGCCGCACCACCGTAATCTCGCCGGTCAAATCCTTCCGCGACCCGACGCCGACCTTTCCTTCAGCGGCAGCAAGCAGCACGCTGCTGCGCACGTCGAACGTGCGTCGCACGCGTGGCTGCCGCCACCACCTTCCCTCGCCAACTGCCTGCCGGCAGCCTTTGCAACCCTCGCCGACTTTCAGTCCGGCGACCACCAGAGCAGCCACCAGCCTTGGCTGCTCCTCTTCCTCCTAAATTTTTTTTTTGTTCTATTGGAAGGAAATTAAAATTACAACATTTGTAAAATTAATTTAGTGATCTTAATTAAATTAAACATAAACTCTTTTATACCTAATTCAGAAAATTAAATCAAAATCTCCATTTTAATTAATTTTAGGGTTATTCACATAAATTAATCTCTAATTCATATAAAACTCTTTTCACATGAATTAATTTTCATACATAAACAAATTTAAACATGAAAATCAGATTAATAATATGAACTTAATATTCGAAATAAAATCAGAATTTAAATTTCGAAAATTAGGGTTGAATTTTCAAAAAATTCGGCCACTTTATATTGAAAATTAAGCAATTAAATCTCCATTTAATCAATTCCAATTAATTATTCATTCCATAATTCAATTCCTCCCCTTAATCAAATTAAAATTAGTCATGAACACATCAAAATAAATCTAATTATTATGACCAAAAAATTATATGCAAGAGGCTAAAACTGATACCATTGTCGGATTATAAGTACTCTAAGCGGAATTTCATGAATCATATTCATAAGCACTTAAAATAGGATCTCATGCATATACATTCAAGGATCACATAATAGTTAAGAATTAACCTTTGACGCGTGATTTCCACAAAGCTCTTCGAGATCCAGAGATAGAACCGCAATTGAGATTCCTCTACTAGGTCCACGAATCCAGATCAATGCTCCACCAATGCTAGTTAGAAGGAAGAGGGACTCTTCTATTTCATGGAGCAATATTACGTAGCTTTGAAAGAGAGAGAAAAGAGGAGAGAGAAAATAATGAGAGAATAAAACTGACTACTTTATTGTCTCACCCCACACCTAATTATAGGAACTAATTAGGTTAGGAGTCCTCTCCTTTTCTTTCTCCTTGGCCAGCCAACCCTAGAGTCCTACATGGGCTCTAGGTCATTCTTTTATTGATCAAGATTGTGTAAGTGTGACCTTGTAGGATCCATCTAATCGGGCCGGGTTTATTATTTACTAAACACGAAGTTCTATAGCATCCTCTAGCAAGACGAATAGACGACCCAATTTAATGAATTTATTATCTCCATAATATGATCCATGTTATATTTAATAATTGCATTAGAGTCAAGGACACAATTCCTTCAATAATTATGTACTCTTTAGAATATGTCTTTTTAAGGAATATCATTTTCCATCTAAATATTTGTAATACAACCAAACAGAGCCTAAATGGTAATAGAAAGTGTTTGAGTAGTACAAAATTAAGTATTAGAGAAGTATCTACTAATGCCAAAATATACTTAAATGTTACCAATTTTTCTTGCAAATGATGCCAATTCACTTACGGATGAATATTAATTATTCATAATAAAGACTCCACTAATTAGACGTATATCACGTGTCATAATTTAGGTTTTACAAACTTCACTATTATGCTTCATTCTTTTTGGACTGCGAGAAATTGAACTGAATTGAAACGAGTAAAAGTGTTAAACTGAACTTAACTGAATATAATTCCAAATGAAGACAACCTTAAGATAATAGTGACGTCCGTCAGAACTCCAAGGTTCTGCAACATCGAACGAACCCATGAAAAAAACTGTAGCATATAAGCCCAAAAGGTACAGCACCTGGCTGTCAGACAAATACTGTTGTCACATCTGAACCACTTATCACCAGAAGACTCTAAGAAATAGTAATTGTGCTTATCAGCTTTGAATGTTGAGACTTGAGAATGAAGTGTACGTATTATACGCGCCTATCCCACGCACTTTTTTTTTTACGGTATGCACTCTATTATCCCATACTTGGGCCTTGAGTCCAGTGAGCCCACACCTCCTTTCATGAAATCAATTAGCCGTAGTAAGTAACTACTTTTCTGTCCCTTCTGAAATGAAATAATTGAGCTTCTTCGAGTATACTCGTAGCTTATGGGCTATGGCAATCAATTTCTTGTCATGACTCATTACAATAATTGATCTGTGCTTCTTCGAGTATAGCTTATGGCAATTAATTTTTGTCATGACTTATTACAACTTTACAAGTATAATAATTCGCCATGTTCTGGGTCAGAACTTTTTTTGCCCCAGGTATTGAATATGGACTGCTTGATAGACGTTAATAAATTACAGTGTAGTAATTAGTAATTTGTATGTAATGCCGTAAAAAAAAAATCTCATACCCATATCAAACTTATTTAACCTTGATGAAAATCATTTGGTTATATTAAACCTATTATTAGAACTTGTATGTACTTATCATGACTTATTTGAACATGTTTTTCCTCCCGAAATCACTTAAAATAAATAAAAGAAAAGTTAATTCGTTGATCAAAGGAGTGTCTTATTAGTGATTTTTTTGCCCATATTTGTAATAGAGGAGTTGAAATGCAAATATGATTGAAGTAGATTATGAGCTTGGAGAACCTTAAAGGTATTTTGGTCCATGTTAGAAGCTTTTGAAGAAGCCTTGACAAAGTTTGAAATTTTTGTAAAGTTTCTAGCTAACATCGATGTCAATTAGGTCTGAGGAGGACCAAGTTGTTTTTGGTGAGTTAGCTTCTTCTATTTCTTTGAACCTAGCTGCATATTGCCTTAAATTTGGAGTGTTTGTTCAAGTTGCTAGGCTTTGCTCCGTTGTTTTATTATAGTATTTCCCAAACAATGCACCCTTACCTTCCTTAACCATTTAGGAGGATTCCGAATGTGTATCCATTGTTCTTGGAACGTGTTTTAAATCATCCATGATCCAACAACTATCCAAGTCCATTAGAAAGGTGAACCAAAAAAAGATTGTTAATTTGCAAAAAGCTTTAAACGAGGAGTGATGTTCTTCTTCCTTGAAATATATGTTGATAATTTGCATACTGTTTGCAGGAGAAAAGAGGGCGTAACTGCATATGAAGTTGGGGGGGTCTCGAGAGTAGTTTAAGTTAGTTATTCTTCACTCTTAGTAGATTCTAACAAGAATACAGTCAGTTAAATTAATTTGAACCCGAAAAAAGGAGTTTGTAATACATTAAAGATCTCATTAACATGAATTATTACATGAGATATAACGAGAAGGACATCATTGGCACACTTTCAAAACCACAGGGTTGTTTTGAAAAAGATTAGTGTACAATTATGTAGATATCCATTGAACACAAGGGGACAACACTGAACACCCCTATAAATTTTAATCATCTAAATGTCATATATTTAGAATAGGAAAAATGGATACCAGGATCCCAAATATGGTCGCACAAGGTCTCAATTTGCACTTAGTAGCACTCGCAATTATAGTGAGTGTTGATTTTGCATAGACCCACCAACCTGTTGCAGCTGGGTTAGTCACTTGAATCCCTTTCAAAATCACGTGTGTGGCCATTTAAAGCCACCACACCATTTTGATCTAAATATGTTTCTCTACTCTTCTTCCTCTTCCATTTTCAGTTGAGCCTGTGCAAAACCAACACCCAAATACCCAATATATTAGGACTGCTTGTGAATAAGTGGAAGCCGCGACTAGGGGTGTAAATGATGCGAGTCGAGTTCGAGTTTGAGCTAGCTCGACTCGACTCGTTAGCATTTCGAGTCGAGCTCGAGTTGAATCGAGCTCGAGTTGAGTCGAGCTCACTTGAGTCGAGTTTGACCGAGTTTTGACCGAGTCGAGCTTTGACCGAGTTGAGTTTTGACCGAGTAGATTTCGAGTAGCTTGCAAGTGTCTCATGTTAAAAGCAACCCTAAGGTAGAAAAATGTTGAATTTAGGTATTTTGCTATTGATAATTGGGTTTTCGAGTTTCTCACTAGTTTTCGAGTCGAGTATCGAGTTGCTCAACTCGACTCGCCAACATCTCGAGTAGAGTTTGAGCTCGAGCCGAGTTTTGACCGAGTCGATCTCGAGTAGCTCGCGAGTTGTCTCGTCTCATTTACACCCCTAGTTGCGGCCTTTTAAAAATGTTTGGGATACCTGACATCAACTTTTTCATTAGAACAAAATGGATCTTATCCTTCCATCAAATAATTTATATTTAGTTTGAATTTAATAAAAATAAAGAATTCAATTAATCCTTTATTAAATAAAAAATTTAGGACTTGCAACAACCTAAGGTAACCTCCAAGTCACTCAAAATTATTGCTAGTTTGCCTTGATAATAGTGTATATATCCAAATCCAACACATGATACTCTTAACTCTTGATTAAAAAAATAGTTCTTAAGTTTTTTTAAGTTCTACCATTTTGACTTTTGACACTATTTATAAATTATACTTTAACCATAGTGTATAATTTATACATGAGGAAAAACATAGTGATCATGTGGGATCTTGTTAGATTTGTCTCGATATATATATTTCAACTTTTATAATTTTACTTATACCTAATTTAAAGATATCATTATTGAAAGTTTTGCGTTGGCAAACAACGTGCAAAAAGCAAATGGTAGAACTAAAAACATGGAGGAAGTAATACTAATGGTAAGTTGAATTCGACCATGAACTGACCACCATTATTTATAAACAACTTCATTCGTCTCATAATATAGTGTTTATTTCTCAATTTTCATGGGAATTAAGATAAAACTCTGTTCTTTTGGGTTGAAGTAAACTGAACTGAACTGAAACGAGCTGAGATGAAATGAACTGTATGACGTAAAACTGTGAGAGGAAAGTAGCTGAACTGAATTGATCTGATTTGAACCGAACCGAACTAACTAAATCGGCCCAAAAAAGGGCCTAAGTGGAAAATGACATGATGATCAAATAATGTTGTGGGGGAAAAATTGATTTTAGGAAAGAGAATGGAGAGTAATAGGTGAGAAAACATTAAATGTATGACTAGTTTAACCTTGGATTGAATAAACAAACAAAATAACTAATTCCACGGAGCAAATATATGATGGTGGCACGATTTTTTTAAGCAAAGTTAGGAAAAATGTGGAATTAAAAAAAAAAAAAAAACAAGAACAACATTTTGGGACATTCAAAAAAGAATACAAACACTATGGGTGTATTCTATTCAACTTATTTTTGCTTATTTGAACTTATCTAAATTTAAATGAATTTATTTGAACTTATCTAAATTTAAATGAATTTATTTGAACTTATCTAAATTTAACTGAATTTATTTGAATTTATTAGACTTGATGGTTAGACCTTAAATGAACTTTTTTTTGTGAGTGTTTGACCTTGTTTTTGGTGACCTATATGAACTTATTAGGCCTTATTAGTCCTTATATGAACTTATATAAACTTATCCGAACTTATTTTTTTGATAAAGACTGAAACTAAGGTGAATAAAACAGACCATATATTATGGGATGGAGAGAGTTAATTTTACGGATCTACCCCATTTAGGGGGGCTATTTTGACCACTCAAAGAGAGAATTTACTTTCCAAGTCCGTACGACTTTTTTTGTGTCCACTTGAGGCGCTATGGGGAGACATAAATCAGCACAGCTTTAGTTTAAGCTTAGCTGAAAACTTTTAATATGATTACTCTGACTTTGGAAGTCCCAATTAGAATTAGCAATAATGATCATTAGTGGCCGAAAAAGAAAATTTGTAAACATGATAATCATGATTAGCTGAGGCTTTTCTAAGCAATCAAACAGAAACATAAAGGAAGATTTCTTTTATGTATTAAATTAATCAGGAAACGACTGAAGCTTTTTTCCTGTATTTCCTTTTTTCCTATTATGGCATGTGGTGGCGGCAGTATTTTGTCAGCTGCATGGCCTGCATTTGCACATTCTCAAACAGGCCGGATGAGTTTTCTTGCGCTTTCCTAGCATAATTAGTCTAAATTATGCTCATAATTAGTCTAAATTATGCTCATAATTAGTTGGTCTAAAGCACAGTTCTGTAAAGTGTTTGCATGTACAGACTACAATTATAATATTTGGTTCATATAGTTATAATATATTGAAGCACAAACATCAAGAGCAAGGTGGATTAGATATTGTTATATTATATGCATGTAGAAAGACGATTATTGGATGAACATTTGAATATGTGAAGGTAGTTTATACTACTCGATATGTGCATTTATATTGACTACATTACATTCTTTTAGAATGGTAACAAAATTGCATGTATAGATACAACCCATAACCTACGTACAATCAAATTATATTTTATGTACAAACTCAATGACCTTTGTTCGATAGTCCTCTGATCCTCTCTTGATTAAAATCAGCTTCAAGAACCCTAATCTTCAAAATAGATTTGAGAATTTATTCCACTTTACCAGATCGTTATCTTTTTGCAGTTCGAGGAATTAATTTCTTCCATCTTTAACCTATATATCTTATTAGATGTTCAACTAAGACCTTTCTTTTTCCACTCTTATAAGAGGTTGAAAAGAATAACCCTCATCTTTTCTCTTTCTCTCAATGGAGGTTGAAGAAATAACCTCGTACTATTTTTTTTCTAACTAGTGTTTTTAGCCCTAGTCGCGAAAAGCTTTAATTTTTGTTGTCCATTTTTTTTTTATAAGAAATTGAATTGAATTCGGTAATATATATATATATATATTATAGCATTTATCATTTGCAACATTCTTTTAATGCTATGTTTTAGAAACTATGTTGTAGAACAACATGTATAGATATTCTTTTCTATTGAATTCGATCAATAACTAAAAAATCGATTTTGTTTGGTTTGGTAGACATCAAATTGTACGGGATAAGATCAATTCAACACGGCTGGAATGCATATGATGAGAAATCATCATAAGAGTAATTTTGCACATCATTTATTCCCCTTCTTACCATATATCTTTCCTCATTCCATTACAATATTCCTTTTCTCCGTAACTTTTTATACAAGGAACCAAACAATGGAAAACTAAGCTACAATTATATTTTTCTTAAAAAATATCTTTTCAAGGAAACTCATTTTCAATTGCTTTCAGTCCCATCAAAAGGAGCCTAGTACAATTCTTATCTTTCTCTCACTACAATCTCTCACTAGAAAATCTTCCCATCTAAATCTCTAACTTAACATTGGAGATGGTTCTTCACAACCACCTCAAGAGAATGCTTGCTACCTTGTAATAATATTAGCTGGAAAACAAAAGATTCGTGTTAGAGAGCAACATTCGTTCCATCCCGGTTGGGTTAGGTCTAATGAAATGCTAGTTGTTCTAACATAAGATAATGGAATGCATAATACATAAGTTAACCTCGGGGGTTTATTCGAGGAACGCCTGTCTGATGCATAAGTCAGTACAATATACCGGTAGCTCTAAATGTGTTATTCAAGTGGGGTCAAGAAGTACCTCAAGTGGCAAAATTAAAAGGTGGGTATCTATAGTGACTTTTGCGCTTCCTTAGAGGACAAGAAAGCCTCTCATTGGTACATGTGTCTTTTAAGCCAGTACAATATACCGATAGCTGTAAATGTGCTATTCAAGTACTGGGGTCAAGAAGTACCTGAAGTGGAAAAAAGGTGGGTATTTATAGTGACTTTTGGGCTTCCTAGCTTAGAGGACAATAAAGCCTCTCATTGGTCCATGGGTCCTTTATTCTTAGGCTCAACAGTAAGAATCCCACTAAGTACAGTCCAAGAATCATAAGGATCTTGTTGGCCCAAGAGGTGTAAGCCGCTAGGCATGGTCTTTTAAGAGGTGTCACGTGGCATAGGAGCAGGTCTTCTCTTCGTACTGCTGATGGCTCTGATAAGTAGCCATTGAGAGATTAGGATAGTACCCGTACACTAGTGCTATTCAAAACGTCTTTTAATAGACTTGGAGTAAGTAGATCAGTATCTATTACAACAATTACGATGCATATACTATAACCGTTAATTTTTCTTGTCACAACTGTAACATCTCTTAAGTGAATCAACACTTTTAAAGTTCGGTTTTTTCACCAAGTACCCATGAGTTTTCACGAAATGCAACAGGTACCCCTATTGTTTCGGAAATGCACCAGATGCCCTTGTGGTTTAAATAAAATGCACCGAACACCCTTAATGACTAACGACGTCAAGGTTCTGTTAGTCATCAAAGGCAAGTTCACCTAATTATTCCAAAATAACCCTAGTTATTCTAATTAATGCTAATTAAATCTTAATTATCTCTAATTAATCCCTAATTAAACCTATTTAATTAAATCCCCAACCACCCCCAATTACGGACCCACCCTCGCCTTTGTCCACCACCCCGCCCAATCTCTTACCACCCACCCCCAATACCACCCCCTCCCCTTCCCCACCCTTCGCCCAGCCCCCCACAAACCCAACCCCCGAAAACCACCCATCCCCTTCCCCATCCCTAAAACACCTCCCGCTCACCCTTTAGAACCCCCACCCACCCACCAACCACCAACCACCTCACCCATGGCCTCAATTTCGACTGCTTAGCCACCTCGTAACCCACCCCAGCCCTGAAAATCACCTCTTCCCACCACCCTGTTATACCTAGCCAATTAAAACCGAGCAGATTGAATTCCACTAGTTATAGTGAGAAGAGCATTAGGGTCGACAATTATTTGAAAAAAGGCCAATTGATCAAGGCAAAGCTTCTGAAATCAGTGCTAGGCAGGACAATACCTTGAGATTTAGGGTCTCTCTCAGTATTATGGGTGAATCCAATGGGAGAAGATGAAACTTTGCGTATGGCAAAAGCCACTGCCGATGCGGATGGGAACCACTCCCCCCTTCTTCCTCTAAAATAGGGTAATTTACATACCTTAAAGTTGCAGTTTCAGAACAAGTAGAATTAGAAAAAGAATTTGGTAAAGATGAGGGTTTTGAGAGAAGTGGAAAAGGAGAGTAAGAATTTGGTGAAGATGAGGGTTTTCAGAGAAGTGGAAGTGCACTCCCTACCTTCAACCAAACAAACACTAGGAACTTCCATTTCCTAGGAAAATTTATTTCCCATGAATTTCCTATTTCCTGCATATCAAACAACTACCCTATTTTATATTTTCTAGGAAATCCAAATTCCAGTGGAATTTGAGGTGAACTAAACCACACCTAATTTGTAGATGAATCTTGACCGATCAACATATTTGGGATTTGGTGGTCAAAGTTCAATTTATTTTCAGGAATATGATAATGACTAAGTGAAAAGGATTGATGTCGGTCATACCCAATAATCACCTCCTTCTCTTAGTCAAACTTTATAACTCAATTGAAATCATCAAGGAAATATTTCGCATTATGTTCCGAAGAATTGTTGATATTTCAGACAAGAAGCCCCACATCACCCCCTTCAAAGATCTTTCTCTTTTTGGTAGAAATCATGATATAAAAAGTATATTATCTTAATTCTTAAACAATACCATTTTTTTTAATAAAGAAAAACAGGATTTGAAGCGAAATAATTTATTTTTTCAAAGGGTGGCTTGTTCTATCTTTTTGCCCCCCATTTCATTGGCCGACTTAGCGTACTCTGAATCTAAAATATCCACTTTCTTTCTTTCTATTCAAAGAAATGTCTTTCAACAACTTTGAGCCTTTGTTGGCATTGGGAAGCAAGTTGTCAATGCACTTATTCTACCTTAAATATCTTTTATTATATATTAGTAAAAATTATAATAATTGAATATTAATAAACTACTCATTTAGACGAATCAAACAAGACTCCACATGACTATATTTTTTCTTATATATTGAGAAAAAATTTAAAAGATTCTCTCTAGTTGTGAATAGTGTCAAGATTCTAAGTGAGAAAGATAAAAAAATACAAAGGGAGTACCTTTCAACATCAATTGTTTAAATTTACTCTTTTTTCTAACTATTGTAATTCTTTCATAGGTCGCCTTTCTTTTCTTATATTAGTACTCCCTCGGTCTTTTTTTAGTTGCTACATTTGTTTTTTTATAGTTTACGAGATGCAACTTTAAACACCAATATTTTGAGTTATATATATAAAAAAATTATAAAAATTATATATTTGGAAAATACAAATTAGGACTAATCAAACAAGATCTAACATGACTATGTTTTTTCGTATGTATATAAACTTAAAGATAATTAAAGTTATCATGTAAATAGTGTCTATGGTCAAAATATAACAATAAAAAAAACGGAGGGAGTACTGTAAGATGAAACTTGCCCTACTAGGCAGTCTAGGCTACTACTCATTATCCTCTTAAAAGAAAACAACTTGCGTTACTATTACTGCATATTTGAGCTTGAAATTGACAAGATACAATATGTCGTGTCCGGAAGTGAATAAAGAGGTCGACCGATGGTGACTCTATTGTGTGAGATTACCAATATGGAGTTTTGGTCTTCATTATTTAGAAAGTTTTGGTTGAAAATTCGAGATCAAAAAAATGCCTATATGCTATGGCTGTCGTCGTACTCGTATCCACTAGGAAATATAGAAGGTTAGGAATTAACTTATTTTCTTATAGTTAGCGACTTAGCATTAGACCATTCATATTGACGGACAAGTGTGGATGTTATCACTTATCATTATGTTTATTCACTCTCTAACACCAAAAAAGAAAAAATATTGGTGCAAGAAGAAGAGAGAGACTGAGTTGGGAAGGGTGTTGGGCAGTTGGCCCTTCAATGTGGCTGCTCTTATGAATGGTGTCACCTTACAAAATTAAGTTTTAGATATAATAAAATCTAATAAGTTAATGTAAAACTCTACATGTTAAGTGGTACTAGACTTCTGACTCTTCCATATAAGTCATTGTCCAACCAACAAGTTATGACTCTAAATCTGACATAATGTCGACCCCAAACAATAATACATCCTTTTAGTACTTCATCAAATGTCCCGGAAAAATATTTGGATCCAACAACTAGTTAAACATATAAAACAAGTGCTAAGCCCTAAGTGCAGATTAATAGGTGCATGTATATATCTATGATTTATACATGGTATATTTATTTGACTTAGTTTGTGACTTTCATGAGGTTTTAATTTAACTTATTTTTTATGAACTTAATTTTATTCTAATGAATTTGTTTTTGTTAAATTCAAATCGTTATAATGTAATCTAATTCAGATTTATTAAACTTAACTTATTGTCGTTAAATTAACTTTAATAAATTGAAACGGATAGTGTTATTCATTTGAACTTTATGTAATAAAATGAGTCAAATATCCCTACTCGAAAATGTTACTTTCGAATTTTCTCAAATGAATGTGTAATATGGAGTTAACTTGAACCTCACAAGCTTAATTTGGAGCGCCACCCAATGGTTTTTCTATTCAAAGCTTGACAAGGACCCTAATTAAGAAACTAATAAAGTGAGATTTTTCAGTTAGAAGTATGACTATGTTAATCTTCTTTAACCCCACCATAAAGGACATAGTTCTTGCATAGTTTGGTTGCTATAGTATGGATTTGACATGTAAAAAGCACCTTGTTATAATTTTATATATTTTAACATCACGAAAATTTACATTAATTAAAAATGGAATTACAACTTCATGCTATTACAACTAAACATAAAACACACAAATATTAAGATGAGCTTCACTTGCTCTTACATTTTCTACTAATAAAAACCAACTTGTTGCTAATCCAATCCAAATGAACCTTATCTTGGGCGATTTTTGGTGGGTTTGGGTAATATGTCTTGTCGAAAAAGACCTAATATGATTAGAGAGAATATGTTGAGATGCTAAAGTCAGACGATCTTCAGAGATAGATTGTTGCACTTCATCTTGTTGAACCCTTTGTTCGCAAGATGATAAATCCCAAGGTCCTTGAGCATAAACTTCTTCTTGGGTTTCTACTGATTGAACTATCAAAGAAGTCACATCCTTTCGTGACTTCTGACCCTGCTTCGAGGGTACTAGAGTTTTACCCACAAGGATGAAACTCAAAATGTGTGGAGGTCGAAACATTCCCCAAATCAAATTGGAGGGCCTCCCACAAGATGCATTTTTTTATGTGTGATGACTCCTGAAGTCATCACATGAACTTAGGGCGAATTAGCTTGATTGAATTCACCCATTTTTCGAATATGAAGATCCGACCCTGCAATCCCGATACCAGAAGATCGAGCCACTACAGACATAATTCCTATCCTAGAATGAGAACTACCTCTCATCTTATCCAACACTCGAACTCCTAAAGCTGCTTGAACCAAACAATGCCAAACTACAGGAGCAACTTCACTATAGATCGGATTTCCTAGATCATCCCTTGTCTTAGGAAATCAAGATCCTTCTAATACCCACCTAATACTACAAAATATCACCGTAGCACAACCATAAACAAAATGGCAAGGATAATTGGATCTAGATATGACTAAACTAACACTAACATAGAGAACATAACAGAACCAAACTGAAGAAACGATCACCATAACCAAAAAAAACAACATTTGATGATGAGTCTTTACTACTCTGGCGCTTTTCTGTTGAATCGGCCACACTTAACCCACAACAACAGACACCAAACAGGCGAACGAGGAAGGGGAACTGAACCTAAACACTTCGAAACAAAGAACAGGGGAACGGGGAGGGGGAACCTAACCTAAACACTTGAACAGGGGAGGGGGAACGGGAATATGAACACTAAACGGGGAGGGGGAAGGGGATCACGGGGAAGGGAAACCAGGAGGAAAGGAGCCAATTGACGCGAATGGGGAATGGGGAAGGGGAACGACAGGGGACGAGGAAAGGGGAATAGGGAAGAGGAAGGGGGGAAGCAAGGGGAGCCTAAGCACAGGGACTGGATGGGGAACGCCGGAAACCAGGGACGGGGTGGTGGAATAGCTGGGAAAAGGCATGGCGGCAGGGGAGCGGCGAGGGAGTTTGGTGGGGGAAAACAACGGGGGAGGAATGGCCCTAATGACAGACTCAACTACTTAATATGCGGCGACGGGGCTAGGCTCGCCGGCGACGAGGCTGAGATGCCAGCCACCGGCGAGCCTAGGACGGTGGGTGGTTGTGTTTTGTTTTAGGGTTAGGTTTGTGACTGTTATGCTTTTATATTGACAAAGGCAAGATATCAAATTGTTTGGTACCAGACATAATCGTATTGTCTTTTTTGTCCATTCTTTTTTTGGCAACTAATTAAAATCTTGTTTTATTTTAGATATACTAACATATTATTCGGATGTTCAACAACAAAATTATAAATGTGCAGTGGCGGATCTGAAGACTTAGTAAGTAAATGTTTCGGTAGAAACTAGAGTGACATAATAAGTGAAGTAGCTCAGTTGACCTGCTCCGTGTAATAAACTTCAAGTAGTTGTGTTCAAATCTTGTGGGTGACTTACTTTTTGTTTTCTCGGCTCTACTATCTTTCATTGTTGTTTTATGTATTATTTCTCTATTAGTCTATTTTGGGCTTGCTTTCTTTTTTTTGGTTTTTTTCCTTTGTTTTCGGCTTCTCTCGTCATTTCTTTGCTTACTTTTGATTCGAGGATCAAATAACTTTAATAATATGTAAACCCTCTTTAATGGATCCACTCTAAGATTAGGTATAACTTCTGTATTATTATTGTATCTATTGTTCAATTGTTGCACATAAGTTTATAAGGTGAATAGGTAATAGTAGTATTTTGTTGTAATTATTTAAATGTATTATTATGATAAGCCTTTTATGCGAAGAAGTTTATAGCCATAACTTAATCTTTTTTATGAATTGCAATGCTTTAACTTTCGCACCTAACAGTATACAATTTGACCATTGATATACATGAAAATTATAAAAAGTTGATTTATTGTAAATATACATTGACTTAAATCCAAGATCTAAATGAATAGAATTTGTTTTATATAGCTGTAAAAAAATCGATTAAAATTAGTGTATGAACAGTGCAAAAGTCAAATAATTGTAAGTAATAAAACACGAAAAAATTGTATGATAAATTTTTATATGTCACCAAAATGATTCCCCCCCCCAATAATTATTTTCTAGACCTGTCACTGTGAATGTGCAAATTGTTTTTGGATGTAGAATATATTTTTTGGATGTACTAGACACAAAATATAGTATAGATGTGCAAACATAGTTTTTGATGTAAAACATACTTTCTGGATGTGCAAACAATTTTTTGAATGTGCAAAATACAAATAGATTGTTGGATTTGCAATTCCAACGTTTGGATGTACAAACATACTTTTAGGATGTGCAAATATAATGATGGATGTGCAAAATACATGAAGTAATAGATTTTGGATGTGCAAAATATAAAATAGATCATGGATGTGCATATATAATTTTTGAATGTAAATATAGCTTTTTAAATGTACAAAATTGATATTGTATGTACACCATTTTTAACAATTGTTTTGTGAAATAAACAAAAAGTAAAAAGAACAATGGATACTTACACGATACTGAATAGTTCACTGTTTATCCAATTATCCTGACTCTTTTATATTACACATTGGTGTCACAATCTTTTAGTGCTTGTTTGGTTGTAATGGGAATTATTTTCCTATAGGAATTTACAATTTGTGGAAATTTAATTCCCTTATGAAATTCCTAGGAACTAGTCTAAATTGTTTAGTAGTCATAAGGGAAGTTGTAATTCATAGGAATCTATGTAGGAATTGCGAGTGACCAAGGGGAGGGAAGGTAAATCAATTCCTACATTTTGTGGGAATTTCAAATTCCCATGAATTTTCATTACCCCTATTTTTCCTACTTCTTGTCAACTAAACAACAACCCAAGACTGAAAATAATGGGAAATTCTATTGCCTATATAATTTTATATATACCAAACAATCTAAGTAAATTTGCCCTCCCTTCGTGATAGTAAAAAAAAGGGTGGTCCAAACTCCAAATTCATCATTTCATGACAAGACCTTCCTTTCCTTAAAATTAAAGTTGTCCAACTATAGGACCTATAGGCTATATGCTATGGCTAGTTTAATTAGCTAGGAGTAGACGTACGAATTATCTCGATTACCTAGGATTTGTTACTAAGGTTCTGCTTACTTATTTCTCTTATATGTAAAACTAGATTTTGAAACCCGTACGTTACATGGTTATTTTTATGTGGTTGAATTACATTTATTTTATAAGCTTTGTGATAATAAATTAGACAAATATTAGATACTTATTGAGAGACATTTGATCATGATTATTGTATTAATTATAATAATATAATAATATACCTAATTAATTGTTTTTGTTTATGCAAATCTCAAACTCTAATCAATTATAATGAAATTGTATCTTTATAGTATATAGCAAAAGTTATAATACTCAATTGTATTATTTATTTGTAGATAATTTTGGTAGAAATCAATCTCCATTTTTTCTTAATAATTCTAAAAAAATTTATTCTTACCATAATTATGTAGTACCTCTTATTATATTAAATTCATGTTCTTCTTGTAACTTCTTGATTATAATATGATCCAACGCATAGGCTAAAAATAAAACATTCATCTAATTTTTTTTATTTTTGTAGTTGTAAGCAAGTTCTAGTTAATGATGTAAAAGTTATAATTTTTTAGATTTTTTAGTAAAAACTATACTTAATTTTTATTGTATAAAATTTTTAGGCTGTTCAGTGAAAATCAAACTTTAACTTTTCACTATACAAAACTATGTATATGGAATAAATAATACGTTATTGTTCATCTATATAAATATATATTCATAAGCTGTAAAACTATATTGTATATGGATAGTATTTCGAACCATATTTCGAGCACTATCCGATGGTACAAAAGATTATAATATTGCGAATTTTGTAGCAAACGTTATATTCAATTTATATAGTATAATAATTAAGATTGTTTATTCAAAATCAGACTTTAATCTTCGCTTATCCAAAACACCTTATATGTATTTATATCTATAATGAACACTATTTTTATAAAAAAATAAAAATAAAAAGAATGCATGGCGTGCTTAGGTGGAGTCTCTATAATATTCAGATTTTAAAAAAAAAATCAAACTCTAATTTTTTCATCATCCAAAACTCTAATATATATGTGATTTTATCGCTATAGATTTTAATTTTTTTCGTAACAAAGTTTCCTTAATGAATTTTGTCGCAATACTAAATTGATAAGGCTGAGGTTTTGAAAGATAATATGTTGAATCCTAGAAATTGGACCTATGATAAAATGCTATAATTTCATATGGTACACTATATTATAGCTATTATTATATTTATCTAAAAGAAATACTAAATAATGCGTTACAATTGATCTATATAAATATATTGTTATGACTTGTAAAACTATATTGTAAATGGATCTTGTATTAAAGCATATTTCAAGCACTCTCCAATGGTGAAAAATAATAATATTTTGAATTATGTAGCAAATTTTATATTCAATTTACATAATATAATAATATAGGTTGTTTAATCAAAATCAAACTCTAATTTCCCCCTATCCAAAACTCCTTTTATGTATTTAAATATATGTAGAATTCTATTTCTTAAAAGATTCTAAATAAAAATCAATGACATGACAATCCTACATGGCAAACTATATTATATATGGATTTTATTTCGAAGCATATTTGGAACACTCTCCAATGGTACAAAAATTATAGTATTTCGAATTATGTAGCAAAAGTTATATACAATTTACATAATATAATAATTTAAGTTGTTCATTCAAAACCAAACTCTAATTTTTGCTTATCTAAATCTATGTAGAAATCTATTTTTGTAAAAAATAAATATAAAAATTGATGACATGATAATCCTACGTGGTGCACTCTATGACCTCGAAAACTTGAGGAGATCCCTATGCTCTCGAAAAGTTTCTCCTTTATATATACCCCCTCCGTCCCTAAAAAGAGTTTCTATTTTTCCATTTATGTTTGTCCCAAATAGATTTGCCATTTTCTTATTTGGAATGGGTCCACCAATCAAAATAGTATTTAGCTTTCTTCTTATTATATTACCCACTTCCCCAAATTCTCTCTCCTCAATAAACAATTCATGGATAGTGTACCAACTTCAATTTTTAATTGTCAAGTAATACAACTAAGGTACCACTTATGGTTTCTCCTTGATACTTGTGCCCAAAAGTAATGGAAACTCTATTTAGAGACGGAAGGAATATATATTAAGATTCACATTTCTCACCTACTTCTTCCCTTAGTTATCACGCTTTCTAAGAGCACCCTTAATGATGATTGAAAAAATAAGATCAAGTACTTGATCTTAAAAGGGTGCTCTTAATGATGATTGAAACAAAGATCATGTGGTGATTGAAAAAAAAAATTGCATGGGACGATTGAAACTATGATCAGGCGTGGGAGTGGGACCCACTGCATGATATGACTTTCTTTAATTTTTTTTGCTTTTCCTCCCAGCAAAACGATGCGTTTTGGCTGGAGCTGTGAGAGAAGCTCTAGCCAAAACGCATCGTTTTACTCGGCGGAAAAGCAAAAAAACATTGAGCGCTGACACGTGTGTCAACGCCAGTTGCAGTGTGACAAATGTCACGCCTTTCCACGTGTTGGGTAGCTATTGGCCATTAAAAATATAAACGTTGTAAATTTTACAACGGTTATATTTAAAAAATACAAATTAAAAAAAAATTTACCAACGGCTCTATTTTTTCGAGCTCTACAAATAGAGACTTATTTTGCTATATTTTAGACTCACTTAATTTTCTCCATCTTCACTAATTTCTTCGACTTGTTCTAATTTATTTCATTAATTCTTCTTCTATTGCTCTTTTATTTTAAAATTCTTATAATTATGGATCCTAATCATCCTAATTATATAAGAAATCAACCCCAAAATAGCTCAAAAAACCAAATGCCTAGGCAACAAAATCACTCAAACACCTCCAAAATAACTCAAATTATCGTCAACCCTCTCAAAATCAGTCAAATTATCGTCAACCCTCTCATATAATTACAAATCAAAGGGGTGAAAATTCTCAAAATTATCGTGCAGTTTACGGTGAATGGTGACCAATATGATAAGGGTTATTATCTCACTGATGGTATATATCCGAATTGGGAAACATTCATTCAATCAGTTACATGTCCTCAAACTCGCAAGGACAAGTTATTTGCTCGACACCAAGAAGGAGCTCGAAAAGATGTTGAAAGAGCATTTGGAGTGCTGCAATCTCGATTTGCTATAGTTCGTAGACCATCCTTAGCATGGGATGAGGAAAGTCTGAATGATATCATGTTGTCTTGCACTATCATGCACAACATGATTGTGGAAGATGAACGAGATACATATGCACACTACCCAGATACTACTGAGTTCACTACAAACACAAGTAATAATGCCGACGAATTTGAATATTATCATGATCAGATCGTAGATGTCAACCGTTACATGGCGAGTATAGATGCAATTAAAGATCACCATGTGCATCAATCCTTGAAACGTGATTTGGTTGCCAATATATGGCAGAAGTTTGACCGTAACGCTAATTAAGAGCATTTCGTTATGTATTTTATGTATTTCATTCCTAATTAAGTTAATTATTCGTTCTTGTATTTCATTATATGTCTCTAAATTTAAAATATATTAAAAATGCTAATTGTGTCTCATAAATTAATTATTTGATCGTTAATTATGTATGCATAAGATAGTGGTAGCTGATTTCGTATTCAATTAATTAATAAAAACGCTAATTGTGTATGCTACGTATTAATAATAGCTAATTATGTAGATAACTTAATTATTAAAATGATAACTATAAGTTTAAAATTATAAATTTAATTAATTAATAATAAAATATCAATAAGTAGTGAATATTTCATATCATTAAGAAGTAAATAATAAAAATATTGTATAATGGTAGTTGGGTGATGAGAGAGAAAAGGTTGTTGGGTGGGGTCAAAAAGTAAGAGAGAGATGAAAAAGTAGTTGGGATGATCTTTTTTTTGGTTCATGGTTAAGAAGAAAGTGGAAAAAGATTGTGGGATGTAATTTTTTAGAGAGAGAAAGTTAGAAAGAGAGTGGGATGATCTTATTTCTCAATCATCAATAATGGTGCTCTAAGGCGTGGATTTCATAAAATCCAGAAGATGGTCCATGGCACTAGGAGTGAGAAAAAAATAACAATCCCGAGACATGTATTAGTTAATATCCATTGGATTTGGAATCGAAATCGGTTCTATCGGCTCTGAGTCTATGATTTTGGGTGCCAAAATTAGGAATCAAACATAATTCCTAGTCCAATTTTTAGTTTTTTTTTGGATCGAAGTTGTTGGGTACACGATTAACAACGGTTCCAATACCATTTTCTCGAGAATCAAAATCGGAATCGAATAATATAAAGGATTTTTTTGACAATAACCATCTTATAAAACAAACTTTTTTAAAATAACCATCTTATATCAACTTTCTTTTAGATAACCACCTACCTACCGTATATCACCCAATTTTTTTCAAAATCACTACCACTTTAATATATTCCATCCATGAAAACATGAGTTAAGTCTACAATCAGGTTTCAAACTTTCAAGTTTTTCACCGTTAAGGACCTGTAACTTTTTTTTTTCACCCTTTAGGACCTCTTTCCTATTTTTCGGTCAACTAACCCACTATAAACCCACCGTTAAGCACACATGTAATAGAATATATTTTTTTCAACAATAACATTAGTTAATCATGTTTTTTCAAGAAAAGAAAATAAAATAGAATAAAAAAAAACCATCTTCATTCAATATATCAGTAGTTAGGTACTCATCACCCTTTGGGGTTTCAATTACCAATAATACCTACCATCACCACTCTTCCTTCAAACAATCAATACCACCTCTTCACTTCATATAAGTTTATAGTGATACAAATTACCATTCTATGAACATCACCGCAGTCACTTTACTTCACCGCCGCTGATGCTCTTTACTTCTTTCTTTCATCTCTCACTACATCTAATTATGTTGTGGTGATTTTAATGGACTATTTACGGTGGTTTTCGACTTGAGTGGGTAAGATTTCAACTTAAATAGGGTGATTTTTCTAGTGGTAAGGGCTATTTTGGGATGGGTGTGGTGGTTTTCTTGAGTTGGGTAGGGTCGTTTTGGTGGTTGGGATTGTTTTCAAGGTAGTGGGGTGGTTTAAGGGGTGACTAGGGTTGTTTTGGGGGTGGTTTGGGTGGTTCCGGTGGTGATTTGGGTAATTTTCGGAGTGGTTAGTGGTTTACACAGTGGTTTTGGGGGTAGTTGTAGTGGGTTTTATTGTAGATGTTTATGAGGATGATTGAATGGATAAAGAAGATGATTTTTTTTAAAGAATAATTTATTCAATTTTTATTTTAAAAAAAATTAACTCAAGAACACACCTTTTTAACCTCACAAGAGTCACATTTCACCAGAAAATAAATTGAGGTTCCGGACGGTGAAAAATAAAGTTGTATGTCCTCAACGGTGAAAAACCCAAAAGTTCGGGTCCTTGTTGTATGCTTAATCATGAAAACATTAACGCTCCCATGTGCTGTTTCCTCCTTTTCCCCAAGAATACATAAATGGTTCTTTTTACAATTCTCCCTTACTAGTAAAAGCTGAACAACCATGGCTACAATTTTGCTCATTTGCTCATTTGAAAGTTGAAACTCTTCTTTTTAGTAATTTTGCTCATTTTGATAATTTCAAATGACATTACATAGGTCAAAAGACTAATTAACTAATAATAACAATTAAAGTATTCAAATGTTTCCATGATAAGAGTAAAATTACTCAACAATTAACGTTTTTAGTGGCGTTTTCTCCAGCATTATAATTACACGAACCGGTCAAAATCTAGCTAAAACATAAAGATTATATCAAAACATAAACACTATATTATTTGGTATTAGAATGTAAATGACATAATTGTCGAGCCTACATCATATAGTGAGGGTGACATTGTGACAATCAAGACATGCACAAGCCTTTTTTGTTTTTTCTTTTTTTTTCTATGGAACAAAAGCCTTAAATTGAAAAAAGCATTACAGTTGACACTGAGACAGACCAATACCTTTCTGGAGGTCATACTCATAAATAAAAGTGACCATCTTTGTTCTATATTTTGGTAAAAGAATGGAACTGTCAAATAGTTAGATTTTGCTTTGCTTAAAAATTAATACTACAAGGCATATACACTAGAAATGGTAAAAAAACATAACGATTATTTAATATTTGTTTATTTTATATTTTCGTGGTCTTCTGTTTTCGTTTGACCAACGGTACCAAAAGGTCCAAGACCAACAATTATTCCATTTTTGCGAGTATCTGAACGATATAAGAGGAAAACACTGAGGTTGCGTTTGGATACCATAATTTCATTTCAAATAGTGGTATTCAATTCTAGAATTTGAATTACTATACTTCAATTTCAAGTCTTGTGTTTGGGAAAATTGAGAATTTCAAAATCAAAGTAGAGTACGGATTACGCTGAGAAGAGAAAAAAGGAAGATCGAGAAGAAAAGGTAGGTGACGAGGAGCAGAATCGAGCTCAAAATCGTTAACAATGGAGATCGAGGAGAGAGAAATGGGTCAATGCTAAAAAAACATGGAGTACGTGATATTGAGGAGAGAGAAATGGGGAAGAGTATGTGGGCTTTATTTTGGTATTTGAAATAACAAGTTTTAAGTTCGTATTTGAAATGACAAGTTTTAAGTTGGTCTAGTGTAGGATATGGAATTGGCCCAAATCCAAATACAAATGTTTTGGATTCCCAAACACCTGATTTGGGCCAAATCCAGAATTTTAAAGGAAATTCTAGTTTCCAAACAGGTCATAAGGGAATTTCTGTACTCATCAATCGGTCTATATCTAAAGCCTACAACCACGTCCACATTAATATTATAATCACAACAAAAGGATTTGGTAAATATTTATATAGCCACTAAAGTGATCAACCATCAGGATACTTTATAGCCACTAAATCGAGCCTACATAGTCATGAAAAATACTAAAATTAAACTATGTACTCTTTCTATCTATTGAAGTTCTACTCAGTCATTGTATTGTATGTAGAAACAATATTCTAGGTAATAGGAGAGATAACATACTTTTTGGATACAGTTGTATTCTTGTTTGATCCTCTTTTTATTGTGTGATAGAAATAACATGAGAGTTATGCACGGTCGCACACAAATAGAATGCAAAAGGTAACCAAAGTCTAAAAACATGAAGTTCCTTATATAAATTATGTTCTTGCCATTGTATAATTTGATAATAACATTAGCAACATGTGTAATATCTTATATCTATTATGTTTTCGGGGTTTTGAATTTACCCAAATTCCCTTTTATATTTTGGTTATATTACCTTACCAACTTTGGTGTTATGTAAGTACTTAGTTTCATTTTAGAATTATAATATTCTACAATAAGTATTTATAAAAAATTATTAAGGTGTTTACAAGTTAGAGTTGGTCTTTCAAATAAGTTTTGTGCAATTTAGGATCCCATAGGCTCACATTGGTGGTTATCAAGTTTTTTTATTGTATCAGTAGCTAACAAATTGAACATTTGCTTGCAAATAAGTCTGTTGGTCATTATTGAACGATCAACATATACGTACACATACCAATACAAAGGCAAGGAGCTAAGGTCCCCATGCTGTATTATTGATGGAGGTTCCATTACAACTATGAACTATTTTAATGCCTCCCTCTGACCTCTGTCTCATTTTAATTGTCAATTTTTTTTCAGGAAATCCTAAAATAGTTGTCAAGTTTCGATTATTAAACAATATAAACATTTAATGTGCCACTAAACTCAATTCTTATTAGTCAAAAGCAATATTAATATAGAATACATAACAATAAATGATGTTCCCTTATATGTTTATATTCCCAAAGTATGACAACTAAAATGGGACGGATGAAGTAGGAAAAATATACAAAAGTTAGAAAAATCTTCTCTCATAATCAAGCCTTTGCTGATTTCATAACAAAATCAGTTGGTGTACAATAATGAAGATTCCTTTATTTAGAATATTTGTAACTTGAACTTTTGAAATTCTCGAAAACCTTGTTTATAAGCAATAAATAAAAATTTGGCGTAAAGCATGGTTAAGATCAAATGCTGCACTTCAAATTGCATTTAACTGCAGATTTTGACGACGAATAACCAAATATTCTAATGATAGGTACATCAAATTTAAGATGCGGATCAATTGTTTGTAATTTTGAGTTCATCTATTGTGAGTTCCATGTTCATTGATCACATTGATTTTAGATTTTTGGTGGATACTCTATTTCAAATTGCAAGTACATAAGTAAGTATTTTTTAATTGAATTGACCTGATGACCAATTGTGTACCTGAAACTTACAGATATAGGAGGACATTTCGTAGCACGATGAGGTTGTAGGTTAAAGATAATGTATCCGCAAAGAAACTTTGTACTTTTCAAAAGAAAAATAGCTATTATACTTTGCAGGTTTCCCAATAAATAATAAAATAGTCAAATTATGTCGCCACATACTACAAAAAGTTCAAGACTGGACACTCTTTCTAATCGTACTTATGTCTTATAATATTATAATTTTGTTTCAGAAAGTATATACGTCAAGAGATATGATAGATATCTAACCCTTAGATGCATCTAACAATGAGAGTGAGAGATAGCTTAGAGGTTAGAGCTTTCCTCCTGGTTTTAGGAGGTCCTGTGATCGATTTTCACTCTTGGCAAGTTGGGATCCCCTTTGTTCCCCCCAACTTGTCAAGGTTTCTCCTTACCTTATTAAAAAAAAAGAAAGATGCATCTAACAAAAAAAAAAATGCATCTAACAAAATTTGTATATATAACAAACTATTTGTAAAGTAAAGAAATAAGAGAAAAACAGTAGAAACACTATTTGGCTACACACAAACACTATTAATTACATGCACAAGTTTTGTTAGATGCATCTGATGGTTAGATGTTTATCATTCCTCATACTTTATCCCTTTTCGAATAATTGCAATACTTTAATTTTAAAGTCAAATTTTCCAAATTTGAATATACATTCTCGCTAATATATACTAACAAATATGAAATTTACAATTTGAACTAATTCATGATTGATGATATTAATGATCAAAGATATACATGGTACATTGGAGCAATCATTTAATAATAAATGTGACATACTACACGGTAATGATACTTCATTGTTTTTGTTTTATTGGTATATTTTTTCACATAGGTTTTATTATTTTAGTTGGAACATTTGTTCAATTTCCTTTAATAGTAGGATGACCACCTCATTGACGAGCAAAGCATATACTTCCTCCGTTTAGAAATAATGGCAACATTTGCATAGTATTATTACTATTTACATCTTATACTTTGATTGTCTTTGATGATTTATATTTTAGGAAAAACATAGTCATATGGGATCTTGTTAGATTCATCTCAAAATATATGTTTTTAATACCAACTTTATAAGCTAAATCTACTTATTAATTTTTCTTATGGGAGAGATTAGTTAACATCTTTTTCACCAATTTTTTTCCGATTACTTTTCTTATAAGCTGAAACTACTTATTTATTTAAAATTATTTTCATATTAAAATGTTTAATTAAAATTTAAGTCACTTGTAGTAGTTATTCTTTCTGATTCATTTGTTTAAAAGTTTTTCATAATAAGTTATCTACAAAATATGGTTACTTTATTATTGCATCTAGAGGTAACCTATTTTATTGTTGAGTTTTTAATAATATTCATTATTTAATTTTGAAAAATTTGTATAATATAGATGCAAAAAAGTATTTTCCTAGGGGATATCAAATCGAATACTTGAGCCCCTTCGTTATCGTGTATTCGTGTCCATGCATAGAGTATTAGCTATGTTTTTTTGAAAGATTTATTAGTTTCTTTCGGTTGATTTGTTTCGGAATCTCTTGTCGTCTTCTGACTAATCAAACTAAACTCATAGTATTCAAAAGCCCTAATCTTTTGAACAACCAAATTAGCTCTAAATGGAAGGAACCAAATTATTTCCTTTATAAAAGGACGATTAATTTAATCCCAATAATGCATGATTAGGCTTCCCATTTAGTACTCAATAAGATTTTTAATTAATTGGGATCCAACTTTATCTAAACATCAAGCTTTTGATCAGCACGTAATTTTTTATCTCCTCCCTTGTGTAACTTGAACGTGGAATATGGTAATTGGCTACAATTCATAATGAAGTAAGGCATCTTCTTAATATCATAGTTAAAAAGCCGATAATGAGGGATTTTGTCTTTCCATTATCTCTTAGACTCTTACCATAACTTTACTATCCGGAAATGGAAATTCCCGTTAAACTATCACCAGGTAATTTTTTTTAAACAAAAATTGCTTGTCCGTGGATAACCACGTGTTTGGATCCTCTATAGTTCTAAAATAACTCTACAAGGTAGAGTTTAAGTAATATCAACCATTGAATAAAAAATCAATGACTCATATATTATCTTTCCAAAACCCCCCTATTTTTTCTCATCAAAATCCACCCCATAATATTCTCCTTCCATCAATATGAGCCCTTGATTTTAAAATGTATGGTTTAGATACAACTCTACCTTATAAAGTTTTATTAAAATTCTAGAGGATATGGACTCGTGGATAACCACAATCCACAAATAATGTGTTCCAAAATCTTAACCACCTCCCACCTTTTTA
This sequence comes from Beta lomatogona, assembly GCA_947646795.1. Taxonomy (NCBI): domain Eukaryota; kingdom Viridiplantae; phylum Streptophyta; class Magnoliopsida; order Caryophyllales; family Amaranthaceae; genus Beta; species Beta lomatogona. Next base: position 2,083,043 of record CANSNZ010001191.1, on the reverse strand, counting down.
TATTTAATACAATGATTACGGCATGTGGCAGTACAACACATCTACATACTCTCAAAAATCAGGTAAATTTCAAAGAATTGATTTATATTAAAAAGAATTCTAAATTTATCTGATTATATTGTAATTGATCCCGCCATATGATACACAACGCTGACATATAATATTTTATGCAAAGGAAACAAAAACACCCATTTAGTAATAAGATTATTTTTTGGTGCAAATCCATTTAGTATTATAGATTACACTACAAGACTATACTAAAGTACGTTTATATCACCGCATCAAATACAAATGGGTGAAAAATGATCCCATAGAGTTAAAAACAAACTTAAAAAAAACAAAAAAAACGAAACTGATCTTGGTAAGAAATCTGCTTGCCGTGTCAGCAACGAGTCGCTGAGTCAATAATATATGAGGCCAGCAAGACCACTCTGCCACTTATAACGAGTTGGGCAAATAGTAAAAAATGGACCAACAAGAAGGCAATGGTAGCTATTATACCTTACAGTGTAGTATAGTACAATCAATCATAGTTCCATAAGCTCCCAGCTTCGCCAATACAATCATCTTCAGGCGAGTCGCGGTCATCGGTGGAGCTCATCCGAGGCGGGCTAACCATCATTCCTCCTGCCATATCAACAAGCAAGTTAGGCATATTGAAGAATGCTTCAATGTCTATGAATTCTTCTCCTGCCCCTTGTTTTCCAACTCTTTCCAATCCCAAATCATCAGCACTAGTAGTAGTAGTACTACTTTTCTTTTCTTTATCCTGCTTCATGGCCGCGGCTGTAGCCGCGGCTTTCCTGATATCTGCGGCTGATGAAGAGGGTGGGATCGGGTACCGAAGCGCATCTTGAGGGAAGTTCAAGATGGCCTCGGTACCCTTTAAGGCAAGGGCTGCCGCATCATAGGCAGCTGCGGCCATTTCAGCGGTAGGCCAAGTGCCAAGCCATATCCTAGTAGTCTTTTTGGGTTCCCTGATCTCGGACACCCATTTACCTCCCCGAGGCCGTATTCCACGGTACAATGGGTGTTTTCCGGTAGGGGAACCGACGAAAGAAGACATTGATGGCCCCCCAATGTCGGGGGCCGGAGGCAGGGGTGGTGGAAGTGGTGGTTGATAATAAGGGTCTGTTTGAGGAATTGAAATAGAAAGTAATGGCAATTGAGGGAGTGAAGGTGGTTGATTTAGTTGTTTGGTTACGTTGCTGGATACAGGTTTGTCAGCCATATAAGTAAATTTTTTGTACGAGTACAACCTACAAATAATAGTGACTAGTTTGAATGTGACCTATAAAAAGAAAGTTATCACTAGTAGTCTAGTACTAGGAAATAGGAATTTATAAACCTTAAAAGATAAGTGGTCAAAACGTGGGGAATTCGCGGACTACAGATCATGAATGATGAATCATGATGATGAAGGACGAATGAAAAAGGAAAAGGGTTACGTTGAATTCATGTTTTTATTATTTTGATGTTTGATTTTTGCATGGTAGATGAGCGAGTAAACTAATTAGCTGGCTATGATATTACAAACTAGGGGATTTCTAGGGTTTAATGTCGGACGTTAATTAATTAGGAATAAAAGTACACGGATTAAGCGCGAAATACGATTTACTACTATGAGTACTCCTGTCACCCATCACAACCTTTAGGTCTAATCAAAGGGAAACAACCTTCTTGTTATTTCATTCTATGTGTTTGTGAGATTTGATTTTCTTAATCGTCTTTTAAGTGGTGGGTCAAGTGTATCTAATTGTGTGCTCACTCGGTAGGGGCCGGATTGTTTTATGTGTGTTAGCTCATTGTCATTGATATATGCAATATATATATGATAGATTATGCTAGATACGGGTCATCGTGACGCAGGAAGAAATTAAAATGAGAAACTAATATTTGTACTAATGTCTGATCTATGCTTATTGTGTACTCTAACTAAATTTTAAACTGTATAGATGTAGCAATAAACCAAGTTAATGAGATAGACTATGTGTTCTATTCAGAAGTTAATTGGCCACGGTCCACAAATATAATGACTACTTTGTGTAACATGGGGGTAGATAACAGGGTCCCGTCTATAAGGAAATATTAACTATTTATACAACTCATTGGAAGTTTTACCCCGAAAATAAAACACCATATCAATACCCAATTTGAAGGTGTGAGAACCTTCTTCATAAGGTTGGAACGTGGGAGATAAAAGCTCATCCGTTGAGCCCTCACTTAAATCATTATAATATATGAGATAAAATAAGATGAGACATGTGTGAAACTAATACATTATATGTTTTCTAAACAGACTATTGATTACTTCCTCAGTTCGATCCCTATAACTATGCTTCATTTACTTTTTCAGTCTCTAAAAAAATCATATTTGACCATTAATATCTGTTATTAAGTATTTATAAAAAATTATAAAAATTTGACATTTCAAAAATATACATGATGAAACTAACAAGCTCCCCACATAACAATATTTTTTTCTACATATCAATAATATAATATTTCTTGTCAAAGTTTTTGAGTTTAGCCCATAGAAAAGAAATAGTGCATAGCATACAAATAGAGACGGACTGAAAATTATTGTGCTATTGAGCTATTATGTACTCTTTGCTTATAACATCAGATTGATATGAGACAAGAATGAGATTTTTCTTTTATTTTTCTGGTTGGGTTGGGGTGGGGGTTGGGGGGGTTGGGACTTGGGGGTGACACCACAATGTTAGCTAGTGTAGAATGTCTTAACACGTCGATAGTTTATAGGCTAGGATATTAAAACAATCTTCTATTATGATGAATGAATTGGGTGCAATGTCATTTTCCACATATACGTGTTTACATAGCTAGATCATAAAACCTGCATGTCTGGGTGCTCCTAATGCTTTAGTTTCTTGATACATTATGCATTGGCAGTTTATAGATACGTTAACTTTTAATTTCTCAAATACAGTAGAGCTAATAAGGCTAAATAATATCAATATACTTTTATTTTGTGAAGAACGCTTAGATAAATAAGCCATACTCTTTCTTATGACCTACGGACCTACCTATCTTTTCTTTTCTTCTACTTACTTTCAATTATATTTTCGCTATGTCCATTTCATATATATATATATATATATTCGTAATTGATATCCCTTTTCTTATAGCATGTATTAGAACGACACTTTGTGTTTTTTACTTGTTTTCATGTGCACCACTTCCTGGTCCCTACAACTAAATGCACCACTAGGCAGCCACAAATTTGGATCAATTATGGACATGGACATCTACAACCTTATGCCTTACTATCCCCCTGCCAGCCCCCCACCCCAGCACCCCCTGCTGCCCTTGCTACACCCCCAGCCCAGCCTTGCAACCCCTCTGAAAGTTGTTCTTGTGGAGTGGGTCTGCCTCTTCATTGCAGTACTTGCATAGATATAGTTTCACCTTCAAATTAAAGCGAATTTGGTTTTATTTGCCAGGTTCTATCATCTCCAGAAAAGTTGCTTTTGAGGGATCCGAATGCTGATCTTGGAGGCGTTGTTGTAATGTCTTCATGGCTGTTCTTTGGTTGCTTTATTTCCTGATGGTTGTGATCCTGACTCATATATTGCAATTCGAACAATCGAAGGCATCCTAGAACTAATGTAATTCAGTTATTATTTTCTCTATATTTGTGTAAAAAACATTATTTGTAATGAAAAACATACTTATATATACTACCTTCGTCCCAGAATAGTCTGAACACTTTCCTTTTATGTTTGTCCCAAATTAGTTTGAACACTTCTTTTTTTGGCATGGTCCCACTATTAATATATTATTTCTTTTACACATCTTTGGCCCACACCCTACATTTTATCAATAAAAAGTTACCTAAGTTTCTCTCTCTTCTAATAAAAAATACCCTACCAACTCCTATCACATCTACTTTTTAAATATAATAACATTTGATAACAACACTACAACTTATCACCTTAAACTACGTGTCCCAACAAGTGTTCAGATATTTCTGGGACGGAGGGAATATATATATATATATATATATATATATATATATATATATATATATATATATATATATATATATATATATATATAGGGCAGGATCACATGAGAATGCTCCTTACATGAGAAATGAGAATGAATCTCAACCACACGATTGGATTAGAGTTACAACACTTGTTCATTAGAGTTATACCCCCGAAAAAATTTCAAGCCCAAAAAAATTTTTTTCTAATTTTTGGTTTTTTGGAGTTACATCACTTTTTCATTAGAGTTACATCATTTGCTCATTAGAGTTATAGCGTGTAAAATCCATTCTCATTTCTCATGTAAGTATACATTCTCATATGAACTCACTTATATATATATATATATATATATATAACCTGTTTGGGAACATTTAGGACAAAAAAATGCAAAAAAAAAAAAAAAAATTAATTATTTTTTGGGTCACAAGGGCTGCGGTTCGGGCAAAAACCGCAACCCTTGGTGGGTTAAGGGTTGCGGTTAAGGCCCAAAACCGCAGCCCTTATGTAATAGTCCAGCTTTTAAGCAGTTTTCATTTAAAGATAATTGTAATTATTATTTTAATTAGCTATTTAAAATCTACAAATATACTTCTAAGTTTAATTATATTTTGGAGCAAAGTAAGATTTTTGGATCTATGATTGATATTACAAAGTGCCCTTATGAATTTCATGAAGGAGGAAAAAAACCCACAATTCTCTCCTTGTTTCTCCTAATTCGTGTCATTATCTCCTGTAGACAATCATTCCAATTCTTTTGAGTTGTCAATTGTTGCTTTGAAGATTTTGAGTTTAATTGCGCAAAATTAAGTTGAAATTAGAGAAAACCCAAAATCTTATTTTCATTCTCTCGTAGCATTTTATCTCCTCTCTCTCACTTCATTCTCCATAATCAATCCATGGAAAGACAGAATTTTTACCTCAATTAATGGTTGGAAATCTTAGTTCTTAGCTGCCCATTTTTATCTCTCAAATCCTTGAGCAATTATCAGTGGAGAAGGCCACCAAAACACTACCATTTGTTTTTCCAATTCAGCTACATGTTCTGCAACTGCAAATATCTCCAACATGCAGTCGATTTTTGGTCATAGTTACTGCATCAATGTTGTAGATCTCGAAAAGTTAATGAATTTAGACCCAAAAACACTACAAAATTAAATTAATTTAGCAACAGTTAAAAACCGTTGTTATTGATGAGAAATTTGTTGTTAAGTCGCATTAGCAACAAATTGGAAACAAAAAATAGTTGTTTCTAAAAGGCTTGTTGCCATATGATTTTAGCTACAAAATCCAAAGTATTTTCGTTGCCACATCGCATCCATTAAAATATTATTGCCAAGTTGGTTGCTAGATTTGGCGCATTTTGTTGCCAACTCTGGTAACGAGTTATAAATTATTGTTGCTCATGTCGCAACAAATTATTAATATTTTGTTGCTAGAAATTAGCAACAAATTATTGACATTGGTTGCTAAAAATAGTAACAAACTTTTAATTGTTACAGAGTTACACTTTGATTAATGCACTATTTAAATAATGTAGGTTAACCTTATGTTTTTTGTTAAATTGTTTGATAATATGATAAACACGTTTATGCAAACCAATAAAGAGAAGGAGAGCCAGTCCACTTACAAGTCTAAAGGATATTTACATACTGATACTAATAGAAATTGATAATAGTGTATGGAACTTCTTAACATATAAGGTGGTAGTTTGGCTAATCTTTCTTCGATGTGGGATACATTTAAAGAAAAAATCTGATGTTATTATAGCAACTAATAATAAATATATTGTTTCCAACGACAACAAATAAAATATCGATTTCCATATTTGCTCCTAAATGGCAAAAAATTGAAAATATGATGTCATCTATCAACAAATCATAGAATTAATTATTTCTAATGTCAACGAATGAAATATTAGTTGTCGTAATTTGTTGCTAAATGGCAACAAACCACAAAAATGATGCCATCTAGTAATAAATAGTAAAATTAGTTGTTCCTAATTGTCAACAGAACCAAAGTCGGTTGTCGTAATTTGTTGCTAAATGGTAACAAATAGCAAATATGATGCCACCTAGCAACAAATAGTAAAATTAACTGTTTGTAATGACAACAAACCAAATATTTGTTGTTGTAGTTTGTTGTTAAATGGCAACAAATTGAAGATATGATGCTAGCTAGCAACAAAGAGTAAAACGACTAGTTTCAAATAGCAACACATCAAAAACATGTTGCTTTTATTCGTTGAAAAATCAGAGTAAAAAACGTCACTTTATAATAGGCAACAGAAAAATAATATATGTTGCTATCTATCAACAATTCAAAATTTCGTTATCATAATTTGTTCTATAATGCTCTAATTTTTGTAGTTAAATCACTCAATTTGGAGCCCGGAGCTATGAGTTATGTCCTCTAGAAGTATAAAGCTGCTGCTGCCCTGTTATGTCGCGTGTTGCACTTTTGTTCTGTTCTTCGAATTCGGCTCATTTCCCTCGGAACCAAAGAGCCAAAACTGATTTTTGGAAGGCAATTTGTTTAAATCCCAAATCAATTTCAAGAAGTAAGTTTTGTTATTGTTTTAAGTTGATTGATTTAGAAGGAATTAGTTTGCTAATTGTTTTCAATTAAGAAATTGAGGTTGGTTTATGGTATGATATTGGTTAGTTCATGAGTTTTGAACAAAATATTCATATTGAGGTTGCAACTTTCTGTTTTGCAGTATATAATTTAATAATGGTCTACTAGTTTGATTGATGGGATTTATTAGAGTTGTAGATTGATAATGCGAGTTATTTTAGGGCAATGGCTTGAATGTAAGAGTTCAGGAAGTAAGTAAGTCAATTTATTTATCTGAATTATAGTGAGAATGAATATTAATTGTTGTTATTGTTTTGAGGTTGTGGTTGGAGTATGGTTTTGGAGATAAATTATGGAGTTCAAGCTAGAGTTGGTGATCAAGTATTTATGATGCTTGGAGGTTTCGTATCATTGTCCTTGGGTTTATCTTGAAGTGATTATCGTATTGAGGTAACCTTTATGTTCAGCAAAATGAATTTATATGCCCGTATATGTTGTGTTTTTCAAGACCGCGTATCGTTTATAGTCATGGCCATGGTTATAGATGTGTTTATATGAGTTAGTTGTGAATTGGTATTGGATGATTATAAAAGAACACTCTTGTTCTGTTATTGGAATTATATTGTTCGGAAGTGGTTATATTTAAGAAATATGATTTGAGTATGATAATGCAAAAAGGATTTCGTATTTGTTTTAGCTGGCTTAGCTTATGAACTGAGATGAAAAGTGGGCAAGGTACAGGTGGAGGAAATGATTCAGATATAAGTTCAGTTAAGACCAGAAAAGGTCGAATATTGTGTTATGTTATATTATGTTAAGTTTCTGCCTGTACTTGCCTGTGATTTGTGTTAAGTAATTGAGCTATGCCAGCGATATATTTTAAAGGATGGATTCTTTTCCGAACAATTACCAAGTTTGTTTTGTGATATGAAAAACGTTTGCGAACTAAAACCGTTTTGACGGGCTGAAATAAAGTTACTGAGTTTTTCGCTCATTTTAGTTTTGTTTTTGTTTTGTATTCTCCCTCTGTTACTGCAGGTTCGTGTTGGAAACTCAGAGTGGATTGTAAGAGAGAATTGGATCAAGAATGTGTAATTAAATTAGTGATAAGAAATTGTAGTTAGAAATATTTAAGTGCTTATGTGAGAATCATGTCTTCTATAGTTTTGAGAATCGAATAAAGTATTATGTAATCTAATATTTGGTTTTAAAGTTATTATGTTGTGGGCCCTGACCCACAAGTCCAGGATCGATTTGTAAGGTTATGTTTCCGCTGCGAGTAAATATAATTCGAGGTTTTTTTAGTGTTGATTGTGATTAGTGAATCTTAAGTGTGTTTAGCTTGCAGCTCGGAAGTGCGAGCTGTTACACCTTAACCCACTATGGGTTGCGGTTTTGGCCCTTAACCACAGCCCTTAACCCACCAAGGGTTGCTAGTCCAATGGTTGCGGTCAAAAAACGCAGCCCTTGGGCCCTTTTTGACTGCAGCCCTTGGGCTTTTTTCCTCTAGTGATAGAAATGAAAAGTAAAGGAAAAAATTTCTATAACTTTCACCACAAACGTCAGAAATAGCGAGGTACATACCATTGTTAAAAGATGGATTGATAGAGGACTCCATGCCCCTAAACCCTTTTTGTCATTATTGTACATGTATTACGATTCATTAGTTTCGTATCACTTTGATTTTTACATTATTCGCATACTACTTTGACAATAGTTTTTTTATTAATATATAAATAAATGTTGTTGGGATTTTCTCAATGTATATCTCAAAATATCAGCATCATAATTTTTAGTAGAAAGTATTAAAGGTGAAAGACATTAATGATTCAAGTATATATTGTCAAATTGAAAGTCAAACTGTTACAAATGTTTAGAAAAGGGGGAGAGTTTTACGCCACTTAAACATCCCTACTGCGTGACTTATTTGACTCAACTCTCAAGTTTGGGCACGCCAAATGAGCACACCTCAGCACAATTATATCAACCCTTCTTATTTAGTTATACTACTATAGGTAGGGGTGTGCAAAAAATTTCTGGCTCGATCCGATTATTAGTCAGTTCGATCAGAAATTTTAGATATCAGATCCGGTTTTTAATTTTCGGATATTTCAGATCAGATATTTGGATGAAGAACCTGATTTTCAGATCATAGAGTATTTTTTTATTATGGAGGATCGGAAAATCCAAAATATCTTTTTTTTTTTTATGAATTATATATATATATTGTCTTTATAAATGATTGCGTCTTTTCTTATGTGTTTTGTTACTCATTGCAATATTTGCTTATGTGAATTGTGAAGTATTATTTGGAATTAGAATATTAATTGAAATTTCAAAAAAAAAAAAAACTATAAAGTTGGCCAGATTCGATATGTATATTCTGATCAAATCTCGGATCTGGTCCGATTCAAAAAAACCGGATATCCAAAAAACTTCGAGTTGAATACGGATCAATTTTTGTTGATCTGAATTTTCAGATTGGATTGAATCTGATATCCGATAATGCGCAAGGCACACCCAAACTATTATAGGACCTGCCTGTCAAAAAAAAAAAAAAAAAAAAAAATTATAGGACCTGGATAGTTATGAAATCCACTTAAAGTGGACTCTCCAACAAATTCACAACTTAGCTCCGAAAGATGCACAATCCAAAAAGTTGGATGAACCCAAGTCTAGCAATCCCGTTCATATAGTTTTTCTTTGTGGCCCTACTTTTCTTTTCTAATGCTTTGAAAATTGTGATCTAGTGCTGGATTAAAAAAAATCTAAATAACATGTATTGATCAAATAATTTCTGAAAATGAATATGCTTTTGGGTCATACATAACCTCCCTTGGCTCATTGATTGAACGGTACCAATGTCAAATATTGTATAGAATCAATAGGTATATTGTATATACTACTTTTTGGTGTAATTTAAAAACACATGTTATATACAAATGGAGGAAATATCAACTAAGGACACTTGGGTCCAATGGTATGGCTTTCTATTTTCCACATGGGAGACTAACGTTCAAATCTTGGTGGAAGCATAATTTCAATATTGTTGGGGGGAGGGGGTTTTGGGGCTTGTTGGGCCTCTGAATGAGTGACCCTATGCGAGGGCAGCCCATAGGAAATTCATCTTACTACGGGTTCTCGAAAGGGGGCCCAAAAAAATAAAAAAAATGGAGGAAATAACATTTATTACAACCATCATTAATCTTTGGACCCAACTCAAATAATTCAATGTTGGTAGTTGGGCCTTGTTGGACCTTTGGGTGAGTGGCCCTGTACGAGGGCAGTCCATAGGAAATTCTTCTTACTACGGTTCCGAAAGGGGCCAAAAAAAAAAAAAAAAATGGAGGAAATAACATTTATGACAACCATCTTTAATCTTTGGACCCAACTCAAATAATTCAATGTTGACAGTTGGCACGCTATTTCTCACACGTTGTTATTTTTTTTTTTTTTACAATGTTTTTTTTTTGACAATGTTCTCACACGTTAGAGCTGCATCTTTTACACAAATCAGATATTATTATTTTCTATAATATATGTGGGTATAAACGATTAGGAGAATTACCTATTATCAGTTTTTAACCCTTAATGATGTTCTTGAAAACTAGTTTTGAGTTTGAAGTCTTACATCTATACATATATATCAAAAGACGCTGTCATAAAACTCTATCTCGTGACACATCACTCTCTATTATTGAGTAACTTTAACTTTTAGTTCATTATCCTAAACCTTAAAAAGCAAATATGTTCCCTTTAAAAAAAAGCAAATATGTTGATCACTTATCTGAAATCCGGGAAACTTGATCATTAACACTTATCCGCTCATCAAAAGTTATCTTACGTATTTTACTCTAAATAAATTAAATAATTTATATAATATATGACAATCTAAAGAAGGAAGATTCTCCTGTCAAAAAAAAGAAGGAAGATTCTAAATAGGATCCAACCATTTATTCATACTTAAACTACTTTCATTTGCGATTTTAGCCATAAGGTCATAAATGTTGTCCGAGCAACAAGTCAAGGAATTGCAAAATCTAGTTAACATCACATTATAAAAATCACTCTTTCAGTGCCAAAAAGTTTACCATAATCTTGCATTAAGTTATTCTGATTTCAGTTTCATGATTTTCATCATTGTTGCTTTAATTCCTTTGATTTGTTATTGAGAAAATTACCTTTCAGCTATCAATAGTGTGTCAAATTTATAATCTATTGGGAAATGAGGAATCAATATTCAATGGAAAAGTTCCCTAACAAAACGCTGAAGTGAATTGTGAGTCTGTGATTAGCAATGTCTTTTGATGTGGCCCATATTTGGCCCATATTTCCTTGGCCAGCATCAGGCCAGCGAGGTGTCACTACCCCACCGATATCCATGCTATATCCTACAAATTATATTGTCTGAGTATTCACGTTGGGCAGTGGCGTATCCAGGATTTCACCCATGTGGGTTCGGAATTAAAGAGACGTTAAACAAAAAAAAAAGATTAATTTAAATTGCTTCAAAATAAAATACATCAATTCAAGTTCGGAATTACAACCGATAAATACGAGAATAACTTCTTAAATTACAAGAAAAAAAACTAAAAAATCATTCTACGAGTTTTCATATTTTGAAAGCATTCTAATACATCATCATCACTAACTCGAGAAAAAAGATCTTTCTCAAGAAAGGTGACTAAACTATCATTCAATAGTTGATCACCCATGCTATTACGTAACTTGTTCTTCACATGAAGCATTCCAATAATTTCAATTCAATTCATCCAAACATTCCAATAATTTAATTTGTAAATACTAAATAACCATCTATCCAATTCAAACATTACTTGATTACTAAATGAATTGGTAAATGAAAGTGAAAGAAATCAGTCAATTACCTAAACAAATTCGAGCAGAGGGCAAACAGAAGAGGAGAGATGAGAATTATGCCAAGGCTGGTGCCGACGGACGGCGGTCGTCTGTCGTCGGAAGTGCGAGAGGTCAGAGGAGCCTGCCTAGTCGAGTGTCGTTAGGTGTGCCGTCGAGTTTCAGTCTTTCAGATTTGAGAAACAAAAACAAACCCTAGCTTTTTTTGTTTGTGAAATGTCGCAGGGTGTCGAAGAGAGGAAAGAGAAATCCGTCTAAGTTATTGGGGGGAATTGGGGAAAAGAAAACAAGATTCAAACAAAAAAAAAAAGGCCGAGAAGGCTCGAACTCCCGACGCGGGATGTAAGATTCATTAAGTTTTCACGCGGACCAACTGAGCTATGGCTGATCTAACTTATCTCTTGCGCGCTTCCTTGGTTTTAACCTATTTTTGTTTTTTTTTTCCAGAATTTTTCCTTGTTTTTTTTCCAAATTTTTGTGGGTTCAGCTGAACCCACGCTAGATCCGCCCCTGACGTTGGGTAAGAAATTCACAATATAACTCAAATGTAAACCATGCACAAAAGTGGCGATTTTGTCCAAAACTTAACTGTACGATATCCTATATCAGTTCAAACATAATGATCCCACACCTAGCTTTACTTTCTCTGCTTTTTTCTCAATAGTGCATCACTTGTAATTTAGACTATTTATATTTTTTTTTATGATCATTGTTTTATAATCTATATATAAGGAAAAATGTAGTCATGCGAGATTTTGTTATATTCATTTTGATATATATATATATATATATATATATATATATATATATATATATATATATATATATATATATATATATATACGAACAGGATCACGTGAAAACCACTCCTTATGCTGAAAACTGAAAACTGCAACATAAAATGAGCAAAACGATAAAATGAGCAAAAAGTTCTTAAAATGAGCAAATATATAAAATGAGCAAAAAACATAAAATGAGCAAAAATTTGTAAAATGAGCAAAAGTTTCTTAAAATGAGCGAAAACATAAAATGAGCAAAAAAACATAAAATGAACAAAAGTTTGTAAAATGAGCAAAAACTTCGTATAATGAGCGAAATTTGCTAAAATGACAAAAGCATGAAATGAGCAAAAAATATAAAATGAGCAAAAATCTGCAAAATGAGCAAAAAAACCGGTTTTCAATTTTCAGCTTAAGGTTAGTTTTCAGTGGATGGACTAGGGAAATCCCTATCTCAGGGAAAGATCACTAGGCACCGAAACTAGTGGAATCCCTATCTCAGGGAGAGACCACTAGAAACTAAAGTACAAAGAAAGAAATAAAAACAAAAACAAAAAACTAGATCAAGCTTCCCGATCGGTGGCTATGGATTGCCACCACCCGGCTACGGGCCGTAGCCGATAAGGGCAAAGCAAGGATCGGACTAAGCACCCATTGTCCAGAGCAATTCTCGCGAAGAAAACGCCTAAACTATCGACAACGGAGGTCGGAGTCGATGGAAACCCATTGACTAGGGCAGCACTCGTCTTCGTGGCGTCAAGGTCGCCCCACCAACGAAGAAACAGAGGCGATTCAGATTTGAAAATTTTCAGAATAGCCACTAGAAGCGGCGGCGAGACAGCGACTAGGGCAGGCACTCTTCATCAGGCGGCACGACGACGAGGAGTGCAGATCTGGGGAGATCGGTGGCAGCCAAGCCGATGTTCGGGCTAGTGATTACTGATAGCGGTGGAGAAGAGTCGTTGTCCGGGCTAAATCGGAGCAAATACCCACCAACGGCGGAGGTTGAGCAGATCCGGCGAAGAAACCGATCAAGCAATCAGCTCTGCAAGGCGCCATCAAGAAGGAGATGATGGAGAGGAAGGGACAGAAGGACTTCGAGAGAAGGAAAGGGGTGAAATTGGGGGCTGTAGAGGGGCTGATTAGAGGAGGTGGGGAAAGGGGCTAGAGAATTTTAGAGAGAAGGAAGAGCCATTCTCTTTAGAATTCTTTACTATATAGCTTCAATTAGCAATATTTACTTTCAATCAATAAAATTTGATAAATTGCATATGATAAAAACACAAGAATTGCGAAAATAACTTTTAATTGGCAGGTATTAATTAGGTTTAATATTTAAATACAATTTCCCCTTTATTAAAGATAAATTCAGTTCAATGAAGTGAACACAACCCTAGGTATTCGAAAACTTTATTTTCAGAAGTAATTGACTTCACTAGTCCCAACAGTGCCGTCACAAACATTTTCAGGGGCGAGAGTGAGAACTATAGAAGGGGCTTCTAAATAATGGAGGCGTATTTCATAAATAATTCATCGACAAAATATTTCATGAATTTTAAAATTCATCTATCAAAAATATAATCTACGTAACTTTTCTATATAAAAAAGTGCACCAAAATTACGAATTACATGATAGTCACTTCAATAAATAGCAATAAATTATTACAATTAACTGAAGAATTCTAGTAGTCATAGCTATATGAAAATTAGTATACGAGAAGTTGAGAACTAAATGAAGTGAGAGAAAAAGCTTGAAGATGATAGACTTTAATTAGAAGAAAAGCATGCCCCCCCAAATTTCTTTCCATGAATTTTTTTTTTTCTATATTTTTTTTCAGAAAAGGGTCGCTCCTAAGCTGTTGCTTAAGGTGCTGGCCTTAATAGACGGTTGTGCCAAGTGTGCTTTATGACGCCTTGTCTTTCGATTAACTTGGAATAATCCACCTTTAAAGATATCTTCAAGAAAACACTTAACATTGAGAGTTAGTCTTACGTGGACCTGGTCTACAATAATATTATTGTGGACCAAAGCCACTTATTTAACTTAATGACCCTTTTTTTCCATATAGTAACATTTCTAAAATCTTAAAGTTATATTATACAGTTTATGTCTACCATAGTGCTGTTTTTTTTTTTTTTTAATATAGTGACTCTTTCTCACATTAGTTTATCATGGTAAAATTTTCATTTTGTGACATAGTAACCTTTTTTTTCCACAAAGTCAACTTCACATATTATTTTTATATAATGATCTTTTTTTTCATAAATTACATGAATTAATATTAGGTCTACACTAATTTAATGAGGACCAAGTCTATATAAGTTTTTTTACTAACATTGATTGAACCGCTAAATCGGTTAAAAGTGCCACATGACATAAACTCGGAGTTCAAAAGAAAAGCAAGCACAATTCCACTAACCATTGCACACTAATTACTGGATAGGTAGTGATTATATCTAAATAGAAATAGTCTAACAAAGCTCGTAAACGAGTTAGTAACAAGCTTATAATAAATGTGTTACAAATAAATTACAAATGAGTTGTTCATGAACATTAACAAGTCAAACATAGACGTGTTTGAGTTTGGCTCATTTATTATGGGAGCTTATAATTTCTGTTTGAGTTTGCTCATTTACTAACCAATGAGTCGCGATCAAGTTCTAACCAATCTTCTTCACAAGTAGTTTGCGAACATATAGACTTGTTTACAGCTTGTACATTAAAAGCTAAGAGATTTTAGGAAGGTTGACCATAATTTTTTTAGTAATTCAATTCATTAACAACAAATCATACGACATCTACAAGAAAAATACGAAACTAGCAAATACAAAACATATTGAATCAAATAAAGATTCCTTCATCAAAGCTATAATTGTTGAGTAGATCTTAGAATGTGAAATATCTCATAATAGATTGGCGGAACATGCATCTTTTCCAGAATTATGACCTAATAATATAAATAATAATCTGTTGTAGCTATGATCTGATTCTTCAGAGTCTATTCGAAACGATGATTTCTATTGCGATCATGCATAATTCCATATCAAAAGCCAACTTTACGGCAATCAATGAAGGGGAAACAAACAACTAGACAAACAAACAATGACTCTGCCAGATCAGAAAGAGACTAACGAACACCGACAAACAACACTTCACCACAAGGGGACAAACGAACAACGACGAACTACACTCATTATGTATAGACTTATTGGTTTTGAATGACAAATTTAAAATGAATTAAAACTGTTAGAATATATGAATATATATTCTTGTATATTGTATTAGTGTTAATATCTTTGTGTATAATTAGTTTCCAAATTTATAGCCTTAATCATAGCCTAATGAGTTGGCCTAGGATTGTATATTATGTTGTTGAGATGAATGAGGAAACCACGGAAAATATTACTTTCATGGTATCAAGTCTAGGGTTCTTTTCTCTTCCGCTGCCCCTAGCTGTTCCGTCTCTTCCATCTCTTCTTCTACCTTGTGTGATTCAGCCATGACTGAGTCCAAATCCTCCTCCTTTCACCCTGCTCTCGCCGTCTCGAATATTAAAAATTTCATTCCTGTTGTACTTGAGATGGAGAACGTTCAATATGGACGTGGGCGGAACTCTTTAAAATTCACGCTTGGTCTCACCGAGTTATCCATCACATCATCAAACCCGCAGCCAGTCAAGCACCGAAGGCTCCTTCTACCGATGATGAAAAAGAACTTTGGTCGACCCTTGACGCGACCGTTCTTCTATGGATCTATTCGACTATTTCGAATGACTTGTTAACCACCATTATTGAACCAGATTCTACTGCTATGGCCGCTTGGGATCGCCTTCGCGATATTTTCCAAGATAATCAGAATTCCCGCGCCGTCACACTTGAACAGGAGTTTTCCACCACTCACATGGATGACTTTCCGAACGTTTCGGCATACTGTCAAAGGCTCAAGAGCCTTTCCGATCAATTAAAGAATGTCGGTGCGCCGATTTCAAATAGTAGACTTGTCTTGCAACTTGTCTCTGGTCTCTCGGTGGCTTATAAGAATGTGGGGACGTTAATACGTCAAAGCTCTCCTCTTCCTCCCTTTTACCAAGCTCGGTCCATGTAAACATTGGAAGAAGCCGGGTTGGCCAAGGAAGCAGCCACCGGGACTGCTGCGGCAATGGTGGTGGCCTCTCCTAAGGAGTTGGATGAAAATCCTCCCTCTCATGAAAATTCTGGTCATAATCGTGGCAAGAAACACCACACTCGGCATCAAGGGGGTGGAAAAAAAGGTGGCCAGCAGCGCGGTGGCTCCGGTGCCGGCAAAGGAGGTCGTGGTGGCGGTCAGTTTCATGGTGGTTCCGGTGGTGCTCATGGCTTGCAGCAGCAACCTTCATCTTGGCCTCACGTAGGATCGTGGTCTACGTACCCACAAGCAGGAGCATGGAGTTGGCCTTGGGCCCTCCCTCCTTGTCCTTATCCTACCACTTCTTGGGCCCGCCCTCCTACTGGCCCATATCAACAGTAGCCTGGGGTTCTTGGGCCACGTCCACAACAAGCTTATGCTGTTACAGCACCCTCTCCATATGTTCCTACAGATATTGAAGCGGCCATGCACACTATGTCTCTCACTCCGCCTGATGCAAATTGGTACATGGACACTGGTGCTACTTCTCATATGACCTCCACTAACGGTACGCTCTCATCTTATTTTAATTTGAGCAATAAAAATGGTATTACTGTTGGAAATGGTCATTCTATTCCAATTCGTGGTTACGGTCACACTACATTATCTTCCCCTAATCCTCCTTTAGCTTTACAAAATGTCCTTCATGCTCCCAAACTCATTAAGAATTTAATATCTGTTAGCAAATTTACCGCTGATAATTCTGTTACTGTTGAGTTTGATCCCTTTGGGTTTTCTGTGAAGGATTTTCAGACGGGGGTGCCCATAATGAGATGTGATAGCCAGGGAGATCTTTATCCTGTCACCACCACACACACTGGTTCAACCTCTCCTTCTACCTTTGCGGTTCTTGATTCTTCCCATTGGCATGCTCGGTTGGGTCATCCTGGAGATAATGTTTTGAATTTTCTTAGGGTTAATAAATGCATTTCATGTTCCCGAACTAGTAGTTCTATTATTTGTCAATCTTGTGTTTTGGGCAAACAAATAAAGTTACCGTTCCATTCATCAAGTTCCTGTACTTCAATGCCTTTTGATATTATTCATAGTGATATTTGGACTTCTCCTGTGCTTAGTTCTTCGGGACATCGATATTATGTGCTTTTCTTGGATGATTTTACCAAATTTTTGTGGACTTTTCCCTTAGCCAAAAAGTCACAAGTCCTTGATGTATCCTTAGCATTAAAAGCTCATATTCGAACCCAATTTGAACGAGACATTAAAACTGTTCAATCTGATAATGGGAGGGAATTTGATAATAATTCTTTTTGGTCGTTTTGTAAGAAACATGGCATGTCTTTCCGTCTATCATGTCCCCATACTTCTTCACAAAATGGCAAAGCCGAAAGAAAGGTTCGTTCTATCAATAATATCATGCGCACTCTTCTTGCTCATGCATCTATACCTCCATCATTTTGGCCCCATGCGTTGCAAATGGCCACATATCTTCATAATATCTTGCCCAGTAAGCTTCTAGCCCATTCCTCTCCTATGCAACTTTTATATCAAAAGGTTCCTTCGTACTCTCATCTTCGAGTGTTTGGGTGCCTTTGTTACCCTCTCTATCCCTCCACCACAACCAATAAATTGCAACCCCGCTCTACTCCGTGTGTGTTTTTGGGATTTCCACCCAACCATAGAGGTTACAAATGTTATGATCTTTCATCTAATAAAATCATCATTTGTCGTCACGTGTTATTTGAAGAATCCATTTTCCCTTTTGCTAAGTTGCATTCCACAAATTCTACATCATATGAATTTTTAGATGAGGGCTTGTCTCCATACTTGGTGCATCATTTAACTCAGCCCACCGTCACAGATTCTCCCTCCCCTCCTATTGTTTCGGCCCAGCGTGGTATTTCCACCCCACTGGCCCAGCGTGCTGCTACCGAAGCCCAGCATTCCCCTACTTCTGGCCCAACTACTCCCCTTGACCAGGACATGCTTCATGCTCCCACTCCTCCAGTTGGGCCCAGCAGCGTGCCTAGCTCTCCCTCTTTTCCCTCACATGCTCCTCCATCAGGCCCATTAGCTAGCATGCCTACTCTTGCTCCCACTAGCACATTTCATTTCCAGCCTTCTTCCACACAACCCTCACGTATTGTGACCCACAGCCAAAGAGGGATTTTTCGTCCCAATCCAAAGTATAATTTACATACTTTCGTGACGAGATCTCCCCTTCCTCGCACCCCATTAGCTGCTTTACGTGACCCGAATCGGAAAATGGCCATGGATGATGAATTTAATGCTCTAATTAAAAATGAGACATGGGAGTTAGTACCTCGACCACCTAATGTGAATGTTATTAGATCTATGTGGATTTTTGCTCATAAAGAAAAAGCTAATGGTGAATTTGAGAGGCATAAAGCCCGTCTTGTAGGTGATGGTAAAACTCAACAGGTTAGCATTGATTGTGGTGATACTTTCAGTCCGGTAGTCAAACCGGCTACCATTCGTACTGTTCTCAGTCTATCTCTCTCGAAGCAATGGCCTCTTCATCAGTTGGATGTTAAAAATTCCTTTCTTCATGGTGAACTCAAAGAAACAGTCTACATGCATCAACCTATGGGTTTTCGCGATCCACATCATCCTGATCATGTCTGCTTACTGAAAAAGTCATTATATGGCCTTAAGCAGGCTCCGCGTGCTTGGTACAAGAGGTTTGCAGATTTTGTTGCTTCTATTGGTTTTCATAACAGTATCTCTGATAACTCCTTGTTTATTTATCGTAAGGGCTCTGAGATGGCTTACCTACTGTTATATGTGGATGATATCATACTCACAAGTTCATCTGATGCTCTTCGGTGTTCTATCATGACTCATCTAAACTCGGAGTTTGCTATGAAGGATTTAGGTCCTTTACATTATTTCCTTGGCATTGCTGTTACTCGTCACAAGAATGGCTTGTTTCTCTCACAGCGCAAATATGCCGAAGACATTATTGATCGTGCTGGTGTGGCTAACTGTAAGCTAGCCTAGTTTGACTCTAGTTGACAGCAAACCGAAACTTAGTGCTAGTGCAGGTACTCCATATGATGATCCGACTCATTATCGTAGTCTTGCAGGGGCTCTTCAGTACCTCACTTTTACTCGGCCGGATATCTCATATGTTGTTCAACAAGTTTAATTTGCTTACATATGCATGACCCGCGCACCGAGCATATGCACTCTCTCAAACGCATTGTTCGTTATATTCAGGGTACTCTGGATCATGGCTTACATCTCTACCCATCCTCTTCTACTGCACTTATATCCTATACTGATGCTGATTGGGGTGGGTGTCCTGATACTCGCTGTTCTACATCCGGATATTGTGTGTTTTTGGGAGACAACTTGATTTCGTGGTCATCTAAACGCCAACCGACTCTCTCTAAGTCTAGTGCTGAGGACGAATATAGAGGTGTGGCAAATGTTGTCTCTGAGTCTTGCTGGATTCGTAACCTTCTTCTTGAGTTGCATTGTCCTGTGTCTAAAGCTACCTTAGTTTACTGTGATAATGTCAGTGCCATCTATCTTTCCGGTAATCCAGTTCAACATCAGCGCACCAAGCACATAGAAACGGATATTCATTTTGTTCGTGAAAAGGTGGCGCGTGGTCAAGTGCGCGTGTTACATGTTTCATCTCGCTATCAGATTGCCGACATCTTCACAAAGGGTCTTCCTCTCATCTTTTTTGAAGACTTTCGGGACAGCCTTAGCGTTCGTCCTCCTCCCGCTTCGACTGCGGGGGTGTGTTAGAATATATGAATATATATTCTTGTATATTGTATTAGTGTTAATATCTTTGTGTATAATTAGATTCCTAATTTATAGCCTTAATCATAGCCTAATGAGTTGGCCTAGGATTGTATATTATATATGTTGTTGAGATGAATGAGGAAACCACGGAAAATATTACTTTCAAAAACTAAGAAAAAAGGGTTGGCTAGCTAGGGTTTAAAAATTTGTTAAGTTTTGATTGGCCATAATTAGCGCTATTCGTATCCATATTTCATACTTCCTCCATCCTATATTATCCGATACACTTTGATGGGCACATAGTTTTAGAGATTTGTTTGACTTCTTAATTTATTATTGATAGTAGGTAATGCGGTTCTTTTATCATACTTAGTGGATTGTGGGGCCTTAACTTTTTAGGTTAAGTATCATAGCATGCTTTTTTATTATTGTTTGGTAGCTTCGCGAAGAGAAAAATAATATAAAATTGGTGGAGTCTTTCCATTTTCGGAAGTGTATAATTAATGTGGGACAAACGAATATAGTAAGTGTATATATATGCATCAAATACTTTTTTTTTTTTAACTTTGATTATTATATGTAAAGTTTTTCACTGCATTATCTTTTTCTTCAATTATTTAAAACAAGTGTTTGTTCCCTTAAAAAAAGTGTTTGCTGTCATGCTGTGCCACATTGTTTATACAGCTCTTTTTTTCTAAAATTCACCTTAACATACAATATTTTAAAACTAATCATAATTTTATCTTTTTAATAAACCATATCAATGTAGATTTCCTATCCTATTCATAAAGAGAATATTTATAGTACCCCTGGGTGTACCATGCTCATGGTACACCCAATACTATTTTCTTTAAATGAGCAAAATGAGCAAATGAGCAAACAATTCTACTCATTTAAGAAAATGAGCAAACACTTTATTACAAAATGAGCAAATGAGCAAAATGTCCCAATGAGCAAACTTGGTGTCAAATGAGCACATAAAGTTCTAATTTATTACAAAAATACCCCTGGGTGTACCATGCTCATGGTACACCCGGGTGTACTATGAGTGAATTCATAAAAGTTTATTTTTTTGGAGGGGATAAAATTTTCTTAACTACGAGTAAATTAAACCTTCTATGACATGCTTATTAATTAACAACACCAACACTCTTTCTCGACTGATCTTTTTTAATCTTTTGGTACGTTCTTCTTCATAAAATATCATGATTATGACTATGAGGACTTATCTTTTCTGTTAAATTCTTTTTGGAGGTTTGAATTTAGATCTTATCTTAGTTATCTAGTTAATAAGCCAATAAAGCATCTACTTTACCCAATACTAGTTTTGAAGCTCGTGCGTTGCACGGGTTATTGTTTGTTTTATTTTTGCAAATTTTTTGTTAACATTATTGATTTTTTGTTGCTGTTAAATGAGATTTTTCAACACAATTGTATTTATATAATTTCTCCATTCTTTTTCTATTGCAACAATTACCACTTTGGGTAATTTCATCTATTGGAATCATTTCACTTTTGGTAAAAAAAAAGCAACTATAGTTGACAACATCGCCTTTACTTTATGTTAATAAAACCATCATTAATTACTCAAATTGCATCATAAAGTTGCATTTTTACTTTATTAATGATTCACTTATCCCATACTCTAGTTTAACTCTCTATGCTAAACTATCCTTTTTTTTATTTTCTTACAAACCATGCCCAGACCCATTGTTGCAGTAGAAAAAGACAAAGAAAGTATTTGTCGTTATACTTTAATTTCTAGATTCGTTATTGTGATATTTAAATTTTATATTTTTAATGTTTAGTTCAATATTGTAGCTAAGTCTATTATTAAATAGTATCTTAATAATTGGTATGACTAACAATAGCTAACACATTTTTAACATGAAAAATACCCGAATGATACTTAAGAAAGTAGAGGGTATGAGTGTCAGCCACGACTTCAACTTTTAATTATTAGCACATAAACACTAACACCTATAGAATAGAAGACGGGAAAGCAAAAAAGAAGATCATAATGATGGTATCATGAATAAATTTAATTAAATATAAAACTAAATTCTATTTTTTTTAATCAATTTAGAACTCTATTTATATTCAAAAATAATATGATATGACACTTAATGAGCGCCACAAATGGTGTCCAATGAGGACGCCAAATTTCGAGACCAACCCCAATTCTAATTGAATCTTTAATTCCAATTGCATTATGTTACTTTAATACTTTAACCCTAATTCTAATTGAATAGCTAATTCCAATTGCAATTGGTTACTTTAATACGTTAGCATAGTCAATATTTCCTTTTATATGTTACATTGATATAAAATTTTAAATATAGTATAAATAGATCTGTACTTTTAAACACTTTCCAATGTTATAAAATTATAATTTTACGAACTATATATTAAAAGCTATAATCAATTTACTATATTTAAGTTTTTCATTGTGAACCCAACTCTATTTATTCTTATCCTAAACTCTATTTGTATTTTAATCAATTTAGAACTCTATTTATATTTTAAAAAAATGACATGACACTTAATGAGCGCGACACGCCAAATGTCGCGATGTCATGAGCTGGCTTTTGTACTCTACTTTATATATTAGTTACTAGTATTGGAACTTGGGCAAATGCACGGGCTTTTTCGAGAAGAAGAGGCATAGTTTTTAAATATTTACACCCCTATTTTTTACCGTTCTTTTTGTTTGACATAGAACAACTAAAAGTTATAATATGATTTTGTCATTATTTTTTACGTTGGTTTCTAATTTATATGTCATGAAGAAACTCACTATATCATTCAGAAACATACTACATCATGCAAAAACTACATCATTTCTGAACAATCCACTATATCATTTAGACACTCACTATGTTATACATAAACTCATTATATGATTCAAACATTCACTCTATCATGCAGAAACTACATATTTTTATATGTTAAAGCACATGTCACGATATACTACACAACCTACTTCAAATCTAAATGTTCACACGAACAATAGGTACTGAGTCGTCTAAACTGAGATGATCGCTGAATGTTTTACCAATTTCTCCCCATAGTGTTACGACAAAGTTTTGTGCACTGCAAATAATTAATAATTTTAAGACCTAGAATAATATTTCTATAAAACTACGGATAATAACAGTATTTTTTATGAAATAAAGAAATTAACCTTGTATGCTCCAATGTGATTTCCCTTAGTACAGTTCTTGCTCGTTGTGTCAGTCTACCAATGGCTCGTAGTTGTCCTATCATATTTGCATGAGGGATATAATAATATATATAAAGTACATATAATAATAATAATTACTAAAGATAATTTATAACATGTATTTAAATATAAAGGCTATATAATGAAGAAATAGAAGTACCTGTGAGTTGCACAATTGAGTCACATCGTTTTTGAATCAACTCACAGTCTTCCAACTCAAACTTGTGTCTAGGAATTTTGGGTTCGTCTTCATCTAGAGTTTAACACAGATTGAGAAGTTGAAATATATCATGTGTTTATTTGTGACAGTTCTATACTCTTCTTTGTTGGTTGTCACATTAAAGTTTCTAATTATGTAGATGTTCCCCTCCTTGAGAGTGCGTTTGTAGTCTGATGCATCATCTCCTCTTATAGAGCCTTGAATGTAATCTCCTTATTTTAGCAGGCCATTAGTTTGCAAGGTCATGTCAAAATAAAACAAAAATAGATAATGTGTTAATTGTATAGTGGGGCTTACTTCCTCATCTGCAAGTATTGTTTCAACACCAATAAAATTGTTGGTTTTCGGGTTTATTGCATCCCACATTCTAGTGACCCTAACTCTCAGAGTCCAATCTTGCCTTTCTTTGCTCAAATCCTTGATCAGATTATACGATTGGTTCAATTGATATCCTTGACCTTTTTATTTACAATAGCATAGCACATAAGTTTATTTTTTGTTCCAATGCTTAAGTCATCAGTATATGTTCTAAGTTCAAGATAAAACTTACCTTTCTTTAGTACTCATTGTGTTTACAAATCAAATTAAAGCACCTGTCATATAAATATGAAACAATAATTTGTTAAATTATGAAGAATTGGTAATATTGCTACGGTATGTTGCTAAGATATGTTGCTACAGTGCCCTTCAAGCCTCAATAGACCAACATGATTAACAATATCAACCCTATTACTAATATATTGACCACGTCCCATCTTTTCCAACATTCATGTTTGGAGGAGACGATGGATGCAACATTTGTTTCTTATCAAAGGAAAAGAAAATATGATGAGTATATTTATTAGAAACCGTACCTTGGGGAAGAACTCAATGTGCAAAGCTGACCACTAAAAATCTATAATATTTAGTTCACGTAATTAGTCAATATTTCCTTTTATACGTTATTTTAATATAAAATTTTAAATATAGTATAAATGGATCTTATTTTAAAGTACTTTATAACATTTTCCAATGGTACAAAAATTATAATTTTACGAACAGTATATTAGAAGTTAGAATCAATTTACTATATTTAAGTTATTCATTATGAACTCAACTCTATTTAATCTTATCCTATACTCTATTTGTATTTTATTCAATTTAGAACTCTATTTATATTTTTAAAAAAAATGGCATGGCTCTTGATGAGCGCGACAAATGGCGTCTAATGATAACGCCAAATGTCGCGACCTTATACGTTACTTTAATATAAAATTTTTGGATCTTATTTTAAAGCACTTTTTAATCACTTTCCAATGGTACAAAAATTATAATTTTTCGAACTGTATATTAAAAGTTATAATCAATTTACTATATTTAAGTTTTTCATTGTGAACCCAACTCTATTTATTCTTATCATAAACGCTATTTGTATTTTAATCAATCTAAACCTCTATTTATATTAAAAAAAAATGATATGGCATTTAATGAGCGCGACAAATGGCGTCAAATGAGGACGCCAAATTTCGCGACCTCGTGAGCTGGGTTTTGTACTCTACTTTATATATTAGTTATATGATATGATATGATATGATATTGATTATCCAGTTTGTAGTACTAATTAATTATAATCCAACTTAAATACACTCCTATCCATGTTCAGAAAAAAAAAAAAACACTCCTATTGTTATTCAAAAAAGGTAAACAAACAGAAATTGATACGGATTAGGTTTGTTATCCTAAAAGTAGACTAGAAAATCTTTCCTTTTAAATAACGCAAAACTTAACTATATTTATTGAACTCAATCCTGAAAACATAAGATTACGAGCACTACTTTTTGAGAACAGTAAAAATTCGAGGGAGAGTAAAAAAAAGATCTAGGACAAGTTGAAACAAGCACTGAAGAATGGCGGGTGGAGTAATATTCGACGGTGCAAATAAGGGTAAAGATTATCCAGGAAAGCTTACTGGCTATGTGTTTCTAAGCTGCCTTCTCGCCGCTGCCGGGGGTTTGATCTTTGGCTATGACATCGGAATTTCAGGTATTATATTGACTACCTTTTAATTATGAA
The DNA here is from genome assembly GCA_947646795.1 of Beta lomatogona. Taxonomy (NCBI): domain Eukaryota; kingdom Viridiplantae; phylum Streptophyta; class Magnoliopsida; order Caryophyllales; family Amaranthaceae; genus Beta; species Beta lomatogona. Next base: position 2,057,404 of record CANSNZ010001191.1, on the reverse strand, counting down.
TACATGATTATCTCTTTTGTATGGTACGGTTAAGTGTTCAAATTAGGTTAAACAAGTCCTTACGCATGAATTTGATCTAGTATAATACTTTCCACTATTCACACACTTTCCTTTTACAGCGTGCTGTGATTTTTACGTAAAGAAAAATATAGCCATGTGTGATCTTGTTAGATTCGTATCAATATATACTTTCAAAATATCAACTTTTATAATTTTTATATGTAGGGAATTATAGATATTAATAGTTAAAGTTATGCGTTGGTAAGCTTGCCCGGAAAAGCGAGGTGTGTCAAGTATTTTGAAACAAAGGAAGTATGTCTGTATGTGTTACATCACTTCATGATTATGTTCCCAAACAATTCAAAATCTCGAAATTTCTTTGTCTAATACTTCCTCTGTTCAATAAAGATTTTGTTGTTTGTAGTTAATGTGGTCCAACAAGTTAAAAACTTTGATTGTATATTCTCAGTATGGCAAAAAAAAGTGACCACGAAAGATTGTTGCATAATATAATTTTGTTATCGAAAAAAAAGTTAACTATATATGTTTTGATGGTGTACGTTATAGGTGGAGTTACGTCGATGCCGATGTTTCTGGAGAAATTCTTCCCATCAGTGTACAGGCAGCAGATGGAAAATTCAGGGACTAATCAATACTGCAAATTCAACAGCACAAAATTAACGATGTTCACATCCTCCCTATACTTGGCTGCCCTAATAGCTTCTGTTGTGGCGTCCACTGTCACTAGAAAATTGGGCCGTCGAATTTCCATGTTTTCTGGAGGTCTTCTCTTCTGTGCTGGTGCAATTATTAATGCTGCTGCTCAAAACGTTGCCATGCTTATCATTGGCCGTATTCTGCTTGGTTTCGGTATTGGATTCGCTAATCAGGTACTTATACGTTGTGCGCGTGATTGTAAAAATTTATTTGGGTTTACATCTAATTTTAGCATTATATACTTGTATCTCTATTTGGCTGCTTTTACATTAGAACTATATTAGTATGATCGATAGTTATATTTATTATCTGGTAACATACGTTAGAGAGTTTTCGAAAATAATATTTTTTTCATAACAAGAAGATTACTTTAGGTTTACTATATATAAGTATAATTTTTGAAAGAGATAGCGTTTTGCTGTATAATTTCAATATTATGCTATGCATTTGCTATTACTTTACTACACTTGTTAAAATTGAATGATTTTATACATATATTGCAGTCAGTACCAGTTTTTCTATCGGAGATGGCACCTTACAAGCATCGGGGAGCCCTAAACATGATGTTCCAACTTACCATCACCATAGGAATTCTCATAGCAAATCTCCTCAACTACAGATTTGCCAAGATTGAGCATTATGGATGGCGATTGAGTCTCGGAGGCGCCATGGTTCCGGCTCTCATCATCCTTGTCGGGTCTCTAATCCTCCCTGAAACCCCCAACTCTCTAATTGAACGAGGCAAACTCGAAGAGGCTAAGAAAATGTTGCGCAAAATCCGAGGGGTTGACAACGTTGAGACCGAATTACAAGACTTAATTGCTGCTAGTGAGGCTTCTAAGAAGGTTAAACACCCTTGGAGAAGCCTCTTAAAGAAGCAGTATAGGCCTCCCCTTATTTTCTCTATTGCTATCCCCATGTTTCAGCAACTTACTGGGATTAATGTCATCATGTTTTATGCACCTGTTTTGTTTAAAACCATTGGCTTCGGGAGCAACGCCTCGCTTATGTCTGCTGTCATTACTGGTGGTGTTAATGTCATTGCTACTTTGGTCTCCATATATGGTGTTGATAAATGGGGAAGGAGGTCTCTTTTCCTTGAGGGTGGCCTTCAAATGCTCTTTTTTCAGGTAATTTCCTTACTTAGTACTCACTCTATCCCATTTTAGTTTGGTCGGTAGTATCTATTTAGTCTATATTAAAACAAGGCAAAATTGGCCTCAACATCACAAACTATGGCGCGGGTGCACCCAACACCATCAACTTTGACTAGTAGCCAAAACACCCCAATCTATTAGCCTTGGTGCAGCGAGTCTCATAAATGGCGCCGGAGCTAACTTTATTTGCCGACGCGATGTGAATTGTTTTATCTTTTTTTTTTCCCTTTTTCTTTCATTTATCTTTTTTTTTTAATTGATTAGAAGCCTAAGTCATGTGAACATTTGTCTAGAAAAGCTAACTTCGGCGTCATTTATGACACTCACTGCACCCTGACCAATAGTTTGAGGTGTTTTAGCTATAGTCAAAGTTGGTCGTGTTGGGTGCACCCGCGTCATAATATATGGTATTGAGGCCGATTTTGCCTTACAACAATGAACATTATATAAACTGATTTCTTATGTATTAAGAGTTTGCATAATGGTGCTACGATTTGAATTCTGAACTAGTTTACAATTCCATGACAATAAACACTCAAAGTTGGACTACGAACTTTATACCGCACCTTAATGTAACTTAAATGTCAATTTTAAAAAACTTGAATGACATAAAGTGGTTTTTGATATAAATCTATCTTTAGTTAGCACGACTAAGGCCCTGTTCTTTTGGACTTATTTTCAGCAAAAATAAGTAAAAATAAGTTCAGTTCAGCAAAAATAAGTAAAAATAAGTTCAGTTCAGCAAAAATAAGTAAAAATAAGTACACATATGATCAAGTTTGTTCCTTATATTATTTTAATTATATCTCATAATTGCATTGCAGATCCTAGTGACAATATTCATCGGATGGAAATTTGGGGTGACCGGAAATGCAACAGACTTGCCACAATGGTACGCCCTACTAGTTGTGGCCTTCATATGCATCTATGTAGCTGGGTTTGCGTGGTCATGGGGGCCTCTAGGGTGGCTCGTGCCTAGCGAAATCTTCCCGCTTGAAGTTCGATCAGCAGCTCAGAGTATCAATGTATCCGTGAACATGATCTTTACTTTCGCGATAGCCCAAGCTTTCCTTCCTATGCTTTGTGCCATGAAGTTTGGCCTCTTCATCTTCTTTGCCTTCTTTGTCGTGGTGATGACTGTATTTATTTACATATTATTGCCCGAGACCAAGAATGTGCCTATTGAAGAGATGGTGATTGTTTGGAAGAACCATAAGTTCTGGAGTAATTTCATTCCTGAGGATGTTATTCCACCTGAGCTTAAGGTTGAAATGGTTGAGGGTGGAAATGTTTCTAAGGATAAATCTATAAGTTAGTTTACTTATAACTTAGGATAAGTTACCTAGAAATTCTGCATTGAGTATAGATACTATATATAGTTTTATTTCATTTTTATTATGTTTGTTTGTGCACTTTTCAAAAAGCAAATAGCTGTTTATTAACATTTTAAGGATTTTATACCTTTAATACTATACTTTTCTACAATTATATATGTTGACAAGAAATATTTATATATGCCAATGTGATTAGTTGCTCTGTCTAAACCTGTTAAAGAAAACCAAAAGTTACTCTAGCAATCGATTCTATGGTAAAATATTGAAGTATTTCAAAGGTTGTTTATAAAGAAATTATGAAATTCAAATTTAATATCTTATACTAAGTATAGACACATAATCGTGTCTCCCCATATAAGGATCCGATGATGAAACATACCGCGGTCTTAACTGGTTCGACCCAATGGCAGAGCAATCTGAAAAGCTATTTAAAACCATTTCGAAAAGTGTTATAGTCCTATTTTAAAGCCCAATTAATTATTCATGATAATTAATTGAATTTGAGCCCAATTCTTTGAAAAGCCCAATTAATTGATTTATTTTAATAAATAAATATTTTCAAAAGATATTTTTATAAGTTAAAATCAGATTTTATACCGTAAAATCAAATATCCGTAATTAAAGGATAAAAGAAATCTTTTAAAACGGGTTTTAAATAAAGCTGGCAAAGGCATGGCAAGAGCCAGGCTGGTGCGCCTAGCGCACCAACCTGCGCCTGGCGCACGTCTGTCTGTCAGGCGCAGCTCTGTCCACCCGTGTCAGGTGCACTAATCTACACTTGACACGCGGATTTCTGACTCATTAAGAGTCCTGCGTCAAGCGCGGCTCTCTACTTGAGACGCGGATTTTCTTTCTTATCTTTTTTAAAAGCGCGTACCACGTGTACACTTTTTACTGGTCATGCCGCGTCATGCGCTTGCCATGCCAGACGCAGATAGCGCGTGAGGCGCAATGCCGTGTTCCCTATAAATAGGCCTGATTTTCGAACATATTTCAGGACGGATTTTTCGCATTAACACACTTCGAACTCGACGAATATCTTACGAACCTCTCTACGAATTACACAAAATCTCCCCACAAAAATCATACTTTCAAACACAAAACACATTCAATCTACATACTTTCATACAATCAGATTTTGAGGCTTCACGATTGCTCGTCCCGAAGGTTGTCAACCTCACAGACCCAAGCCACAGTATAATCCAGAGGGTTCTTAAATAAATTATTTTTATATTGAAGTTACTAAGAGTTTTCTTTCCTGATGTAGATCTTTAATATAAAAACGCTCTACTATATATTCTAAACCTTTTTCCTTTCTTTTTATTTATTTTTGTACATTATTATACTTGCCTGATTATTCTGTGCATATTATATGATAGTCCTGCTTATTGTTTTTATCACCCACATGTTATTATTGTTAATCAAAGACCTAAAGAACTGTTCTAACATTAATCAGATTAATTTGGACAACTTGCTAGGTTCCCTGTAATACTGATTGCATAATGACTTGTCACTAAAAATTAGTCTTTTATGTGTTTCCTGAACCTACTTAGACTAAATATTTTTAGGGTGTTTAAAACGTTATTTGATTATTCTTTGGCATAAATCTGTAATGAATCGATATTTAGTAGAGGCCAGCAATGGGCGAATGTGGTTCATTATGACTATATTCGTACCCTCACCCCCGAACTCAATCTTTGGTTCATTTTGACCATCTATGGAGTCAGGATGAGAAAATCTACATTGGATAATTTGTCCCTATGGTTTTCCCATATCCAATTAGTTTTATGATTTTTCCTTTAAAGAACTGATAGCGACTTCTTTCAAAATAATTTTCAATAAGACCTTAACAGTGGGGTAGTCAAATCTAATACGCGCTCACACCGCGTAGGCGAAATAAAAACACGCCTACAATTTGGCGACTCCACTAGGGAGGATTTAAAAAAAAAAAAAAAATTTTAAATGAGTGGGTGAAACTCGAAAAATACGATTCATTCTTATTTTTATGCTTTTGAATAATATACTGTTTTGCATATGCATGGCTACTGTTCAGCCACCATAAGGACAATCTACCTTGCCTCATTAGCACATGCTCTATGTGTGAGGTCACCCACGGGGGGTTTGCGCTTTGTTCTTCCAAAAAGCTTCCTAAGCGATAGTGTTGGATCTTAGTCATAAGCAAACCTACCCAACCATGGCATTGTTCTCTTGTTCCTGACTTGAGACTGGAGTGCATCTTACACGTGGCCACCTCTTTAAGTAGGGGTACTAAGCGTGGGATCAATCTCTTAGTCATGGACCCTTTTTAGACTGAACCTAAGCCTGACCAATAGTTTCAAACATAGAACTTGACTTTATATTGGAACTTTTGCATCCATGTTATATGACATTTGCCTGTGATTGCAATTACAGTTTCAAACATCCTACTTGCTTACTCGTAAGTTCAAAGTCTAGCATTCCATAAGTCCATAGGCAATTTTTGAGTCTACCCCGCTTAGTCTAATGTAAGTTCTGAAGTCTAGTTGTCTAGCCTGCTTGTTCACCCGTATGTTCAAAGTCTAGGTGCCTAGCCTGCTTACCTTAAGTTAAGAGTCTACTCTCCCATATTGTCAAACCTTCCTTAAAGTCTAGCATGCTTGCTCACCCGTAAGTTCAAAGTCTAGTCTCTCCTAAACCCAATCGTAGAGTCCAGTCTGCTTGCACAGTCCAGTCCAGTCCATGTCTGCATTTGCATATAGTTAGGCCCGTGTCTCCATCATGGTCAAGCCCATACTATACCAAAACCCATAATCATTCACATTTCGATTTCAAAATCACTTTTCATTTCCCATTTTCTTTTCCATTTCCACTTTCATTCTCATTTCTCATCTCCATTTCTCATTTCGAAAACATTAGCTCTTAAAATTTACGAGGTCCATTCGATTTCTGTTCAGGACAGGTCGCGAGATTATAACTTGGGACCGTCCAACAAAGAGGCAACAAGGTCGACCTACTCCCAGACTCGTCAAGCGCATCCTAACCTTCTCAGACGAATCCTCCGACTCTTCCGAATCATCATCTGAAATGGGGGACACTAATCAACAGCTCAATGCTATTATGGCTCAACTCACACTGATGAACTCTCGTCTTGAGGAACAAGACAAATAGATCAAGGCACTAAGGGAGAAGCTCACTGAGGAAGACCAGCAAGGCGACACTCCACCATCGATCAAAACCAACACAGAACTGAGGTTTGAAAAACTCAAGCAATTGATCCAGTCAATTCCTGCACTCGAGAGTCAGGCTCATGGCCATGACATTGGGTGACCTCCCAAAATTCAAGGGGGTCGAAGACCCAGATGACCACTTGAGAGCGTTTTCCATCTCTATGGCTCTCAAGGGCATGAACAAGGACCTGTTTGCTTATGTCTTTTCTTTAACCTTGGATGCACATCCATCCAAGTGATTCAGGTCACTGAATAAGGCCAAGCTGAATGACTAGGACTACATCAGAGAAGAGTTCCATAAACAATACATCTACAATACTCAGCTTCCCATTGGCCTTCGTGAGTTAGAGTTAACTAAACAAAACTCCAGCGAAGACTTCGTCACCTTCCTTAACAGATGGAGGGACAAAGCTGCACAAATGATTAACATGCAATCTCACGAGGATCAAGTCCGACTGGTGATCCGTAACCTGCAACCGAAGTATAGGGATCATATCAAGTTCAAAATATAGAGTCTTTCACGAAGCTCTATAAGGTAGGTCTGCTGATTGAAGAAGAGGTACATGCCAACAAGAACAAGGGTTCAAACAACAACAGCAACTCTTTCAAGAAGAGTAAAAATGGCCCTTTTAGCTCCAAAAGCAATGAGGTAAATGCCATAACTGCTGAAAAGAGAGGCTATCAAAAGCCTCAAAGAACATTCACACCTTTAGGCATGTCCTTAGAAGAAGCCTTCACTAGACTTCATACAAAAGGGGAACTTCAGCCTATTGGCCCTACTCCAGACCCTGCTCTCGAGAATAGGTCCATGAGGTTGGATCCAAATGTTTACTGCAAATACCACCAAGGGAATGGACACCCAACATCTGCGTGTTGGACCTTAAAGAATCACCTGCAGGATATGGTTGAAGACGGTAGATTACCAATTCCACCTGCAACAAAAGTCAGCAATAGCAGCAATCCCTTAGGCAGCACCTGAATAACGCCGGGGCTTAGTCATTTAACGCTAGTTTTCTAGATCGAGTCGGAGAGTCTCTCCCCTAGCTCCTTCATTTCAATTCTTGTCGAGTTTATGTCATTTAGGTTTTGATTTCCAATAAGCCTTGTTCTATTTATTTATGATTAATAAAATAATTGCATTTTCATTTTCATTTTCATTGGCCTTCCATCATTTTATTTATGCTTCTAATTCAATGATGAAACTTAAATCACCTGATGAACTTGACTAACAATGATAATGATAAAAAAATAAAAAAAAGAGGACATACTTTCGATTAGGAGTTATTCCCCTCTCCCTTCCATTGCCTTTCATAACCCATTCTCATACAACCAAGGAAAAATAAAAAATATTTTAAACCATCATCTCCGTTAACCAAACAATCCCTTCAACATCAAAGCTCCACAAATATCCTTCAAGCCTTCCAAGTCCCTAAACCAAACTGGTGTGCAAGCCTTACTACATCAAAACATATCAATGCCAGGTAAAAACAAAGAGTGAAAAAAATTCAAAGTGCGGAAAAAATGAAAAAAGCAAATGAAAACGCACAAGACAAAAAGAAAAAAATGCAAAAGAGAAAAAGCCAAAGGCAAAGAAATAAAAAGTCAAGCTAGGGGGCTTGCACACAAGTTCTATCCCTCATTCAAATCCTTCAACCCATCAAAACCTTAGCCTATATAATCCAAATCCATGATCCTATGTTCGCCAAACCAATTGAAATTTCATCAAAGCTTCAAGCCTTAAACCTTTCAACCTTTCATCAATCCTAATTCTTTATTCAAAGTTTGTCCAAACCCGCTAGGTTGAAAACCCGAAAGGGTGGCCTAGGCAAAAGTTAGGGCACAAAAAAAAATTATAACAAAAAAAAAAAGCAATCAGGTCTAGAACTACGAATGGTATGATTCCGCAGAAATACGTAGGAATCCTCATCTCGAGGTCCGACCGCTTTAATAAAAATAAATTAGTCATGGTCTAATGATTTGACTTTTTAGAATTTAGGAGCATAATCTCTTTCTAGATCCCGACATAGACTCGAGTCTGCACCTAGCCTCGTTAAATCCTTTTCCCACCTATATATATTTAAGTCGTAAATTTAAACTTTTTTTATTTTTCCATCCAAGCTCTCCTTGTCCCTGAAGGACTCTCCGATAATTCCATGGTTTCTGGCGATATTTTACTTTGCCTATATCAACTTCCCATAGAAGAATCCCCAGTACAATCCCAAGTGAAAACTTTCAATGTTCAAGACATAGCAAATACATTTCAATATCAGGTCAAATACATTTCAATCAAGGCTCAAGCCTAATTCAGGCAAGCTCACCCAAAGTGGGAGCTTCCTACGTGTGGTGTTTCCTCCAATTTAAATCAAACTCCCGAAAAGTTGTAATCCGCGGACCTCGTTTACGAACCCCGATCATTTACTAAAAACTATTTTCGAAAATCATTCTATGCATTTTTAATCAGTCTATCATTCTATCATTCTATACATCTTCTAGCCTTGCAAAATCCTAACCTTGCATTGCAGCCTTGCAAAACCCTGACATTGCATTGCATTTCATACATTCTAGTCTTGCATAACCCTGACCTTGCAAGACGTGTCATCCCTTAGCTTTGCATAACCTTAATCCTTGCATAGCGTCATATGCATCCTTAGAGAGTCTAAGTTTGCATCATTTGCATGCATCACTATGTGCTTTATCTGAGTTGTTTGCACCTATCTGCTAACATCATCTTCTGCAGGTAATCAGATTGCTTATAGTTATTGTCCTGCATACTAACTTTGTTTTGCAGAGACCGGCGGTTATAGCTCAGTTCTAAACTGCAGAGCGTTTAGAATCGTTCTCCGTCCCGACACCATATACTTTGACTTTCGGTTTCCTGAACCTCAGTCAAAGTGGGGGCTTCTGTAGACACATAATCGTGTCTCCCCATTTAAGGATCCGATGATGAAACATACCGCAGTCTTAATTGGTCCGACCCAAGGGCAGAGCAGTCTGAAAAGCTATTTAAAACCATTTCGTAAGGTGTTAAAGTCCTATATTAAAGCCCAATTAATTATTCATGATAATTAATTGTATTTGAGCACAATTCTTTGAATAGCCCAATTAATTGATAATTAATTGATTTATTTTAATAAATAAATATTTTCAAAAGATATTTTTTATAAGTTAAAATCAGATTTTACCCCGTAAAATCAAATATCCGTAATTAAAGGATAAAAGAAATCTTTTAAAACGCGTTTTAAATAAAGTTGGCAAAGGCATGGCAGGAGCCAGGCTGGTGCGCCTAGCGCACCAATCTGCGCCTTGTGCACGTCTGTGCGTCAGGCGCAGCTCTGTCCACCTGTGTCAGGTGCACTAATCTGCACTTGACACGTGGATTTCTAACTCATTCAGAGTCCTACGTTAAGCGCGGCTCTCTACTTGAGACGCGGAATTCCTTTCCTATCTTTTTAAAAAGCGCGTACCACGTGTACACTTTTTACTAGTCATTCCGCGTCATGCGCTTGCCACGTCAGTTGCACCAGACGCAGATAGCGCGGTGCTGTGTTCCTTATAAATAGGCCTGATTTCCGAACAGATTTTGGTAGGCTTGTCGCGCACCTAGCAAAAATAAATAACCTAACTAATCCTCCTAAGTATGTAGTAGGGTAAGTCACAGAGAGAAAGTTGTTCTATGATTAGCCGTTAAGTAATGGTAAGACTAAAGGAGGTTAATATCAAATATGGTCGAATTAACTATACTATTCAATTTATAAATAAAAGACTCTATAGTTAAGTATCCCCACTAGCATAAATTAATACAATGATAATTCCTACCCCAAAGTAGTCAATTAAATATTCACAAGGAAAAGTATACCCTATAAAATACCATAAATCTCTCCCGAGTATCTATGGCTTCTCTAATATGCACTCAAGCCTACTCCCGTGGAATCATGCAAATTAAAGACATTAAACGCGGCACTCTAACTGCCTAACAATCCATTCTACCTACTCCCGTGGAGAACTTCATGTCCTTAATTGAAATATTCAAATCCGTCAAAACCCAACTCCCGTTGTGATCAAGACAATGGAATCATAATAATACTAGTTATCCCTAATCTAGTATTGGAATATGCACAATCAATTAAGCAAGAACAATTAAGCAATTAATTTGGGAATTTAAAGGTATAATCATGAATTAATTCACACTAGGGTTCAATTTAACCATAGATTACAAAACTATGAAAGCATAATTGAAATATATAAAGAAATTAGAGAAGAATAATAAAACACTATAATATACAACAAGGAGAAAAGAAGAAGAAAAGAGATACTTGAATTAATGGAAGAAAGGTGGAGTCTTGGAGAACAATGGAGATCTACAAATTTCTCTCTCTAACTTCTCTCTCTAAAAACCATAAGTATAAACTAATAATGATGATATCTCCTCTAAGCTCCTCAAAATAATGTTAGGTCATGCGGAAGATACGACATTACAGCAGGTTGCACGGGCAAGCAACTAGGCGCACGTGCGTGCAGTGTAGTGCACGGTCGAGCGAAATCTTGCTCGGTCGTGCGAGCAAGGCAGAAACATCCGTGACTTTTGATTGCAGGTTGCACGGCCGAGCACATATCCGCACGGGAGTGCGGGCGAGACAGTGGCTTCAGCTCAACTTTAAACAGCTATAACTTTTGATCCAGAGCTTTGTTTCACACATGTAATATATCGTTGGAAATCTCTTGAAGTTTAGTTTCCAACCCAGTTGGAATTACCTCATTATCATTCTTGTGTCAAAAGTTATGAGTGAAATGGTGCAGAGGTATCATATTTCGCACAAGTACACAAAGTCGTGTGTATCTTCTTCACTTTCAATCCGTTTTGGGCACATGATATATCGTTTTGAAGGTCATCCAAGTGCCTTAATCGTCATATCGTCAAATAGGAGTTCAAAGTACCTGATATTACATCAAAAGACCCAAAAAAACCCGTGAAAGTATCGTAGCTTCTGAAAAGGGACCTAAATATGCACAAATGCAACGTAAATGCTCTAATGCTACATGAAAATGCACCTAATATGCAACTAAAATATGTTAGAATATGCACTTATCAAACTCCCCCGAGCTTAACATTTGCTTGTCCTCAAGCAAACCAAACCAATTCACAATGGAAGAGTAAGATGAACTTATGTACAAGATTTATACGTTCAACCATTCAATCTCCAAGACATGAGATTCGGGCATATGAAAGATATTATAATTATAAGATTAGACTAAGATAGACCACAAATCGCACCTCATATAAATTCATGTAATCGTAAATTGACTCACCATGGCAAACCACAGACCTTCCCCCAAGCTAAACTCAAGTAAACTCGGCAAACCTCACTTTAGTCGAGCACACATTCTCTCATGTGTTTATGGGTAATGAAATTTTCACTCAAACATATACCAAGTCTACTCGAATGAAGTATTTTTTCCTTAAACTTGACTATCGTCTCATTATCCATTTAAAACTGGCGAAAACATCCATATAGATCATGAGGACTTACAAAGGGTTGTAGCGTGGCTAAGGTAAGGGTAGGAAAAAAAATTTGGAAATGTGGTGCTAAAAGCCAACTAGTGGAGAAAATAACACTTCAACATCTATGGCCATTAGATGCAAACGCCACAAAAACTTCTACTAGAAGTTCAACAACACATTGCCAATAAATCAAGATAATACCCAACCTTATCAACTCCAACAAACATTATTTCACCATTTATTCAATCTTTTTTTATCACTTCTTTTTTTTTTTTTTTAATTTTTAGATCATTCTTCACAACTTCTTCATCATTCTTTCCATTTTGTACTTTGACACTATAACTTTAAGCATTTTTTTTTCTTTCAACATATTTTCTTCCAATAATTACCGAAAAACCACAACACAAGCTAAAACACATGAACTTTAATGTTACTCCACTTAGCATGGCTTGGGTAGATAAACCATAAGAGGCTAGAGGCTTGTAATGTAGGTTGATCAAGAGAATGGGATGTCAAAAGCTCAACATGGGTTAATTAAAGGGAATAATATATATGAAAAGAAAAATGTCTGAAGGCTCAAAATAATGAAAATAACACCTCAATCATATCAACGCATGCATATGCCACATAAGTCTCAAAGAGTGTCAATGCAAGTTCAAGAATCGTACTTCATGAGGAGCTATCACACAAAAAAAAAAAAAAATAGAAGACTGATGTAGATGTGTCAGTCTATAAGGCTTGAAAGAATCCTCACTAGGCTTATGCTTACCAAGTAAAATCAAGTCTTTCTTGGGGAATGTCAACCAATCTTACCACAAACCATTCAAGTTGCAAAACAATCGTGCCATGAAGCGGTCAATGAAGACTAACTCAATCTTATAAAATTTAATTACAATATCCAAGATATGCCGAAATCTCATGAGTTATCAATGTCATGAATTAAAACATATATTTCCTGTATGAATGCAACAAAAATGCAAAACTAAACTAAAATGTTCCTAATGCTAAGAAAGCAATAAATCCTAATTCACTTTCGTAGGAATCACGATTGCACTTAGCATGTGCAACAAGCCCTTTAAACCCCTAAGCTGCCCTAGTGGACGAATAAGGTCTCGTGAAGGTTTTCAGAAGGCATACCCACAAAGCCAAATTAAACATGCGAAAATGCAGAAGAAGAAAAAAAAAATAAAAAAAATAAAGAACCTAAGCGATAATATGTGCAAAGTTATGACCCAAAAAGTAAATCCTCCCCCAAGCTAAATAACACATTGTCCTCAATGTGACAAATAAATATAGGGAGGAGAAGGGAAAGGGAAACATCCACAACCACATAACAGGATAACTTCCTCAATCACACAATCAAGTTAAACCAAAATAAATGGCAAAAAGAGATATGACTCTCAAAAACTTGAATAGGAAGAAAGGAAAGAGTATACCAAAAGTGTTGTGAGTGAAAACCGGAGTTGAACCTCCTCACACATCATAACATCAAGTACCAATGAAATTAATCTCAATGAATTATAGGAACTCAACCCCTGGATCACAATTTGCACAAATTTTATAAGTTAGTAATCAAATAAAAAATTAGAATTTCCTAAATCTAAAATTAAAAAGAAAAGAAAAAAAAAAGGTTAGAAAACTTGGGTTGCCTCCCAGGAATAGCTCATCAAAGCCCTTAGTAGTTTGTCAAATGCATCTGCATGCATCTCACAAAAAAGCAAATAATATGCAAAAGAAAATATAAAATAAATTAGTTTTAATTCTCTACAAGACCTGCAAAAAGGAAAATCAAACAAAAAGTTATATTCACAAGAGAAGGAAGAAAAAGAAAAATCATTAGTCTTTTTACATGATCCAATAGGTTGGGAAGAAACCAAATTTACATCAGTTACGTGATCATATGAGTCATACAAAGAGGGAGAAATAAGGAATGATGGAGGATATAATATAGGGGAAGAAGGAATGAGGTCAAATTTTTGAGAGAAATGACCATGAGACTCAAAAACAGTAAGTGGAACCGACAAAGACTCATGAATTTCATGACTCTCATCTAGAGACTTCTCTAAGGAAGGCTTTTCAACCAAGGGTTCTTCCTCCTTCAAAATATCCATCACATTGATCCGTTTCTTAATCTCATCATCATCCCAATAGTTCACATTTATTATCCCTCCCGCATCATCATAATCATCATCATCATCAATATATGGTTTGGGATGAGAATTTTGAGCAGAATTATCACAAACATATTGGGGAGAGCGGTTGAAACCATGTAGGGGTGTCACATCACACAGAGAAATAGCAAGAGAAGTAGAGTGACAGTTCGAAGAATAAGAAGGTGTTGCAATATGCATTTCGGATGAAAAGGATGGTCGAGAAGATAAAGACATATCCCACTCATAATTATTCTGAGTCAACCACTCAATTAGATCCCAACAATAATCAGGTGATTGAGATAGAAATTGTCCATTAGACATAGACTCCAACACCTCTCTAGTTTCTTCATTTAAACCCTCATAAATCACTAGGCACATATCCCAAATTTCAATTCCATGGTTAGGACCAATAAAATCGCCAAGTCTATAATAGTATTTCCAAAACAATTCATTCTCATATTGAGGAAAAAGAAAAAATTTCTCTAGAATTACTAGCAAAAATATTGGGTTCATGGAACATGTATGGTAATTCATGAGAACTCATGCAAAAATTGGGAGAATTTTGATATGATGCATCAAAACTATAAACATGAGAACCGCAAGAATTATGATTATGGTGCCTATCAAAAGAATTATCCCCATCACAATAATAATATGACTCCATGATACGAAAAACAAAAAAAAAAATATTCACAAAAGAAAGGAAAAAAAAATTATATACACTATAGTCTCACCAACAATAAAAACTAAATAAAACAAACTATCTCCCCGGCAACGGCGCCAAAATTTGGTAGGCTTGTCGCGCACCTAACAAAAATAAATAACCTAACTAATCCTCCTAAGTATGTAGTAGGGTAAGTCAGGGTCGATTCCACATAGAGAAAGTTGTTCAATGATTAGCCGTTAAGTAATGGTAAGACTAAAGGAGGTTAATATCAAATATGGTCGAATTAACTATACTATTCAATTTATAAATAAAAGACTCTATAGTTAAGTATCCCCACTAGCATAAATTAATACAATGATAATTCCTACCCCAAATTAGTCAATTAAATATTCACAAGGAAAAGTATACCCTATAAAATACCATAAATCTCTCCCGAGTATCTATGGCTTCTCTAATATGCACTCAAGCCTACTCCCGTGGAATCATGCAAATTAAAGACATTAAACGCGGCACTCTAACTTCCTAACAATCCATTCTACCTACTCCCGTGGAGAACTTCATGTCCTTAATTAAAATATTCAAATCCGTCAAAACCCAACTCCCGTTGTGATCAAGACAATGGAATCATAACAATACTAGTTATACCTAATCTAGTATTGGAATATGCACAATCAATTAAGCAAGAACAATTAAGCAATTAATTTGGGAATTTAAAGGCATAATCATGAATTAATTCACACTAGGGTTCAACTTAACCATAGATTACAAAACTATGAAAGCATAATTGAAATAAATAAAGAAATTAGAGAAGAATAATAAAACACTATAATATACAACAAGGAGAAAAGAAGAAGAAAAGAGATACTTGAATTAATGGAAGAAAGGTGGAGTCTTGGAGAACAATGGAGATCTACAAATTTCTCTCTCTAACTTCTTTCTCTAAAAACCATAAGTATAAACTAATAATGATGATATCTCCTCTAAGCTCCTCAAAATAATGTTTAAAGTCCTATTTATAAGCTAAGATTAATATAAACCGACATAAGTTAGGTCACGCGGAAGATACGACATTACAGCAGGTTGCACGGGCAAGCAACTAGGCGCATGGGCGTGCAGGGTAGTGCACGGTCGAGTGAAATCTTGCTCGGTCGTGCGAGCAAGGCAGAAACATTCGTGACTTTTGATTGCAGGTTGCACGGCCGAGCACATATCCGCACGGGCGTGCGGGCGAGACAGTGGCTTCAGCTCAATTTCAAACAGCTATAACTTTTGATCCAGAGCTTTGCTTCACACATGTAATATATCATTGGAAAGCTCTTGAAATCTAGTTCCAACCCAGTTGGAATTACCTCATTATCATTCTTGTGTCAAAAGTTATGAGTGAAAAGGTGCAGAGGTATCATATTTCGCACAAGTACACAAAGTCGTGTGTATCTTCTTCACTTTCAATCCGTTTTGGGCACATAATATATTGTTTTGAAGGTCATCAAAGTGCCTTAATCGTCATATCCTCAAATAGGAGTTCAAAGTACCTGATATTACATCAAAAGACCAAAAAAAACCCGTGAAAGTATCGTAGCTTCTGAAAAGGGACCTAAATATGCACAAATGCAACGTAAATGCTCTAATGCTACATGAAAATGCACCTAATATGCAACTAAATTATGTTAGAATATGCACTTATCAGATTTCATGACGGATTTTTCATATTAACAGTACACTTCGAACTCGACGAGTATCTTACGAACCTCTCTACGAATTACACATAATCTCCCTACAAAATTCATACTTTCAAACACAAAACACATTCAATCTACATACTTTCATACATTCAGATTTTCAGGTTTCACGATTGCTCATCCTGAAGGTTGACAATCTCACATACCCAAGCCACGGTATAATCCTGAGGGTCCTTAAATAAATTATTTTTATATTAAAGATACTAACAGTTTTCTTTCCAGATGTAGATCTTTAATATAAAATCGCTCTACTATATATTCTAAACCTTTTTCCTTTCTTTTTATTTATTTTTGTACATTATTATACTTGCCTGATTATTCTGTGCACATTATATGCTAGTCCTGCTTATTGTTTTTATCACCCACATGTTATTATTGTTAATCAAAGACCTAAAGAACTGTTCTAACATTAATTAGATTAATTTGGACAACTTGCTAGGTTCCCTATAATACTGATTGTATAATGACTTGTCACTAAAAATTAATCTTTTATGTGTTTCCTGAACCTACTTAGACTAAATATTTTTAGGGTGTTTAAAACGTTATTTGATTATTCTTTGGCAAAAAATCTATAATGAATCGATATTTAGTAGAGGCCAGCAATGGGTGAATGTGGTTCATTATGACTATATTTGTACCCTCACCCCAAACTCATTCTTTGGTTCATTTTGACCATCTATGGAGTCAGGACGGGAAAATCTACATTGGATAATTTGTCCCTATGGTTTTCCCATATCCAATTAGGTTTATGATTCTTCCTTTAAAGAATTGTTGGCGACTTCTTTCAAAATAATTTTCAATAAAACCCTAACAGTGGGGTAGTCAAATCTAATACGCGCTCACACCGCGTAGGCGAAATAAAAACACGCCTACACTATGCATGAAGAAACAAAGGATTTTCAGAAATGGTATCCCTAGTACAGCAGGTGGTAGTGGTGAGTATAGGTCCAACCATGGCAAAAAGCCAAAAACAATATTACTCGAAAATAGTCAATTTTAGCTTACTTTCCATACTGGAGTTATGTGTTGCTTTTCCATGACTTAGAATATAAGTAACAATCATATACATCTAGTGGATATCAACTAATTTAATTGGTAAAGTCATATGGAGATGACACCCAGAACGGTAGAACCTGATATGAAACCCCATCTACATATTTATTTTACTTTACACATTTTATTTTAATTATATGTTGTTGATTATTTATTTTTCATTTACATACATTGGTAACAATAATTAGAAAACTAACCATTTATAGGAGTAACAGAGTCGTGCTACAGTTATGCTAGAGAGAGAAAGTGAGAGAGAAAAACCCCCCTTACCCAACGCTCTCACGGCCAAAGTTACCAGCCCCAGCCAGGCCTCCATCAGCAGCCCAGAAGATGGCAGTGAAACCAGGTGTTCGTCCCGTCTGCCTCCCCCGGTCCCACCGGTCCCCTTCGTCCCCCTGATCCATTATTAAACCCTGGTCCTTCTGTCATTAATAAGGAGAAGCCTTCCATAAATGCGCCTGCATCATTTATGGAGGCTTTGGTAGTTGAATCCCAAGTTAATGCAGGGGTTTTAATTCCCTATAATATTCCTCCCCCCCCCGCCCGACCTTCCTCTTGCCGTATCAAAGCCAAATTCTTTACAAGAAGATGAGATATTTATACCCATCTCCCAAAAAGAATACAGGGACTTATCCAAACCATGGGAATTGGCCATAATCTGTAAGGTGTTAGGGAGATCTTTCTAGCGTGATTTCCTAAAAACGGAGTTGGGAAAAATTTAGAACTGGGTTGGAACCTTGGATCTCATAGCAGTCGGAAAATGGTTTTATACCATTAAATGTTCCTTAGCATCTCAAAAACCGTCCATTCTAGCAGGTGGCCCTTACTTCATCCTTGGGTGCAACAGTGGACCCCGGGCTTTCAAGCGTCGACGTCAACCATAGACCAGGTTCCTTAGCATCTCAAAAACCGTCCATTCTAGCAGGTCTGCCCATGGAATTCTATAGGAGATATATGCTCCAAAAAAATTGGAGATGGAGTGGGGAAGACCATAAAGATTGACTCCCACTCCATTGATGGAGGGAAAAGAAGATATGCGTCCATTTGCACACTCATGGAAGACCGCAAAAAGTTACCGTGACGAGTGCATTTGGGAGGGGTGGTGCAGGAGTTGACTTTCGAGCATGGCCTTTGGTGTTGTAAGGGATGTAATCAGGTGGGCCATGCAAGTGAAAATTGTCCGACTAAACCTCCACCAGAAAGACGAGACGAGGGTCAATCTGGGATGAATGTTAATTCGCGCAGCACTGATGAGTGGACTATGGTGGCGCAACATAAAAGAGGAGAGCGTGGGGGAAACAACAAAAATAAAATTAGTGTTGTTGAAAGAAGGGGCCCACAGGCCAGATGGCAACCTAAAAAAGCAGTTGACCCCTGTCAAAAGAAGTCGGCGGAACAAGGTGACATGATTTTGACGTGTCAAAAGCCTCCTGTAGCTGAAATCTTGGAAACCCAAAATACTTTCTCTACATTACAATCTCATGAGTGTGAAATTAGAAAGCCTGAAGATGAAGTTTCTATTCCTGGAAAAGCGAACATACCCTCTAATATGGAGACACGTGGCTTGGCCTCTCCCAGAAAAATGGCTCAAAAGTCACTTCCTCTCTCTTCTGGGGAAGAAAAATCTCAATCTCCTTTTTTCCCTTTGTGCGAGCCTAGATCTATACCTACCTAGTCTTGTCATCTCCTCATTCTTCCAGGGAGATGGCTTTAAAACCCCCATCTTCAACCCAAATGCCAATCACTCAACCATTTCAAAAAGAACCAACAGAAAAAAAATCCCCCAACCCAAATCAATGGACCTCCCAGAAACTTACACGGTCTCTCCCCTATCCCCTCCACCCTCATCACCACCATCACCTCCTCCCCCACCGCGAGTGCAAATTGTGAAAGACATAACATCAATTCGCTTTTCCCGTCCAGTCTGTCCACTGTTGCCGGAGTTAAACCCGAGGTACATCGACTATCTACTACCGAATCCCCCGAAGTCTAAGCTGATATCAGCTTGAAAGAGGTGAAATCTCTAATTCTCAATCCTCAGTTGACACCGGAGGTATACAAAAACTTAATCATGTATGCAAATTCGGAGGTGATGATACCTCATATCCCTCAGTTCCAAGTGGCTTCTCATCTCCCCCTCACCATGAAACTGTTTATGGAATGGCTCCTCCAAAAGGAGGTGGTGGACGAGTCGAAAGATAGGAATTTAATGATGAATCTCCGTCCATGATTGGACCCGGCGCTGCTGTTTCCCATGGTACGCACGGTGGTGATGCTAAATCAGATGTCGTTGAGAGGCCAAGGGGTGAGCAACACCGATGCGCTGGTGATAGTGCTGTTGCACCATCCAATGAAGCAATTGGGGTTGACGGTGTCTTGGGAAGATGCAAGAGGGAGAAAAAACCCTCGCGACGCCGAGATGGTGGTGTGGCCACATCGGAGGTTATGGACATGTCCCAAAACAGGACTCGAGGTCGATCTGTGGGCAACCGGAAACGAGGGGATCCTAAAGAGGATTCTCGACACCCCCAACCTATTTAAACGAATGAATGTTCTTTTTTGGAATGTCTGTGGTATTAGCCGCCCGTCTTTTGAATCCAACTTCCGCCTTCTCATGCAACAACACTCCCCTTCTCTTGTGGTCTTGGTGGAGACGTGGGTTTCGAGGGAGTGGACGACCTACATTATGGACTTTGCTGGGGCTTTCCTTCTCCTTTGGAACTCCCATAACATCGAGTTCCAAATGATTGGGAAAGGTACCCAAGGAGTGCATGGCGTCGTCGAGGTACGTTCAAATAAAACCTCCTTTATTTTTTCAGCTATCTATGCTAGTCGTAAGCTTTGTATGCTTAAATTGCTTTGGAACGAATAGATAGCTTTTTCGGGTGATATTACTAAACCTTGGCTTGTCCTTGGTGACTTCAATGAGGTTATCCATCCGGGTGATAAGTTAGGGGGGAGGAAAATTTCGGGTTATAGATCAAGACTTTTTGCAGATACCATGAATAATTGTAGATTGACCGATATTGGTTTCTTTGGGTCGAAGTTTACTTGGACTAATAACCGCAGCCATAACCCGATTTATGAACATCTTGATAGAGGATGGGCTAATATCGAATGGTTAAATGCTTTTCCGAATTACAATCTATGGCACCTCCCTAGACTTACCTCCGACAATTGCACCGTTTTAGTGAACTTGGAGGAGAAAAATAGACAAGATGGTCCTAAACCTTTCCGGTTTGAACCAATGTGGATCCTTGATAATAGGTTCTTAGATTTTGTGAAGAGCGTTTGGCCTAGGGAGCGAATTATTCTTAGTACTAAAATTGACCTCACTAGGGAAGCCCTTATTGATTGGAATCATAACTGCTTTGGGAATGTCTATGCTAGGAAGAAAAACTTTTTAGCAAGGTTAAAAGGAACCCAATCCTACTTCCAAAACTTCTCGAGTTCCTTGTTTAATCAAAAGCTTGAAATAGACCTTCAAGGGGAGTTGTTGCGTACCCTAGACCAGGAGGAACTTCTTTGGAGAGCCAAGAGTAGGTTAGATAGAATCGGGGAGGGAGACCAGAACATAAAATATTTCCATCGCTCTGTCACTGTTAGGAGAGACTCTAACAGAATTTTATGTCTTAGAGATGGTGTTGGTAATGATATCGTGGACCCTAATGCGATTAAGAATCACATTCTCAGCTTTTGTTATAAACCATGTCCCATCTCAAGAGGAAATTTGTAAGGCTTTATTCGCTATGAAGCCTATGAAAACACCGCGGCCTGATGGTTTTCACCTAATTTTTTTCCATAAAAGCTGGGAAACGCTAAGGGGGGATGTTAGTGAGGTTGTTTGCCATTGGTTTAGAAGAGGGTCCATCCCTGAGAACCTAAACGAAGCTCTCATTTGTCTTATTCCTAAACAAGCTTGCCCCAAAACGATTAAACAATTCAGACTTATAAATTTGCGCAACACCCTTTGTAAGCTTGTAACAAAAATCCTGGTGACAAGACTTAAACCGTTGATTCCTTTTTGGATCTCTGAGTATCAAAACAGCTTTATTAAGGGGAGGGGGGCGGATATTAACCTTGTTATTGCTTCTAAAATCTTCCATTTTATTAATAAGAAGAAAGGAAAATGGGGATGGTTCGTCCTTAAGATTGACCTTAAGAAGGCATACGATAGAGTACAGCGGAGCTTTGTGAGAGAGTGTCTTTTAACTTGCCAGCTTAGCCTTGCCTCCGTTGACCTCATCATGGATTGTGTGTCTAAAGCCTCATCGGCTGTGCTCATTAATGGGAGAAAATCTGAGACCTTCTGCCATTCTCGGGGTCTCTGCCAGGGCGACCCTATGTCCCCCTACCTATTTAATATTTGCCTCGAAGCCCTCTCTAAATCCATCTTGACGAGGTGTGACATGAAGGAATGGACCCCTTTCTGGGTAGGAAGGAAAATAGTCCCTATCTCCCATCTCCTTTTTGCAGAGGACCTGCTGTTGTTTGGCCGAGTTGATGAGGAGACAGCCTATGCTGTCCGTCAAACTCTTGATATTTTCTGTAAAGTTTCAGGCCAAAAAGTTAATGAACTCAAAAGCAAGTTATTTTCTCCCTTAATACGAGTTCGGACCATAGAAGCCTATTCCAACAGACCATTAATGTGGAAGAAAGTGAGAACCTAGGGTCATACTTAGGCCTTCCTATATCGCATAATTGCCCGTCTAGATCTCTGGTTCAATTCGTTGTTGAGAAGGTGAGACATAAACTTGCAATGTGGAAGACTAAATTCCTCACTAAAGCGGGTCGTCTCTGTCTAATCAAGTCCACTCTCTCTACTATCCCGTCCTACTACATGCAAGCCACTCCAACCCATAATGACCTCGATACTATTTGTAATAACCTCCTTTGGGGGGACTCAAGTGATAGTAGGAAAATCCATCTAGTGGGGAAGGATAAGACCTTTATGCCCAAAGAGTGTGGGGGCTTGGGAATTCGCCCTCAAAAACTTATAAATCAAGCATATATGGCTAAGCTAGGGTGGAAAGTTTCTCAGGGCCCCTCTAACCTTGCCCAGGAGTGTATTAGATCGAATTATATTCACAAGGATCACGCCACCAAATTTAAAAATGGCTCTCATGTGTGGAAAAACATTGGGCGGGGATGGGACCTTTTTATAGATAACAATACTTGGACATTGGGAAATGGGCATAGTAATCGTTTCTGGAGTGATAATTGGTTAGGTATTGGTCCTATCAGGGAGCTTATCCAGGGACCATTGATGGAAGGGGAGGAAAAGTTACTGGTGGGTGAATTGGTTGAAAGAGGCAGGTGGGTTCTTGGGAAGATATCTAACCATCTCCCTAGTTGGATTAGAGATAGGATTCATAGTATCATGCCTCCGGATAGGGAGCAAGAAGACCTCTTTACTTCTAGTTTTGTAACTCACAATGGCTTTTCTTTAGGCCAAGCTTACCGAGCTCTTATCTCGACTCCACTGGTGGATGTGGATTGGTTTTGGAAGCATAGGATGGAACCTAAACTCAAATTCTTCTTCTACCTCCTCTGGTGGGATGGAATCCCCTATAAGAGCCTCCTGTCTGTTCGCCACATATCCCCGGATTTTAGTTGTCCTAGATGCTCCCGCCCTTTCGAAAACTCTCTCCATGTGCTTAAAACCTGCCCGGACTCTTGTAAAGTGTGGGATGTAGCGTATCCCGAACAGCCTAGGATGCACGACTGTCGTGAGTGGCTTAGATTCAACCTTAAGGCTGATCATCAATATAAGGGCCTTGAATGGGGGGATATATTCCCTTACATATGCCATGAATTGTGGAAGGATCGTAATAATTGTAGTTCTCACCAAGTTAAGCCTTCTAACCCCACCATTAATCTGCAAAAGGCCTCGAATCTAACCTTAGAGTGGCTCTGTATCTCGAATTCTCTTCCCCAACCGATAGGGGATGTGACCCCGAGTCTTCCTAATTTTCCTTGGATCACGTTAATCCATGTAGATGCTTCCTTCGTCAACAAAGAGTGGGCCATCGGTCTAGGGGGTGGTTAGAGATCAATATGGGAGGTGGATTGTGGGTTTTGAAAAGCATTCCTTTGCATTAGATATCCTCATGTTGGAAATTATGGCTATATATAATGGGTTATGTGTTGCTATTGAGTACAAGTTCACTATGGCCATGCTATATTCGCATAGTAGAGCGGCGATTGCAATGTTAAATACTCATGATGGAAATGCTAATAAATATTCAAGCTTGTTGTATCATTGCAAAAAGTTGTGGAAGCAGCTTCCAGAAGTGAGGATTGACTATTGTAATCGGGTTTACAATTGTACGGCGGATGTACTAGCTAAGCATAGTAGGATGACATATTGTAATAGCAATGTAACTAGGTTGTTTCCCTCCCCCCCTAGTTATTGCATGGACATTTATTCTTTGGATTGTAAGAACCTCTTTAATTTGGTAATTTAAGTTGGTTGCGTTGATCACCAGAAAAAAAAAAAAAAAAAAGCATTTATAGGAATAAAGATATATAAATAAAATTCAATGTCAGTAGCTGAACAATACCTCAGTCTTAGTAAATTTTATCACAAGACCTTATGTATTACCCCCTCTATTCTTAATTAATTGTCGTCTATATTAATTTGGTAGTAAACCCTTTTTAAAAATTACTATATTGGTCAGCTCAATATAATCCCGTCTACTATTTACCTTACTCTCCCTCTTTTTCTCTTCATATTCATATGCGGTCCTCTACTAACTTTGTTTATAACTGGAAAAATATCTTATAATGATATAGATAGACGGGCGGGCTTGCTTGGCTGGGCTTCATTACTAATGGGTCAAGGCTGGCCCATGGTCTTGGTGCAGGCCAAAATGGTCGAATTTTGATGCTTTGTTCTGGGCTCATGTGTCACGCTCATGATCATAAATAATGTCCCATCAAACTTTGTTATGCTTACAAATTTCTCCCCAGTTGTAGTCCTCTTCCCAATACTATATGGGTCCGTACCCCTCTGTATTCAATCCGAATTGTTGTTTTCAACAGTTGGAATTTGATGAATAAATGAATAATGTAGATTTTACATCTTCTAGAATACACCATATCATAACTCGTCCAATTAGTGTAATAGTTGTTGTTCATGGGAAACTTACATCGTACTTTTTTGACAATGAGGTTTTCCTCTCCTAGGGGATAGGAACATTCGAAATTTCATTGGTAGGTCTAGATTTCATCCATTAATGTTGAATCCCCATAATAGTTAAAATAATTAGGTTTTGGTTCCCAAAAATTTTATTGTTTTCAGGGTATGTGACAAAAAAAATTCATACTGTGATCTAATTGTTTAATCAGTGACGCCTTATTCGATCTTTAATATTCAAACTAGTTTTTAGGTGCGGGCTACTCCTTGTTTATTGACATATTTTACTTTAAAATGATAACACTAAATATGACTTGCTTTAGTGGTTAAAACTTTAATATATGAGTTTGAAGTCATGGGATCAAATACAAAGCATTTTCTAATTTTTATTATTATATGTGAATTACATGGATTAAAAAATACTAGTGGAGAGAGTCACGTAACACTGTTCCTTGTTTAGGAACACCTTTTAATACATTAGTATAGATAGATTCCTAAATAATCAAAGCAAATAACTTGAAATATGAAAGAAATGAATTGATATGAAAAGGTCAAAATTTGACCACTTCCTTCTCATAATACTTTTTTATATATATAAAAAGACCACTTCTAGAACAAAATTGGCCCTTAATAAAACAATTACAAAATACTGGCGGTATATGCCAAATAATATGTATTTTGCTTTCATCATCATCAACTATTAACGATTTTGTGGTATATGTTACTCATTTGTTAATTTTTTTTTTTTTTTTTACGAAGTACAACCTATTACTAATACAAACCAACATATAGGAAAGTTATAACTAAATGGGCTTTATGTTACTCATTTGACCACTTCCTTCTCATAATTTTTTAATATATAAAAATAGGCCACTTTCTAGAAGAAAATTGGCTCTCAATATTAACAAGTATAGTCGGTATGTGTTATATAATACGTACTCAACTTTTTACTTTTATCATCACTAACTATTGACGATTTTGTGGTACACGTTACGTTACACTAGGGGTGTTCGCGGTTTGGGTTGGTGCGGTTTGGGATGTAACCCAACCCAAACCGCAAATATACGGTTTGACATTTTCCAAACCCAAACCACACCGCATTTTTGCCCAAACCAACCCAAACCGAACCGCACGAAACGGTTTGGTGCGGTTTGGTTTGCGGTTTAACCATTTTTTCCTCCGCGACATTAATTTTGTAAACTAAGAGTAAAAAAAAATTTGTTAATGAATATAAAGAGTCCAAATAAATAGGAAGTTAACTTCATAATTAAACATAAATAATAATTTATCAAAACTGTCCAAGTTCTTTACCTCAAACTTCTTTTTTCAGTTGTATACTTGTATGCCAATTTGTCAAGTGTATTTAAAAAAACATCAAAATAGATAAATTTTTTTATTTTAAAAAAATCATATAAAATTGCGGTTTACGGTGCGGTTTTGGTTTACAAAAATTAAAACCCAACCCAAACCGAAAACCGCGGTTTGCTTGAAATCATAACCCAAATTGCAATTTTGAAACCGCAAACCAACCCAAACCGCGAAAAAACGGTTTGGGTTGCGGTTTGGTGCGGTCCAAACCGCACTCTGAATAGCCCTACGTTACACCAGTCACCGAACAAAAATTCTTAAGTGTTATTCGGTTTCGGAAACAACATTTACCACAAAATAGTTAATAATTGGTAATGTTAAGAGCAAAAAAGTTAGTTTGTATTATTTGTTCTATAGAGTTGGTGTACAATCTCCTCTAGAATATATTCTTCTCAATATATGAATTAATCAAAGGCGACCAAATGAAAATATGAACTCAGCTTTTTGTTATATGTATCACCAACTATTAATTATTTTTGTGTTAAATGATATATTTTTTTTTTTGACAAGGTGTTTAATGATATTGATCTCGTTGTTTTTTTTTTTGAAGGGTTTTGATCTCGTTGTTGCGGTATTATTAGCACATAATATTCAATTGTTGGTGACGCTGAGATAAAATAGCTAAGCATCTATAAATTTTACGCAAACTGAATAGTTGGGGCCCGTTCTTCTCGACTTATATTTGTTAATCTAAACTTATATTAACTTATCTGAACTTATTAGACCTAGCTTGTTAGTCCTTATTAGACCTTATATGACTTTATCGATCTGAACTTATTAGGCCATATTTTGTGAGTTTGAACCTTATTTTTACTTATTTTTACTGAACTGAGCTTATTCTGAACTTATTAAACCTTAGTAGTCCTTATAATAAGATCTTATCTAAACCTATCTAAACTCATCTTTTCTTATAGGGACTAAAAATACGGTGAACAGAACAGACCCTTGGTATAAATGAGAGCCAAACTTTCACTTACAGGCTCTAACTAATAGATTTCCTTAAATGAAGGATACTGTTGAAATCAAGGAAAGAAGAGGTCAAAGTTTTGATCATAGATTGACAACAAATGTAAAGGCATATCCAGAAATTGCATAGCATTTATGAATTTGGTCATCTAGATGTTGAAAATTAGATCCTTTAAAGTATGAAGTACGACTTTGCCAAAAGGAAAAAAAAAATAAAAACGAAAGCGTTGGTCCAAGGAAATACCTTGTCTTACAATTCAATACTTGCTTCAAATCGCAAAAAGACTAGAAAATTCGACCTTTATTTTACCGGGATAATATAAATTGCCCCTTTCAATTGAGGAATAATAAACCACTATTGGATATATGTTTTGCAACCCAATATCCAGGGCAAAATGGTAAATTCGGCAAGGGAAAAGTAAATTCGGCAAGGAATGATAAACCACTATTGGATATATATGTTTATCATTCCTCCCTTTCAACTTGCTCGTTATTTCTTTCTTACTAGAGGTTCAAAATTGAACATTACTGTATTAGGGTCTGTTTAATAACTTATTTTTACTTATCTAGATCGTTTCTGAACTTATATTATCTTATCTTATCTGAACTTATATTCTAGTTTATTGTGTTGTCTAACAAAGTTAATCCGTTTTATTCAACTTATTTTATCTTATCTTATCTTATCTTATCTGAACTTATCTTATCTTATTTTTTCTGAAATAAGTTAGAATAAGTTGAACAGAATAGAGCCTAATAGTGGCAATTTCGCATACTTCAAAAAAAATTGAGAAATTTCCTCAGGTACCCCTGAGGTTTGGCGTAATTCCCAAGATACCCCCCACATTTGGGGAATTCCTCAGATACCCCTGAGATTTGTGTTTGGGCTCAAGATACCCTTACTATGGACGGAACCCTAACGCCGTTAGGTTTTCCGTCCATAGTATCCCCAATTTTCTCTTTCCTCCCATTCCCCCACCCACTACCAACCCCCTCCCCCAGTCAGCGGCCGACGGCCGGTGACCACCACCCACTCCGGCGCCGGCGACCCTACCCCCTCTCTTCCCCATTTCCGATCCCCTCGCCCCCGACGTTGGCGCTCGGCGGAACAAAGAAAAACAAGCAGACAAAGAAGCACCCTAGGGTGGTTTCGGAGGTGGGTTTAAGGGTTTGGGGGGCGTATCTGAGGTGGGGAAGGGGAGGGGGGTCGACTCACGATGGGGGACGGGGGAAGGGGGCCATTTCCGATAGGGGGAAGGGGGAGGGGGTGGTGTCGGGGTGGGGTGGGGGAATCGAGAATGGGGAAAAGGAGGGCTAGGATGGGGTGTCGAGGGTGGGGGAGAGGGAGAGGGTGGGTTACGCCGGCTCCAACGCCGGGGGGTGCTGTTGTTCTGGCCGGCGAAGGGAGGGAGTAGGGTCGCCGGCGCCGAAGTGGGGGTGGTGGTCGCCGACCGTCGGCCGCTGGCTGGGGGAGGGGAGTTGGCAGTGGGTGGGGGAATGGGAGGAGAGAGAAAATTGGGGATAATATGGAAAACCTAACGGCGTTAGGGTTCCGTCCATAGTAAGGGTATCTTGAGCCCAAACACAAACCTCAGGGGTATTTGAGGAATTCCCCAAATGTGGGGGGTATCTTGGGAATTACGCCAAACCTCAGGGGTACCTGAGGAAATATCCCAAAAAAATTCCTTATTATTCTTTCTCATCTAAGTGTGTGGAAAAGTACTTCAAACATAGTAGAATTATAACACATCGTATAATAAATATCTAACTTCGAGCTATAATGTTACCAGAACTAAAAAAACTTAAATGGACTCGGTGCACACTAACTTAGAGTGTACCAGGTTGGTAATTGATATTAACTTCATATAGTGAGTTTTATAGAGATATAGTAAACTTATATACAATATAGTGGATTTTATTAAGGTAAAACATATAGTGAAACTATATGCAATATAGTGGAGGATTTAATTTTAATGTTTTAATATGCACGAAGATGTAGGTTGTGTAGTATATATCGTAATACGTGATTTAACATATCAAAAGATGTAGTTTATGCATGATATAGTGAGTGTATGAATGATATATATAGTGAGTTTTTGCATGATATAGTGAGTGTCTTAATAATATAGTAGATTATTTAGAAATGATGTAGTTTATGCATGATATAGTATGTTTCTAAATGATATAGTGGGGTTCTGAATGATATAGTGGGGTTCTGAATGATATAATGGATTATTTAGAAATGATGTAAATTCTGCATGATATAGTATGTTTCTGAATGGTATAGTGGGTTTCTACATGATATAGTGGGTTTGTGCATGACATAGTGGGTTTCTGATTGATATAGTGGATTGTTCATAAATTATACGTGCTTTTGGCCAGGTGCACACTAATGTTAACGTGAATCGAGTCCACGCAAGTCAGATTGTACCAGAACACAATAATAATGTCACAAACATATTGGACTTTTAAGTTTCTTTAATCATATTTATCCAAACATACATTTTTTTTATCATCCACCCTCGATTATTGGTCATTTAATTACACTTATTGTAAAATAAACGGTTATTTCACCAAATATATACCCCCGACAAATTAAAAAATTCACCATATACCCTAAATGTTCCAAAAATTCACCATATACCCTTGAGTTTTCGAAAACGTTCACCAAATGCCCTTTTTCTAACATCCATTAACTCACCGTTAGCTTTATTTACCATTTTACCATTATTAACCCTAAACCCTAATCTAAACCCTAACCCTAAAAATCTAAACCCTAACCCCAACCCACCCCCTCCCCTCCCTCCACTAGCCCCCACCCCTCTCCCTTGTCGCCCAGACCCACACCTCCCCCCCCCCTCCTCTCCGCCGCAGCCCCCTCCCCCCCCTCCTTCACTCTCCTCTCTCGTTCGATCTACTCCGCGGTTTCTCCCTCGCCGCGCTTATGCCTCGATCGACGCCTCCCCCTAGATTTTTTTTTCGGGTCTGCAATTTCGTGCGTTTGGTCTGCTATTTCGTGCGTTTGGTCTGCATTTTTCCAGCATCGAAGGGGGAGGGGTGGGGGGCTTTCGAATTTCGGGCTACGAGGGAGGGGGGGGGTGGAGGGCTTTCGAATTTCCGGGCTACGGGGGTTGCGGGGCTACGGGAGGGGGGGGGGGGGGGTAGGGGGTTGCGGCGGAGGGAGAGGGAGGGGAGGGGGGTGGGGATACAGCGGTGGAAGGGAGGGGGGATGCGGCGGTGGAGGGGAGGGGGAGGGGTTGGGTGGGGGGTGGATGGGAAGGGGAGGGGTGGGGTGTTGGGCTGAGGGTGGAGGGGTGGTGGGCTAGGTGGGTTAGGGTTTGGGGTAAGGGTAAGGGTTTAGGTTTAGGATTAGGATTAGGGTAAGGGTAAGGGTTAGATTAGGATTAGGGTTAGATTAGAATTAAGGTTTAGGGTTAATAATGGCAAAATCGCAAATAAAGCTAACAGTGAGTAAACTGCATTTAGAAAAGGGCATCCGGTGCACAGTTTTGAAAAGTCAGGGGTATATGGTGAATTTTTGAAACATTGAGGGTACATGGTGATTTTTTTGATTTGTCCGGGGTATTTGGTGAAATAACCGTAAAATAAATTCGTGATTGTAGATTTTACTTGTTGTAAATAAATTCATGACTGTGTCATTGTATGTAGTCTGCACATTAAAAAGGGGAAATGTCTCATAAGAATTGTGATTGTTGGATCTGTGCTTTATTTTCACATTTCAATGTTATACATCCGGCACAAACTAGATCTCTTGATCAGATCCCGGGCAATTTTTTTAGTTTCATTTATTGAGTGATCCTTTTCGATTCACAAAAATCATTTTACAGTACTGGTCAAAATGCATTTCCGTGGGCAATGGGTAAACAAGATATTCGTGACTTATACTTTGATATTGAGGTAAACTGGGTGGCTTTTCCTTGGAGCATCTTCCTTTTTTTTTGATATATGGTAAACTTATAAGAAATTCGGATTGTGCGGTAGAAAGTCGCTAGGTCGCAGGCCTGCTGAACGTGATCCCTGAAAACTTTTGTGATTCTACACCATCCAATGGTTTGGCCGATCTCTTTGATTCCTTAAATAGTCCAACTTACCATTATGTCCTAAGCACGCGGCGATATGAGGTATTGGACTAGGAGCTCGAAGTCTGTGGTAACAGAAATGTGGTTGTAGCCATTCTGTTTATCCCATTGTATGGCGAGATAGCATGATACTCATGTGATGTGGAGCCTTATTATAAATCGCTCTCTTTCTTGATCAATTTTGTATTCTTATTTTAATTCTATCTACCAAAACAACCTACATTCCCCTACTATTAAGGTCAATATATGGAACCCTTTCCTCTGCCAAAAACCCTAAACCTTCTGCCGCATCCCTTCAACCCCAGACGGGCTCGACTGTCGCGTAAGCCGCCTCGGGCTCCTCACTACGCCAGTCGAGCCCTCCTAACCCCTTTTCTCGTTCCTTTTTTCGGTTCAGATTTAGTTGTGTTCAGGTTTTTAGTACTGCCACCTTTCCACCGAGGTTGCCGTCGTTGGGTTCATCTTTCCCAATCCCGGTTGGTCGTCCTTCCTCCCCCATTCCCTATTCGTCGGCCTTCACCCCTTGTTCGTTCGTCCTTCACCCCCTATTCGGTCGTCCTTCACCCCTTGTTCGTCATCCTTCACCCCCGTTCGTTCGTCCCTTCACCCCCGGTTCGTTTGTCATCCCCTTCCCCCACCCCCGGTTCGTTCGCCGTCTCCTTCACCCCTCCCCTCCCCCACTTCCCCGGCGCCTAGTTAATTCCACTCCCCGCTTCCCCGATTCGGTGGTATGTAGTGACTAGTTTTAGTTATCCCCTCCTCGTTCTCCGGTTATCGAGGTGTTTAGGTCCTAGATTCCCCTTCCCCACCCCCGTTCTAGTTTCGAAGTGATTAGGTTGTAGTCCCCTTTCCCGTCCCCCTTGTTCTAGGTTCGAGTTTCGTCATAGGGTTCCCTTCCCCCGCTTGTGTGATTGAGCTTCCCCCCTGGTTCTTAGTTATGTTAGATATAAGTATGCTGGTTTTTATCTTAGTATGCGCGGTTATTCTCCAAATAATTGGAGTAAGTTGTGTCTTTTAAGTTGCAGAAGTTGTTCTTCGTGGTTGGTTTTGGACATCACAAAGTGTTTGTGAGTTGGATAAAGATGGTACTACCTTAAAATTTAGGTCTAAGGATTGTGAGCGTGGACGAGGTGATGAAAAGTCTTCATGGTTGGGACATGTGTTTTTCGGTTTCTCAAATCGGAGTTGTGTTCGAGAGCTCAACATGTTTAGCTCTCTTCTTAGCTTGGCATTGATCTTAATGATCCTTGCCTTGAAAAAATCAAATCTAAAGGCGACACCCCAGTTGCATCTGGTGGTTTTCAGCGCGCCAACTCAAATGCGGTTCTCCTACCTAAAGGAGACACATGCACTCCTCTCTCAAGAGAGTAATGAGTAACACAGGAACATGACTCTTCAAAAAATCATGAGCCAAGAATTCCAAGCAACAAAAGGTTGTAGGGATTGCTCATGCGGTGAGATGCAAAGCTCGCCGTTGGTTGCTAGTTGTCCGGATCGTGAACGAGATTAGCTTCTTCCACCACTTCCATCAGTTCTGCCTCAATGATCACAATCAATGAACATCCACAACATGCAACTCTTTATCGGTTTTACTT
The DNA here is from genome assembly GCA_947646795.1 of Beta lomatogona. Taxonomy (NCBI): domain Eukaryota; kingdom Viridiplantae; phylum Streptophyta; class Magnoliopsida; order Caryophyllales; family Amaranthaceae; genus Beta; species Beta lomatogona. The sequence continues at coordinate 2,024,714 of CANSNZ010001191.1, read as the reverse complement.
GTTTTTTATTTTATATGGTTTATAAGAGCTCATAAAGCTCATTTAGTTTTTGTTTGCTTTGTTTTTATGCTTGGTTGTAATAGCATTAGGTTGTACTTCCTTGTTTAATTAATGCACGTTTTCTCATTGTCAAAAAAAAAAGAGTCAATAAATGTGTTCAAAACTAACAAGACAATTGATTGAGGACGGAGGGAGTGTAATATATTAACCACACTAATCGAGTGAGCTATAGTGAGCAACTAATTGGTGGACAATGCCATCATAGCATCCCAAGCAAAACCGACTCTCTACGTAGTATATTAACTTAATTTGCAAGTTGTAGTTAGATTAATACACATGCAAGAGTATAGCCATTGTGCACTGGATTTAATGTGGGAGCAACCGAGCAAGTAAAGCCATGGATAATGCTCGAAGTTTAATATACTGAGGAGGTTTTGTACTCGTGCAATGGCGGTACTTTCCAATGAAAGATCCTTTGTAGTACAAAAAAAAAAAAAAAAAAAGATCCTTTGTACTACAACACCACTATAACTTTTGCATGGTAATAAATGGAGTGAATAACGGCACTTACCACGCACTATATAGTGAGTACGGCGTAATAATTTGACTTATTGTTGGGGTTAGACAGGGACTATATTAGCTTGATTATTGTTCAACATACTCTGAGCCATGTGAGGTCTATAGTACGCCCCAAGCTGATTGAGTGAGGTCCCCTTGCCTATTATAGGGCTCTATATGTCCTCATTCTATAACCCTTTGTATTTGAGCTAACATGAAGGTCTTCAAACCCTCTAATTGGATTGCCGAACTAGCTAGACTAGTACTATTGCTCGTCAACTCAATTTTATCTTGTACTTCATCTCTTGATTTAGTTCTTATCATTTGTCAACCACTCAATATGTTAAAAGATTGACAAAACACAAAAAAGAAAGTTACATAAAATTTTCAACATTAGCCATCATCATTTCTTACTTTGTCTTTTTAGTGGTATATTAACAATTTGACATTTATATATAATCCATTTTGACTCTTTATGGTAATTTTCTTATTGTATTTTATAGGTTCTTATGTATTTTAATTTGTCTCCTAATCCCTTGCTAAAAAAAATGCTATCTGGCCCCACCTTTCTTATGCTGTGTAATCCATAGGGATTACAACCTAAGTAAGTTATCTTTACATAAATATATATTTACATATATTTATACTCTAACGTGGATATTAATAGAGATTAAAGATAGAGATTAATTAGTGAGAAAAGGCAATTGAGATTAGGGTGAAAATGAGATGGAGGCCGGTGAGTGAACTCAAATTTCAACAGGTAGTATATAGGAAGATGGAGAATGAAAAAGAACTGTGAGAGAAAAAAATTTGTTACTTTAATTAGAAGAGTTATCTATATATCTTTCCCCAAAAATAAAAGGATGCACATGCAATGTTTTATTTGTGGGGAAATGGTTGTCTATATATCTTTCACTTCATCACATAGATCCATCTTTTTATAGTCTCTTTCTATCTCTCCCCTAATTGCATGAGTTCCTTAAAAAGCGCATTTGTTTTATGTAATTAATTTTGTCTCTATATAAATTCAAAATATATATATTGGTTCTTTATAATTTCTACTAGTACTACATAATCAAAATTTTCAATAAACAAAGTTGTACATTAACAAAAATGAAAATTAAAGCATTATAACTACTTAATAACAAACATATTCCCAACCTTTTATCTATTCTATGTAAAGCTAACCTTTTTTTTTTTTGCAAGTCAAAGTGTTTATTGAAAAGAGTAAAGCTAACCTTAGATTGTAGAATTTTGAGACTTTTTTTGTGGCTTGGAGGAGAATTGGGGGGTTGGGGGTGGTTTAACATTAACTAAAAGTAACTACTACAATTATAAAGAAGTGTTTCTTAAAAAAAATCACTTCATAATAGAAGATCACTATACCTATATGGTCCCCAAATTTATCTTAGGATTTCAATTTTCATAGTTTTATAACTTATCTAAGACTCATATGAACGTGAATAGCATACATATGGTAATTCCCTTAACCGGTCCTGTGGAAACAAAAAGATAGAGAATTTAACAATATCTCTTACCTTATCCACCTACTTCCTAGGTTGTCTATAAACTGTCTCATTCCCATGTTGTGAAAGATGTTGAACATGAAGGTTAAGAAGACAATGACAAATGATTGGCGGCTCATACAACTATACAAGAGCAACATCTTATTTGTAATTTTTTGCAACCAACCAATTAAATCTATACTCTTTTGTGGTCTCTTTCTGGCTGCATTGTTGGATGCTTGGATCTTAATTATATGGGCTATGTGCACTTGGTATAAGTGTATAACTACTACTCCACTAGGTTTCCTTAACATAAATCCCCCCTTGTTTACCTTCATTGATATCTCATACTTCCTCCGTTTTTTTTATTTGCAACACTTTTTTTTTCATCAACTCCAATGTAATTTTTGGGTATGAGAGAGGTAGAGAGGAAAAAAAAAGAGGGCCCATGTGATTGGAGAGAGAATAAGAGAAAGGAAAAGCAAAAATTGTTTCAAGTAATTAAATATTTCCCTTTTAGTAAAGTGTTGCGGGTAAAAAAAAAAGGAGGAAGTATAATGTTTGTTAGTATAGTTTTCTCTTCTTTTTGGTATCAATAATATAGGTGTCACTTGAGTGTTAACATTGACCTAGCATAATCCGCCCAATAAACAGACAAATTGCTAGCAAAAATCCTTAATGATGACAGTGGTCATATTTATCTTTCAACTGAAAATAATAGTCACTTATATAATATTGAAATATGAAAAAAAATTATGACAATTCTAAATATAAATCATCATTGGATTTTATAACTTGTGCATCACTCAAAAGGAAGGATGAAGGGAAATTAAAGAATTATATAAATTAATTATAATAAAGTTATAATAGTTATTTAACTATGAGGATGTGAACACTTTGATTTTGAATATAGACAGAAATTAGTAATTTTTTACAACAAAACCACTATATTAATCCATTATTCTAAGCGGCGGAACAGAGGTGGGCAGATAGAACCCCGACCATCCAATTCTTGAGATCTTTTTGAAACAAAATTGAAATTTGGGTCTTTTCTAACATTTGATACTAACATCTCTTCTTAGTACATATACCATAAGTATAAAAAAGTAAGCTGCATCATATATCCACCACTATGTACCTAGGACAATTTTCATGAAGTATATATTTTTTTCAGTCTTCAGTTTACAAAGTCCTTACAGTTAGCTACTGTTTATTCTCAACTGCAGCCTTATGAGTCATGGATCATGAGTTCTTCAGCCACCTCCTTTCTTCTCTTATCCAAAAGGTCATTGCCAATAAAAATTAAAAACAGGTTGAAAATTTTAAAGACCTCGTGCATTTTAGTCGTAGGATTAATCAAGTACGTACGTGAGCTTCTCTCTCCTTTTTTTTATAGTGTTATAGTATATTGTACAAGTACGTGACTTCTTTGTGAGGTTGAGGTGGTGGCATAGTGGCATCGCTTCTCACCTCATATCCCTGGGGCTTACAGGGATCAAACTTCATGGCGCTCATTTGAGGATTTCCCCTTATCCCCTTTAAGTAAGTCCCCTTCATCTTACCTTAAAAAAAAAAAGTACGTGACTTCTTTGTGCCTAGTTAATTATTATCAACAAACCAATCATCCTCTTAATTCGAGATGATAAATACTTAATAAAATATTTCTTAAAATGCTAAACCCCAAAACTAGATTGAACCTAACCATGATTCCAAAGATATGGATAATTATTAGTTTAAATGTAAAATAATAATATACACAGAACGATTCATAATTTTCATTATATGCATCTGGCTAGATAACATATACATTGAGAAAAATTTTAGGTATATATCATAATCCTAAAGATAATTGCATGCATAATATAAAAGGTATCAAGATAATGTTAAAAACCTTAAAACTCCCAACAAATTAATTAAAATATAATCAAGATACTATGACTACTATAGCACTTGTTAGTAGTATCGCCCATTGTACAGTGATCGTAAACAACAATAACTTGTGCAACATGCCCAAGCAAAGCTGTGCAATCACGTCATATTTAATGTTCCATTTCTCATGCATTTCATGTCTCAACTTCCTCTAATACAAATAAAATATATGTATATTCTTGAATTCTATCCATAAATCAAATATCAAGAATCATAGATTCATCCTCTCTTAGGTTTTCGGTCCAATAAGTTGACCCAGTAGTATTCAACTGGAAGAGTAATTGTTCTCAGCAACCTACGTATCAGCATGAAACATGTCATGGTACCACCAATATCCTAACTCCCATGCAATAATAACAAGAAAAAGGGTCACCAAGAATGCTAAATGATTTCAACACGTGGTTCTCGAATTAGCCTGATATGGAAAACTTTAGAAATTTCGTCATTTGTGAGTTGAGACATGTGAATTTCCATACAATTGAAGTCAACCAGATAACGACCTCCTTGTATATACACTATTGAAATTCCAAGTCCTATTACCTTACTTGGCTTTCGGCGACAAAGTTGTTCAGTTACCTCTCGTTGCTGGTAAAAATACAAAAAACAAAATCTAAATTATTTGAGCCTTTCTTTGCACTAACTTGAATACTATCAATAGTAAAAGCACATACTTTCTCCGTTCATGAATAAGTGTTACATTGAGTAATTGACATTATTTTACTTTACTTTGGTAAGTAAGTAATTAGACCCAACAAAAACACCAAACTACCTAAAGGAAGCTAGAAAAAATTAGCAACCACACAACAAAATGGATATGCCTAGCTATTTACACCCCTACAATCCAAACTCTATTACTATCTTTAATTTTCGAGCTTAAAATTTGTACTATCCTATTCTTCACCATTAATGTCTGTAACTGTTTTATCAGTAGTCATAATCACCTGATTCTAATAAGCAGAATTTCGGTTTTTCCACACCATATATACAGTAGCAGCAATGGCAGCCACAACCACCATTCTTCTGAACTTTGTTCCTCTGTAACGATCCTTGAGCCATCTACACAATTGTAGCAGCCCTCTTCTTCCCCATCTAATTCCAAGCCAGCTGACTCTTGTGATATATTATTCACTAAACATGCATACACTCAAACATCAGGTGCTTAGTTGTTTTAGTATGTTGTTGACAAATTATGCAGGAATCATCCACACACAAGTTCATATTCTTCAGTCTCTGCATGTTTTTCATCCTGTCTTGCATAGCAAGCCACATTATCAACCGGTGCTTGGGTTGAGTATATCTGCTCCAAACAAACCTACTCCATTGAGTCTGTCTGTCCACACCCATCAGGTTTTTTGTATTGCTTTTTAATACTGAAATGCCCATCATTAATGCTTAGGCGACGACGAAGACCACGGCGGTTAGGGAGGGAGGGAGTAAGAGTGAAGTGAGAGAGGATCGTGCGTGAGAGAGGACCGTGCGTGAGAGAGGAGCAGATCTGAAGAGGATGAAGGAGGATAGAGAAAGGAGAGAAATGAGGGAAGGAGTGAAAATAGCTGGTGAAATGAAGGAGTAGTGACACAACCCCTTTTATTTTTAATTTTAAAAGTCTATTGCTACGGTTTTATATAAGAACCGCAGCAATAGGTTCAAATATAATTTTTTTTAATATTATTTTAATATATTGCTGCGGTTCTTGCCAGAAACCGCAGCAATATGTCTGGTCAAATAGTCAACTTTTTTTTTCCGTTAAAACCATATTGCTGCGGTATTCGGCCGAATCCGCAGCAATATGATTATTTTATATTTTACCTTTTCTTTTTGCATGATATATTGTTGCGTATGGGTAAAACCGCAGGAATATATACCACCGCATCAATAAGCAATTATTCTACTAGTGATATTCATCCACTGTTCACTGTGAACTTTCTCAATCATTTAATTCTTAGCTTGGCACACATATTTTCAAGCCCAACTAGCATTATTTGGGGCTGCATATTGACCCCATTGTGCATCACTAATGTAAACCTCACTCACCCACTTAACCCACATGTTTTCTTTTTTTTTTGAGCCACTGTCTAGGCTTACTTGCTCACTGCTGCAATGTTCCATTTCCAAGTCTCCCAGAAGCCTAACCCACCTGCAGCTTTTGAATGACATAAGTTCTCCCAAGCTGCAGCCCCAGCCTTACTGTCATTGTGCTTACCAGTCCAAAGAAAGCATCTACATATTGAGTTTACTTCTTTGAGAACACTTTTAGGAATGATGAACAGCTGTCCCCAGTATGTATGTATACTCATCAGGACACTATTTACCAGTTGACTCCTAGCAGCCATAGACAAGTTCCTAGTGCCCCACACCCTTATCCAGCTCACCATTTTATCAATTAAGGCTTGAGAATCATGAGCCTTCAATTTCCTTGTAGAGATGGGAACCCCAAGGTACTTGAAGGGTAATGACCCTATTTTAAACCCACTCACATCTGTAACTCTCTTAATTACATCTCATTCAGTAAATGACATTATTCATCAACTAATTTTGGCTCTAATTCTTCGCTATTATATAACGAAAAACGTATTCAAGTGGAATCTTGTTAGATTCGTCTCTATGTATACTTTTAAAATATCAACTTTTTATAATCTTTAATGATCAAAGAAGCACATTGAATTACGTGAAAAAATAAATAAAGTGCAACACTAATTTAGAAACGGGAGAAATATAAATTAACGATAACCACTTTTTTTACAAAAACAAGATAAGATAGCATATCTTGTCATGCATGGCCAATGGATGCACCTTGAGAAACTTCCCAGGAGGTCACCCATCCTTATACTACTCCAAGCCAAGCACACTTAACTATGAAGTAACTAAGGAAATAAACTCCATAAAAAAAGATGCATCTTGTTAGAATAAATTGCCTCCTAAACCCCTTTAAATCAATCATGAGGGGTATTACATATCTCATTGTCCATCATCAACCAATAACATAATATGATTTGACAAACACTCACTTCAAACAAGTAGTGCTAAATTTTATCACCAATATCGTTATGCTCTTAATTAATCCCTCCATCATATATTAATCGATAGAGTATGATCATATACACTATTCACATAATATGCTTTGACCATATTTTTCTACTAATAATATATAAAGATCACATCAACATATAAGACGATGTTAGATTTGTATCTAGTGTATACTTTCAAAACATCAACTTTTTGTAAATTTATCCAAATACATAATTAATGTTATCATAAGCAAAATTGTGTATTTATATGTGTGATAGTCAAACTGTATCAATTATTACAGGATAAAAAGAGTAGTAAATATAAGCGCATTGTTCTAAACTTCCATTATTTGTAGGAAATCTGATTATCAACATTTCTGAAAATTGAAATTAAGGTTTGAAAATTGCCTTGGTTCTAGAGGCCGTGCTGATAATAGGGGAATGTGAGTTTTGCTTACGTGATGTGATCATGTGATGCACTATAGACGTAATTATTATTTTTTATTATCCGTGTAAACACTAAAGATACTACGGGATAAAAGTAACAGAAAAAAGACTGGAAAAGGAGTAAGTACATACAAGATTTTCTCATTTAAAGCCACATGACTTCCTAGTTCCTCCCATTACAAGACCATTCTTTGTTATTGCGATCCCGACTCAAAGCCTCATAGCATTAGCATTAGCATTAGCATTAGCATTAGCATAGCCATGTCTTCCTACACATCTAAAACTCAAGAAAAAAAATCCACCAAAACATTCCATGAACCTTTGCTATCAACAACTTACAAACATATAATGCAACTTGAAGATCATCAAATAATCCCACAAAAAACCACCAACCTCATACTTGCTATAAATGAAGCAAAATCAATCACCAAATTAGCACTTCCCTTAGTCTTAACCGGTCTTCTTCTATACTCTCGCTCGATGATCTCCATGCTCTTCCTTGGTCGAATAGGTGACCTCGCCTTAGCCGGTGGATCTCTAGCCATTGGCTTTGCCAACATAACCGGCTACTCGATTCTCTCCGGCCTAGCCATGGGGATGGAACCCATTTGTGGCCAAGCCTTTGGAGCTAAAAGATACAAACTCCTAGGCTTGGTCATGCAAAAAACAATCCTCCTACTCCTTTTAGCATCAATACCTATTTCAATCCTTTGGCTTAACATGAAGAAAATCTTGCTCTTTTGCCACCAAGATTTAAACATTGCTAATGAGGCTCACTCCTACATCCTTTTCTCCCTCCCTGACCTTATCACTCAATCACTTCTCCACCCGATACGAATCTACCTACGATCTCAATCCATAACACTCCCAATAACCTTCTGTGCCGCGATAGCCATCTTCCTCCACATCCCCATCAACTACTTTCTCGTCGTACACCTTAACCTTGGTGTCAAAGGGGTTGCCATAAGTGGGGTTTTCTCCAACTTCAACCTAGTTGCATCACTCATCATTTACATCATTCTCTCAGGCATTTACACAAACACTTGGTGTGCAATCTCCAAAGAATGCATTAAAGGATGGAAAACCCTGGTAAATTTAGCAATCCCAAGTTGTATATCAGTATGTTTAGAATGGTGGTGGTATGAAATCATGATTTTACTATGTGGGTTGTTATCAAATCCTCAAGCTACTGTTGCATCAATGGGAATTTTGATCCAAACTACTGCATTAATCTATATTTTCCCATCATCTTTAAGTTTGAGTGTTTCAACAAGGGTGGGAAATGAAATGGGTGCAAACCAACCAAATATTGCAAAATTTTCCACAATTGTGGGCCTCTTATTTAGTATAATTCTTGGATTTTGTGCTCTTTTTTTCACCATGATGGTGAGAAATATTTGGGCTGGTTTTTTTACCAAAGATGTGGAGATTATAGCATTAACTTCAACAGTTTTGCCTATAATTGGGCTTTGTGAGATTGGAAATTGTCCACAAACTACAGGATGTGGGGTTTTGAGGGGGCTTGCCAGGCCCAAAGTAGGTGCAACTGTTAATCTAGGAAGCTTTTATTTGGTGGGTATGCCAGTGGCTTTATGGTTGGGGTTTAAGTTGGGCTTTGGGTTCAAAGGTTTGTGGCTTGGGTTGCTGGCGGCCCAAGGTTCGTGTGTGGTTGCCATGTTGACTGTGTTGGTTCGGACCAATTGGAAGATTCAAGCCCAACGGGCTCAGGAGTTAACCCTAGATGATGGTAGTTTTGAGGGAGAGAATTGTGAGGTTCTTCTAAAGTAATGCATTCGATGGGATGACGTAAGAACATAATCAGCCAATGATATGTTGCATGGGAAAAGTTTCCGTCATGTTTCTTTTTTTGGATTAAAACAATTTTTAAACTTATAGAAATATTTTAGATAGGAGTAGAATAAATTTTCCTATAAAGAAAAAAGAAAAAAAAGAGTAGAATATAAAGTATTAGGACTGCAGCACTTAGCATACTCTTAAGTCTCGATTGCATGTAGGTGTAGGTTAAGAATTTAGGATGAAGTAATGATTTTCAACCCCTATGTCCTATATGTGTATTTGGCTATTTGTGTTATGTATATGGAAAGGGAACAATCTAGAAATGGAATTTCAAGAATTTTGTTGATTTCATAAAAAAGTGTACTAGTCTTGAGAATTTGTTGATCTCGCAACTTTCAATTCTATATGTACCGTATCTTGCAGTTGTTATAGATTATGACATATTGCGTTGTGAGTACTAGTATATACTCTTTGTTTTCTTTTTCTTGTAATATTTTAATTGATGGAGTCATTCTATCTATAATATAGTAATCAGCTTTACCCTCAATGAAGAATATTTTTACGATAATGTACGACCAACACATATCATATGTGATCTCGATGGATAATTAAGTCACTATGTGATACAATTTTCACAACAATATTTGTTGTAGAGTATGACTATTTGGCAAGATTTATGGTGTGATTTTGTAATTAGAATGTCTAATGTGGTGACTTATGATATGTCAAAACTTCATACATTACACCATAATGTATCTTTGAAATGAAATCATTTGCTTGATCTAACCATATAAGAAGTGGGGTCACTCGACCCCACTTGAATTAGTAAACTTATGAAATTTTCTTTTTGAAATTTATTTATTTTTTGAAAAAATTGTCTTTAAAATTGACCATTTAACCCCAATAAAATTTTATAATTACGTTTTAACCCGGCTAAATAATTTTTCTAGATCCGCCTCTAAAAACATCAATAACCAAAAAAGAGAGAAATAAATTTATGCTTGATCCCTAAATCCAGAGGTCGGAATCATCACTTCTCAAACACTAATCCATTAGAAAAGCTGGTAACATAAATACATTATGTCACAGTCTCTAAGAGGTCGTTTGGTTCACCTCAAATTCCATTGGAATTTGGATTTCCTATGAAGTACAAAATTGAAGTACAAAATAGGGTAGTTGTTTGGTATGCAGGACATAGGGAATTCATGGGAAATAGAATTTCCTAGGAAATGGAAATTCCTATGTAGTGTAGGAAATTAATCACCAACTCCCCTTGGTGATTAGAAATTCCCGTGTCAATTACGAATTCCTATACTCAACCAAACACCGAAAGCCATTTCCTAGGAAATAGACAAAGGAATTTATATCCCATGAAATAAGACTTCCCATGGAAATTAAGTTCCATCGGTAATCAAACGAGCTCTAAGTATTTTTTTTTATAATAGGAACTCTTTGGCTCAGAGCAAATACAAACCTTACAAGTTGAGAGAAGATAAAAGGAAATTTCAACTCATAAGAAAATTTCATATTCAGACTAGACTTTGAGAACTTTTTTCTTTTTGGACAGTGTATTCATGTCACAGAGACTGATAACTTTACCTAAAAGTAGAAACCACTACAGTAATTTTGGGTGATATAGATGGAACTCCCAGCCTTCTAAATGGAGGTGGACTTGACCCACAATGCCATAGTCTCTATGACTATGAGTATGACAACCCTCACAAAGAAACGAAATAAAATTGTTGGACATTTGAGAACGTATGTTCAGACCTTATAGAGGCTAAGCATATAAAAAACCGTTGGGCCTTTTTCTAAACTCTGAAGACTCAGTGCCCACGTCTTATCGATCTTTTGGGTCAATTCTGGTTAAAGGGACTCGTCATAGATGGAGGCAATGGAGCTCTTTAGTACTCTGCCTAGAGGTGTTAACGAGCCAGGGTGGCTCGCGAACTATTCAGGTTCGATTTAGTTAAAGCTCGGTCATAGCTTGGCTCGAGAGGGGTTGATTCGAGTTCGCTTGAGAACTTAACGAGCCGAGTCGGATCCTAATAGAGTTCGGCTCGGAAGCTCGCAAACATGTTTGATCAATTTTAAATTACTATCTTAAATATTAATTTTAATCCAACTTGGACCTTTAATAGTATTCCACCATTGTCCCACATTGGTTATCAAAACAAACAACGATCTGATTTTATTCATAAATAGTTACCAGTATACCACTCCTTACCTCTAAAAGTCGAAGTTTAATTTGATTATTTAAAATTTGACTATTCAATTGACCTTAGAGTTTGATTACTAAGATTTAATAATTGGGCTATAAAGTTGTTTTCGAAGCTAGCTGCTAGTAGGGTTGTTCAGAGTATGCTCTGGACTGCACCAAACCGCAACCCAAATCGATTTTTTCGCAGTTAGGTTTGGTTTGCGGTTTCAAAATTGTGGGTTGGTTTGTGATTTCAAAAAATGTGAGGTTTGCGGTTTAGCTTGGGTTTGAATTATTGTAAAATCAAACCGCACCACAAACCGCAAAACTATTTAGATAATTTTTTTGTGTTTTACATTGGACATTTGGAATCTTTGTCTCTTATTATCTATTTTTAGGAGAACTATGTATTGGGTTTTCAACAATTTTGCATTACATATTTTAGTCATTTATGAGTTATTTTTGGTTAATAATTAGGATTTTGGAGCTTGTTTTGGCCATTTCTTTATCTGAATTTCGAGTCAAGCCTCGAGCCTATCTTGGACTTTATCCTCTCGAGCTTGAGCCTAGCTCAAATATTTGTGGCTCGACAAGCTTCGAACTCGAGCCAAGCTTGACACCAACCATTTTCGAACATGTTCGGTCTTAGTTTGGCTCATTAACACCCGTAGCTCTTCCTATGTCTTTGTGTTGAAGTTCATATCATTAAGATCAAAGTCTAATAGAAGTCTAATGATGGATTGACCCAAAATACTTGATGTATATTCCCTCAATTTCAAAATATAAGGTACACACAATATTTGAGGTTGAACTGCTAAGCTTGCTTGGTGTAGTTGTGACGCAGTCGAAATTAATGAAGGAAAAACAAGCGCAATTCCTAGTACGAACAAACAGATTCACAAGCGATAAATCTATCAAAGGGCTCTGGAATCCACCAGAAAAGAGATAACTCTCAAAGTATTATTATCAGAAGAATAGCTGCATCTAATGACGGCTCAAAACATTTAAATAGTCTTAGCAAAGCCCTAATACGAAAATTAATTATTAAAATGTTGTTTTCGGGACCTAAACTAACTCGAATGGCTTAAAAAGCCTGTAGATCACGGCATAGCAGTGTGTTGCACTCGTTGGCCCGTTTCCCTTTCCGAAAAGGTATTTTATTAAACATACTGACACCGGAGGCCTGAATAGTAGAAATCATTTCAGGCTTTTTCGACGATGGGCTTCTTCGTCGAACCGTGTAGCTAACCTCCCTACGTCAAGTTGGATGGGGATTCACCTTGTAACTTTTGAGGTCACAAGGTCGAATCCTCCCAACAGCGGTACTTGGGGGTAGGGATTCCCCGTGCAGGTTGAGGTCTAGACAGGGTTCTTCTTCTTACCATAAAAAAAATTCGAGGTTGAAATTTAACCTTTAATTACTCTCAATTCACATTAATAAATTTAATAAGAAAATAATAATATTATCATATTTTGCAAGACGAATTTAATGGCATAATTCTTACTTGTCATACTAGTAAGACAGTATGTATGATAAAAGCAAATTTTCGTAAAGTGCAAGTGTCTTTTGAAATTTAAGCAATATTATATTTCACTCTTGTTCGATACAAAATACTTTGTTATTATTATCGGAAAAAAAAACGCTTAAACTATATATAGCCATGTATTGTTAGTGCTTCTTTTACTTTGAAAATTATTTACAATTTAAACAAAATACATTTTTTGCTTTTAAAGATTGTTAAAGCCCTCCATCCTTAGTAATTTTTCATCTTCAATAAACCTATTTATCCTTTTGATATTCTTTCTCGTACTAGTTGCTAAATAATGTCTACTCCATCTCTATTATATTACCTCCATTTCTTTTTAATTTACTCACTTCAATTTGGGGGAGAATCAAGGATAAGTGCAAAAGTATGAGAGAGAAACTGAAAGGGTGGAGAGAGAAATTGAAAATTGAGAAAGAAAAACTAGAAAGTGGGTTAAAATATTAAAAAGTGGATGACACGGGTGGAAAAATAATAGAAAGTAGATGTGACATGTTACCAAAAATAAAAAAAAAGCAACAGTGTGTAGATTAAAAAGAAACAGACCAAAAAGGAAAGCGTGTAGATTAAAAAGAAACAGGCCAAAAAGGAAAGCGTGTAGATTAGAAAGAAACGGAGGTAGTATATGGCAACAGAGGTGGGACACCAAAAAAAAGAAAATTAAAAAATGGAGTAATTGAGTAAAAAAAAGATTAAAAAAGAAATGAAAAAGAAAACAGTGAAAATTTACAATAAGGTGAATTACTTCCCTCTCAACTAAATTTTTGAAAAGAATTTTAAAATCCACGATTTAGTGAAATAAACTGAATACAAATTTGAAAAATCCTGATTCATTAGATGAAATTAGCAAGTAATTTAAATTTCTACATATTTTCGCACGCATCGCATGCCCTATAAGACTAGTCATTATAAAAACAACTATGCCGAAACGTTAGAAGTACCGTAATCACTTTCAAATATTCTTTGACTGTTGAATATCCTACCAAATAATGTTGAATAATTAATATTGGCCTATTTTTTTAAGAGGGTTTTGCTGCCAAATTATTTGAAAATGGGTCAAATTCCTATGACTTTTAATCACCAATCCACCATCATATCAAATCATTTGAATATCTATACATACTTGTTTTCTAAAAAGTTTGATCAATATCTGATATTTCTCTCTGAATATGGGAACTTTAGGATTACTCTTCCATCTCCTTCAAAAACAAAAAGAATTGCTCTTCCATCTTTGAATATAAAAATTCTTGATGTAAAAGAGAAATTCAAGACTTTCTATTATATGTAACTAATTTTGTCAATATAAAGAGGACAACTGATATACATTAATCCTTTTCAGAGATAAAAAAGGAAAAATTGAAAGGATATACGTGTTCCATTATATTACTAAAAAAACCAGTGCAATCAACTGAAAAGGGAGAAATGGAATACTATATGATTTTGATAGGTTGCATTTTTTGTCAATTTTGGCCATAAACCAATAGATATCTGATTTATATTAGTTACAATAAATGGACCTATATAATGTAAGAAAATGTTGGGGAGCTAGAGGATATGCATGCTCCTTATTTCTTCCTTGACTTGTTTTCAAACCATTTTACGAGCATGTACTTTCAAGTCCAAATAATAATTTTCCATAATCAACCACCAACAAAGTTAACCAAATTTTCTAACCCCATCCTCCAAAGCCCCACTCCTACAAGCCACGAATATTAAATCATCCAACACAAGAAAACAAGTGGATCATCCATTTGACGAGCTATTCCTTTATGTTTAAAGTTTTATTGACACGTTGATGAAGCAAAACGATTGGAGCTAGCATCAAAATTGTCCTACATATACAAAAATATTGTTTGCCTTGTATATTCTTTGAATTTTTCAGTTTCTAATAATTCTAGTTTTGACACTTCACATATTGGTCCCATACCACGAGAGTTGTTCCTTATAAGCTTACCTAAGACTCCTAGATGTGGGTGTGGGTCTTCCCATTTCAATCAAAGTGACACCAAAGTGAAGCCAAAGAGAAGTGATAACTACTCTACTTTCTTCCTGTGCATGTCAAACAGGAGAATAAGGTCATAAGGTCTAGAAAACATAGAATTTATGACCACAAAATATATTTAATATATTTTTTTGTTATTAAATAATAGAATAAAATACTCCATCCGTTTCTTTTTAATCTATACACTTTTCTTTTTTGTCTGTTTATTCTTTTTAATCTATACGTTGTTACTTTTTTTATCCTTGGTAACATATGTCCCAACTCCCATCCACTTTCTCCTCTTTTTCCACCCAATTATCATCACTTTTCAATATTTTAACCCACTTTTAAATTTTTCTCTTTCACTTTTCAGTTTCTGTCTCCACCTTTCCAGTTTCTATCTCACACTTTTATACTTTCTCCTTGATTTTCATCTAAAGTGAAGTGAGTAAACTAAAAACAAACGCAAGGAGTAATAGAACAAAACTGTCTACATGCCTTGTGCTTCTCACCCCAACTTACAAGCAAAATTAGTTGGCATATGAGGGTGACTGTCCTAATTATTGAAACCAACATGACCTTTCATCATTATTTCCATAGCATAGCATATAGTCCCAAATGCAAAGGCGCCCCTTTTTTTAGGGTCAATCTAATTTTTTTCATTGGACATCAAAGAGACTAAGAAACCATTTGAAATTAAAAGGGAATACACATTCCAAATATTGTTTCCTCATCATCATGAGAGATATGCATCATATGAAGGCGACTCTTTCTTAGCTTTCTTAGTCAATTAACTATTCCTATTGGACTTTGGTGCTAGAAATTAATTAGTTAGTTTCATCACATGCATATGCTCTCTCTCCTTTGCCACAAGAAATTGTATCCATCATCCATATATAATTATTGAAAGCCAGCCCATATTCCACCCAATCGCTAGATAATTCAAGCCCTCGTGACCTTGGCTTAGTTTTCTGGCTAAACTTTGTCCATCGTTGTTTTCCATGAGCAATTATGGTTACATCTATAATGGTCTAACAACTAATTCCTAGAATCTAACTTCAACTAAAATAATACTTCCTTAGTACTTGTAACAATCTGACTTTCATACTTGCAAGTGCAATACTTTCATCATTAATATTTTTAGTTATCTTTATGTAAATATTATAAAAATTTCATAGTTTAAAAATGTATAAATATATGAGATGATCAGACTTGTCAACCTTTTTCTTATGTATAAATCATCAAAAATGGTCAAATAAAATAAGTGAACGTGTAAAAGTCAAGATATTGCAATTAAAAAAAAGGGAAGAACTAAGTATTTTGCGAAAAATACAATCTTAATGAAGCTTTATACTTATCTTATCCTAGATACAATAAGCCTTAGTATTAAAAGTTTCTCATATATAAAAAAAATTTGGTAAATCAAACTATAATACACACCAATATGGTAAGTGCCGTTTAATATAGTATTATTGATATTATATTTTTTCCTATAGGAATTACATTGATATTATTAATTTACATATAATGAAGTATAGTAACATTAATAACAACAATTATACTTCTACTAAATGACAGAGAATATACGTAAAACATTTTCTCCTCTTAAGTTTAAGATATATTTTAGTGTAATTATTATCTTATTATGTCAGTTTTGCTAACATAGTTAGGATTGATAATTTGTAGTTGTCATAGATATTGATCAATAATTAACTCTCTAATAATGGAGGAGATATAATAATGTAAACAATCTAACCTAGCATACTTCAAAAATAGTTTTCAGAATTGGAGGGAGAATCCTGGTAGGAGTTTCGATTTGTGACTTTAAGCTATTTACTCAATCTTTCACTATAATTTCTATTTGGCTAATACTTCATATCGTAGTACTACACACTTATTGCATCATTTTATCATTTACACAATTCATGTATTAGTTTTGCCTAGACTTTTTGATTAATATTTAAAATTAAATATTAGTGACTAATTAAATGTTGCTGGCCTAGATTAATCTCGATATGTATATATCTTCGAACTATTAATATTTTAATTTTAATAATTGAAGTTTGTATTGACAAGTGTGAAATTTGATATGATGTTATAGAGAAAAAATATGTATAGCGTGGATAATCACATGTCTAAGAACTGCCACCTTTTAGGATAATGTTCCGGATGCAATTCTTAATTTGTTTCAATTCTCATCCATGATCCAAGCTTCCAACAACAATAATGCAATTTTATAACCTGTGAGAATGAGATGGACATAAAAGTGGATACTACTATCTTAACGAGAAATCAAAGAAAATTACACAAAATTAAATGACTTGTTTTCAGACAATTATATTTAACTGATTGCAGGAAAATGCTATACAAGAATACTAACAGAGAGGAGTGATTACAAACTGGAAATTAAAGTAAAACCTATCATATACTTCATCCATTCCATAATAAGTGAAATATAGGGATTAGGCACAAGATTTAATAAACATCACTTTCAAAAGCCAAAAAATCATAAAATACCATTTTCATTATCAAAAGGAGGCCCAAGGAAGCTTAATCAAGTCGCGGATAGAATGGCAAAGGAAGGAAGGAAAGACAATCTAGATATTAATGTAACTAGGCTTATCCCCATCCCCCCCTAGTTATATTATGAACTTATGAGACGAATCTGTACTAAGGCTTATAGCCATTAACGTTTAATTTATGTTTCCGTATTTCACCAAAAAAAAAAAGTTATCAAAAGGAGGAGAGAGAAAAGCAAACCACACAAGTTTGTGATGGATATTCTTGTTATTTTGTCATTTTCTTTTTTCCATTTACGGTATGTGTCACTTATTTTAAAACGTTCTAAAATAATAAGTGTTTCACTTATTATGAAACGGAAGAAGTATCTTTTTTTTTCTGACAAAACACACTCTCTCACTTTCACTCTCTCTTGGCTCGTGGCTTTGCTATTATGGTCCCCAAGTCCAATCTGGCATTCGTTATGCACATGGCACTCAAGGTATTTATGATGTGCCTAACCTCCCATCAGATTAATACAACTATGCTCAGAACCTTTGCTTTTGCTTTCACCTTTCTCCAATTTTCACACCCATTTTATCTGTATCTCTTGGCGCACCTAGCTAGATCCTATGCTTGTCCACATGGTATCCATCTTTCACAATTATCCATTCCTATCCTTATTTAAATGTTCATTATATGATCTCTATCTATGACATTATGAGCGAATATCATTTAATTTGGTACGGGGATATTAATGAAAGGGAGCAATACATGATCATTGGTTATATGACAACAATGACCTTAATACGTAACTGTTTAGAGCAATAATTTCCCTTATTAATATGTATACTTCGTTAACCATTTGTTATGATGTTTGTTAATGTGAGACTAAAAAAACAAAGGGTCTTACAGGTGGGGGTAGCTATTGTTGGGTATACATCCCAAGTCCCACATCGGAGATATAAGGAGTTACCTAGTTTATAACAGTTCACCAACCATATTAGTATGAGACCTTTTGGGAAGGAGGCCAAAACAAATCCGTGTGGGCTAGGCACAAACATACTAATGGTGGAGTTGTAGGTGAACTCGTAGGCCCTACAGCTATGTGAAGCTAGTAAGTTGGTTTTTTAGTTGTACCAGGTTACGAGAATGGAGCGCGAACTTGGACCGGTTAAGTAAGGGTTTGTCTGGTTCTCTTTAATAACATTGTGAATGTGCCACAATATCAACTGATACTACGTGCGATGTGTTACACAAAGGGTGTAAAGTTGTACTATTTTTAGGGATTAATTATTCTACAATATTGGAAAATCTTGTATGGACTAGGTCCACAATAAATTTGGTGTGGACTCATGCTTAAGTCATCCTTTCAATTTCTAAAGCTACGTTAGTGAATAGACCATATGACAAGTGATGAACAATTATTTGATCGATTCCCGAGTGTTGTTACTTTAGTGTGCAAGTATGTTAGTATAAAGAAGGGACTAACAAACACTAGGTTACCATTAAAAGCCGATAATATAAACATTGGATTACCATTAAAAACAAATAATTAATATCACTTATGTTTTTGACACCAAATGCAATAAGATTGTAGTAGACTGGTGGATAAGTCTCTCTCATTTATACATGACATCATGGGTCCAAGTCTTTCAATACAAATTTTTTGTAACTTTTTTAAAAAAATTGTATAAGGTTGATGTCGAGTGAGGCCCATAAAACCGAGGATGTCATGTCGAATAGATTGAATGTCTAAGTCCATTTTAATACTTTGTTTTTAGGGGGGAAGACCTAAATACTCATAGAAAACATTTGTCTATTTTCATAATTTTATTATCTCCTTTTTTGTGGCATAATTTTATGATCTCTGAATTAATTACAGTTTCTTATGGTTGAATTGAAATTCATATGGTAGAACTCCTAACAACTATAACAAGTTAGCCGGAGTGGCTGCGAAATCTTCTTGTCTCTTGAAAGAACCTATGGATTCAAGTAAATATATAGAGCTGAAAATTGAAAGGGAATTCTCTCTAGTAACCCTGTATTTTAGCTTATTGTTTATGGTAGACCAAAAGAAAACTTAATGTTGCAAATGACCCTGTAATTAATGATATTGTTACCACGTGACATTAATGATGATTTGCTATTAATAATTAGGTTTAACGTGTTAATAATTAGGTTTAAACGTTAAACCTAGGGTTACGCCTCCAAACAGTAGCCCGGTAACGATGGCACCACCACCACGAACCGAATGGGAGGAAGGTACGAGGGGAGGATTTCGGGGTTGGGGAAGGGGATGGGGCGGTTTGGGGAGGGAGTAGAGGATTTTGGGTTCGGGGGCGGGGAAGGGGAGGGGGCGGTTTTACGGGCAAGGGAAGGGGAGGGGGAGGTTTTCGGGGTGGTTGTGGGGAGGTTTTCGAGGTGGTTGTGTCGATGGTTAGGGTTGGGTTGACGGTGCTAGGTTGGGGTACTGGGTTGACGGTGAGGCCGGGTTGGCGGCTGCCGCTGCTAGGTGGGGGCTGCAAGGGTGGGGTGAGGGGAGGTGGTGGGGTTTGCGTGGTTAGGTTTAACGTTTTAATCCTAGATATTAACAGAAGCTCATCATTAATGTCACGTGTTAACAGTATCACTAATTACAGGGTCATTTGCAACGTTAAGTTTTTTTTTTGTCTACCATAAACAATAAGCTAAAGTACAGGGTTACTAGAGAGAAATCCCAAAGCTATACCAACATTTTAAAACAAATTAATGAGGGTAACTCAAATTACACAGCAGCTAACACATCCTCAGTTAATCATTGGATTCCTATGGCATTAAATTATTCTCCATCATGCACTCATATCTATAAGATCAGACATTCTAGCAAAGGGAAAAGTATATTAAGTCGGCCAATTCTAAACTAAACAAAGATAGCACTGTGCACAAAATATTCTTTCAACAACACTTGTATAGTGGAGAATATTTTTACGTTTGCCTTAGTCGAATAAACCTATAATATGCAGGCGCACAAAATTGATTAAGCTACTAATTAGTTTATTTGAATACTATAACATCCACCATTATGGGCTTCAAAGTCAGCCATATCATTATCATTATTGGTGGGATTAATACTTTCAAGTACTATATATTACCTTTAAAAAAGCTAATATAGCTTTTACCATTAATTATTACACAGCTAAACTTGCAACCTTGCAAGAAACATATGATTTTATGTTTTAATAATGTTCTTTTGTCATCTTGATGACAACTCAACCAAGACATATTACATATCTTCCATTAGAAGATGGGAGTCATTAGATATTATACCTAAACAGTGGCATTATTTCATATGCTAAAACAAGACATGCAAAATAATAGTAAAAAAACCATAAATAATATAAGTTGGTCAACATAAAGTATAAAATACGGTTTTTCCACGAGATACTCCCGAGTTTTCAAAAAATTCACCAGGTACCCCCTATGTTTTCAAAATTCACCAGCTACCCCTCAGTTTTATGTAAATACACCCAAATACCCTTAATGACTAAACCGTCGTACGTTAGTCATTAACCCTAATTTTTTTTAAAATCCTAATTAACCACTAACCCTAACCCTAACCCTTACCCCTACCCCTAACCCTAAACCCTAAACCAAACCCTAACCCCCTCCCCCACCCTCCCACCACCCAGCGACCCCCCACCACCACCGCCGAAACCTCCCCCCTCCCCAACCCCCATCGAGACCTCCCCCTCCCCACCCCCGTCGAGTCCCCCCCCTCCCTTGACCTCCGTTAGTCTTGAAGTTGTTCTCGCAATAGTAATTACGGCAACAACAACAACGAGTTGCGAAGGCCTCACGACGAGGTCACGCACGCGATGGCTGAAACACTTGGTTGAGGTAGCGCACAACACCGGCGGAGGGACAAAGATGTGCAAGAGATAAATCTTTTTGATGCTAAGGATGGAAATCCGGAGGTTAATGGGTAAGTTAGGGGAGGGGATGAAAATCGACGGGGGTTAGGGGAGGGGGTTTCGGCGGGGTGGTGGGGTAGGGGAGGGGGTTTCGGCGGAATGGTGGGGGTGGTGGGAGGAGGGGGTGCGGGGGTGGGGGAGGGGGTTACCGGGGGGGGCTGGGGTGGTGGGAGGGTGGGGGGTTAGGGTTAGGGTTAGTTAGGAGTTAGGTTTTAGCGTTTAGTTAGGTTAATTAGGGGTTAATTACGGTTAGGACTAACAGCGGTTAACATCGTTAGTCATTAAGAGTATTTGGGTGTATTTACATAAAACTGAGGGGTACCTGGTGAATTTTGAAAACATGGGGTTACCTGGTGAATTTTTTGAAAACTCGGGGGTATCTGGTGCAAAAACAGTATAAAATAGTATCAAAAGTCATTATGATAATTGATACACATTAAAAATAACGAAGGAAGTATATGGTAACATCAAATAAGAGCACAGAATGAGCCTATTTGTGAGCATGAAGACATTTTTAGGGATTGTGCTTGAATAGCCAAATTTGCTATGCCAAACTGTTCACCCCTCTGTACATCTTTCTTTTAGAGAAACCAATCAAATCCTGCCATATTTTTCCTTTTCAGTTACACTAATACTCCCTCCGTCTTTTTTTAGTTGCTACATTTTGATTGTGGGTACTATTCACATGATAACTTTGACTGTCTTTGAGTTTATATACTTAAGAAAAAAACATAGGCATGTTGGATCTTGTTTGATTCTTCTCGCTTTGTACTTTCCAAATATATAATTTTAAATTATATCATATATGTAACTCAAGATATTGGTGTTTAAAGTTGTATCTCGTAAATTGTAAAATAGCAAATGTAGCAACTAAAAAAGACTGAGGGGTAGATACCATGCACAAGTCACAAAATTATCAAAGGAGACTCAATTCCCAATTAGTGCGCAACCAACGATGACTATAGAAAATCTAGATGAAAACTAAACATCATGATCCTTTTGGGGGGTGCCGCAAGTGTAGAAAGCTGGAGACATGGCAAAAAGAGGAGTGAAATTAATTGGTGAACACAACCTTCAATTCTTGGAGTACTTTCAGTAAAACCCTTTGTCCTATTTAGATTTATAATTACAAGATGGTGGTTGTAATTTTACGTGATTTAGAGAAATTTCAAGTTTTTCTAAGCTCCTTGGTATTCCCCCACTTTCTCACTGTGTCACTTATTAAAATACAGAGGAAGTATAATATATCAACAAATAAACTGCAAGAAGGTAAAAACTACAAGAAAGACTTTAGAGTGAGAAACTTCCGAGTCATATTGGAAGTAAGTTGCAACTTGCAACTTGTGTTCTTTGAGACCAATTAGAGGTGAATTGTATTATAAAACGCTACTAATAGCGAATTGGGTCTCCAAAGATTAAACTCTACACACATTATATGTGTTCGTCAGTAATAGTCACTTTTCCTTTTAGGTGTTTATCCAAACCAATAATCCAAATAAATCAACCTAATTTCCAACCACAAACATGTCCACGTCTTCTTCCTTGCCTAAAATGCTTGATAGAAATCCAATTTCATCTCATGTTTGCGATATCCCATCTTATGTTTGCGGTTGATCTCCTGTTGTTTGGGAAAGTAGATGAATCTACAGCATTCTCGGTGAGAGATACTCTTAAAACCTTTTCAGAGTGTTCGGGGCAAAAAAATCAATGAAGACAAAAGTCGCCTCATTTTCTCTCCCAATACCACAAGCGAGATGAGATCCTTGTTTCAACAAACCTTAGGTGTGTCTGAAAGTAAAGACATAGGGATGTACTTAGGTCTTTCGTTGTCCCATAAGAGACCTACTAGAGCCCAAATGCAATTCTTGGTGGAAAAGATCAGGAAAAAACTTGCGAAATGGAAAACCAATTACCTTTCAAAAGCAGGTTGACTTTGCCTTATCCAATCTACTTTGGCAACAATACCTAGCTACTATATGCAAGCTAAGCTACGTTCCCATCAACCTCTACACTAACTGATATTGACAAAATTTGTAGTAATTTCCTTTGGGGGGAGGAGGAAGGGAAGAAAGAATTGCACCTAGTTGCTAGAGAAGACACTTTCCTACCCAAGGAGAATGGGGGACGGGCTGAGAATTAGGAGCCAGAGGGCCCTAAATGTTGCGGCTATGGCCAAATTAGGTTGGAAACTCGCTCATGGTCCCGATAATCTAGCTAAGGCCTGTATTTTTTCAAAGTATATCCACCAATCGCACATAACGAAGTACAAATATGGTTCACCTCTATGGAAAAGTGTTGGTAAAGGGTGGAAAATGTTACAAGATAATAGCGCGTGGATTATAGGAGATGGCATGAGGCATGACCATTAGCCTTTGGGAAGATAGGTGGATAGGTTCAAGCACTCTACGCTCAACCTTTTGTGTCCCGTTGAACAAGCATGAGGGAAATCTACGCTTGGCCCACCTTACCATGAATAGTCATTGGAACCTCTCCATTCAACCTGACCACATCCCAAAAGATATTCGGGATCGTATTCAGGCTATTAGACCCATTCCAAACTTGTCCAAAGGTCCCAATACTATCTCCTCACATTTTGTCTCCCACACATGTTTCACGTTGGCTAGCGCCTGTAAAGTAGGGCTACCTAACCTTCCTCATACCCTCACCAATGTACAATGGATTTGGAAAGCCCAAACGCTACCAAAAATTCGCTTCTTTCTATGGTTAGCATGGAGAGATAGACTCCCCCATAATATACTCCTATCAATTCGTAATATTGTTGTGTCTCCGGCATGTGTGTTTTGTACCCATATGAGAGAGGATAGTAACCATGTCTTGCGTGATTGTTTGATCCCTGACCAAGTTTGGGCGACTCCCCCCCTCACACACAACTTTGTGATGGTCCTTTCCCATACTGGCTCCTAAAAAATCTTACCAATTCCCAATTAGTGCAGAGTTTAGAGTGGAGCATTCTTTTCCCTTATTTATGTTTTGAAATCTGGAAATCTAGGAACAATCTTATTTTCAACCATGAACCTAGGAAGTTGGAAAATATAATTCTATTGGCTAAGAAACAAGCTTGGGACTTGCAAAAATTTGTTTACTTAAACACACCCCATCTAACTAGTGTCGCACTCCATACCTCTTCTCCTGTGCAGCCTAGGTACCCCCTTATTATTCTTATTGATGCTTTGTTTGTGGAGGATCATAAACCCACGGGGCTGGGAGGAGTGTTGAGAAACGCCAACGGAAGATGGATCCATGGATTTGTAAAATGCATATATGCTGGCAGCAGCCTTATGGCTGAGTTGTTGAGCATTAGAGAGGGGCTGATCCTTTGTAATCAGAGAAATATTTTAGATTGCTTGCTATGTTCGGATAACCAGAATGCCATCCTACTGACCATTGGTGCACCATTACCCCTTTAATTCTTGAATGCAGGGAGCTATGGCAAAGGCTTAACGGAGAGAAGATCGAGCATGTTAAGAGAGAAGATAACCAGCTTGCGGATTGTCTAGCAAAGGAAGCTAGAGATTTAGATGCATGTCTGAATACAACTAGGGCCCTTCCCACCCCCTAATTTTTGTATGATTACATACATTTTGGATTGTAATAACTCTATATTTAACATTATTTAAATGCATTCCTAATTTCAAAAAAAAAATCCAATTTTACATCTTATAGTATTACCATAGTAATACTGTGGATGATATAACGAATTAACAAATAAGTACAGAAACGATCATATAAAAGTTATGATTACATGCAATTTTGATAATAGTTTGTCGATCGAATTTGTTCATAAACAGTCTCTTGGTTAAGCTAAGGTTGTTATTATTAAACAATCTATACCAAATGTAAACTAGGTAAGCAATAATACCGATTTGTTTAGTCTGAATTAAATGCGATGTAAATAAGACAATACAACCATGTCGACCTAATTAATGTACCAAAATCAATTTTCTCCAAATTTACAACTTAATTGACTCTAGAATGATCGATATCCATATTGAATGCTTTACGAAAGTTTTGACTTCTATTAGACGAAAATGGTCTCTACTTTCTACGCGTTAAATAGTCTTTCATATCTATACTAATATATTATAAAGCGTTTCTACGAAAGTCTATGTGCCACGTGTCACCCCTCCCTTTTTCTTGCATTATGTTATTATCCATTTAACTAACAATCAAAATGCATGGAGGAGGATTCGAACACTAGACCTCCTAAGTTGAAAATCTCACTCATTACCATCTTAACTAGCAATGAGTTGTGAGATATCTCTCCATATTAATATGTAAATCCCTCATTTAAATATGAAAAATTAATGAAAAAAGACAAAAAAAAAAAAAAAAAAAAAAAAATTTGAAACTTTCTCAAATGCAAATAAAAAATAAAGTACTCAATGTATGGAACCGGGGCATCGCCCGGGCCACACACTAGTTGTGAAATGAAATCTAGTAGTTGGACATGTGCGATGCCGTAGGTAATTTAACAAGGTTAAAAGGATATATAGTTTAGGATTTATATTTGTCACAAGCATAAGTCATACTTTAGTGGTAATATAAGATCATGACAATATA
Source organism: Beta lomatogona (assembly GCA_947646795.1). Lineage (NCBI taxonomy): Eukaryota > Viridiplantae > Streptophyta > Magnoliopsida > Caryophyllales > Amaranthaceae > Beta > Beta lomatogona. The sequence continues at coordinate 1,998,712 of CANSNZ010001191.1, read as the reverse complement.
AAGTAAGAAGTCATGGGATTGAGATTTTTTATCATTTTCCAAGGGCATGCTAGCAAATGAATGTCATGTCAGAGTCAAAGCAAAATGACACGTGGCGGCGTGCAATACTTTACCATACATTTTAATAATATATATTTATATTATATGCTACAATGTCAGCTCGTATTGTTTACCAATTATCAATGTTTATTTTAAATGTTGATATTCTTGTAGGCCCCTTTTATATTAGTATCGACATATTTTGTTCTTTTCATGGGAAAATTCATCATCATATCTTAAATGAATTTATTATCTCTTTTAAAAATTATTTTATATTAAATTTATTTGTGAATTGACTTTTGATATCCTTGTCTGAATTTGTCTAAACTTAATTATAAATACATAGAAATTTATTTGCACCTGGCAAAAACTGTTGCTTCTAGATATAAATAGATCGTTTCCAAAAACTTCATTTTCAAATGAAAGGAACGAGACTATATAAGTTTTTTTTTTTTTCCCTTTTCCCTCTTCTTTTGGCACTCATTAATTATAAACAACCTAAACAAAAGAGATTAAACCAAAAGAGGGAACATCATCAACCCAAAAAAATGTTTATTTCCCATAGGTGAATTGTGAAAAAAAAAAAAAAAAAAAGGGATTTGTGGATTATTATATACTACTAAAAGTAAAATACCTATGGACAGAAACAACCAAGATGGAAATTTCATACCTAACAATCAAAAGACCTTAACAATAACTATACTAGCTTTATGCTATATACATAATACATTGGCAGTCTTCCAAGAAGCTCAGCATTTTCAACATGCTCAACAACACCATAATCCATTAATAATCTGTATACACATTAATTTAAGTCCCAAAATATCAATATTTCTCCCATTTTGATGTCAACATAAGTTGTCCATTAGAGAAATTCCTCTGCTCTCTTTGCTGTTGTACTAACAATGGCCTTTGTTGCTGCTGTGACACTATGAACCCAACTTGACTACCAAAATGCCTGATTGGCATGGCATTTTGAGCTTTCAATCGATCCAGATTTTCGATAGTTTTTTGTATCCTAATAACCTTCAAACACAAAATCATCTATATGTCAATGACCTAATTACCAAATTAACTACTAATAATTACTATTATGTTATTGCAGAATGCTAAAAAAAAGTTCTCTAAAGTATTAGTACCTGTGTTTTCCTTTTCAATTTTACATCTCCATCAGCTACAATTCCATCCAATTTAATCATTTGAGACATCAACAACTCAATCAAAGTTAACAATTCCTTCTCAGGAATTCTTCCACCTTTGCAAACTACTGATTCCATTGCTGTTACCTGAATAAATATACAAAAAATTTCAGTAAGAACAAAAATGACACAAAAAAAAACACCCACAAAAAAAAATTTAAGGAACAGAGGAAAATTTACCTGGCAAACAAGCTTATCAACTTCCATGGTGACCTCTGCTACTGATTTCAAAGCCTTTTCCAAGATAGAATTACGACGCGTTTCGAGAAATCTTTTTTCTTGGCTGATTATATCTTGAACAAGAACAATTCTTGATCCATCTTTAACTCCTGAAACATCAAGGAATGATTTTGATTCCCTTTCCTTGTCTTTAAAGATAAGTTTCTGACCTTGAGGGTGTAACCCTGTTAATCCTGCTAACATTTTCTTTAACTCTCCTGCAATTAACAATTCATTATACTTAAAACAATCAGTTTCATTCCTTTCCATTCCATTGTATAGAGTAAAGGGTATTATAGAATCTGTTGTTTTCAGTAGTAGTAATAATAATATATACTTACCAAAACTTGCATGAGAATTGATGTGAATTTCATGGTAAGAAGATCCATATTTCACCAAGACTTTAATTTTGGGAATGGGATTAAAAGAATTTCTATGGGAATCCAAGTTTCTTTTTTGAACTAACATTCCACCTGGCCTCATTTCCCATTCTAAACCTTCCATTTTGCCAACATTTATATTGTTGTTTGTTTTCTTCATCATATCACTAAGAACAACAGCTACTATTTTTAGTAAAGGTATGTATGTTTGTTTCCCAGAGAATAAGAAAATCTTTCCCAGAAAAATAAATTCTTAAAAGATTGATTATAATATTTAATTATATAGGAAAATTAGAATGAAAATGAGGAAAATAAAGGGGTTTATGCAAAATTTGGAAGAAAAATAATGATATAGTATTATCAAATTCTTTTGGCTAGCATTAATTTGGAAGGGAAGGGAGAAAAAGAGAGGAAAAATGAGTTTAGAGAGAGAAAAGGAGAAGGCACGGAATGATCATATAAAGGCAGCAAAGTGGTACTTATATATAATCTCACCAATTAATAGGTTTAATTATATGTATATTATTGATATAAAATGGGAATAAAAGTCACATGATTAGCTAAAAGCAAAACTTTAATATTTATATTTTAATGGATCTAAATGAAAGAAATAGAGTAGTAGGGCCCGTGAATGTTATAGTAAAATACTGTTGAGAATTATTTAATCGTCCTCATTTTTCCCCTCCTTTCATTGCAATGATAGAAGATAGTAGAAGCTTAAGAGTGACTTAGGCACTTAGCCAATCCATAAAGAAATTAATGCACTGCTCCCCTCTGAAAATTCTTGGAATGTTTTTTTTCCCCTATTCATCTTAAATAATTCTAAAAATTATACTAGAAGTGTGCTTATATTAATAGTAATTTGATCCAATTGGAGATTTGTTATTCTCTCCCTTGTTTATAAATTTTTGGAAACTTATCAATGGTAATCCTTTTTGGATTTTGCACTTTGGTAACCAAATTTAATTCTAATTGTCAATGGTAACCTTGTGTTTTATGTTATGCTTGAGAATGTGGCTGTAATAACCATTTTTCATTATAAACAATTGGTATAAGGTTTTTTTATAAACTAATGAGTTAGTCTTGCGTGGACCTGGTCCACAATAATATTATTGTGGACCAAATCCACTTATTTAACATAGTGATCCTTTTTTTCCATATAGTAACATTTTCAAAATCTTAAGTTATATTATACAGTTAATATCTACCATAGTGACTGTTTTTTATAATATAGTCACTCTTTCTCACATTAGTTTATGATGATGAAATTTTCACTTTGTGACATAGTAACCTTTTATCCACATAGTCAAACTTCATAATCTACATCTACTCATCTTTTATATCTATTTTTCTTATATAGTGACATTTTTTCATAAATCACATGAATTAGCAATAGGTCCACACTAATTTAGTGTGGACCAAGTCCATATAAGTTTTTTACTAAACTAATTAAGGTTTTTAACTAGATTAACATAAGTAATAAGTTCCTTAAAACTATTAGTTTTTCCTTCGTCTCTCATTAACCTATTTCATTCCCATTCTAGTAAGATACGAATGAAAATAAGTATTTTAAAGGGAATTCAAGTCTATCTAGACACTAAAAACTTACTTAGTTTAATTTGAAAATAACCCTATTAGCAATTGTATGACGGAATATGGTTAATAATTGATACCATTTTCCAGGTATCACTATAAATACTGGGTTAACATTGAAAATTATAATTACCATTGAGAATTCCCTCAAATTATTTGTTCTAGAATGTAAGGGCAGATATAAGAACCGCGCTTCACTTGGTCCTACAAAAATGGAATTAAATATACTAATCAAACAAATTTTTAGTAATTAAAATTAATACTAATTGAGTTGACTTCTCCCATATAATTTGAGTTTATCGATTCAGTATTGTCATTTGTTATAAATATCGCTACATATTTTATGATTTAATCTACTCATTACTTAATCATGGACTACGCTGGGGTAATTATATCTTTCATTTATTAATATTTTACTTTGAAATGATAACATCAATTCTCACTGGATTTAGTGATTAAAACTATAGTATATGTATTGTGATCAAGAGATCAAATCTTATACAATACATGTTCATTTTTTTATTACATGTGGATCATATGGAGTAAAACACCCTAGGAGAAAGCGCCACATGGCACCGTTCTTTGTCTAGAAACGCATTTTAATATATTAGTATACGTAGATAGAAATTTGACTAACGGAAGTTGATATAAAGGGTTTAATTAATAGTAATAAGTTTATGTAAATAGTCAGCCAATGGATTTGAAACAATCTACATTAACAAAAATTAATTATAATTTATGTGAAAAAGAAATTTCACTCATTAAATTAATATTCTATATTTTTTAAATATAAATGATAAATTGGGGTGTAGTGGGAGGCATTGAAGTAGGCATATTTGGCCCCTTAGAACAAAAAAGTAGGCATATTTGAGAATTTTAGTGGGAAAAACTAGTTGGTAAGACGAATAAGACCGTGTGGGGTTATGCATGGGTTAGTCTGTAGATAAAGATCCCATATCATGCAATAAAAATTGTCGTCCCAACCAAAATGTTATTTTTCAGTCTTGAGATTTCAAACAAGATTCTCCAAAACATTGAACTAAAGCAACATTTTCGACGTTTTAAGAAGTTTCAGAGAAAATGTAACAGTTTAATAAGGAGGAAGTCGAGCAACCCTAAAAACAAAAAAGAAAGATTTTCACGAGGCAGGTGAAGTAAGCAAATGTCGGAAAGCATTGTACTTTTATTTAAGGGGAGGTGTTACGAGTTGACCAAACAAAACAATAGTCTAATATTTTGCGTGACTTTCAATTCTTTCATCGTATATATAGATGATTTAATATTACCAAAACTTTGTTATTGTTTGGTTTCATCAACTACTTTCTTCTTGCTTATGTCAAGGAATTGAAAGCAAACAAAAATATGCAATTGGTCGGTCTTGGATATCAGTACTTCCTAGTCTACAATCTAATATTCTATACCCGTGTAGATTTGTCACGGGGAAGTTTCAAAGAAGCAATGTTTATCTACATTCTAAAAGTTATGCCAATCTTCACCTTAAAAAGATTAACCTAATCTTGTTGACAATTGATTTACATATGGTTTTTAACTCATGTCATCCAATAGGAGCTTGATCTTCAACAACACAATACGCATTGTCTAATAAACCGTAGTTAGCGAGATAGATAGATAGTGAGGTATAAGTAACCAAGTAGTACTTGGTCTAGTGGTAAGGAGAGCACCCTTCCAACCTCAAGGTTGGGGGTTCAATCCCCACTAGAGGCACTTTGAGGGTAGGGATTCCCCTTACCCTTCCCCCTTACTTTCAAGTGTCTGGCCCATTAAGACCCGAGCGGGGTCCGGCCACTTCTTCTTACCAAAAAAAAAAAAAAAAAAAAAGATATTGAGGTATAAGTGTGTTTCATCCAAAAGTATGAATAGCCTTGTAAAAATCATTGTTCAATAACATCAAAAGCCTTTTTATACCATTTTGGAAAATTAGGATGCTAGGATTTACATAATAATGTATGTGGAATCAATTACATGGTGTATTACGAACCATTATGATTAGCTGATAAAAATTATATGAGAAATTTATGAAAGATTATCGTAAAAGGCGTCATTAAAGCCTAAGCTAATTTATGTCAAGTAAAATTTGATTCTTTGCTATAAAATCTTTAAATTGAATATGTAGGGAGGAATTTATATATGTCGCCACAAACAAATATTAAAGCAAGTGTTGATACAATGTAGCAACAAAAAAAGAAAAATACAATTGTCATTTTGTTAGTTTAGCCAAATTCTATATAAAAGAACAAGGCCTTAAAATAAACGGATCGCTTAACTTACACCATGCAAATTAGTGATAAAAAAAGTAATAGATATATAGGTCAATTGATTACAAATACTAGTATAACATAGCACTCTATTTAATGGCCCTATGACGATATAGATAGCAAGGACAAATTTGGCATAGTATATAACATTTTGTTTTGGCCAAATTCTTTTGCACATAATCGACTCGACTCGAAAACTCGTTAAGCTCGTCAAACTCTCCACTCATGATCGTTAATTTTTTTTGGAGCTCGACTCGACTACTCAAAAAAATTGTTATTTCTTTTAAACTCATGTTACTAGTTTATGAAGTATGATCATGGAGGCATGGACCATGAGGTAAATTTAATTGGGATTGGTAACTTGGACCTTATTTCTCAAATTTTTAAATACTTTTACATAAAATAAAATAAATTACTAGAAATATATATATATAAGAAAAATTATCAAGTTGCTCGCGAGCTTAATGAGTCGAGCAGGACCTTGCTCGACTCGTGCTCGTTAAGGTTTCGAGCCGAGCCAACTCGAGTCGAGTTTTGACCGAGCGTTGAACGAGTCGAGCTCGAGTTGCTCACGAGCTGCTCGACTTGATTAGTGCCCCTAGCTGTGAATATGTGATAGCATGAAATACTAGTGGAGTATTACTTTTCTAAGATGACAATGCACTTCAAAACATATGTGATGAAACTGAAAATATTGAGCAATAATTATGGTTGTCTTAAATTCCTAAATTAATACTCGCTCTATTGGATGATATAATTTTTGTTTCTTATTTTTAACAAGAGTTGAAAAATGTGGAACATATCACGATTTGTGTTTAATGTTGTACTTGTATAAGAAAGTAAATGATTTCCTTTTTTTCTCAAACTAAACAATACAGCATTAATTGAATGCTTTTGATAAATTGTGTTGACTATTTGAACCAATATAATTAACTTAAATGAACAAACAACCGATCTTTACACTAACCCAAGCCCCGACTTTTGTATGAAATTCACACATTTGAAACACATTATAGGGTTAGAGAGTTATAGAGTAAAATCTCTTGATAGCTTGTAATCATATTTTATCTTCTCCATTAGTTTCTTTTTTTCTAAAATTAATCTTCTTTATTAATTCATATTATGAATAATTGGTGAGTTTTTTCCTGGCAACTCAGGTCCATATAAATTTTGGTATTCTTTTATTGTTGATTTCTCTAATTGGTTGTTTGTTCTTCAAATTGGTTATTGATAAACACTTGCTAGATTCTTCAATTTAGCTTAGGTCAAATCTTAAATCAACATAATTTCAAAAATGTTTTAAACTAGCTTTATTCTCCTACAATTTGTCTTTTAAAAAACTCTTTTTTATTACAAATTTGTAAAATAACACCTTTCAGAATTTCTTATGGAGATACAATACCTTATCTGACACTTTTTATCAATTTAAATTGTCTACCTTATCATTTGATTACAACTTAAATGTCAAATTTCTAGTCATTGACCCCCTCCATCTGTTACTCCCTCTTTGGTTTGGATATCACGTACATTTACAGATTATATTTTACCAGAGTCCAACGTACAAAAAAGGAGGAAAAAGGGAAGGTCAACGACGAGATGAATATATGTCTTTTTGACAAATTCTTGAATAGAAAGTGGCTATTACAATAAAAAAAAGTTTTATGGTGTTTATTACAAAAACAAATTATTTAAGATGTTTCTTCCACAAAAATTATAACAAATTGGGTAGTCTTTGCTAATAAATTTCCTCCAACTCAATATAATTCAACTATTAAAGAAAAAAAACAGAATGGTTTTAAAAAAGCAAAGAGTAAGAAGAATGTTGAAACTCAGCTTTTACAAGGGTATATAATCGACTCTTTAAATAAAATCCTGTTTTTGTTCCCTAGCATATCTTTTTGAAAATGGGGGAATAAAACAAAAAACTAGAGGAGAAGGTTAAGGAGAGAGGAAGAAGAAAGAATAGAAAATGGTGACATATAAACATTGGTTTGGCTATATCAAAGCCAGCAAGAAATAGGAATATGCTATCTGGATTATTTTCTTCTTCAAAGGGGTAACCATTAACCAATAACCAATAACCAATATGTAGTATTTGGTAAAGCCACCTAGTAAAAAGATAGTAGGCCATCACGAAAGTTTAGCTTATAAATTGATTCATGGTCCTCCCCCTCCTCTCTCTCTCCTCCTTTAATTTGCTTAGTTTTTGGCCGACAGCTGTATTGATTCTATGTGGATGATATGGGGTTGGCGGGTTGCTCTTAAGAAGCAGCCTTCACGTCTCACTCTACTTATTATGGGGGCATACAGCAATGCCAACGAACTTTGCTCGACTAGCTATCTATCTTTCAGAAGCGAATTAGGGTGTGTTCTCTTTACCTGAATAACCCTAAACTAAACGTATCAGAATTGAACTGAATTTATTGGACCTGATTCAACTTATTGGACCTGATTGTAATTTATTGGACCTGATTGAAACTTATTGACCTGATTGGAACTTATTAGACTTATTGTACCTGATTGGAACTTATTAGACCTTATTGAACAAAAAAATTGATGAGTAATAATATAAATATTGCCCCTAACATAAATAATATCCCTCAAAATTTATTATAACATAATAATCATTAAAATTTATCCTTCAAAAAATATTAATTATTAATTATCTCTTATGATTAACATTTTAACAATAAAAATACTATTTATATGTTTGCCTATACACAACTTTCACCACTAATATATCTAATAGTGTTGCTTTGATTTCATAAACCACTAGTAGGAAATCAATTAATAAAATTTATATCTTTCATTGTTATTAGTAACGAAAACATATTATCTCTAGTTATTTAAAGATGAATTGCAAAGTATTATAATTATGATGATTATTATTGTTAACCTTATTTGACCATGATTATAATATTTTTTAATAATAACACAATCAGCTAATAGTAATATGACTAATAAAATAATAGATAATAATGCAAATATAATACTATATAATCATAATGGTACTTTAATTAAAAAAAATTAATAATAACATAATCATCTAATAGTAATATGAATAATAAAATAATAGACAATATTACAAATACAATACTATATAATAATCATAGTGGTACTTTAATTTAAATTTTAATCAAAATTTATTGATCATTGACTATTTTGACCTTATTGGAACTTATTGGATCTTATTGCACCTGATTGGAACTTATTGGACATTGCCCTGATTGGACCAGATTGAAACTTATCTGAACTGAACTGAACTGAACTGAACTGATTGGACCTAAAACTTCACCACTACAGAAATCACGATTTGCGTCTGATTATTTACGTCGCACAGGAGAGCAACTGACGCAAAAGGATCATGTGCGTCGGATCCCGCAGAAACTCCGACGCACATAGCTTAGCAAAATTATATAAACATGTTTTGCGTCGCACGTACGCCCGCAAACGACGCAACAAGGGCCCCTATGTGCGTCGGACCAGAATTCCCTATGACGCAAATGCCGTACATTATATTTTATAAAATTGCATGCATGTCATCTGCGTCGGACCACCTTACCATCCGACGCAGATAACCCTGCTTGCCCAGGCCAGCCAAAGTTAGTAGTAGTCATCTGCGTCGGACCATAGCCCCATCCGACGCAGATGACTCTCCCAAACATTTGCCTATTTGCTTGCCCTATTTGCTTGCCCAGGCCAGCCAATTATCATGCTATGAGTCATCTGCGTCGGACCATAGGCCCATCCGACGCAGATGACTCTCATGCGCCCTTATTTGCTTGCCCTATTTGCTTGCCCAGGCCAGCCAATTAGCATGCTATGAGTCATCTGCGTCGGACCATAGGCCCATCCGACGCAGATGAGTCTTATTAATATTTTTCGTATCCTGCCAGTTGGGCCAAATTCACAAACACTCACTCACTCTTCTCTCTCTCTCTTGCACTCCTCTTGCCGTCGTGCCGTCGAATTCACACACTCACGTCGCGCCGCCGCTGCTCCGGCATCTCCCCTTGCCGGCGACAGACGCCTCTTTCTCTCACTCACTCTCTCTCTCTTGCATTCCTCTTTATCTCACTCACTCACTCTCTCTCTCTTGCACGCCTCTTTCTCCGCTGTTGAACGTCGTCGCCGCGCTCCCCCGCTCGTCGCCGTCGCTCGCTGTCGCGCCGCGCTACCCCGCTTCTTGCCGTCGCGCCGCCGCTGCTGGGCGTCTCCCGTCTCCGGCAATGTATGTTTGATTTTTCAATTTTCTGTCTTTATTTTTTTTACCAATTTCTGTCTTTTTTTTTTTATTATTTTTTCCTTATTTTTGCTAGATTTTAATCAAGGAGTTTGTCATTGTATTAGTAGAGTGATTGTAGTTCGTAGTTTAAGATTGAATTTTAAGATTTAATTTAGGATGTTTGTAGTTTAATTTGTAGTTTGTAGTTTAAGATTTTAAGATTATATTTAGGATGTTTGTAGTTTGTAGTGCTCATGAATTTATATAGTTTGTAGTGCTCTAAAATACTCTTAATAATTCTACTTCAATCTTAATGTTGTTTCTTAATTTCTAATTTGTTAATGTCTTAATATTAGATAGTTGATGTTTATGAGTTATGACTTAATCAGTAATTTGTGGATTGGTTAATGCTCTAATGCAGTTGCCATATCCCATCTTCTACTTGTCGGCTGGTGCTCCAAGCTCACCTCGTTGTGCTTGTCTTCGCTGCTCCTTGAGAGCAGAGGTATATATATTATAGCTTTTGCTTTATGTTTATTTGTTTTATTTGTCCCTATAATGTTGAATTATGTGATTGGGAAAGTATATGTGAATTGTTTGGTTATGTGATTGGGAAAGCATATGTTGAATTATGACCAAACTTATATGGACATACCTTAATGCGGTGGGGAGGGAAACCTAAGGAATGGATTGGTTTTTGCTGTTTAATTGCAATGTGTGCATCATTGGCCTAGATACCCGTTCGAGGCTTACTCATTAGGAGTAAGTCTTGAATAGTCCCCCGGTTTGGGATCTTTGGGTTTTCTTATCTCACTTAGGATGTGAATGAATGTTTGGTTTTCGATTCTAAGAAAGATCTAGCTCATTTCCCTAAGTGTTCTCTGGGTACATATGTTGATAGTTTACCTACTATCTTCATCGTGTACTTGGAGAACTGTAGTGAAGTGCTGCCGGATTTTTCTTAGAATTGAAAACCAAATGTTCATTCACTAGTGAGATGAGAAACTCAAGGATGGGTTAGGTTGGAGTGATAAGGACCCAAATGTTCATGACTGCATTTGATTAGACACTTTGAATGATGTGATCGATTGTGTTCTTGTTTGGTGTCTATATAGTGTATAAATATGGATTGAAACTGGATGTATGGTAATCGGATTTCGGCGACATTTCTACAAGGGGTTGATGAATTTATCAGAGTTCCGTTAGAACATCAATTGCAGAATGGGTCAAATTTAGTCTTGTGTCCTTGTTGTGATTGCAATAACTCTAGGGGGTATCGTGATGTGGATCAAATTAAGGATCATTTGATTCGGCGTGGGTTTAAGAGCAACTATACGAGGTGGACATGGCATGGAGAGTTTTATGATCCAGGTATGAGCTCCACTAGCTTGTGTGATGATTTGCATGTTGATCACATTGATGATGAGGTTGAGGTTGAGGTTGGGGTTGAGGTTGAGGTTGAGGTTGATATTGAAAAAGGAGATAATGTTAATGAGAATGATAGGGTAGTTGATGAGAATGATAGGGTAGATGAGATGTTGCACAATTTGGAGGATGAAGGAACCGATCGTCCCCATATGTATGATAGTATTTTAAGTGCAGCAGACAAACCTATGTATCCGGGGTGTAAGAATTTCAGTAAACTTTCTGGCATCCTCACATTGTTAAATATGAAATCGAAGTATAGTTGGACAGATAAAAGTCTAAGTGAGTTGTTCAGTTTTTTACAAGAATTGCTACCTGAAGGGAATGAAATTCCCAACTCTACCTATGGGGCAAAGAAATTGTTGTGTCCATTAGGTATGGAGTATGAGAAGATACATGCATGTCCAAATGATTGTGTGCTGTATCGAAATGAGTACAAGGATTTGGGTGAGTGTCCAAGGTGTGGAGAGTCTCGGTACAAGATAAAAGAGGATGATGAGGGAGTGAGAAAGAAAGAAACTCCAGTGAAGGTTCTTTGGTATCTTCCAATCATTCCGAGATTTAGGCGTTTATTTTCGGATGAAAATAATGCTAAATTATTAAGGTGGCATGCGGACAAGAGGAAGAAAGATGGGATGCTTAGACATCCGGCCGATTCTCCGCAATGGAGAAATATCGACCGAAAGTTCCCAGGTTTTGGTAAAGAACCTCGAAATCTTAGGCTTGGACTTTGTACAGATGGGATGAACCCTTTTGGCACACTAGGTACCCAACATAGCACTTGGCCGGTTCTACTGACCATTTATAGCATTGGGTCGTTAACGAAGCAGACTAAATTTGATGGTTAGTGTATGTATTTGTAGGTTAGCATAATATTTTGTTACTTGAACCTTGTTGGTTGATTGATTGCAACATTGGTTGCTTGAACCTTGTTGGTTCATTGATTGCAACATTGGTTGCTTGATTGAGATGTACTGAAACAGGTTTTGGTTATATATATGCAAACATTTTCCAACGATTTCTTGGGTTGTCCAAATTACAAAGGAGACTCTGCCGAATTTTCTGCTCATAATTATTTACATAATGTTTGCTTAGTTTTGAAAAAAAAAAATAGCTGAAAACAAAAACAAAAAAGCTGAAAAAAAAGCTGAAAAAAATAAATAAATACCTCATCTGCGTCGCATGCTGTGCCATATGCGACGCAGATGAAGCCTCATGTGCGTCGCATATGGCTGCGCATGCGACGCAGATGGGTGTGTGCGCAGCAGCCCACAGCAGCCTTATTTGCGTCGCATGCGAGGCCATATGCGACGCACATGAGGCTTCATCTGCGTCGCATATGGCACAGCATGTGACGCAGATGAGGCTGCTGGAGGGCTGCTGTGGGTGCATGGGCGATGGACATCTGCGTCGCATGCTAGTTGTGTGCGACGCAAATCTTCGATTAATTGCGTCGTTTCGCGTCCGACGCAGATGGCTGTCTTTCATCTCGCGACGAGGCTGTCTTGCCGTCGGACCGGGTCCGACGCAAATGAGGGTCCCAGGTCCGACGCAAATTATCATTTCTCTACTAGTGCTTAATTCATTAAGGTGAAGAGAACGCACCCTTAGTCGTTGCTGAATATACATTCCAAGTTTCACATTGAAGAGATAATTATCTAGTTTATAAGAGTTTACCAATTATATTAGTATGAGGCATTTTGGAAAGGAGTCCTGGAAAACAAATCCGTACAGGCTTGGCCCAAAGCGTACAATATCATACTAATGGTGGAGCTGTAGGTGGACTCGTGGGCCCTGACAGTCCTTTCCAAAATGCTAATATTTTAATAGTCCAAGAAATTTTCAACGTCTTCCAGAAGTCACATAACAATACAGGATGGTGCGCCCTCGAATTAGATATGGAAAAAGCATATAATTGAATAGAATGGAACTTTCTTTGGCAATGCTTCTCTAACATTAGCTATAACAAATCAAAATCCCCAATTTATCAAAAAAAAAAAAGCAAAATCCCTATTTAGGAATCGGTTTCAAACTCAGACCACGCTCTCCAAATATATCTATTGTCCTATGTTTGCAGACGACAACTTACTTTTCGTCAAAGCGACTCCGACAGCTTGCAAAAACCATGACCGTATTTTTTAACTATTATATATAGAAATGATCATATAAGATGGTGTTGGATTTGTTTAGATAAATATTTTTGTAATATCAACTTTTTTAACTTCTACAAATACATAATTAGAGATAATGATGGTCAAAGTTGTGTGTTGGCAACTGGCAAGCGTGAAAGTCAAAATGTTGCACTTATTTAAAAATAAAGGTTAGTATTAAACTTATCTTTATGTTGAATCTGTTAAATATATGTTAACCATGACACAGATTATCATATTCTTGTTCATTTTCCCCATTTTTATGATATCTCCCTCTTATGTTGTTGTATAAAACTTGGATCTAAGGGAAATGCGCCTGATTATTAATCAAACTAGTTTTTAGACCCGGGCTATGCCCCGGGTAATTATATCATTCATTTATTAATATTTTACTTTGAAGTAATGACATCAAATATCACTTGGTTTAGCGAGTGTATCAGACTTTTCAGGTGGACGTCATGTATACCACCTTCTCTTATAAAAAAAGGTCAAGATATTTTGTCTATTTAATTTGTTGATTGAAATATTTGATGCATATACCATTTTAAAGTTGTTTAGAATGGCAAGTTGAAATGAGAAAGGGTTTTTAAATTGTTTACTTTTGTAATTTTTTTCATTCCATTAGATCATTAAGGGTAATTTAGTATTTTTAAAGGGGATACCATCTTCCACCCCTTCCCTTATACTTCAATATCGTGTATTCGTGTTAATGTAGTATTTTTAAAGTCAGAGCATTGTGCTTACCTTGTCGTCAATCAAAGAGGGTAGAACTCGTTTCAGAATAACATTTTACAAATTCAAGAAACCAATTAACGATTATCAAATGCAATTGTGGAGCTCATGTGGTCACTCTCTCATAACAATAATATCTCACTACTTTTCAATTCAATATGTTAACTTGAAAGGGTTTTTTCCCTCTGTAAGTGACAAATATTGAACAAGGACTAATTGCATTTGTCTTTCAGATGGATCCTAATTCCCCAATGGAGAGATTGAATAATCGATTTTTGTCAAATATGAGATTTTGTACTTTGTTCCAAGTTTTACAGAAAAATCAAAAAGGGTGGAAAGAAGACTTGAGGGGAAAATAAAAAAGAGTACAAAAATGGACCATAGTTGACGGATCTTTGGATGGAATTTGTTCGTAGTAGGTAGCAACTCCAATTGTACTTTTTGCATCATATAAGGTAGAAAAATTCAATTAATTTTTTGAAAGATGGCTATATCAATATTCAATAAGTAATAAGTTCACATAAGAAACATAGTTAAAATAGAGGTGATCATGGGCCGAGCCGAGTCGGGTTTTGGCCAAAATAAGTGGTTTGCTTCGGACCAAAGCCTCTGGCCGTGTCGAGCCAAGCTCCAGGCCGAAATTTCCGCGCCAAAACCCGGTAATTCGGGCCGGGTCATATGGGCATTGCGGGCCGGGTCAAAGATTAGCCTACATTTTCATATTCAAGTAGCCCGTGGCTCGGAATTTTTGCCCAAAAAATCAGGCGGGCCCGACCGTGGGCCGAATAATCATGCCCAAAACCCGCCCAAATATACTATAATCTCTTGTTGATTTGGTCCTCATAAATCTTGAAAAGCTTTTCATATGAGATGACCTTTTTTCTCAAGTTACCATTAATCTTAGGCAAAATTGGTCTCAACACCCTTAACTATAACGCGGGTGCATCAAACAGCCCCGACTACGACTTATAGACTGAACACCCCAAAGTACGGACTAAGGAGCAGTCCGTACCATAAATGAGGTCGGTGATCAGAATTCTAACCGGCTATAAGTGCGTACCATAAGCGTCTTCCTTTATTGTGGTTAAACTTCCAAGTAGTTTGGACTACTGCAGGCAATCGATGTCGACAGTAAACCCTACCATTACCTAAACTGGTATTTGAATTCTTATTGAAATTTGAAGATGAGCTGAGCTCATTGTTGTTATGCGGATTTCACTCTTTCATAATTTAGGGTTCATTTGGGAAGAAAGAGGGAATTTAGGGAAGTAAGAGGGAATTTGGAGAAAAAAATCTTTTTGTTCAGTTGAGGAAGGAGAAAATGAAGGCACGCGCCTGTTTTTTGTTTAAGTAAAAAAAATTAGGGTTAAAAAAGAAGAAAATAAGAAAGGGGAGAGAATCCGGTGAGAATTCTGGGCACGGACCTCATCTATGGTATGGAATGCACCCAGATACGTACATTGGGGTGTTATGACTATAAGCCGTAGTTGGGGCTGTTTGTTGCACCCGCGCTATAGTTCAGGGTGTTGAAGCCAATTTTGTCTTAATATTATATTTTTTAATAAAATATTTACTAGTTCAGAGTAGGCACAATCCTTAGAAGGTGAAGGGGGATAAAAGGATCTCAACTCACAAAAAAAACTCTATCCATTTAAACACAATAAATCTGGAAACAAAATTGCCCACAAGGATCAAAATTTCAACCTTGTGGTTGAGAAGAGTGAGGTCTTACCACTTGAACCCCTAATTCCTTTTAGCAATTTAATCACATACATACAAACATATGTATTTCGTTTATATTAATTATTTATTAATAAGCATAATTTATTAAGTTATGCTGATATTTGAAAACTCCATCCTAAGTTTATTGCTGGACGTAATTTGTTTAGCTAAATCTCTAAAAACCATCTACTTTTTAATTTATAGATGTCACCTTTCTTTCTAATGTTGAATAATTTTTTATTAAACACAATGTAAAAGTCGATGGATGATAGTTCGTCTCCTCCCTTCTTTTTCCTCCCCTAGTTTAGAGGTTACCATCAACTTTTTATTGACAACTAGTTATTAGGTCCGAGCGATGCCCCGGATTATTAATATTTTCATGTTTAAAAAGTAGCAGCTAATGTTGTATAGTTCATTGGTGGAGCATAGCATGTTTCTAATTTTTTAGTGTGTGTCCATGATATGGAACGAAACAACTAAATGGACAGTGTCACGTGGCGCGTAGACTTGCTTAAGAACATTTTTTAATATATTTGTATAAATAGTAAGCCCCAACTATTTCTTTTGCTATTAATTTTAATATAATGTTCAAAATTAATGTTTTTGCTCGCTCTAATAGAAAGTTTTTTTAGTTGAAATTACCTCAATGATTCAAAGACATAAGGATCAGGATTAATTTAAACATTTTATCTGATATCAAGGTTAACGAGAAAATTTCTCTACAATTCTTTTAAAAAGTTTGTTGTCCCAACTTACTTTTCTTGCTATTTAAATTGGTCGAGTTTAGTGGATCGTCCCATCTATGAACATCTCCGAGCTCTATTTAGAATCTTATGGTGAAAATCGCAAATTTTGACAGTTTTTGGAAGATGATATATAAGACAAAACATAGTCAAGTGTGATATTTTTAGATTCGTGCTAATGTATATCTCTCCTCCATTTACTAATATACCGTTAAGATGTAAATACAAGTATGATATTTTAGATTCGTGCTGATGTATATCATAAAAGGTAGGAAGAAATAATTTATTTGAAAGGGAGTATATACTACACAAACTCTAAAATATCAAAAATCTGCATAACATGACCAAAAGAACCAATTGACTTCCAAAGCAAAACGTGACAAAGAGCAGCCATTTTGTTCGATTACAGATAAGAGATCACATGCTGGGTAATGGGAAAAATGCGACATGGCAAGCAATAACGCAATGACGGGGTTTTATAGGTTGTGAAACTTTGTAATTATCGGGCCACGCTGGACCCTTTAGCCCGCATCTTTTCTTGGCCACTTCCTACACAACATTCATTATCTCTGTTGCTTCTATAACTGGCGGCTCATCTTATCCCCTTTCCGATTACACCCTCCATCCCCATTCCCCAATAATTCTACATACAAAAATTTAATAGAACAAACTTTCTTTGTTTTTTTTATCAATTATTATGTATATATTAAGGCAATGAAAAAAAATAATAGACATATTGAAAATAAGTGATTCCTAATATCATGTAAGAAAATAAATATAATAAGCATATAGTAATTGTTCCTTTATGAAAGTGATACAATAATGTATGAGATGAGATGTAGGAGTACTAGTTGACTTGATGTAGAGCTTGATGGATAGAATCCTCACTCCAAAGGTTAACCTACACAGACAGACAACAAACTATCTAACCTCAACTTCCTCACGCTAAAGGTTCTCATACTTCGTGGGTTTGAGGTGTGGGTTCAAAAATCATAATTTGGTACCAAACATTTTGTATGGGGTTTAGTCAATATAAAACTCATATAGTATAATTTTTAAAAGTCATGAGCCAAAGACTCCCTATGTATATCGAGGAACACCTAAAAATGTGTACTTTAATTTGTAAGAAAACTTGTTACTATATTATTTTAACTCAAAAAACAGATATAAGCAATAGAAGGAGAGGTGGGCCTAAAGCTTGGAATTACACAAATTACCCAAAAAGAACCCATATAGAAGAACTTTTTTTTTTCTATGTATCTATAATAAATATAATTTTAGATAAAACATATTTTGTAATCATGAGCCCTTTCAAATATTAAATATGTTTAAATATTTTTGCTTTCCATCATTTCGCATTATGGGGAAGTATATGAAAGAAATTTTAGGTGAACGCAAGAATTAATTAATCATATATCTACACATACTTAGTATAATAAAGTCTCTATGAGATCGAATGTTCTTTATATGAGAACAATGGAAAGTAATCCATTTCAGTCATATTGGACATGTATTAAAAAAGGGATGGTTGTTACACTATGTCCTGAATTTATTAATCTGGACCAACATCACAACATGTACCTATTGACAGAGAAATTGGACATGTATTAAGAAGAGGATGGCAGTTACATGAGATTTACGGTTCATATATATAGGGTGAATGTTATTTTTTTTTATTTTCTAGTCATCTACGCTAAGATAACACTAAACTAGAATTTTCACAAGAACCTTCAATAAAATATAATTCCCTCTTTTTCTTATCAAAATACGACTAAATAGGTATGGGAAACCCCTGGACAGTTCGAAGACTCCGGAGTTGGAGTAATATTTCTGCGCCTGATTTAGTTTTTGTTTCGGAAACTATGATCAGTAAAGCAACTGCGGAAAAGGTTAAAGAGCAAATTGGTTACTCCAGTTCTGTTGGAGTAACAAGTGTGGGGAGATCGGGTGGCTTGTGCTTATATTGGCAGGAGGATAAAGTGAAGTTTGATTTGATTTCTTTCTTTAGTCATCATATCTGTGGGGATGTCACGAAAGGGGATGTTACTTGGAGATTTGTTGGCATCTATGATTGGATGGATTCGGGAAATAAACATCGCACTTGGGAGCTAATTCATCATATTTGTGCAGAAACTACCATCCCAATCTTGTTGGGGGTGATTTTAATGAAATCTTGGCTCGTGATGAAAAGAAGGGAGGCTCGGATAGAGATAGACGTAAAGTAGAAAATTTTCGGGAGGTGTTGAATAGGTGGATGCTAAAAAATCGTGGCTATGTGGGGCAATGGTGGACGTGGGAAAGAGGAAAAAGTGTTGACTCTTGTGTTCGGGAACAACTTGATAGATATGTTGCTTCTCCGTCTTGGGCTACTCTTCACCCCCCAGGCTACGGTGGAGCACCTATTGAAATACAATTCAGACCACTCTCCCATCTTACTGAAACTTGAACAAAAATCTCACAGGGAAATGTGGAAAGATCGGGCGTTCAAGTTCGGAACGGCGTGGCTATTTGATGACACTTGTGAACAAGTAGTGCGTGAAGCTTGGGGTGAATTTGATGATGATTCGGTGATTAGTAAACTGGGATTGGTGGGGCGTAAGTTGCAGGTTTGGAATTGGGGAAAATATGACAAATTGGGGAAGTAGCGATTGAGGAGATGGAGAAAGCTTTGAGGAGTGCACAACAAAAAGTAGTCACGGAAGATAGTTGTGAGGAGTGTGGAAAATTGGAGAGCATGTTGGATGACCTGCACCTAAAGCATGAGGCCTATTGGTATCTTCGATCCCGTGTGACTTAGGTTAGGGATGGTGATAGGAATACTGGTTACTTTCATCACAAAGCATCACAGTGCAGGCGAAGAAATAGAATTGAAGGGCTCTATGAGAAACTTTTTAGTTCTGATCATCCTTCTCCTGTACAGCTGCATGTAGTGTTACAACAGGTCCCTTGTTCGATTACTCCTGAGTTTAATGACAGTCTCTTTAACCATACTCAAAACAAGAAATTCACGCAGCCTTACTTCAGATGCATCCATATAAAGCTCCTGTGCCCGATAGTATGCATGCTATTTTATATCAGAGATCCCGACATATTGTAGGGAATGATGTGACTCATTATGTTAGTGATATTTTACATGGTTTAACTTCCACGAATCATGTTAATAATACTAACATCGTTTTAATCCCGAAAGTTAAATCTCCAACTTCTATGGTAGAGTTTAGACCTATTAGTTTGTGCAATGTCTTGTATAAACTTGTGACTAAAACTCTTGTGATGAGATTAAAACATATTCTTCCTCATGTGGTGACGGAATATCATAGTGCTTTTGTTTGGCCGTCTGATAGCGGATAATGCTCTTATTGCCCTCGAATTATTCCATACTATGAAGAAAAGAAGCAACGGGGGCAGAGGTACAATAGCTTTGAAGCTTGATATAAGCAAGGCATATGACATAGTTGAATGAGGTTTTCTTCGGAAGTTGTTGCTCACTATGGGTTTCGATGGCAGATGGGTTAATTTGGTGATGGCATGTGTCTCTTCTATGTCATACTCTTTCCTTCTGAATGGAAGGGTATGTGGTGATGTGACTCCATCACGGGGTCTCAGACAAGGTGATCCATTGGACAAACGGGGCCAAATCGGAAGATCCATTGGACAAACTGGGATGCTATGTGCACTCCAAAATTTTTGGGTGGAATGGGTTTCAAGGATTTGAGAGTGTTTAATGATGCTTTACTTGGTAAGCAGGCTTGGAGATTAGTGCAGCATCTTGAGTCTATGATGGGGCGAGTGATGCAGGCTAAGTATTACCCAAATAGATCTTTTCTTGATGCTTCTTTGGGGTGTGCAGAAAGTTATTCTTCATGTAGTATTTGGCACTAGTAGAATAAAAGCTAATTGTGGCGGTCACTAAGTGGCCTATTGTTGCGGTTTTAGTCGCGCCGCAATTAAGGGCGCAACAATAGGTAATTACCTATTGCTGCGGTTTTTAGCCGCATCAATAGAGCAACCTATTGCTGCGGTTCCTACCCAAAACCGCAACATGTATGTTTTTTAATTAAAAAATGAAGCCTATTGTTGCGGTTTTGGGTAGGACCCACAACAATAGGTAGGTAAAAAAACAAAAACAATTTTTTTTTTTAAATTCTGGCACTTATAAATCAACTCCGATAACAAGAATATTATCGCATGACCAAAATCCAAAATATATCTACAATCAAAATTATATCCACAATACAAAAACAAACTAATAACCAAAATCCAAACATGCATCATTGAAAAACAAACTCACTGCATCATACAAACATAGCTACTGTCAAGATCTAAGAAAATTAAATCTAAGAAACAAGAACAAACAAATCATAAAACTAAATCTAAGAACAAACGAAAATAAAAGAACTAAATCTAAGAAAAACAAAGAGAAACAAACTAGAAAACTAAGAAACTAAAACCAAATAAATAATAAACAAAAACGAAAAAACTTGCCAAGATCGAGAAGAATTTCCAGCGATGACGACCAACACCGAGATCTGGGCGACGACGACCAACGCCGAGATCTGGAGCCAAGAACGACCAACGCCAAGATGAAGATGCCGACAAGCAGATGAAGGCGAGCAGATGAAGAATGGCGAGAGAGATGAGTGGCGTGATGGAGCGACGGTGATTGAAGATGCTAGACGATTTCGGTGATGCTTAGCGAGATTGATGATGTGAGATGAGATAAAGTTGCGAGGATTTGCTGTTGGAACGATAGAAGGTGAGATGAAGACCAGCGAGAGAGATGAAGACTGGCGAGATGAGAGATGAGAGGATGAGAGGAGAGTGAGAGGATATAAGGTGAGAGAGTGAGAAAACGGCTGAGAAAGTGAGAGAAGTAAAATGTGAGAGGAGAACCCTAACTGCCACTGGGCGTGTTTTATTAAATCATATAGTCTATTGCTGCGGTTTTTTGTAGGAACCGCAACAACAGATTAAATTATAATTAAAAAAATAATATTTTAATCTATTGCTGCCGTTTCGGCTGGAAACCGCAGTAATAGAACTGGTCAAACAGTCAACCAAATTTGAATATTATCTCAGATAACCCTGACATATAGGCCTTTTTCTCAAATAACCCTGACATAATTTTTTTTTTCTCAGATGAACCTAAACTTGTAATTTGTCATTAAACGCGACGGAATGTTGGACGGTGTTAACTATTTTGACATTTATAATAAAAAACCTATTTTTTCAAAAAAATAAAAATAAAAACATTGATGTTCTTCATCCTCTTTCTTTTGTTCTTCATCCCCTATCATATCTTCATCTATCCTCTCTCTTGATCTAAATAAAAATTAAGCTAAATTATTATAGATTAACAACAAATCTAGAAATTAAGCTAAATGAACTTTTTTGCATATTTCTCGCGCTTCTTCAGCAAGCTGATTGATGCATACCTTTATTGCATCATTATTCTCTCTCCTAACGTTTCACAATTCTGCAAATTCCCACAGTATTAATCTTCAACAATGGCGGAGCATCAACCACCATCTTCAACTCTAACCGACATGAAAGTCGCGATGTTAGCGCTCAACAAACTCGGTGAAACCTTCAATAGTTTCCAGTCACAAGCATCCTCCATTTTCTCTCTCTTCAAACAATGGAGTAGCTTGCAGAGTTCCTTCGCCATGGTTGAAGCTTCATTAACGAGTCGTGCGAAGGAACTCGAGTCAAAGGAGAGAGAATTTAGTAGCTAATTATTACCCAAAGACACCACCTCTATCATCAAAAATCCATCTCAACCAAAGAAATGTATGTCCTCCCACCCGAAACCACCTAGATCTACAAGAAAGATCATCTTGACATGAGCGAAGAGGAGAGAGAGGGAGTGGCGGTGGTGCGAGGCAGAGGAGAGAGAGGGAGTGGCAGTGGTGCGACGTAGAGGAGAGAGATGGAGTGGTAGTGCTGCTGTTGGAGGCGAGAAGGTTGAGCAAAATCAATTTGGGGCTATTCAAGATTATGAGAATTCAAATAAATTGAATCCAAAAAATTGAACAATAACCCACAAGAAATCAAACAATTTCAAAAACAAATCACTCAACTGGGTATGGAAGTGAAGAAATACCCACATTTTATCTCATGGGGAAATTGGATTTGGAGAGAGAGGAGATGAAGACATGATTGATAAGAACAAAAGAAAGAGGATGAAGAACATCAATGTTTATGTTTTTTTTTTAAAAAAAAAATCGGTTTTTTTATTATAAATGTCAAAATAGTTAACGCCGTCCAACAATTCCATCACGTTTAATGGCAAATTATAAGTTTAGGGTCATCTGGGAAAAAAATATATGTCATGGTTATTTGGAAAAAAAGGCCTATATGTCAGGGTTATATCTAAGATAATATCCCAAAAATTTTCCCGTTGACATCTATTGGTGCGGTTTTGGCTAGGAACCGCAGCAATAGGTGTATTTTCTATTTTACCTTTTCTTTTGACGTGATTTATTGTTGTGTATGGTAAAACCGCTGCAATTCCACCCCAGCAATAAGCAAAAAATCTACTAGTGTGGAGTGCGAAAGCGTTGATCAAAGAAGGGGTGTTATGGCGCATTGGAGATGGTAAGAAGGTGAATATATGGCATGATCCTTTGGTAGTGGGAGAGGAAGGGAGATTCATCACAAGCCCGCAAGTGGAAGGAATTACAAATGTTTGTGATCTTATTGATATGTCGACATGGAATGGAATTATGATTTAATTTTACTCCACTTTCATGAGAGAGATCAACAAATAATTTTATCAATTCCTCTAGGTCCAAGAGTTCCCGAAGACTCTTTAACTTCGGCATTCTCGAAGGATGGCTTGTACTCCACAAAAACCGCTTACATGCTTGGAAAGGGAGAAGACTTAGATGCTTTTCATGTGGCATGGATGGAGATATGGGGTATGGAAACATCACAGAAGGTCAAGCATTTTTTGTGGAGATTGTGCTCGAGCACGCTTCCCACTTGTGAGCTCCTTCACCACCGCCATCTGTTGGCCGAGACATCTGTGGCCACTTGAGCGCTCATGCTCTTGTGATGTGCCCACGGGTTTAAGACTTGTGGGGTGAGAGTGGTTGTAAACGGTTGGTGGAGAATGTTGGTGAAAGCTGGTGTGATGTCATTATGAAGTAGAAAGATTTTGATGAGAAGTTGAGGCAACGTGCAACATTTCTAGCATGGAGTATATGGCTTGAGAGAAACACGAAGGTGTTTGAAGGTAAGACAACCCCAAATGTTGTGATCGTAACTCGTGTTGAGCGTCTTGCGCTTTAACACAACACTTACACGAGGAAGATCTATGCTGTGAATGTGCCCCGAAACCCGAGCAGTGCAAATTGCTGGAGTGCGCCCCCCGGCTGGAGTGGTTAAACTTTATAGGGATGCTTCGTGAATGATGGAAGGTTGGATCGGTATGGGGGTGGTAGTAAGGGATGACAAAGGAGAAGTCCTTTTTGCGGCAACGTGACGTTAGGGATGGCAATGGATCAGAGATGGGTTGGGTGGAGCTCTATCCGCCCCATCACCCGCGACCCAAAACTCCATTCACACCATCCATCACCCGCCAAAAATTTCACCCATATCCGGTCCACCCATCATCCGCTGGTGGGGCCGGTAGGAAACGGGTGATAGTAGGAACAAAAACTATTTTTTAGACTTAACAATTTTAAAGAAATTAAAATATGAAAAATTAGTCATAGTCTCATATATTAACAATAAAGTGACAAAATATCAATCTTATTACACACCGAAAAGTAATTATAAGTATTTTTTTATCCCTTCAAAAAATTATTTTTTTTAATTACCTTAAATGGCACGTGGCAGTAAAAAAAAAAACAAATTTCTTTTTATATTATATTTTATTTTATTTATACATATATATGGGTGGATGGATGGAGCGGGTGATGAAAAAAAAATATCATCCATATCCAACCCGACCCACCACCCGATCCATTCATCACCCGCCAGTCACCCGCTTCACTGCGGGTGATCACCCATTTATTCGGGGCGGGTGGGTGGATAATTGCCATCTACGCAACTTGTGTGTGCTTGGTGGCCCTCGGAGATAGCGGAGAGCAAAGCGCTACTATTGGCGATAAAGCTTGCTAGGAAATATGGTTTTGTCAAAATCGTTCTGGAGTCGGATAGTCAAGTATTTGTGAATCGGCTTTCTAAAGTTGCTGTTTTTTTTATTCTGATTTTGATAGTGTTTTAGAAGACATTTTATCGTTTAGTTGCTTTTTTGAGTATGTAGGGTGGTCTCATGTTAAGAGAGGTGGGAATCATGTTGCCCATCATCTCGCGAAACTAGTTCCCTTTGGAGTTGATCATGTTTGGGAAAATCACTGTCCTACTTTCGGACTTTTTGTCAGTGAGTTAATGTTATGGTTCGTTTCCTTAAAAAAAAAAAGGTTAATTGAAGCTCAAAGTGAAGGCTTTTATTTTTTGAATTATATTAATATTGTCAATGGGATACTCCTGTCATAATTATGAATTTCTTACGGTACAATCAAGGCTCATTTCGGATAGTATAAAGTTACTAAGCTAATTGGCCGGGTCAGTTTTTAAGTGAAACGGATTATTTTGTTTTTTTAGTTTCTACATTTTGTTATCAGTTTATGATACGAGGTTATGAATATATTATTTATGCATATTCTCATCAGTTTAAGAATTTTCTTATCAATTTATACAAATCTAACTAATAAAGTCCACATGAAAATACTTCTTACATGAGAACAATGGAATTATATTATATTTTGGTGAAAATATAATCTTTTTTTTGACATATTACGTCATAATTCCTTTTCCTGAAAATATGATAATACTTTAAGAAGATTGGCTCTCCAAGGAAAAAAAATAAAAATTTTGCCAAAATGAATTGCATATTTGTCAAAAAAGATTATAACAAATGATCTTATGTTCTCATATAAGAATTGTTTTCATATATATATATGTATATATATATGTATATACATATATACATATATACATATATACATATATATATATATATACATATATATACATATATATATATATATACATATATATATATATATATATATACATATATATATATATATATATATACATACATATATATATATATATATATATATACATATAATTAAATATGTTGTGGGGGAAAAAACTAATTTTAGGATAAAGGATGGAGAATAATGGGTAAAAGAGCATTAAATAATTGAATGTGTGATTAATTCAACCCTTGGGCTGAATAAACAAAGAAAAAGCTAATTCCAAAAGGCAATTAAATAAATGATGGTCGCACAATCTTTTTAGGAAAATCATTGAAAAATGGGAAATCAAAATAAGAAACAACAACAAAATTTTGGGAGACCTAAGAAACAAGCAATGTTACGGAACATGGGGTAGAGGGAATATAATCATCATATTTTTTTTTTTAAAGAGAGTGATGGATAGCTCAATTGGTTTGAGCTTCCCTCATGATTGCAGGAGATCTTGGGATCGATTCTCATCACTTGCCCTTGTGGCTCTCTAAACACCAAAAAAAAAAAAAATTCAAGCAATCTTTTATAATAATGTTTTATTAGAAACAATCTTTTTTTTAAATTCTTTTTGCAAGTTAAAACCTTAAACTAATTTATTTTGTCAATATTGGCCTCAACACCACCAACTATAATTTGGGTGCAACCAACAACACGACTTTAAGCGGGTGCAACCCACAACATGAACTATAAGCTTGGGTGCAATAAATGACATAAATGATACTAGAGATGATATAAAGACATATATTATGTCCTTTGATTTGTGTTATTTCTTAGCCAAAATTGTCAACAACTACCTAATATATATCACTTTTCATAAACAACTACCTAATATAAACTTTTTCTTATACAACTACCTAAGTTAACAATTCCGTCAACGTAACACTACCAAAGACGTTAATTTATGAAATTTCCGTCACATGGGCCCACCTTTTCTAATTTCCCCCCAATTTAACTGCATTTATGCTTCTTCATCATAATCCATACCAAATTACAGAGAACAAAGCAAACAGATCCATAGAAAATGTAAATCCTTCCACCCTCACTTCCTCTGTTCTCCCTACCTGCCTTCAGTTTCTTCACCAATCTCTCATTCTCCTTAGCAAGCTTCATCCTTTGTTGTTCCAGTTTATGAACCTCAGCTTTCAGTACTTGAACATCACTACCAAGCAGCTTCTTCTCCAACAACAGTTGATTAATCAGCACCCTTTGCCATTCCTCTTGATGTTCATCAACCCACTCCCACACATCACAGCCATGCCTGATCTTTCTAATGCGATCATAAAACTTGCAAGTTACAAAAATTTCCTCCCAGGATTATCACTGGTCCATGATGTCAGAGTTGCCACACCAATCTTACATTTGCAAATTTAGGGAAGAACTCGATTGGACAGACCTGTTGATGTGCTACCCATTATTTGAATCCAACAAATTCAAAAATAATTAGCCAAAAAAACAGAAATTTATCATAATTAACAAATCCCCCAATTAATAGAAAACCCTAATTTCAAATAAAATCAGAAGAATTCCCCAATTATATCACCAATGACATTAACTTTTTACCAAAAACACTATTCTATAAACCCTAATATCAAAAGGTGAAGGAAGGGGAACTTACCTGAAGAATTAAAAACCTTCAGTGAATATTTCGGCCTAAGTATTGACAATGTAAGATTTTCGAGGGTTTTATAATGCCTTAGATAGTTTTTAGGAGAGAAATGCACTTAAATTGGGGGGAAATTAGAAAAGGTGGGTCCATGTGACGGAAATTTCATAAATTAACGTCTTTGGTAGTGTTACATTGACGGAATTGTTAACTTAGGTAGTTGTATAAGAAAAAGTTTATATTAGGTAGTTGTTTATGAAAAGTGATATATATTAGGTAATTGTTGACAATTTTGGCTATTTCTTACACTCAAACCTACATGGTTCATAAGAATAACATATATCGTCAAATGTGAAATAAAATAATAAACGGTTTTTTCACCATATACCCCTGACAAATTTTTTTTTGCACCGTATACCCTTTCAACTTTCCAAATTCACCATATACCCCTCACGTTTGAAAAAATACATCACCCTTAATGACTAACGGCGTTAAACTCCGTTAGTCATTAACCCTTAATCCCCCATCTAACCTCATTAACTAACCTCAATCTACCCCTAATCCTAACCCTAACCCTAACCCTAATACCCTAACCCTAACACCTAGCACCCCCACCCCACCCCCACCACCCCCCTTACCCCACCCACACACCACCCCCACTACACCACCACCAGCCCCCGCCCCCTTCCCCTTCCCCGGCCGCCGCAACCCCCCTCCCCCCCCGCATCGCACCGGTGCACCACCAGCCCCCTCCCTCCCCCTTTCCCCTTCCCCCGCAACCCATAACCCCCTCCCCCACCACCGATTCTTTGCGGCCCCCCACTACACCACCACCACCACCACTGCCCCCCTCCCCTTCCTTCCTCGGCCGCCGCAACCCCCTCCCCTACCCGCATCACACCGGCGCACCACCAGCGCCCCACTTTGAATTTCGAAATTAAACCCAGATTTTGAAACACCCCCTCCCCACCACCGATTCTTCACGACGAAACAAAACCCAGATTTTCGAATTTTGTTTAGGGTTCGGGGAAGGGGACGGGGGTTCACCCGGGGAAGGGGAGGGGGTTAGCGACAGCAGCAGTGGGAGGGAGTGGGGTTCACGGGGAAGGGAGGGGGTTAGCGACGACAATGGAGGGGAGGGGGTTCGCGGGGGAGAGGGGGGAGTGGGGTTCGCGGGGAAGGGGAGTGGGGTTTGCGTCGGCAGGTTCGGGAGGGGAGGGGTCAACGGGGGAAGGGGAGGGGGTGGTGGTGAGGGGGTGATGTGGCGATAGGGGTAAGGGGTGGGAGAGGGTGATTAGGGTTAGGGTTAGGTTTAGTGTATTAGATTAGGGTTGAGGTTAGGATTAAATTTTGATTTAGGTTAGTTAATTAGGGTTAGGGTAGGATTAGGGCCTAATGACTAACGGAAGTCTAACACCGTTAGTCATAAGGGCATGTCGATGTATTTTTTGAAACGTGAGGGGTATATGGTGAATTTGGAAACTTGCGAGGGTATACGGTGCCAAAAAAAAATTAGTCAGGGGTATATGGTGAAAAAACCGAATAATAAATTATGTCATTTCATCGATGTCAGTTGTTGCAATCAAACTCGTAGTTCATGTTATGGACTACACCCAAACTCATAATTCATACTGTGGGTTGCACCCGCTTTAAGATCGTGTTGTTAGTTACATCCAAGCCATAGTTGGTGTTGTTGATGCCATTTCTTTTTTTTGAGATGAAACCTTACCTAATTTTCGACGTTGACCAAGCCATTTCCAACTATGATTGTTAAGAGTAGCTCGCTTAACTTTTTTTTTTCTATTTCCACCCTTACCCCTCCTTTCCTCACACAAATATCCTACTTCCCTTTTTTTTTTCCCCACTTGTGATATCCAGTGTTTTTATAGCTTCTCTTCTTTAAATCCTCCCGAAAATTATTGCTTTTGCAATTCAAGTATCGCCCATCATAATTCAACCCAATTCGACCAAGTTAATGTATGCCTCCCTCTATAATTTCTCCTACTTTTCAGCAATTTACACATCAATGGAAATTAGGGCACTATTAGCTACCTAGAATAGCAAATTAAGTATACGAATTCTTCATTACTTTTTCAGCATAAAATCATAAACATAAATACTGATTATCAAAATTAACATGAGATTGGTAAGTTTCTCTAGGAATCCAACCTTTAGAATGACATTGTTCAAAACTAGAGTGTTTCCAGATTTCCGAGTGGAGGAGTGAGATTAGGTTTTCCTTTACAACAAACAACAAAGTATACGAATTCTACACCCCATGATAGTTGTATCACATACATCAACATTACAACGGTAAATGAACAATAACAAAGTTATAAATTCACACAAATCCCAAATTTATAAATCATAAGTCTCAAAATTAACAATTAAAAATTAAATGAAAAAGAAGTGAAAGAAATAGTAAGAATAAACAAAATGTCCAACAACAATTCCACCCCAATCAAAAGTTCAAAACCAAACTGAATCTAATCCCTCACAATCGTCCAAATTTCCCAATCCGTAAATGGTGCACACGTCCGTATGGTGAGGAAGGTGCACATCTGTATTTGGCTACCAAGCCAAATGTACATGAATAACAAGTCAAATGAACACATGTACATGAAGCCAAATGAACATTAGTACATCTCTGTTAGTATATGTTCATTGGTACAAGTCTTATGTTCATAATATAGTGCTTGATGTTCATCGTGCGCACCTCACTCACCATACGGACGTATGCGTCTACTAATTTGCACAATTTTCCCCGCAATTAAATTTTTAAAAGAAGCCCTAACCTGAGAGCACTGAAACAACTCTATCATATTCCAGTTTCACGACCGACGACCGACCAAGTCTCCGAGAGAAACTCACTATATCACTTCAACCATCGTACAATTTTTTACAGTGAATCTCTGGATTCTTGGATTGGATTGAAAATATGAAGAAACATCTACAGATTTCTGAATTGCCTGCTTCCACCAAAATTAAATTTGAGGAGGAGGAAAGTGAAGAGAATGATTCTTCAACTGACGAGGTTAGTATTTTCATGACTTACTTTTTATTTGTTCTTTGTTACATTAGATATTAAAACTTAGAAATTTGTGATGAGATTGATTTTATGTGTGTATTTAGGAGGAGGCTGCTATAAAGAATGAGCTTGCTGATGTAACCTTTGGAGAGTTGCATAAGGCACTTTCCGACGGCACCCTTGCCTTACACGGTAAGCGCGGTTCCGAAACGAAGTCTAAGCGAGCTAATAAAAACAGGTTTGGATCACTTGAATTGTTGTTATCATGTAGTAGTTAGTTTTGTTATCAATCAAATTGATTATGATATAGAATAGAATTGAGTATTGGTATCATTTTTTGAATGAAGGCCAATGGAGGTTAGTAGCAAAAAACCTGTTACTAGATTCAGAGAAGTCATTCAAGTACCTAAGAAGGTTAGTTTCTGCTTTATGATTATCCTTAAGCAGCAATTGTTTAGCTCATCGTCTCGTAAGGGATTTCGGAATTATACTGTTTGTTTATATTGATCAACCATGAATTTGCCAACTTATGATCTTGTTTTTTTGTTCTTTAATTAGATGTATTTGGTTTTGTAAACAGAAGAATCAGCTGAAGTAAACTCTATTTTTGCACCTTTTTATGTGCTATCTCTAGGGCATAAAGATAAATACTGTGAACCTTAACAAGTATTAAGGATTATGAACTACTGAATTTGGTAATTTACCATGTCTCTTGTGTGTTAAGTTGAAATTTCAGTTGTTGAATGGAATGTGATAGTGTCTCTAAGCTTCTGTGAGTTTGTGAGAATCTAGTAAGTTGTGACTTGTAATACTTATAAGGAAGTTTCTGATTAACATTGTGTTTACCCCTCTTTTAGTTTTAGTTGCAACTGTGTTGATTGATCACCAAACTTATATAATTTGATAGCTTTCTTCCATCATTTGTTGCGCTTGTGGTATTACTTTTTTACCTTTAGGCATTCAAGCTTAATTATGTAAGCTTTATTACTTATCTTTATGAGTTTAAGTCACTCTTGTAATGTGATTGAAACAGGTAGCACGTGATCCACGTTTTGAATCTCTTTGTGGCAATTTTGATGAAGAGGGGTGAGGTTTCTGTTTGATTTTGGACACTGATTTGTGGTTATGGTCTTGCATCACATTCATATAATATTCTAATAGCCCTTCGTCATTTGTTATATCTAATTTATTATCTGCGAACGTATTATCTTTTGTTCTGTGTATGCATGTTAATTCCTGGAACCTGATACCTTATTCTGTCATCTCATTGATTTAAATTGGAGCTACTACATCTGATTAAATCTGTGGATAAGGGAAGGTTAGATCTTAGAGAGATGCACTAATGCAGTGAAATCTGTGTACAGTTTATAGACGGTCGAAATAGTATGACATTATGAAATAATTCAATGACCAAACAATGAGCTGAGGCACATTTGACGCGAGTTGCACTGTTTTTTATAATTCTGGATCAATCATGAATTTCTTCACAATGCAGATTCAAGAAGAGATACAACTTCATCTATGAAGAGAATCTTCCAACTGAAAAAGAAGTATGTGTGTTGTGCTTTTGGTGTCATGCCTTATTTCAGTCACTCTTTTGCTTTCTGAGCCATTGCAATAATGTTATTGGTTCAACAGGAATTGAAGAAGTTGCTGAGGTCATCAAAAGATCCTGAAGTCATTGATGATTTAAAGAATCGCATCTCCTGGATCGTGAGTTTTTCTGTCGCAATGATTTTGTTTTATAAAGCAGCTATATTGACGTGTCAAATTTGTTGTACTTTTTGCTTGGATCATATCTCTTTCATCCTTATGATTGTCATTTTACAAGAGTGCTGTTTTTGTCGTTTTCCTTAGGACAAGCAAATGAGATCTGATTCTAATACCAAGCTCAGGCAAGCCCAAATTCTTGCTACTCAGAAAAAGAAAGTGAGGGAAGCAGTAAAGCAAGGAAAGCGTCCGTTTTATATCAAGAAATGTAATTCTTTCCATCTCTTACTCTCTGTCTTCTCCTTCTCTAGTCTCTACTCCTCCCTTCCCTTTAGAGAAACAGGCCCACCGATGATGCTGGATATGGCCATCCACGCTGCAAGAATGCACACACATGCAATTAGATACACCATGAGAGCTACTTTTTTCTTTTTAGTGTTCTGTTATTTTTCACCATTTTATGAATTCAAATACACTTGGTAAAATTTAAGTAGCCAGCTTCTAGAGCTCTGTGAGTTCATTTTACCTCATATTACCCTAGAGCCTCTTATAAAGCTCCTAATGTGGTCTTTCTTTGATTTTGGGGGTTGGGGGGGGGAGGAGGAATAGTGGTGCGGGGGAAGAGGGTGCAATCAAAGAGAGGCTTTGCCTGGCAAATTCAATTCTAAATAGAATATTAAGGATTTGCTACTTTACAACAAAGGAGAGTAAGGATTTTAGTTTTTGACATAGTTTATTAGAGAAGCAACAATAAGCACCTATGGCATTTGACAAGATTTTGTAGATGTTTAGATGTATGCAACCATATACCCTTATATAGTAAACAAGTAGAGAGACTTCAAATAATAGTGAGTTTATGGGGGGTACTGCAGTACCCTCGACGACCCATCTAAATCCGTCATTGCATTAGAGATTTGGACTATTCAAAGCTCTATATTCATCTCAAACCTCTCTTTTACCCCAAAACTCTCTCAACCAAACACCCCCAATAGCTTTTGAATCCTACATCTTTTTTTCTTGAGGAGTAAGGGGATGCTTTGAAGTAAATAGGAGAAGAAATGAGGAAATATTTTCCATGTAAATAATGAAATACTACTAATTTCACATGTCTTAGTTATTTTAGTCTAAATCCACTTCTAAGACATGCTTACTATAGATTTTAATGGAAACGACCAAGTTCATTCTCAATTCCTCCTTCCATTTTGTTACTAACGGATGCAAAACAGGTAAAAGAAAAAATACAATTTTTTTTCACAGTTTAGTAAGAGATGAACTTCTGTTGATTTTTGGGATTCCAGAATACAGAGAGGTGGCCAGGTTAAGAGTAAGGCGGTAAGGGTTACTCCCATATTACATAAACAAACTAGGCCCAAAATAGAGCCTAAACAGAAAATTTATTTAGATTCAAGGCATCCCAACACACTCCTACAAAACGATTTTCAGATAGGCACATACTAATTGAGCAATTAGTACTAATTTTTTCCAATACTTCTAGACTTTTATGTGTTACTTCAAATTAGTTATGTAGACAATCTCTACTAAAATGTTGAAGGTCTGCCACCACTATCATCACAACTTTATTACCGAGGACCAATTGTGATCATCATTGTACCCCCCCCTTACTAGACTCCAAGAAAATTCTCAATATCTTCCATAAACCCAGATAGGAAACAAAAAGAACACGTCAAAAGCCAATCATTGTAATTACGTGGTGATTATTGTTTTACTAGGAGCAATGGCAGCCTTCTTGTCTCCACCAAGCAAATATGCTAGGTGATGGCATTCTGCTCACCCAAGCTTCCCTGCATAACAGATCCCCTCAGCAGGATGGTTTTCTATCACAAATCCAATGGGGAGGGAAAACAGAGGGCCTTCCATCACTATTTGCTGTGGGAGGTGCATTTAGAAAGAACTAGTTGTAAATGTAGCTTTACTCTAACTTCAGTGCTAGAATGGTCATCTCAATTTCAATGCTTAGTTTAGATGTAAATATGTTTCAACAAAATATGTAAACATAATATCTCATAAAAATTGACAAGATAATATATGAACTTAGATTATTTAATTGGAATGGTCAGCCATGAACCTTACACTTTAAAGTTTAAAACAAGATCTTGTTCTCACCCTTTGGATGATAGACCACTTGTCATCATAGGCAACTGTCTACTTCATTGACGCACAGGTGATGGTGGCTCATAGTGTGTCTAACCTCTGTGTAAGGGCTAGCAACGAAGTGTCTCATATAGCACACTATTGCCTTTTTTCCCTGTAGAACTTTAATACTCATGTTAGACATTCGACACGAGACTATGAATCAAACTTTATGCAGTACTTTGAAGTTTACTTAGACACATCTTGAACCAGCTATTGCAAAGAGAGAATAGATATATGTACAAGGAGAAGGAAAGATAGGAAGAACCGAGGAAGTTATGTTGTATAGTTCGCAAATGAGCTTGAGATAACGCAAACAAGTCAACCTGAAATGTATGTATATACTTGTAATGTAAAAGGTACATGGCAAAGTCTTGGAATCTGAAATATGCTACACGAATGCTGTGTCCACATACCTATGTCCAAGATAGGATGAGTACCCAATAGGAGCTGTGGCCTGTGGCATGTCTGACACTTGTGATTTGTACCATCTTTGGCCACTTTTACTCATATCTAGGTAAATTTTTGCATTGCATTATAACAAGCACTCCATTAGTAATGCGGATTCGGAATATCACACATTATTTAAGAAAAGATCGATTCAACAACCAAAAGAAAGATCGATTCTTAATGTCTTTTGTACTCCAGGGCTATTTGAGTTCTAAAATACTCCTTTGAGCCGTATTAGTTGAAATGGGTATGTGTAGGACGTTTGTGGACTTGTGACTTGTCTATGATATATTGATATTGGAAGAAATGTCCACCAATTGGGATTTGGGATTGCTTTGATAGAATGGTATGGACTTCATGGCTGAGTTATTGATTCAGCTACCTGTTGAAGATCTCATGAGGATGCAGGATAGGTTGTATGCTAGCTTTTAGATATGACAATACAGATTTTCATATTTTTGCAATTAATAACTACTAATAAGGAACCTAATAAGGAGTAGTAAAGTAAACGTGTTAGAGATAATTTGTAATAAATCATAAATGTTACGAGTAGACTAGAGAAAACTGTGGAGAGGTTCCCTAAAGAACGCTTTGAAGGAGGCTATAGATAAGTGAAGTTAGAAGCATAAGTTTGGACTCAATTGAGAAATCAAACAAGAAGGATAATGAGTGGAGGTTTTGGAAGAAAAAAAAGTGCAAACAGAATATTTCAATCTAAAGTAACATTGTGAACTTTGATGTTTCAGATGAAGCTCCTATGTCTCAATTTTGACCTTCATACCAAAAAAGTCCACTGAATCTTGTCTTGTAAGGAAATAGGTTTTTGTATATGCTAAGAAAAGGAAAGTTTGGAATATTGTACGTCTGTACTACAGTTAGTAGTAGCTAGTATGAATCTTGTATAGTTGCTAGAATTGATAGTGGATGTATGCCTAAGCTAATTAGGTTAATGTTATTTTGATATGTACTATTACCTTCTATTGATTTCCTACGTAAGTGATATGTTTGCTTTGTATGTGATTGCTTTGAGTCTATTTGGACTGCCTTCATGATCTCTTCTTCAGTATTATGATGTTCTATTTAAGGCTTATAGCTTTGATAAGTTTATCTCGTAACTTATGTTCTTATAATTTATTAATCTAGTATAAAGAAACTTAATGTTATGTTATTAGATTATTGTCAATCTTTAGCAGTTGAAAGTGAATTTCTATATTCTGTTTATCCTTATAGTGAAATGAAACTTCATGTGAGGGATATAAAAGTCAATTATAGGATATAGATGATGTATCATCATTTACTTAATAATTACTTTGTAATAAGCTTATAAAAAAACTTGTTTCTATAGAATATATAGATTTTTTAAGCAAGTGATGATTAACTATCATTATTATCTTTATTAACGTTTGATGACTTGGTTGTAGTTTATAAAAAAAAAAAAATCATAAATTCATAACCCACTAAAGAAGGTTTATTTATATATAACTCTAATAAACTTTTTCTAAAGGGTATAAGGTTAGGTATGGGGTTTAGGGTCAAGGATTTAAGGTATAGGGTCAAGGGTTTAGGATATAAGAGATAGGGTGCAGGAGCACAAGATGGTGGGGGGGCAGGTGGGTTAGCTGGGCTGTTCCAAGGTGGATTTGTGGGTTGGTTCAGGTGTGCCATGTGTGGGGTGGGTTTAACTGGGTCAGTTAGCCGATGGGGTCAAGTTGGCCAGGTCATTCACAGTGGGTTTGGTTGAGTTATCAGGATGGGTGAAGGTGGGTTGTTTTGGGCAAAACACAATCTACAGCATACCACATTCCAGATTGGAATGGGTCTGTTCCCAATGTCAACCAGGCTAGCCTGGTTAGCCTGGTAGCCTTGCAGAGCAGGGTGGGTTGGCAACTGGCGTCACCTCCCCTCTCCTGGCCACCCCTGGTTTATAGATTTATATGCATTTTCTTTTATTCTGACATCCTTTCATATCTTATTAGAATTCATTAGATGCTATTTTTAAGGTTCATGCTTAAAGGAAGATAGACATGAAATGGGACTGAGAATTGTGATTGTGTCATTTTGGTATGGATTAGAGGGAAAATTTTGTGAGGGCGTAAAGCTGATGGGATAGCCTAGATTATTTAAGAAAACTATATCTATTCCATATGCTCTAAAAATTAGGACCAATTAGCCTATATGACGAGTTGGTGCCGCTTATGGATGACGAATATTCAAGATTAATTGAGGTAGCATTTAGCAATAGAGGATTCTGAGGGTTTGCCATTTGCTACTGGCATTTGGAGATGGACATAGCTGTACTTTCACATTGTTACTACGCTAAATGGCCTGTATATGGCTTAGCTCAATAGATGGTCACTCTTGTGAATTATGAGTTGAGCTTGAGTACCTGGGGGAAGTAGGCACAGCCATACTTGTGAAGTGTGAAGAAAGGTGTGGTGTTTATAGGCATTACTAATTGATACTTCATCAGAACTTACTCTTACTTCTATGGTGGGAACAATGTACTTTCTGTGAACTTCCACCACAGCCTTTTCTTTAAACCAGAAATATCCCGGAGCTCAGTTGAACTTATGAGATGAGCAGTAGACAAATCAAACTGCTGCTGTCCCAAATCAGTTTGGAGCAATATATATACACATCCTCATTCTTTATTTTCTTACTGCAGCTGAAATCCGAGAACAGATGCACATTGAGAAGTACAATAATCTCAAGGTACGTGCTCACCTTTTGTTTACTTTAAGTCTATGGCAGATAATTAGTTAATTAAGTGCATCACTCTTCAACTTATTAATTGTTTCAAATCAGGCTTCTGGTAAGCTCGATTCTTATATCGAAAAGAGGAGGAGAAGGGATGCTGCAAAGGACCACAGGTTCATGCCTTACAAGAAGCCTAACAATGACG
The DNA here is from genome assembly GCA_947646795.1 of Beta lomatogona. Taxonomy (NCBI): domain Eukaryota; kingdom Viridiplantae; phylum Streptophyta; class Magnoliopsida; order Caryophyllales; family Amaranthaceae; genus Beta; species Beta lomatogona. The sequence continues at coordinate 1,961,118 of CANSNZ010001191.1, read as the reverse complement.
AGTAAACTATACAACTGTCTCTGCATGCTTGAAAGCTTCACATAGCTTCGTCCATTATAAAGAATATTAGAATGAGATCCAAATTTTGTCTCGCATACATCATAGCTCTTTGTTAAATCATACTATTCGAAGTGTCAGACTTGTTAGAAGTATCTGACATGGATAGGGCCATAGGGGATATTTTTTCCCTATTTTGTGCATCATATTCAATCTGATTATGTTGTCTGGATACTTGTCAGCAGTTGATATGAACTTTATTCTGTAGGATATAATTTGTCATAAAAAATTTTGATCGGGAGAAATTAACTTGTAATGTGCAGTCTCTTCTCAGCGTGATAGTCTTGACATTACTGTTGTTTTAGCCTCACTTTTCTTATACAGTGTACTGGTGCTTAAAGACGCATCCTAGCAGCAACTTCTTTGTAAGTCTTCAAATATGCCTTTATATGCCTTTGTCGATTTGATAAAGTAGTTCTTGGTGTAGTTGATAAGGGTTTGAGGTTACAAGTTTGATCTCTACCAGTTGCGGTCATTTGGGGTGGGAACTTCCCTTGTGACCTTGTCCCCTTGCAAAGATGGACCAGAGTTTCCTGCTAGAGGTCTTTTTTTTTTTTTTTTTTTTTTTTTTTTTTGGCAATAAGTAAACACATACAAACCAACACAAATCCGAAACAAAAGACAACCATACAACACCTGGACCTTAACTAACCCTAGAAACTAGTAAGGCCTCAGGACACTTGACACTGTCATTATTCTGACAAACTACAACATTATTACATGATACACATGGACTTACAAGACACTCCTTTACCTTACTACTAACCGACACATTACTAACATCTAATTGACCAGTAACATTAGACTTTAGACTAGGACCTGACACCCTACCAACATCGAACTTATTGAGAGCATCACAAGATCTTGTAGCAGGTTTTTTCCTTGAGCGTTGGGTCAAATCCTCACATGAACCCGCTTTTCTCTTCATTCCAGCACGTAACCTGCCAATGATATCAAACTTAGGAAGGAAATAGGAACTTCGTTGACGACAATTCTTTAGGGTTCTCCTAGACTGCCCAAATCGCGGTGGTTGGGCTTTCCTCCGCTTAGCCTGCCTTGTAGTTTTCTTACGGGGTAATGAAATACATCCATTATATGGAAGATTGTGTGAAACATCTGATCTCGTCACTTGGGGCTTAGTATCTGCTATCTCCTTTTCAACATCATCCTTGGACGTGGCCTCCGAACCTTCTATTATTAGGTCTTCACATTCATGGTAAGCTGAGTCGGGATTAATAACCTCGTCTCCTCCAATATTACAACTATGCTCGTTCACAAAACCAGAAACCTGTTGCTGCAACATCCCACATGGCATTGTGGTCTTCCTATTAGTGCCTTCTCTTGTGACTTGAGCAACTCGAACTATCATATATGCCCCTAATTTTGGATTATACATTTGCACTGATTTCCCCTGCCTCAATGCTTTTGGACAATTTCAAGGAGGAGCCGGGCCTTCTTCCATTAAGAAACCGATATTTAAGCTCCGCCTGATTTGATTTTACAATTTCGAAATCGCTCGCACTCTCACTTGCACACGCCTTTTCAATATCTTTCTCTGCACATACAATTTGATCCTTCCCTTCATCTTCATGCATCACTTTTATGACTAGGGATGGCAATGGATCGGAGGTGGATCGGGTGGAGCATTATCCGCCCCATCACCCGCGACCCAAAACTCCATCCACACCATCCATCACCCGCGAAAAATTCCATCCATATCCGCTCCACCCATCATCCGCGGGTGGGGCGGGTGGAGCGGGTGGGAAACGGGTGACACTAAAAAAAATTAAATTGTAGATTTAACAATTTTTTTAAAAAAATAATATTGAAAACTTAAGCAACTGCCAACTGTATAAGTTTTTTTTTATTACATTAAATGGTAAGTGGCAGTAAAAATTTTAAAACAATTTTTTTTATATTACATATACATACATACATATATATATATATAAACGAGTGGATGGATGGATCGGGTGATGGGTCAAAAAAAGTCATCCACATCCGACCCGATCCATCACCCGATCCATCCATCACCCGCCAGTCATCCGCTCCATCGCGGGTTTTCACCCATTTATTCGGGGCGGGTGGATGGATAATCCACTCACCCATGGGTAATTGCCATCCCTATTTATGACATCACTTTCTACCCTCTCTGTCACTTTCAAAGAACACTCTCCTTCTTCCTGATGTTTCTCCGTCATCTGTTTCCTTGGTGGCAACGGCTCCAGCCCCAAACCAATTGGATGATCCTTCGGCTTGACAAATGAATTCTTAACTTCACTTAAATTCTTTGCAATCTCTTTATTTGATGGTTCAATTTCAGAGGCTTGCAACAAATCCTGATACGCTAAATCACACCTTCCTATCCCAACCGCTGCTTTGGCTCTTCTAAACAAGGCTTTGACATTACTGGGGTCAAAGCTTAAAACAACAGAGCAAAGAAGACCAACTTGATCAAACTCATTTTTCTTCATTAAACATGCAGCTAAATTCAACAAGATGCAGGTAGATAATTCACAAAACCTTCTAACATCTTCCTCCTCCAAAACTATTAGGCCAAGCACCACACCAGCAAAACCATAACACTCTAATGCATCATCAATATCCCCATGACTGAAAAAGGAATTACCTTCTTCCTTCCATGACTTAACAAGATCCAATGAAGCCTTGGGACTATCTAACTTAGAAACATAATTCAGGAACTCGTTATCATCTGAGTCAAATCTACATTCCTTATTAAGAAGCTCATGAAGCTCTGCCTTCAACCTCTCACAAACCTCCAATGAAAACATGCTTAAAGGACTTAATGATCAACCAGACATGAAAATAAGAAACTAATTCACAACACCTAATTAGGACAATCTTAATCACTACTCTTTAATTTACTGACAAAGCATACTATTAGGCAACACTAGTTACGGCAACGACCTGCAAAAATAACTGCAAATATAGAAAGAACACACCTGAGATCGGAGACAAAAAACCAAACTCCAAAGCAAGACGCCTGCGCTTGCACTAAGACTGGGTAATCAACTCCGATGCGAGCAGAAACCCTCACCGTAGTGACTCGAAGAACCCAGCAAAAAAAAACCTAAGAAAAAAGGAGAAAAAGACGCATGAAATTGGACCGACGATGAAACAGAACACACAATCCCCAACTGAAAATGCTCACCGGGAACCAGAGAGCAGAAGCGGTCGCCGGCGGGCTAAACGGTGATATTGAGCAGCGAGTTACGAGGAGTCTCCAGAAAGTTCGCAGAGAGAGAAAAACGATAGAGACAGCGTTTTCAGACTTCTTCACATTTACACGTGGTCCTTCTTGCGAGAGGTTTGAGTTTAGTGGTTCAAATAAAGGATATGTAATGCTTCTCATATGACCTCGGGAAATGTAGTTTTTTTTGTCTAGTTTGTTTAAAACCAAAGATCCAGATATCAAGATTTGAGGTAATTGCTAAAAGAATCTGCCAAGACCGGGGCTTAAACTTATCAACGGGGCAGAAGCAATTGTATTGATTCTTCATCTACAGTTGCCTGAGCAATTTTAATAGGTAACCTAAACAATTGTAGTAAGTAGTAACACTATTGATTTGAGCTAGGAACAAAGATAAAACGGTTTTTTCACCATATACCCCCGACAAATTGGAAAATTCACCATATACCCTTAATGTTTTAGAAATTCACCATATACCCCTGAGTTTTCAAAACTGTGCACCATGTACCCTTTTTGCTAACGGATGTTAACTCGCCGTTAGTTTTATTTACGATTTTGCCACCATTATCCCCTAACTCTAACTTTAACCCTAATCTAAATCCTAACCCTAAAATCTAAACCCTAATCCTTAACCCTAAGCCCACTTCTCCCCCCAAACCATATGCCCAGCCCCCCACTCCCTCCCCTCCCCCTCCAAACCCCCCTCCCCTACCCTCCAAGCCCCCCTCCCTACCCCTGTTGCGGCCCCACCCCCCCCCCCCCCCCCGTCATGCCCCACCCTTCCCCGGTCGCAGCCCCCATCCCCTCCCCTCCCCCCCCCCCCGCAGCCCCCCTCCCCCCCCCCCCCAGTCCACGGCCCGCCCCTCCCCCATGCCGGCCAGGACCACCATTCGAACCAACCCACGCTCCTCTCGTAAGTGCTCTCTCGCTCTCTCCACCATTCGAACCACCATCTCCACCATTCGAAATCGAGCCACCTTAAAAGTCAAGCCACCCTAGATTTCGACCCTAATTCATTTAGGCGGAGGGGTTTTCGAATTCTACGGGGGGGGTGGGGGTGAATTTCGAATTCTAACAAGATTCAACGGGGGAAGGGGAAGGGGGAAATCGACGGAGAGGGGGTGGGGGTGGGGGGTGAGGGGGAGTGAGGAGGGGGGAGGGAACAACGACGGGGAAGGGGGAGGGGATGGGAGGGGAGCGATGACGAGGGAAGGGGAGGGGGGTGAGGGGGGAGTCGACTGGGGAAGGGGAGGAGGGCGTGGGGATGGGCGGCGGCGGTGGAGGGGTGGGGGTGGGGAGGGGGAGGGGAGTAGCGACGGGGAAGGGGATGGGTGGGGAGGGGGGAGTCGACGGGGAAGGGGGGATGGCGGTGGGGATGGGCGGCGGTGGAGGGGGGTGAGGGAGGGGGAGGGGGCTGCGGTGGTGGAGTGGAGGGGAGGGGGAGGGGGGGGTGGTGGGTGGGTGGGTTAGGGTTTGGGGGAGGGGGAGGATGGGTTAGGGTTTGGGTAGGGTTAGAATTAGGGTTAGGATTAGGATTAGAATTAGGGATTAGGGGTTAATGATGGCAATATTGTAAATAACATTAACGGTAACCTAACGTCCGTTAGAAAAATGGTGTTTGGTGAACATTTTCGGAAACTTAGGGGTATATGGTGAATTTTTGAAACATTGAGGGTATATGGTGAATTTCTTGATTTGTCAGAGGTATATGGTGAAATAACCGAAGATGAAATAGACGGGTGGAAAGTTCACTTCACGGTAACTTATTCTCATACAGCTTGTTTTCGATTCGGATGGAATAAAATTAATCGATGCAGTAATTTATGGAATTGAATAAGATCCGTTAGCCGGTAACGTCACTGAAGTTTTCAACCAAATAATTCATAGCAATTATGAATATTGCTAGGTAAAGTCACAAGTCACAACACAACATTAGTTTATGATTGATGAAGTTAGCTCAATAAAATAATAAACTAACTTATTGGATTAGTCCATGGAGTTAATAAGTCAATATGCTGATAGACAAGCGTCAACAACATCAATTTATGAAGTCAACTTTAATAGTCAATACTTCAACTTATGAAGTCAACTTAATATCATAAAAGTCTCGCACCTCATGAATTATGAGTTAACACTAATTACATAACTTGGATTAATAATGGCAACTTGGAAAACTTCGTATTTTATCATATGAGGTTTCTACTCTCTAGTAGAAAGGTAGATCTTATAACTATGGTTAACGCTATCAATCTTTTCGAGCAATGGGGTGTTATAGGATTAATGTACTTGGCTGAGTATGCTCATTGTTGACCATATGAAATGTCATACATCAAGCAATAATTATGTGAAAAATCCCCTCCTGTAGCTTCTTGAACAAAGAAGTTTATACGAGATGGTCTGCAATCATATAAAATTATTACCATAAGTCATATAGATAGGTCTCAACATATCATTATATTGAAATATGTAAGCTAGTTTGCTAATTTAAAATTAATTAAGTTTCAAAATAATATTCAAAAACTCAAATCTCATTGTTGTAAAATATTTCTTTTCTCTCAACCTTAAGTAATAAAATGCAATTTAGTGCTACCATTTTTGCCTCTTTTGCTCCGCCAATATATGATCTTATTTTCTTTAAAATTCGGCTAATTGACTATTAATCCATTACCCGTTAAAATCTAATGCGTGCAATTTATTGAATAAGATTAATTGTGATTCTCTGCAAAAGTATATGAAATACGTAAATTGGAAAATTATGTTTCTTATGTTTTACAATATTTGCTACCAAACACTTTGGCATGCAATTTTGGAAAGATGATACGTGAGGCAAGCAAAAAAAAAATAGATTAAAACAATTTAGACATTTTTAACCCAATTGCTACTCTTAACGATGTTTTAATTATTTTAATTAATTTACTCATTTTCCTAAAAGCCTGTGTATATAAAATTGGTTGCAAGTATTATGAAAAGGAAGTATATGATAACCTCATATATAAAGTCGTTTGCAAAACGACTCCAACTTATTAGAAATTCATCCCAAAATTAATATTGAAGCGGCATAAAGTGAGGAAGGAAGGAAGGAATGACTTCTTATTGAACTCTTATATTCATTATCACAAATGACAATTTTGATTCACATATTAATTTGATTAGGAGTTAGTCTTGTGTGGACCTGGTTCACACTAATATTAGTGTGGATTAAAACCATTAATATGACATAGTGATCCTTTTTTTTCTTCATATAGTCACCTATTACAGACTAATGTAAGACAGCGTGACTGTAAGAAAGACGGTCACTAAGTTAAATAGACACCCCTTACAATCTATAACTACTCCTCTCTTATATCTATTATTTTTAACATAGTGACCCTTTTTTTCATAAATCACAAGTATGAGCATTAGGTCCACACTAAATTTAGTGTCGACCAGATCCATATAAGCTTTTTACTTCGACTAGAAGGAATTGAGTTCTACTAACGAGTAATAACGTGAATATAGTTGGGTCGCATATGAAGTTCGATAAGTGCTACACAAATTTTACTAATTATCTTTCTGACACATAGGATGTGTTCGGCACAAGATTTCTAAGTAGCTTTTAGTGTCTTGACTAGGCCAAAACACTAATTAAAAAAATAGTAGTGTTTGGTAAGTTAGTGGTGTAAGTAGCTTTTAGTGGTATAAGTAGTGTTTTAGTAGTGTTTGTAACAAGCTACAATTTGTAGCTTTTGGGGTAGCTTTTAGTGGTGCATAAATTATATATTAAAGTTATGTTTGAGTTTTTAATTAATTATTTGTAAACAACTACTTTGACAGCTTCTTTTACCGAACATCAATATCTTATGCCGCTACTTGGACAGCTAACAGCTTACAGCTACACACCAACCATTAATAGCGACCAGCACAGCTAACAGCTAAAAGCTACTACCACAACTATTGTTGCCGAACACGCCCTTAGGCTTCATTAGTTTTGAGGAAAGCGTTTTCTCAGAAAATAATTTTCCTATTTTCCTTTGTTTGGTTGGATAAGAGATTCAAAATAGAAAACTAAGGTAGAAAAGAGTTGGGGTTACTAAATCCAGCCCCACTTTACTAAACGCAGCCCCACTTTACTAAACGCAGTCCTCCATACCCTTATTTTCATACTTTCACTAAAAAAAGTTCTCTCAATAAAACAATATTATCTTTTCATCCTCCAATACTTAGATAAACATAAATTGCAAGAGATTATTTGACTAAAATTAAATTGATCTTCAAAGGACGATGATTTTGACCAACATGAACTTGAATCGGATGTAAGTTACTCGATTTTCTCTCTCAAAAATATACCAGTTCGTGCAATATTAATGAAATTGTTGACACTATATCATGCAATACACAAGAAACACTGTATACTATTTCGTGCAAATTGAACGAAACAAGATAAACAATTTCGTGCAATTTGTGTGAAATAGTATACGCTGTTTCATGTAAATTGAACGAAATAGTCAAAAATCTGCAATGTAATTTGCAGACTATAAGAAATTTGAAATGTATAAAAAATCTAACAATTTATCAATTTGACAACAATTTCATAATGATTGAAGAGAATATGGGAGGAAATCGGGTAAAAGAATATGTATACCCCTTATGATTGCTGAAAAAAAGGGGATTTAGCAGGCTACGACTTATATCAACAAGCTAAATGCATCTTTCTTTTCGGAAGTTCTTTTGCTAAGTTACTCCAAAGGCAAAATGTGCGGAAGAACTTGGCTTGGTTATTTAGGACCTCAAGTGGAGGTGTATGTAATACCCCTCATGATTGCTTTAGAAGAGATTTAGCAGGCTATTTACACCAATAAGATTCATCTTTCTTTTAGGGAGATCATTTCTAAAATTACTCCAAAATTAAGTGTGCTTGGCTAGGAGGACAAAATGCGCCGGAAGAGGTAGTAAGGTTGCATTTAGCATCCATGAAACAGTTTTTGAGCTCTTTGTATTTTCCTCCAAATTTCATTTTTCCCTTCGTAGCTTAATAATTTTCCATTAAAACAAAGAAAGGAAAAATAATATTCATTTACATTTTCCATAAAAGACCATTTTCCTTGCAATACATTTTTCATCAAACCAAACGTACTAAACTCTTGTTAGCTTCACTTTAAAACCAAGGTGTCATGGTATGAAATTTATATGATTTTGTGTGATCTAATCTGATAAAGGCTCAGCTGAATCATCACAGTGTGGTAAGTATGATTTAAACTTAGTGGTTTCTGCAAAAATAAGACATCTAGTTTGCTTTTAACATCTTTTGATCTGGCATGCAACTATTTTGTCGAGCTTGAATTGAATTCGACAAGAACAAGTAACAAGTTCCTCATATAAGTAACATAAATGTTTTTTTTCCCAATATTCTATGGGCATGTTCGGGAACAATTTTAGTTGTTAGAGGATTAACTAAGGCTTTTTTATTCCTAAAGTAGGCTTGACTAAGTTTATCTTTTGAAGTGAAAAGGTAGGCCATATTATTAAGAAATATCGTTCGAAGAGTCCTAAACAATTAAGTCGGAGATCCACGAGGGACCACCTTCAAGCCAAACTTCATCGGCTCATCACAATAACTAGAAGGAGCCCATTTAGCAAGACGATGAGTTATTCCGTTACATTCACGACAACAAAAAGAGAAGTTAATACTATCAAACAGGGGCGAAGCCAGACTTGGGCAGGGGCAGGGGCAGGGGCCAAGCAATGTTAAATATATTATAATGACATGTATATTGTATAGTACCTCTGCAATTGAAGGGAAGAGCAAAGTTTTTATTAGACAAAATTTCATACTAATTTTCACATTTTCTCGCTCTTCAATTATTTTGGTATTTTTATGTTGGTTCATGAACAACCATAATTATGAAGCCTTTTTCTGAAAAATTGCAAGCTGAATCAAAATTATGTATAGAAATAAATGATAGTAGGAGGAGAAGAGAAAACTGAAATTGTGAATACAGTATAGCAAAATAGGTGTCTATTTATAAATTATGAATTTTGGTATTTTTTTTTTTTGAATTTTAGTTTTTGAAATATTTACGTTAAAAAAATTACAACATTAATAAAAACAAAAGCAATGGGAATGAAACAAGTGGCGTGTTGTCACTAGGCACGTTTATAATTCCGACGTGCGTCAGAGGAGTTCTACTCTCTTTTTTCCTTGTGCAGCGTGAGAGATGGTGAGTTGGTGACACATTGTGAGGGGCCAGTGGGCCACTTTACTAGCAATTTTAAATTTTTTGGGCCCTTTATGTATTTCATAGGTATTGTTGGGCTTATCGGAGGGGCCATGGCCCTCTTAGGCCCCTCTATTGCTTCATCTCTACTATCAAACTCAGAACTCAAGTGGCGCACTCCTCCAACATTGTTTGTATATAACCTCGTCTCTAGCAGGAATTTTGAATGGAACGAACAATCGACTGGGCGTTTTCACCTCCACACTAGACCATCCCTGCTCCTTCGCCACTCCAACTGCCCATAGCACAACAGCAACTTCAGCGTGTTCCACCTTTGCAACAAGGTACGAGCCAAGGCACGGATCACCACCCCTTTATCATTCCGATCCACCAAACACATTCCAACTCTAGGGCACTAGAAGCTAAGGAAGCTCCGAAAGGAGTTCATCGACAACACCAAAGAAAACTGATACCGAATCAGAAGTCAAAGAGTTAGCCAAGAACGTTGCATCTACAATAAGCTTAATCATACCAGTGGGGGGAGGGCACCACCGTGCCTTATCATGGGTTCCACCAGGCCCTTTCTTCACACTGAACTTCCTATAATTGTTAAGAAGATCGCGAGCCCGAACCCACGCTAGATCAGGCAAGCAGAGTTCTTGTCGGAGAACTAGAACATTCCGGCAGTGCCATAGTTGCCACCATGTTAAAATCCCGATCCGAATCTTACGATCCTACGATTCTACGATTCGGAAGGACCTCACCGATCCCGATCCTACGTAGGATCTTAATTTTGTAGGATCTTTCAATCCTATACCCAACCACAAAAAATCACATGGTAGGATCTTAATACGATTCTACGATCTACGACTCTACGATCCAATCCTATCGTAAAAAAATCATAAAGTAATTTCACATATTATATTTGTCCTATTAGATTTTCGTGGCATGTTACTTCAATATTATAGTATTGAAAAACTATCGTCATTTGCTAATGAAATAAGTCATTATTAACATTAGCATAATTATCTCTATTTTACCGAATTGCAGGATCTTACGATACTACGATCCGATTCCACCTATTCGATCCTACCAACCCCTACGATCAAAAGTAGGATCCCGAGATAACATTAGTTGCCACACTGTCATCGGAAACTCCTCTTGTGTATCTTTCGGATAAGTTAAAAGTCTATTAATGGTGAAAAATAGTATCTGGTAATGTAGTTTTTTTCTTCAATGAGACAATGTTTTGGAAAAGATAAAAAAAATAGATTTTAAAGTTTATCTTTTTTAAAAAAAAGAATTCAGACAATATCTGCTTTTACCAAACACTTATTATTTCAATAATCGTTCTGACAACTAACCTAAAACCTCTAACAATAAATTAATAACATTTAAAAACTAATACAGTTAATAGTTAATAGTTAACAGTTAACGGCTAACAACTACATCGACAACTAAAAGCTACCACATCAACTATAAAAATCAAAAAAAGGAAAAACCCTATTTGACCACGTGTGTATATCCCTTGAATGCAGCCGAAGAAAGTTTTAATCATCCCAAACTTTTCAGCGTTCCCGGGAAAGTCGGAAACTATATATAAATCCACTCTTCAACACTTCACTCTCTCTCCTCTCTTTCTTTCTCTCCTTATCTGCAAATGCAGAGAAATGTTGAAGGCCGCCATTTTCGTCGCTCTTTTTGCTTAATAGTGGGGTGAGAATTCTGCTTCACTTTACCCATTTTCCCCTTTTTTGTTGTCTTTTTTTTTTCTCCTTTTTTTTTTTTTGGGTGTAACTCTTGCTCTAAAATTCTGCTGACTTTTTTTTTACTTATATTTTGTTGTTATACTTAATATTTCTGCTTGAAAAACCCAAATCCACAATTGCTTTTTTTCTTCTTGTGTAGCGCATATGCTGATGAATTTTGGGTTTTCTTGTTATGTTATTCGAAATCTTGTTTTTTTTGTTTTTTGTGTCATCGTAAAGCATGGTGATCTCTACATTATGTTGTTAATGGTTTTTCTTTTTTTTCGTTTCTTTTCTGGCAAATGTTCAACATAATTTTCCTCGATTCAAGGAGACAAATGAGGGATATGGAAAACTGAATTTTCTTTTGAAAATAAAATTTCATTTATGGAGTTTTCTGTCTGTTTGGTCGTTTTCTTTGGATACAGTTATACTTTTTCTTTTAGGGTACGAATTTAAGAAACTATTTATGGTTTTTTTTTTTGTGTCAATTTGACAATTCACTTGAAATGTGCTTGTGACATCAAGGCAAATTCCGACTTTCAGTCCAGTGAATAGTGTAGTAGTTAGGGATACTAATCGAGCGAGTTGATCACGAGCAGAGGCTTGCTCGACTCGTGCTAGCTAAGTTTGAGTCGAGTCAATTTGCTCACGAACAGCTCGTTTGAAGTTTCGTTACACCTTGAATTCTAGGCATTTGATTATCATATCTTATTTTCTTTACAATTTTTTCCTTTTATACTACTCCCTCCGTCCCAAAATATAGTTCTCATTTCCCTTTTTTCATGGTAATTTATGCAAGTAGAATCTAAGAGGGATAATAAAGATTTTTTGTTTATTTAAATAAATGTTGTATGGGAAAAGATGATTTTAGGAGAGAGAAAGGAGAATAATTGGTGAAAGAGCATTAATTGTAACACTTGGGTTGAATAAACAAAGCAAAAAACAAAATTCAAGAAGCAAATAAATGATGAGACAAATTACGGAAAAATGTGGAACTAGATATGGAAATGGGAACTATATTTTGGGACACCCAAAATGGAAATGGGAACTGCATTTTGGGACGGAGGGTGTATATCAATTTGTTTTTAATGAGTTTTGTATTTCTTTATTTCAAAGAGAAATTAATTGAAAACAATTGAGTTGTGTGCAAGGTTCGAGCTCAATCGAGGGAGCTCGAGCTAACTCGAGTCGGGCTTTGACCGAGTCGAGTTCGAGCTGCTCGCGAGCTACTCAACTCAATTAGCACCCGTAGTAGTAGTTCTTATTATGTCTGTGGATTTCAACAAGTTTAGTTAGTTAAAGTTTTGGGAGGCGGTACTCAAGATCTGGGATGAAATTCCGTGTACATCATTTGCCTTTGTAACTCTCTCTATACCAAAAAAAAAAAAAAAAAAAAAAGAACTACCATGTCTAAAGAATGCCAATATGGTAATCAAGAGGTCGATTGAACGGTCGATGGTTCAATTAAGAAGGTATTTTGTGCATTTGAACACTTCAAGAAAGAGAATAGTAATTTTGCATTGATATATTATGATGATTAGTAGTAATGCATTTGTTATTTTTTATGGTATTTGATATAGAATAAGATAGTTTGATTGAATAGAAAGATATAACAAAGAATCGTGGAAGTGAATAAGTTATTTACAAGGATCCAATAAAAGAACAAGAGAAACAATGTGACCAATAATTTCTCACTGTGATGATATTGGACACTTAATTTTGACCTCCATTGAATGAGTACAAGGGTGTATGCTAGGAGATGAAGATATGTGCAACTTTTCTTTATTCCTTATGACATCTTAGTCCTGACATTGGTGGGTGTTGGCGTGTTGCTATGATTTATTTTGTCTTAAATCAAGCTTCTATTTTTTCATTTCATCTATTTTTACTTAAAACTAAGCTTGTAGCTCTATGGAAAAAAGTGTTGCTACATATAGTTTATGCGTATTGAATTACTCTGTAAGTTTATATGGGCTTTATTTTCCTTTTTTTTCTGAGAAAACTGTATCCTAGCAAAAAATTCTATATTTTTGGTGGCATTTCTTATGTTCTTCCTTCCTTTTTGACTCTGAAATATCCATGTCATAGGCTAAAGTTACTACTAGAGACTAGTATTGCTTAATTATATTTTGTACTCAAGTCAAGTACTTGGAAGCATATTCTGGCATGCTTTAGCTCTACTGATATTACATTACATAAGCCTTCGGTTTGATCATTAAGTGCACCCATAACAATATGTTTTTTGTCTATCATTCTCATAATATAGCGTTGGTCATTTTGTTCGGTCTTAGAGGCCTAATTGGATAATGGGTTCTAATCAGCAAGATCAGAACCAGATGTCATCTGAGGAGCTCGACCAATTTCTGAACTCTATTATCTCATACCAAGAAGGTTATTACCTCTATGGAGGCTCCTCTATGGGGGATGCTTCAATTGACTTGCTCCATTCGGCTGCTCAGATGCCACATCAAGATACACTGGTTATACCTGGAAATATGGACATTAATCGTCAGAGTACAACAACAAACACAAGAACAAGTATTGAAGAAAGCCCTTTGATCACTGATGCCAATTCTTCATTAGCTAAGGTTTCATGTCTGCGAAGTAATGGCAATGACCGCACAGAGTTAATTGCATCAAACAGTGGAAGAATTTCAGGTACTTCAAGTGGAAACTATTTACCGGCTCAACAGCAGATCCTCCAAGCAGGACAAACTTACCCAGGTCGGTATGCAAAACAAGCAGACGAGCTTTCCAATAATTTCAATCCTCAATTGGTTGTACCAGCATATCAGGCATCTGTTCCTCCTTCGATGAATAAGAAACCCAGATTAGAGATGAAGCCGGACAATACCCTGAACGCTCATTCTCTGCAGCAGCAATCAACTAGTCAGGTCCCTTTGCAGTTACATCAGAAGCTATCATCTAGTCAGGTCCCAGTGCATTTGCAACAGCAGCTATCACCTAGTCAGGTCCCTATGCAGTTGCATCAGCAGATATCACCTAGTCAGGTCCCTATGCAGTTGCAAAGTTATAATCCTGTGGTAGATTCTAGGATGTTTCAGCAACCTTTAATACAAAATCAGCAGCATAATCAAATACCTCTGCCAAATTCCTCCTCCCGTAGGCATCTAGTGCAGCGATTGCCTCAGCAGCAAATGCCCAGAGATGTCCAGAACCAGGTGGCTGATATAACTAATCAAAGGAAGAAAGCAAGCATCTGTGTACTCCGGCTGATGCAATATATGAGACATCAAAGGCGTAGACCACCTGTAAGTTATCTACCATTGAGCATAATATTTTTTTTCCATGTTATTTGAAGTACTAAAAACTCGCATTCTGTATGAAATTTTACCTTGACTTACACAATTGTATTTCAATTTTAACGTATCAGAAATTTAGTCCCCTGCTTTTGCATTTTGATTCCCTTTTCTCATTTGCGAATTGTAGGACAATAACATCAACTATTGGAGAAATTTTGTTGGGTTGTATTACTCTCCTTTTGCTAAGAAAAGGTGGTGCTTTTCCACGACTCCTAATGAGGGTTATCAAGACTTTGGGATTGATTCTTGGAAGTGTGAACTCTGCGGATCAAATTCAGGGAAAGGATTTGGTAAGCATTTTGTAGTTTGGACTTTCGATTGTCAACCAATCTTAGAGGCCCGGTACATTTTCATCTTCTGTATAATCAGCAGCAGAAAATTCATAAATTTTATACTAGTATGTTAAAGTGTATTTGTATTCATTGTATCCTTAGATACTTGGTGATTTCATGCATCTCCTTTACTATTTATCATTTTAACTTTGGCAGAGATCTATTATGAAGCTCTTCCAAGAATGCACCAGATTTACTTCAATAGTGCCGTCATCGATGAACTTTTATACTTAGAAGCACCTGATGAAGTAGAGCTGCCATCAGGATTTATGATGTTGACTTTTGAAAAAGCAGTAGTAGATAGCGTCTACAAGCATTTTCGCGTTGTCCATGAAGGAAAACTTTGCATTTTTTTTACTCCAGAGTTAAAGGTAAATCAATTTTTAGTTATCCTGCTGATAGCTTCATCTTTGCATTAGCCAAAGGGATTTTCTGTCCAGCGAACTACATGCACTCGTTTTTTTGTTTTGTTTTCATGATAGATAATATCTTGGGAGTTCTGTATACAATCTCATGAGGATCTTGTGTCACGCAGATTCGTTGCAACTCAGGTATAAACACTTTTGTTCTTCATGCAGAACACATTAGCTCCAAAAAATATTCCTCATCATGTTTTAACATTTGTATAATGGGGGCTTTCATCAGCAATTTTGGCAATGGAATCTCTTGTATCTTCTTTAATTTCAGATTTTGTGTCTTGAATTAGAATCGTGTTAGTTAACTAGTTAGCTTGCTTGGAGATTGATTAGAGTTTACGCATCAACCCTGCCCTTTCCTATATTCATGTGGCATGTAATGACTTCTATTACAGGATTCTAATATGATGGTACCTACTTATATGCTACATGGCACAAATTCACCACAAACTTCTTGTTTGGAGTTTTATTTTTCAGGAATATTGCATACAAAGAAGCAACTTGGTTTGTTGTTTCTCATTGAGAAATTGTTGGCTCTCATTCATAAATTCCATTGATATTACGTATATATTTGAGAAAATTTTGCAGGTCAATAAATTGGTGAAGAGTGCTGCAAAATGCCTAAGCAAAACCAAACTAAAAGAAAGTGAGGGATTTCCAGCACAGGATTTGCTATCAGATTTCCATAGGTAAAAACATACTAGACTCTTGGCTGGTTTTTCGGCTTGTTTCCTTGTCTCTTGGATCACAGAACCGGGTGGTTCCTTTGCTTACATGGGGCAAATATTGATGCTATTAGTTTGCTTATCTAATACTATTATTGTTGATTACAACTACTCATGCAGTTATCCATAATGTAAATAAAGATGAGAGTGATTATTGATTTCCTAATATGTATTCCAGATGTATTATTAACACACTTTGAGTTTGAGGATTT
Source organism: Beta lomatogona (assembly GCA_947646795.1). Lineage (NCBI taxonomy): Eukaryota > Viridiplantae > Streptophyta > Magnoliopsida > Caryophyllales > Amaranthaceae > Beta > Beta lomatogona. The sequence goes on along the minus strand of CANSNZ010001191.1, from coordinate 1,944,897 downwards.
CATGTGCATTCCCAAACTCCATATCAATAAGAATTTTGAGAGCTACTTTTGAGTTATAAAGAGGTCACAGAGTAGGCTCATTTGTGGCTACTGCATGGTTGTGAAATGGTGTGTATTTTAAAGTCGCAACTTCTGATTTTCAAGTCCTATTACTTCTGAAAGACTTTCGTCGTTCAAGTGACTTAGTAATGCCCTCATTGATGATGGTCTTTATTCTTACAGGATAGTGGCTGAGGGGAAAAACCTAACAGAAAACTTGAAATTACCTCCGATTGATGACTTGAGCTTTCCCAAACAATTTGTCCGATGCGTGCAGGTATGCTTCTTAGCTTTTACACTATACGTCTATTCCATTCTCTTAATACTACTATACTAATTATGATCTTTTGTATGAAATTCTTATTCAGCAATACTCATGATATATGCTTTAATTTGCAGATGGTTGAGGTCCTGAATAGCATGAAAGATCTGATGGCTGACAACCAAACCAACCATTCAAGTCCAATAGGTAGCTTGCATGTTTTGAGATGTTATTCTAATCGATCGATGATCTTTTTAAATGAAACAAATTCTGCCACTCACATAGGAAGTGTGTTTTAACCATGCAGAGACCATGAAAAGATATCATCAACAAGATGCCAATGAAAAAGTTAAGAAACAAAAGCGCAGAGCACAGATGCAGCAAACACCAAATGCTGATAGAAGTAACTTTCAGGTGGATAGATATATGACTCAAACATCAGATGCTAAAGAACAACAGGTGATGTTTAACCCCTCGAATTATCACCAAAACTTGATGATGGAGGAGCAAAGGATATCCTTAGACTCAAATCAATGCTCTCATGACAAACTACCATTTTCCCCTATGCCATATCATCACTTCAACTTATCAGAAAATAGCTTGTTAGGTCCATCCTCAACCTATTACGAAAACTCGATGATGGAAGAGCAAAGGATTTGCTTAGACTCGAATCATAGCTCTCATGACAAACCATTTTCCTCAATGCCATATCAGCATTTAAGCTCATCAGAAAATAGCTTTTTAGGTCCATCCTCTGCTCTGAAAGACCTCATTCTTAAGCGTCAGATAAATGATATTCTGATGTCAATGCATGCTAAAAGAATCCAAGGAAATTGTAGCGATGATGGGGGAGTTGTGTATGACCCTATTGAAGATGAAGAGCTTGATACTATTGTCGAGGAAGAAGCAAGCACATCGAATAGATTGGGTGGTATGTTAGACAAGGGTAAAAGGTGTAACTACTCATCTAGCAGCAACTCAACTCCTAGGATAATCTTCACTGATAACTGTATGTTGAAGAAAGATACAGTTTCCGATGACGACACCACCTCAGCTCCTAGTCACCAACAGGTTGAGGAACATTAATTATCATTTGATGACATAGCTTGTAGTCAATATGGACTGATACAATTGTGCAAGGACTAAGGAGTAATGTTTTATGCTTGTTTCTTTAGGAGCTTCTCAGCAAACATTGTCAGACATTCAGAGTCCTTGGACATGTGTTTTGTTGGTAGTTCAATATGCATGTTTTTTTACATGGACAAGTATGCTTTTTTTTTTTTTTTAAGTATTTGCTATTAGTTTACTAGTTTTAAAACATTTCTATTTTGTTTTGAGAAGTGATATCAGCAACAAAATAAGAATTTTCAACCGCCAAACATATTTAGACATGGCAAGATAAACCAATATCCAACTAATCTGAACTGTATTTGAAATTATATCACCCACTATTGATCCAAAATGAAATTGCCTTGACCAGACCCATAAAAGTTGTAGGACAAATTGGATTAATTGATTTTAATAAGCTCATCTGATTAGGAGAAGACCTTCATATATGAGTTACGACTAGTTGTCCTACATTGCATTAATCTATTAATAGTTTTTAAGCCTGGGTAATTGGTTTAGTGGCTAAGACGGTAGTATATAAACTTGAAGTCACAATATCAAATTTTATACTATAATGCATTTTCTTATTTTTTTAATTGTATGTGGATTACATGTATAAAGCAACCTAAGGAAAAGTGCCATGTGGCGCCGTTCTTTGTTTAGAAACGCTTTTTAATATGTTTGTATAGATTAGTACATGTTGTGGTGAAGATGTATACCATAAAATTATATACTATTGCAGAGAATCTAGATTGATCTTCCACAAATTTCATTCATTAAATTGCAACATCAACAATTTCGGATCAATAGTCATTTATTGGTCGCATTTCAAAGAAAAAAGTCATATATTAGTGGCGAAAAGAGGCAAAAGAGGTAACACTAAAATGAATCTTATTGCTTAAGATTAATAGGAAAGAAGGAAATCAAAAATAAAGTAGGTTTGATTTATAAGTTTAACTGTAAATTAACAAATATATATATATATAGGGGCGAGATCACATGAGAATGCTCCTTACATGAGAAATGAGAATGAATCTCAACCACACGATTGGATTAGAGTTACAACACTTGTTCATTAGAGTTATACCCCCGAAAAAATTTCGAGCCCAAAAATTTTTTTTTTTTTCGAAATATTTTTTCTAATTTTTTTTTTTTTTGAGTTACATCACTTTTTCATTAGAGTTACATCACTTGTTCATTAGAGGTATAGCGTGTAAAATCCATTCTCATTTCTCATGTAAGTATGTATTCAGGCCCGGCTAAGGCCCTGTGCAGGGTGAGCAACTGCACAGGGGCCCCAAAAATATAGGGGCCCAATTTTTTGGGTGAGCCGCCCAATGTGAAAAAAAAAAAAGAAATTCTGATTCATTAAAGAAGCACAGCAAAAGGCGTGCAGTTGGTGAGGAGCAAAGCAATCACGCTTCTCTATTCTCCCCTCATTTACTCCTCTTCGCCTCTTTCACTTCTCCATACCCATTAATGGCTCCTCCTCCAAAACACCATTAATGGCTCTCTTCCACAGTTCCACGCCGGATAATCTTAAATCCAAATTCAATTTTAGTTTCAATAGCTTAATTCTCGAATTCCAAAGAGAAAAAAATTCGTTAATCCTTAATTGTAAATTTCTGAGTTTAGTTGATACAACTCTACAAAATTGGCTAATATTCTACATTTTTGGCTTCTCCTAGTACTTGAAGGTAATTTCTTAAATCTCAACATTTTGTTATTGTGTTGTTTTCTAATTTGATAATCTGAAATTCTGGGTTACTATTTTTAATTTTCTAGTTATGTCTTACTTTCTTAGAGCTTTGAATTGTTCAATTAACAAATTGAATTTTTTATTTTTCATCTATAATCAGCGATTCAGCGCTTCTACTGCGAATATACTAATCTGCCGTAACTGCTCGGAGAGCTCGCTGCGGCGCTGCCAATATGCTACTGTGAGTCTGTGGTACAAATTACAGGCCAGGCACCAGCGAATTATATATTTATATGATTCTTATCTGCTACAAATTACAAAATATAATGCTGCCAATCTGTTGGACAGGGAAGCTCTCTTAATAACTCAACTTTTTTTTTGCTTCTCTCAATCGATGGAAAATTATATGATTTGTTTCTTGATTGTTGTAGAAATTTTTTAGTCATGTTACCGAAAACTAGAAAATATGATTCTGGATTTGAAAAACGCAAAAAGAAAAAAAGAATTGAAGAATTGACCCGTTCGCAAAGAGGAGCTCTTGATAAGTTTGTTGTTAAAGATGTTCATGTTCATGTTTCTCATGAAAATCAAAATTCTGATGGGCATAATGATAATGTTGATTGCAATGATGTGAATTTGAATGAAAATTTGAATGAAAATGCTTATAATGTTGATTGTGATGGTGGGGACTTGAATGATAATGGTGATAATGGTGATGGAAATGGTGTGAATGTGACTGTAAGTGAAAACTTGAATGAGAATCAAGAAAATGTTGATTGTGATGATACTAATATGAATGAAAATGATGGTGATGATGTTAATTATATGCTTGATATATATGATCCTAGAAATTGGGATGGTCTTGATGCCAAAATGATAGAAGTTTTAGCGACTAAGGGCCCTAAAAGAGATATGACTATTGACAAAGGTCCTAAAGATAAATTCTCTAGACGCTTTAATTCTATAAATTATACTGGAGTTTTGTCGAATGGAGAAAAATGTGATAGAGATTGGCTTGTATATTCCAAAGAACTTGATAGAGTTTTTTGCTTTTGTTGTAAAATTTTTAGAAAGGGGCAGGGAAGGGGTCTTTTAGCAAGTGAAGGTTTTAATGAGGCTCATCTTGGTATTAGACTTAAAGAGCATGAGATAGGGGTAGAGCATGTTAAAAATATGCAGAGCTGATCAACTCCAGCCCGGCCCGGCCCAGTTTTTGGGCGGGCTTGGGCAGATTTTTTGGGCCCGCGGGCCGGGCCCGGCCATTTTTTTTTTTTTTGGGCGGGATTTGGACAAGCCAAAAAACACTTTTTAGTCTATTTTTTAGGCCCGGCCCGTTTTGGCCCGCAAAAGCCCGCTCGGCCCGGCCCGAAATACCGGGCTTTGGGCACAAATTTTTGGCCCGGCCCGGGCCGCTCAATGGGCAATTTTTTTTGGCGCGGCCCGGCCCGGTTTTTGATCACCTCTAAAAATATGGCCACTTGGTATGAGTTGCGATTAAGATTGTCTAAGAATAAAACTATAGATATGGTGGCTCAAAAGCAATTTGCAAAAGAGAAAGAGCACTGGAAAAATGTTTTGCTAAGAATAATTTCAATGATTAAATTTCTTGCAAAACATAATCTAGCTTTTCGTGGTAGTAATGAAAGATTGTATGAAAATAGTAATGGAATTTTTTTGGGGTTAGTTGAGATGTTAGCAGATTTTGACCCAGTCATTCAAGAGCATGTTCATCGTATAACTAATAATGATCTCCATTTTCATTATCTTGGCCATAACATTCAAAATGAGTTGATACTTTTGCTTGCTAATGCAATAAAATGTGAGATCATTAAAAAAATTAAGCATGCTAAGTATTTTTCTATTATTCTGGATTGTACACCTGATACAAGTCACCAAGAACAAATGTCTATGATCTTGAGATATGTGGATGTTTCTTCGAGTTCAATAAAAATCGAGGAATCATTTTTAGGTTATTTAACTGTGAATGATACAAGTGGGCTAGGTCTTTTTGGTGTTTTACAAGATGAATTGAAGTCCCTTGATCTTGACTTAGATAATATTAGAGGACAAGGCTATGATAATGGTGCTAACATGAAAGGAAAACATCAAGGAGTACAAAAAAGACTTTTGGATATAAACCCTAGAGCTTTTTACACTCCTTGTGGATGTCATAGTCTTAATCTAACATTGTGTGATATGGCTAATAGTTGTGGAAAGGCTAGAGATTTTTTTGGAGTTGTTCAACGTATTTACACAATATTTGCAAATTCTACTAAACGATGGAAAATTCTAAAAGATAATGTGACAGGATTGACTCTTAAATCATTGTCTTGTACTCGTTGGGAAAGTCGAGTTGAGAGTGTGAAAGCCATTAGATTTTAGATTGCAGACTTAAGAGAAGCTTTACTTCAAGTTGCTGAAATTGATCTTGATTCTAAGATAAGAAGTGAGGCTAAATCTTTAGCAATGAATGAACTTGGTGATTTTGAGTTCTTGATGGCATTAGTTATTTGGTATGACATATTGTCTGTAGTGAACTTGGTTAGTAAGCATTTACAAGAAAAAGATATGTTAATTGATGTTGCTATTAAAAAGGTTAAGGGATTAATTTCTTTTTTTGAGAAATATAGAGAGAGTGGATTTTTTGATGCCATGGATACTGCTAAAAATATAGCCATAGATTTGAATATTGATCCGGTTTTTCCCAAAAGGCGTGAGATTCGAAGGAAAAAACATTTTGATGAGAATTCAAATGATATGGCAGCATTGTCGGAAGAAGAATCATTTAGAGTTAATTACTTCTTATATCTTGTTGATCATGCAATTTCTTCTCTCACTAAAAGGTTTGAACAATACCAACAATATGAAGATTTATTTGGGTTTTTGTTCACATGTGGGAAGATTTATTCCTTGGATGATGAGACTTTAAAATCTTGTTGTGTGAATCTTGAAAATGCACTTAAGAGTGGTGAGCAAACTGACATTGATGGAAATGATTTGTTTTTGGAGTTGACATTACTTAGAGATGTCCTGCCAAATGAAAAAATGGGACCAATTGATGTTTTGAGATTTTTAAGAGATGTTGCTTGTTTTCCTAATGTAATGATTGCATATAGAATTTTATTGACTATTCCGGTTACCGTTGCCTCTGCAGAAAGAAGCTTTTCCAAGTTAAAGTTGTTGAAATCCTACTTGCGTTCGACGATGTCACAAGATCGACTCAACGGACTAGCGATGATAGCCATCGAGAACGAATTTTTGGAGAAAATTGGTTACGAAGAATTGATTGATGATTTTTCTTCAAAGAATGCTAGAAGGGTTGCAATTTTCAAGTAGAATTTGTATGTAGTATACTAGTATATGTTGAATTTTGTTTGGAAAAAGAACAAATTTTATTAGTTGTATGAACTTTTACCTTTTGATATTTATATAACGTCGTCTTTATTTACCCTTTGGGGCCTCATTTTTAATTTAGCACAGGGCCCCTAAATTATACGAGACGGCCCTGCATATAATTCTTCGTTTCAAATATATATATATAAGCATACCTTACATGATTACACTTGATCTATACTTCTTAAGGTCAGTTATGAGCGTACTTAGCCAAGTAAATGAATCCTACTATATCCCATTTCTTGAAAGATTTTGATGTACAAACTATAATAATAAGCTTCGCACTACATGAGGAAAATATACGCCCCAAGGACATGTGGATTTACGGGGCCGATTAGTAATCCTTAATGCGTATTTTATGACAAGTCACAACTCATGAGTCACGAAGGTGGTCTAAATTTTGCATGGAATTTGAAGTAATATCGTGTCTAACAGAGATTCGAGATTCATCAATTAAATGTGAAATATGATTTATAATGGTTTTCTAATTTAGGTATTTATGAGACAGACTCTATTTTTTTTTTAATTAGGAAAGATAATTGGTCACAAGACCAACCCCTGCTAGGCTACTAGCCTGCAGGGCACACCAGCTCATAGGCTGGGTACAAGGTTAAATAGCCCAGAAGTAAATTCCCCAACATATTATTGGGATGAGGATTCGAATCCTAGGCAATGTCCTGAAATTCGGGGTGGTTCTCCACTAAGCTACCACCTCTCCCTCTATGAGACAGACACTATAGTCATATAAAAATAATTATAAGTCATATTTGCAAGTCAATAAAAATGGTCGCATCATATATATATATACATACATATATATACATACATATATATACATACATATATATATATATATATGTTAATTTACAGTTTGTACATCAAATTCTTTCAAGGATAGGGTATTATAGGATTCATTTACTTGGCTAAGTACGCTCATGTCTGTCCTTATGACATACTTCATCTGTTTCAAAATAGTTGCACTATTTGTTTTTTCACGTTTGCCGAGACACTTTTTTGAACATTAATATATCTAACTGTATATAAGTAAAAATTATAAAAAAATTGATATTTGAAATCCTCATATTAAGACGAATTTAACAAGATCCCACTTGACTATGTTATTTCTTATATAATGATGAGAAAATGATTGTCAAAGTTGGTTGATGAATAGTGACCAAATGTCAAATGGTGCAACTATTTTGAAACGGAGGAAGTATACTGATATACATCAAGCGTAATCATGTAAGGTATGCTTATATATATATATATGTGTGAAACAAAGAATTATATGTGAGACCGTCTCAATAGTGACATCAACCTTTGTTACTGTAAGTCATATTATAAGAAATGTGCATCCTATAGGTTCATCAACTAACTATGATGCTGAAATATGTAAAGCTAGTTTAATAATTTGAAAAAAATATTTGAAAACTCGAATCTAGTTTGTCTTAAATTATTTCTTTCCTCTACATCTCAAGTAATGAAATCCATATTAGTGTTACCTCTTTTGCCTCTTTTTCACACCAATATATATTATTTTTTCTTTATAATTTGACCAATTGGCTATTGATCGGTTATAACTGCCGACATAAATGCTGAGCATGTAATTTATGGAATAAGATCAATTGTGATTCTCTGCAAAAGTGCGTAAAATCTGTAACGGTTTTTCTGGTACCTATATAGATTTGTACATCAAATTCTTTCAAGAAATGGGGTATAGGATTCATTTACTTGGCTAAGTACGCTCATATATGACCTTAAGACATATACATCAAGCGTAATAATGTAAAGTATGCTTATATATACATGTGAAACGAAGAATTATATGTGAGACGGTGTCAATAGTCACATCGATGTTGTTACTGTAAGTCATATTATAAGAAATGTGCATCCTATAGGTTTACCAACTAACTATGCTTGTAACTATAGGAGCTTCTCAGTAAACATTATCAGACATTCAGACTCCTTGGAGTTGTGTTCTGTTGGTAGTACAATATGCATGTTTTTTTTACATGGACAGGTATGCTTTTTTTTCTAAGGTATTTGCTATTAGTTTACTGGTTTTAAAACATTTCTATTTTATTTTTGAGAAGTGATATGAGCAACAAAATAAGAATTTCAACCGCCAAACATATTTAGACATGGCAAGAGAACCAATATCCAACTAATCTGAAATGTATTCGAAATTATATCACCCTCTATATTGATAAAACTAAAATTCCCTTGACTGGACACAAAAAAGTTGTAGATACAAATTAGTTTAGTTGGCTGTAATAAGCTCATCTAATTAAGAGAAGAGATTCATATGTGAGTTAAGAGTTAAGACCTAGTTGTCCCACATTGTAGTAATCTATTAATTTGTACCTGTTGTGGTATGATGTATACCATAAAAACATTGCCTCAAATTATATACTATTGCATAAAAACATTCTTGCTTTAGCTTCTTCTTTTATGTTTGTTAGTTGGCTTTTTGTGAAACGAAATGAGAACAAAGTGGCTCACAGTTTAGCTCACTTCCAACTTGTGGAAGTTGGTAAACGTATTTGGGTGAACGATGTCCCGGATGCTATTGTTGTTTTGGCAAATTCTGATGATATAAATTAGTCCTTCGGTGGATTCCTTTCCAAAAAAAAAAAATATCTAGATTGATCTTCCATAAAGTACATTCATTAAATTGCAACAGCAGCCGTTTCGAATCAATAGTCATTTATTGGTCGCATTTCAAAGAAAAAAAGTCATATATTGTTGGCAAAACGATGCAAAAGAGGTAGCAATAAAATGAATCTTATTGCATAAGATTGTTAGGGAAGAAGGAAATTAGAAACAAAGTAGATTTGAATTATAATTTTTTAAAATTAACTGTAAATTAACATATATATATATATATATGTATGTATATATATGTATGTATATATATGTATGATGCGACCATTTTTATTGACTTGCAAATATGACTTATAATTATTTTTATATGACTATAGTGTCTGTCTCATAGAGGGAGAGGTGGTAGCTTAGTGGAGAACCACCCCGAATTTCAGGACATTGCCTAGGATTCGAATCCTCATCCCAATAATATGTTGGGGAATTTACTTCTGGGCTATTTAACCTTGTACCCAGCCTATGAGCTGGTGTGCCCTGCAGGCTAGTAGCCTAGCAGGGGTTGGTCTTGTGACCAATTATCTTTCCTAATTAAAAAAAAAATAGAGTCTGTCTCATAAATACCTAAATTAGAAAACCATTATAAATCATATTTCACATTTAATTGATGAATCTGGAATCTCTGTTAGACACGATATTACTTCAAATTCCATGCAAAATTTAGACCACCTTCGTGACTCATGAGTTGTGACTTGTCATAAAATACGCATTAAGGATTACTAATCGGCCCCGTAAATCCACATGTCCTTGGGGCGTATATTTTCCTCATGTAGTGCGAAGCTTATTATTATAGTTTGTACATCAAAATCTTTCAAGAAATGGGATATAGTAGGATTCATTTACTTGGCTAAGTACGCTCATAACTGACCTTAAGAAGTATAGATCAAGTGTAATCATGTAAGGTATGCTTATATATATATATTTGAAACGAAGAATTATATGCAGGGCCGTCTCGTATAATTTAGGGGCCCTGTGCTAAATTAAAAATGAGGCCCCAAAGGGTAAATAAAGACGACGTTATATATAGGGGTGATAATGAGCCTGACAGGCTCGCGAGCAGCTCGGGCTTGGCTCGGTCAAAGCTCGGTCAAAGCTCGGCTCGAGCTCGGGCTCGGCTCGAGACTTAAACGAGCCGAGCCGAGCTAGGCAAAGCTCGGCTCGTAAAGCTCGTGAACAGCTCGATTATTATTTTATACTAAAAAAATTATTTTATATTAAAAAAATATTTTATATTAAAAAATATTTTATATTAAAAAAATTGTTTATATATTAAAAAATTATTTATAGATATTAACAATTATATTAATTATTTCTTTTAAGATATTAACTAAGCTATATAATAGAAGAAAGATTAAAAGAAAAGGTTAAAACAATTAAAAAGAGAAAGAAAACAAAAAAAGATAGAGAAGTTATGATTGTATTTTTAGAACTTGACTAATCTTTTTATTTAACTTATGATTGTGTGGTGTAATAGAAGTAGCATGGAGCGGGCATTGTAGGCTTTGGAGCATATGGCAACTTACAAGAATGACATTGCCTTGAGAAAAGAATGAACTCTTTATTTTATGTAATATATTGTATATGTGTTGGTTGATATATTATCGTTGTTGAACTTTTGTATTGTTGTAGAACTTTTGTATTGTTTGCAATATGCGAAACTTTTGTATTGTTTTATTGGAATCATCAATGATGATAGAATCATTAAACTCACTTTATACAGATTTTTTGCAAAATAAATTTCTTAAACGCGCTCGAGCCCATAATCGAGAGCCGAGCCTAAACGAGCCCACGAGCCGAGCCTAAACGAGCCCACGAGCCGAGCCTAACGAGCCCACGAGCCGAGCCTAAACGAGCCCACGAGCCGAGCCTAAACGAGCTCACGAGCCGAGCTCGAGCCGCGAATTCTCATCACGAGCTCGAGCCGAGCTCGGCTCCCCCAGGCTCGGCGAGCTCACGAGCCGAGCCGAGCTCTTGAAAACTTAAACGAGCTCGAGCCGAGCCCAGTGCTATTCGGGCTCGGCTTGCTCGTTAAGCACCCCTAGTCTTATATAAATATCAAAAGGTAAAAGTTCATACAACTAATAAAATTTGTTCTTTTTCCAAACAAAATTCAACATATACTAGTATACTACATACAAATTCTACTTGAAAATTGCAACCCTTCTAGCATTCTTTGAAGAAAAATCATCAATCAATTCTTCGTAACCAATTTTCTCCAAAAATTCGTTCTCGATGGCTATCATCGCTAGTCCGTTGAGTCGATCTTGTGACATCGTCGAACGCAAGTAGGATTTCAACAACTTTAACTTGGAAAAGCTTCTTTCTGCAGAGGCAACGGTAACCGGAATAGTCAATAAAATTCTATATGCAATCATTACATTAGGAAAACAAGCAACATCTCTTAAAAATCTCAAAACATCAATTGGTCCCATTTTTTCATTTGGCAGGACATCTCTAAGTAATGTCAACTCCAAAAACAAATCATTTCCATCAATGTCAGTTTGCTCACCACTCTTAAGTGCATTTTCAAGATTCACACAACAAGATTTTAAAGTCTCATCATCCAAGGAATAAATCTTCCCACATGTGAACAAAAACCCAAATAAATCTTCATATTGTTGGTATTGTTCAAACCTTTTAGTGAGAGAAGAAATTGCATGATCAACAAGATATAAGAAGTAATTAACTCTAAATGATTCTTCTTCCGACAATGCTGCCATATCATTTGAATTCTCATCAAAATGTTTTTTCCTTCGAATCTCACGCCTTTTGGGAAAAACCGGATCAATATTCAAATCTATGGCTATATTTTTAGCAGTATCCATGGCATCAAAAAATCCACTCTCTCTATATTTCTCAAAAAAAGAAATTAATCCCTTAACCTTCTTAATAGCAACATCAATTAACATATCTTTTTCTTGTAAATGCTTACTAACCAAGTTCACTACAGACAATATGTCATACCAAATAACTAATGCCATCAAGAACTCAAAATCACCAAGTTCATTCATTGCTAAAGATTTAGCCTCACTTCTTATCTTAGAATCAAGATCAATTTCAGCAACTTGAAGTAAAGCTTCTCTTAAGTCTGCAATCTAAAATCTAATGGCTTTCACACTCTCAACTCGACTTTCCCAACGAGTACATGACAATGATTTAAGAGTCAATCCTGTCACATTATCTTTTAGAATTTTCCATCGTTTAGTAGAATTTGCAAATATTGTGTAAATACGTTGAACAACTCCAAAAAAATCTCTAGCCTTTCCACAACTATTAGCCATATCACACAATGTTAGATTAAATGACATCCACAAGGAGTGTAAAAAGCTCTAGGGTTTATATCCAAAAGTCTTTTTTGTACTCCTTGATGTTTTCCTTTCATGTTAGCACCATTATCATAGCCTTGTCCTCTAATATTATCTAAGTCAAGATCAAGGGACTTCAATTCATCTTGTAAAACACCAAAAAGACCTAGACCACTTGTATCATTCACAGTTAAATAACCTAAAAATGATTCCTCGATTTTTATTGAACTCGAAGAAACATCCACATATCTCAAGATCATAGACATTTGTTCTTGGTGACTTGTATCAGGTGTACAATCCAGAATAATAGAAAAATACTTAGCATGCTTAATTTTTTTAATGATCTCACACTTTATTGCATTAGCAAGCAAAAGTATCAACTCATTTTGAATGTTATGGCCAAGATAATGAAAATGGAGATCATTATTAGTTATACGATGAACATGCTCTTGAATGACTGGGTCAAAATCTGCTAACATCTCAACTAACCCCAAAAAAATTCCATTACTATTTTCATACAATCTTTCATTACTACCACGAAAAGCTAGATTATGTTTTGCAAGAAATTTAATCATTGAAATTATTCTTAGCAAAACATTTTTCCAGTGCTCTTTCTCTTTTGCAAATTGCTTTTGAGCCACCATATCTATAGTTTTATTCTTAGACAATCTTAATCGCAACTCATACCAAGTTGCCATATTTTTAGAGGTGATCAAAAACCGGGACGGGCCGGGTTCGGGCCGGGCCGCGCCAAAAAAAAATTACCCATTGAGCGGGCCGGGCCGGGCCCAAATCCGGGCCAAAAATTTGTGCCCAAAGCCCGGTATTTCGGGCCGGGCCGAGCGGGCTTTTGCGGGCCAAAACGGGTCGGGCCTAAAAAATAGACTAAAAAGTGTTTTTTGGCTTGTCCAAAGCCCGCCCAAAAAAAAAAAATTTGGCCGGGCCCGGCCCGCGGGCCCAAAAAATCTGCCCAAGCCCGCCCAAAAACCGGGCCGGGCCGGGATGGAGTTGATCAGCTCTACATATTTTTAACATGCTCTACCCCTATCTCATGCTCTTTAAGTCTAATACCAAGATGAGCCCAATCATTAAAACCTTCACTTGCTAAAAGACCCCTTCCCTGCCCCTTTCTAAAAATTTTACAACAAAAGCAAAAAACTCTATCAAGTTCTTTGGAATATACAAGCCAATCTCTATCACATTTTTCTCCATTCGACAAAACTCCAGTATAATTTATAGAATTAAAGCGTCTAGAGAATTTATCTTTAGGACCTTTGTCAATAGTCATATCTCTTTTAGGGCCCTTAGTCGCTAAAACTTCTATCATTTTGGCATCAAGACCATCCCAATTTCTAGGATCATATATATCAAGCATATAATTAACATCATCACCATCATTTTCATTCATATTAGTATCATCACAATCAACATTTTCTTGATTCTCATTCAAGTTTTCACTTACAGTCACATTCACACCATTTCCATCACCATTATCACCATTATCATTCAAGTTCCCACCATCACAATCAACATTATAAGCATTTTCATTCAAATTTTCATTCAAATTCACATCATTGCAATCAACATTATCATTATGCCCATCGAATTTTGATTTTCATGAGAAACATGAACATGAACATCTTTAACAACAAACTTATCAAGAGCTCCTCTTTGCGAACGGGTCAATTCTTCAATTCTTTTTTTCTTTTTGCGTTTTTCAAATCCAGAATCATATTTTCTAGTTTTCGGTAACATGACTAAAAAATTTCTACAACAATCAAGAAACAAATCATATAATTTTCCATCGATTGAGAGAAAGAAAAAAAAAGTTGAGTTATTAAGAGAGCTTCCCCGTCCAACAGATTGGCAGCATTATATTTTGTAATTTGTAGCGAGATAAGAATCATATAAATATATAATTCGCCGGTGCCCGGCCCGTAATTTGTACCACGGACTCACGGTAGCATATTGGCGGCGCAAATGAAGCTCTCCGAGCGATACGGCCGATTAGTATATTCGCAAAGAGAAGCGCCGAATCGCCGATTATAGATGAAAAATAAAAAATTCAATTTGTTAATTGAACAATTCAAAGCTCTAAGAAAGTAAGACATAACTAGAAAATTAAAAATAGTAACCCAGAATTTCAGATTATCAAATTAGAAAACAACACAATAACAAAATGTTGAGATTTAAGAAATTACCTTCAAGTACTAGGAGAAGCCAAAAATGTAGAATATTAGCCAATTTTGTAGAGTTGTATCAACTAAACTCAGAAATTTACAATTAAGGATTAACGAATTTTTTTCTCTTTGGAATTCGAGAATTAAGCTATTGAAACTAAAATTGAATTTGGATTTAAGATTTTCCGGCGTGGAACTGTGGAAGAGAGCCATTAATGGTGTTTTGGAGGAGGAGCCATTAATGGGTATGGAGAAGTGAAAGAGGCGAAGAGGAGTAAATGAGGGGAGAATAGAGAAGCGTGATTGCTTTGCTCCTCACCAACTGCACGCCTTTTGCTGTGCTTCTTTAATGAATCAGAATTTTTTTTTTTTTTTCACATTGGGCGGCCCACCCAAAAAATTGGGCCCCTATATTTTTGGGGGCCCTGTGCAGTTGCTCACCCTGCACAGGGCCTTAGCCGGGCCTGATTATATGTGAGACCGTCTCAATAGTGACATCAACATTTGTTACTATAAGTCATATTATAAGAAATATGCATCGAATAGGTTTAAGAACTAACTATGATGCTGAAATATGTAAGCTAGTTTAACAATTTGAAAACTTGAATCTAGTTTGTCTTAAATTATTTATTTCCTCTACATCTCAAGTAATGGAATCCATATTAGTGTTACCTCTTTTGCCTCTTTTTCCGCACCAATATGTATTAATTTTTCTTTATAATTCGACCAATTGGCTATTGATCAGTTATAACTGCCGACATAAATTCTGGTGTGTAATTTATGGAATAAGATCAATTGTGATTCTCTGCGAAAGTGCATAAATTCTGTAACGGTTTTTCTGGGACCTATATATTTTGTACATCAAATTCTTTCAAGAAATGGGGTATTATAGGATTTATTTACTTGGCTAAGTACGCTCATATATGACCTTAAGACATATACATCAAGCGTAATCATGTAAGATATGCTTAGTTATATGTATGTGAAACGAAGAATAATTATATGTGAGAAGGTCTCAATAATCACATCAACTTTGTTACTGTAAGTCATATTATAAAAAATGTGCATCCTATAGGTTTACCAGCTGACTATGATGTTGTAATATGTAAGCTAGTTTAATAATTTGAAAATAATATTTGAAAACTCGAATATGGTTTGTCTTAAATTATTTCTTTCCTCTATATCTCAAGTAATGAAATCCATATTAGTGTTACCTCTTTTGCCTCTTTTTCAGCAGCAATATATATTATTTTTTCTTTATAATTCGACCAATTGACTATTGATCAGTTACAACTGTCGAGATAAATTTTGGCGTGTAATTTATGGAATAAGATCAATTGTGATTCTCTACAAAAGTGCATAAGATCTGTAACGGTTTTTCTGGTACCTATATAGTTTGTACATCAAAAACTTTCAAAAAATGGGGTATTATATGTAAGGTATGCTTATATATAAGTAAGTGAAATGAAGAATTATACTTCCTCCGTTTCTTTTTAAATGCAACAATTGGACTTTCACGCGCAACGATGCATTACTTTGACCATAAATATCTATAATTACATATAGGTAAAATTTATAAAATTTACTTATTATGATAGTAGGTCACGAGACAAATATAACAAGATCCCACTTGACTACATTTTTCATTATGTACAAATCACAAATCTTAGTCAAAATGATGGGTGTGAATAGTGGAAAAGTCCAATTGTTGCATTTAAAAAGAAACGGATGAAGTATGTGAGACGGTCTCAATAGTCACATCGACGTTGTTACTGTAAGTCGTATTATAAGAAATGTGCATCTTATAGGTTTACCAACTAACTATGATGCTGAAATATGTAAGCTAGTTTAATAATTTGAAAATAATATTTGAAAACTCGAAAATGGTTTGTCTTAAATTATTTCTTTCCTCTACATCTCAAGTAATGAAATCCATATTAGTGTTACCTCTTTTGCCTCTTTTTCAGCAGCAATATATATTATTTTTTCTTTAAAATTCGACCAATTGGCTATTGATCGGTTATAACTGCCGACATAAATTCTGGGCGTGTAATTTAAGGAATAAGATCAATTGTGATTCTTTGCAAAAGTGCATAAAATTTGTAACGGTTTTTCTGGTACCTATGTAGTTTGAAATGGGGTACTATAGGATTCATTTACTTGGCTAAGTAAGCTCATATATGACCTTAAGACATTATACATCAAGCGTAATCATGTAAGATATGCTTATATATACATGTGAAACGAAGAATTATATGTGAGATGGTCTCAATAGTCACATCGACGTTGTTATTGTAAGTCGTATTATAAGAAATGTGCATCTTATAGGTTTACCAACTAACTATGATGATGCTGAAATATGTAAGCTAGTTTAATATTTTGAAAATAATATTTGAAAACTCGAATCTGGTTTGTTTTAAATTATTTCTTCCCTCTACATCTCAAGTAATGAAATCCATATTAGTGTTACCTCTTTTGCCTCTTTCTCCGCACCAATATATATTATTTTGTCTTTAAAATTCGACCAATTGGCTATTGATCGGTTACAGCAGCCGACATAAATTTTGGGCGTGTAATTTATGGAATAAGATCAATTGTGATTCTCTGTAAAAGCACATAAAATCTGTAACGGTTTTTCTGATACCTATATATTTCCTATGTTTTATAATACTTGCTAGTGAACTTTTCGGCATGTAATTTAAGAAAGATGATAGGCAAGGTAAACAAACAAATAAATTACAACAAAAAATTAGACTCTTTATAACCCAATCATTACTCTTAAGGATTGTTGAATTGTTTCAATTAATTATTTCATCTACCTTGTCATAAGTATATGCCAAGGAGTTTAATTTAGTAGTGAGTATTATGAAACGAAAGAAATATATGATAACCTTATATGTGGAGCCATTCGAAAAATGACTCCAAATTATTAGAAATTCCCTATTAAACCCTTAGAAAAGATTTGATGGTATGAATTTATAAACCCAAAAACTGAAAACTAACATTGTTATTGAACGGGCCCTTAAGAAATTGTTTTACATCCAACAAAAAACCCTGAATAAGATAGGTATAATTCAATTTGTACGACGCTTTGAAGGTAGAATATAATACATTGCCGCTATTTCTCTTGCCGCTGCTCTCATCTCCGGTCTTGGCTCTTTTCGGCACTTTTAGGGCCGGGGAAGAGCTAATTAAACCCTTACTGTTTTGGACGTTATTTTAACATTTGATCTCTAACGGCTAACATCCAACGACTAACAACTAGTACAACTGCTAACAATTACTGTAATAGATAAAATTAAAGCTACTACAACAATTACTTTTGCCTAATTAATAAGTCTTGTATAAAACCATTTAATTTTTTGCCTTGAAAAGGATTAATTGTCACCAATATACATAAGGGACACTTTTTAAAGGGGATAACTCGTTCGATCAAGAAATTATTCTATTATACAATACTTCTAAATCATTGTAAAACGATCTTATACAAGAGTTTACATTATCTAATACTCCTACTCCATGTCCAATTAACTTTGATGTTAAGAAAACATAAATCATTTTTTTCAAAAAATAATTATTTCAAAAAATAATTAAAAAAAAACAAGAAATAAATCACAATACTAAATCTCATTTGACCACGTGTCTCATATACATCAGCACCCCTAAGAAAGTCCAAAACTTTTGAGCGTGCCCGGGAAGTATATATGAAAACCCCCTTCTCCCACTCTTCAATACTTCACTCGTCTCTCTCTTTCTCTCTCCACTTCTCTGCAAATACAGAGAAGCGTTGAAGGCCGCCATTTTCGTCGCTCTTTTTGCTTTAATAGTGGGTGAGAATTCTGCTTCACTTTCCCCTTTTTTCCCCTTTTTCTCTATTTTTTGGGTGCAAAATTTATTTTGCTCTATTTATGCTGATTTCACTTCATACCCTTATTTTTTTCTCACTTGTTTGATATCGATTATGTTGTTTTATTTAAATGTATCTACGTTGAAGAAAACCCAAATCCACAATTGCTTTTTTTTAAAAAATTATTAGCTCATGCTTATAATTTCGGGCTATTGTGATTTTTTTTTTAATATATAATTTGGGCTTGTTGCAAATTTTGGACTATTTTTGTGTCATCGTATATAATGGGTTTTAGAATTTTGGTGCTCTATACATTTTTTTTGTGGGGGGGGGGAATGTTTAACATGATGCTTGATAATTTCTGGGTTTTTCACTGGTTGAGGGTTTAAGTTTTTCATGAAGTCAAGGAGACAAGTGAGGGAGACGGAAAATAATTTTTTGTTTTTGGGAAAAATAATAATAAATTTTTAATGGCTTTTTCCGTCTGTTTTGAGTTTGACGTGATCTTTGTATAATATTTTTCTTTTAGGTTAAGCAACAATTTACCTTTTATTTAGGTGTTGGGTTTTGGGGTGAGATTGGGTGTGCTTTTGTGTCAATTCACTTGGATCTGAATTGTGCTAAATTAGCGTTACTAATGACATAAAGTAATTGAAATTCAGGGTCATTAAAACTGATTTTTGTTTGAATTCTGTGTTACTAGTAGTTTATGATTCTCAATATTTTGGCTTAGTTTATGTAATTGGTATTAGTAGTGAGTAACTGTGAGTATTGACTTTGTATGTTTACTCAAGACTCTTCATCTCTAGTCAACATTACCAATGACCTTCAAATTAGCAGAATTGATATGACATTTGGAGTTTTGGACCCTCTAGGAAAGGAAGTGATGGTAGAACTCTAAAACTAACCTTTCCCTTGAATGATTCAATTCGTGTTAGTGATATCATTTAGGGTGCGTTCTCTTCACCTGAAAAAACCTGAACTTATCTGAACTGAACTGAACTTATTAGACCTGATTGACACTTATTGGAACTTAATTTTGAGTATTGTGTGAGACCTGATGATTCAATTTTGCGTGGAAATTCAAAATGGCACGTAATAGTGGATTAACGCCTCTGTTTCATAAGTATTTTCTTATTTATTGTAGCAACAAGAACCATGTTATTACGGAGATGATAGTGTGTGAAAGTGGGTTTTCTTTATGTTTATTTAAATAAGAAAGAGAATGTGGATGTGAGATAGTGTAAAATTAAGTGGATCCGACAAGTTCAGTAAGGTAGGGTGGAAAAAGAACTAACATTTACCAATTGAGAATAAAGAAAAGTAGGATGAACTTTATGAAACAAACTTTGTGGAAGATAGGAAGAACTTAATTAATAAAACTTAAGTTTTTTAGTTTTATTTTTATTTTTGGTTATATAGATAAATATTATAAAGAATGGGGAAAGTCTATATGATTTTTCTAAGGATCCAAAAAAAAAAAAAAAAAAAGACAAACGAATGTGTCCAATGAGTTTTCATTATGATGATATTGGACACTCCATTTGAACCCCTTATGTATGACTATAAGGGTGTGTCAAAAACAGAAGATATATGAGATATGCTATTACTAGTTTACTGCTTTCATACTGTGATATATTTTGTCTTAAATTACTTTTTTAATCAGTATAAGGGTGTGTTAGGAACAAAAGCTATATGCAACTTTTCTTTATTCCTTATGACATTCTAGTCCTGAGGTTTGTTTTACTACCATCATACTATGATATACTTTGTCTTAAATTAATTTAATCTTATTCTATGTAGTATGGTACCATGTAAGTTTGGGGGGAAAAACTGTTGCGATATACTTCCTCCGTTTTTTTTAGGTGACTCATTTGCTTTCTGCACATATTAAGGAGAGGAGAGAGGAATAAACATCAAGTGGGTAAAGTATAAGAAAACTTAAGGACCCACATTTCAAAAGTGTCCTTTTTCCTTCAAAAAGTGGATAAACAAAAGGAAATGGGTCAGCTAATAATAAATTTCCTAAAAAGGAAAACCAAATCAACTAAAAAACAGAGGTTATGTGTACTTATAGGTGTATTTGTGCCTTTTCTTATATCTTTCTTCCTTTGTGACTCTAATATAGCCTTATTATGGGCCCATGCCCATTGTAAGACAATTACAATTTTCCACATCTTTATGAAGTACCAATTTGATACATGAGTAATTTACCTGGTAAATTTGCTTGTCATATGTTAAAGTTACTACTAGTGTCGCTTATATTTTGTACTTAAGTCAGGACTCAGAAGCATATTGCGGCATGCTTTAGCTTCTACTGGTACTGCATTATATATGCGGCTGGTTTGATCATATAATGCACCTGTAGCAATGTTTTTTTTGTCTATTGTTTTCATAATGTGGCTTTTGATCGGCAGTCTTCTCATAAATGGTCTTAGAAGCCTAATTGGACCATGGGTTCTAATCACCAACATCAGAACCACATTCCTGAGGAGTTTTTGCCGTTGCAGAGCTCTACCATGTCATACCAAGACAGTTACTACCTCTCCCAAAATGGAGGCTCCGCTATGTGGGGTTCTTCGAATAACTTGTCCAATTCCGTTGTTCAGATGCTACATCAAAATGGACTATTTATTCCTGGAAATATAAACGTTAGTCAACAGAGTAACCCAACAAACACAAGAACAAGCATTGAAGAAAGCTCTTTGATCACGGATGCCAATTCTTCATTCTCCGGGGTTTCGTATCTGCCAAGCAATGGCGATAGCAGCACAGAGTCACTTGCATCAAACTGTAGAAGAATTGCAGGTACTCCAACTGGAAATTATTTACCGGCTCAACAGCAGATAGTCCAAGCAGGACAAACTTACCCAGGATGGTACGCAAGACAAGGAGACCAGCTTTCCAATAATTTCAATCCGCAGTTGGTGATACCAGAATATCAGGCATCTGTTCCTCTTTTGATGAATAAGAAACCCAGATTAGAGATGAAGCCGGACGATGTGCTGCGTGCCTATACTCTCCAGCAGCTATCCTCTAGTCAGGTCCCTATGCAGTTGCATCAGCAGCTATCCTCTAGTCAGGTCCCAGTGCAGTTGCATCAGCAGATATCACCTAGTCAGGTCCCAATACAATTGCATCAGCAGCTATCACCTAATCAGGTCCCGATGCAGTTGCATCAGCAGCTATCACCTAGTCAGGTCCCGATGCAGTTGCATCAGCAGCTATCACCTGGTCAAGTCCCTATGCAGTTGCAAAATCATGATCCTGCGGTAGCTTCTAGGTTGTTTCAGCAGCATTTAATTCAAAATCAGCAGCAGAATCAGACTCCTCTGTTGGTTCCCTCCTCACATAGGCATCTGATGCAGTGTTTGCCTCCACAGCAGTTGCCCAGAGATACCCAGAAACAGTCGGCTGCTATTATTGTCACGGATGCAAACGTATGTGCTCAGAGGCTAATGAGTTATATGCATTATCAAAGGCATAGACCACCTGTGAGTTGTCTACCATTTATCATAAGTTTTTAAACTCGCATTTGTGTATGATTTTGTACCTTGACTTTTACAATTGTATTTCAGTATTCACATATCATTACTTGAGTCATCTGCTTTAAAAAATTTATTGCCTTTTTTTTCATTTATACGTTGTAGGATAATAACATTGACTACTGGAGAAAATTCGTCGAGGAGTATTACTCTCCTTCAGCTAAGAGAAGGTGGTGCTTTTCAAAGACTCGTAATGGGGGTTGTCAAGATTATGGGATTGATTCTTGGAAGTGTGATCTTTGCGGATCAAATTCAGGGAAGGGATTCGGTAAGCATTCTGTAATCTGAATTGTCGACAAATCTAAGAGACCCTGTACACTGTTATCATCTGTATAAACAGCAGCGGAAAGTTCATAGAAACCATGCTACTAGTGTGTTAAAATGTATTTGTATTCTTTGTCATCCTAACTACTTGCTGATTTTCGTGCATATCTTTTACCTTTATTATTACTACTTTGGCAGAGATCTGTTTTGAAGCTCTGCCAAGAATGAAGCAGATCTACTTCATGAGTGGCGTTGTCGATGAACTTATATATTTGGATATTCCAGTCGAAAGAAGGCTGCCATCAGGATTCATGATATTGTATTATGAAAAAGCAGTACTAGAGAGTGTCTACAAGCATTCTCATGTTGTCCATGAAGGACAACTTCGCATTATTTTTACTCAAGAGTTAAAGGTAATTTAATTTTGTGTTATTCTGCTTATGATTTTCATCTTTGCATGAGCCCAAGGGATTTTTTGTCGAGTGAACTACATACACTTATTTTTCTGCTTTTATGATAGATAATATCTTGGGAGTTCTGTATAAGATCTCATGAGGAGCTTGTTTCACGTAGATTGGTTGCAGCTCAGGTATTAACACTGTTTTGCTTCATGTGGAGCACATTAGCTTCGAAATTTTCCCTCATGTTTTGACTTTTGATTGTGTGAAAGTGTCTTTCATCAGCATTTTTGGCAATGGAATCTCTTGCATCTTCTTTGATTTCAGATGCTTTGTTCCAATTGAG
This sequence comes from Beta lomatogona, assembly GCA_947646795.1. Lineage (NCBI taxonomy): Eukaryota > Viridiplantae > Streptophyta > Magnoliopsida > Caryophyllales > Amaranthaceae > Beta > Beta lomatogona. The sequence goes on along the minus strand of CANSNZ010001191.1, from coordinate 1,921,854 downwards.
AATCATCAGTGAACTGTAATGGCTTTTCGCATTACCCATGCCTTTTCCTATATTCATCTAGCATGTAATGGCTTCTAGTATGGGATTCTAATATTACGGCACCTACTTATATGCTACATGGGAGAAATACTCCACAAACTTCTTCTTTGGACTTCTTTTTTCTTTAAAAAAACATTGCATACAAAGAAGCAACTGTGGTTTGTTGTTTCTCATTGGAGAATCAGTTGCTCTTCATTGACAAAGATATGTATAATTATGAGAAGAAATTGCAGGTCAATGAATTGGTCCAGAGTGCTGCAAAATGCCGGAGCAACAATGAACTTAAAGAAACCGAGGGAGTTCCAGCACAGGATCTTCTATCAGATTGCAATAGGTTAATACTTGACCCTTGGGTGTTTTCCACTTTGTTTCCTTGTATCTTAGGCCCTGGAACTCGATGATCCTTGTTTACGTGGGCGTATATTGCTGCTATTAGCTTACTTATTTAATACTACTATTCTTAATTTTAACTACTCGTGCAGCTTTCCATCATGTCATTGATGATGAGCATGATTGTGTTCTCCCTTTCATGTTTTAAGATGTGTTTTAACATAAAGGAATTCATGTGCATTCCCAAGTTCCATGAGTGAGAATTATGAAGCTACTTTTGAGCTACGTGACGTAGTAAGTTCAGTTGTTGCTATTGCATGATTGTGGAATGCTGAGTATTCTGGAAATTTTTACTTTCGAATCCCGTTACTTCTGAAGGAATTTCAATGTACATGTGACTTAATAATGTCCTCATTCATGGTCTCTGTTCTTTATAGGGTAGTGGCTGCTGGGAAAAACCTAACAAGAAACTTGGAATTACCTCTTATTAATGACTTAGGCTTTCCCAAACAATTTGTCCGATGCGTGCAGGTATGTTTATTAGCTTCTTATTTTACAACTTTCCATTTCTCCTATCGACTATTTCTATGGTCTTTCATCTCGAATTCAGTGACACTCACTAATGATATTTGGCTTAAAATTTGCAGATGTTTGATGTCCTGAATAGCATGAAAGATTTGATGGCTTACAACCAAGCCAACAATTCAAGTCCAATTGGTAGGTCACATGTTTTAAGATGTTATTCCAGTTGATCTATGATCTCAATTTTTTTAAACTTTCAGCCACTCACTTGTTAGAAATTGTGTTGTCACTATACAGAAACCCTGAAAAGATATCATCAACAAGCAGCTAATGCAAAAGTTAAGAAACAAATGCAGTGCCAAGCACAGATGCAGCAAATACCAAATGCTGACACAAGTAACATTCAGGTGACCAGATCTATGACTCAAACACCAGATGCTAGAGAACAACAACAGGCCATGTTTACTTCCCAAAATTATTACCAAAACTCAATGATGGAGGAACAGAGGATAACCTCAGATTTGAATCAAAGCTTCCATAACAAACCATCATCTTCCTCAATGCCCAACCAACAGTTAAACTCATCGGCAAGTATTTCGCTAGGTCCATCCTCTTCTCGGAAACACCCCACTGTTAAGCGTCAGATAAATGATCTTCTGATGATCATGCATACTGAAAGAATCAAAGGAAATTGCCGCAATAATAGACGAGGAAAACGCAGACTTTTGTATGACCCGACTGAAGGCGCTGAAATGGTGTGTTCTGCTGAGCAGACAAAGGTTGGTACAGTCGAGAAGGAAGCTAACACATCGTACATATTGGGTGGTATATCGGACAAGGGTAAAGGGTATAACTATTCATCTAGCAGTAACTCATCTGCTAAGATCTTTGCTGATAATTGTGTGGTGAAAAAAGAGGCAGTTTCTGATGATGATGACTCCACCTCGCCTACTTGTTACCAACGGGCAATGTGCTGAGCTATAGTAATTATCATTTGATGAACAGTAAATATGGATTAATACAATTGTGTAATGAGTAATGTTAGAATCTATGCCTGTCTATAGGAGCTTCATAGCAAATATCATAAGATGTTGAGACTCCTTGGGGTTATGTTGTGTTTGTCTTTTGATGTGCGTCTCTTTCATGACAGGCAAATACTCCATGCTTTTTGTATTTATTAGTTTACTGCTTGTAAAGCATCTACATTTTGTTTTGAAGAGTGATACAAGCAATACAATAAGAATTTTAATAGGGAATATTCAGACTTAGCAAAACTGACCAATATCCGACTATTCTATTTACGTTCATAATTACGAATTACATGATTCATTATTCACCCATTGTTATAAGTTAGCCAGAAAGATGTTGAATTGACCTATTATTATCCGACTTGAGAGTCCAAGAATAAACTCAATTTTTACTCGAGATTACCCAAAAACTGAATGAAAAAGTGACACAATTCAAGCAAACCTTATACAAGTTCAACCAAACTTGTTATTTAATATTGACTTTTTTTTTTAGGGGAATTTAATGTTGACTTTTAATAAGATACTAAATTAACTATCCCCATTACTTGCCCAAGTCGTAATTTTTATATATATACAAATAAAAATTAAATTATTAATAGATTCCGTATTTTTATTATTAATTTGTAGTGTTGGGGCTAGTTCTCTAATGTAATAGACTTCATTCATGCCACCAAGAGCTTCCTTCTTTTGGCTTTAGTTTGTTTCATAACTTGCTTTCCTATTAAGCTTTATTTCATTTTTGCTAAGCCATTCACTCCCTTTATAGATTCACTTGATTTATTAAATTGTTTCTACACAACTTTTTTTTTTTTAATATTTCGAAGTCAAATAAAGGACTCTTTAGTCTCTATCCACTAACTCCTTCCTTTCTTTAATTCCTCTGTCTACATCAACAAAAGAAGGCTTTTGTGGAACTGATGAAAGTATTAGCTAACTCAATGTTTTATTAAAATCTGTATGATTTGTATTTTTGTTATATGTAGAATTTGACAATCTAAATTATATCCTTAATTACAAGACTCATTATTGATCTGAATTGAAATTGCATCGACCTATCTTTATTTCCGATAATACAAATATGGATTAATCTATTGTTATAAGCTAATTAGCAATATACTCAACACTAACCCAGATTGACTAAATCTATATCCCTTATGAAAATATAAAATACAAAGACAGTAGGCGTGCATATAAGACCAGTCTTATAAGATTTGATCTCATGACCTCAAGCTTATACACTAAAGTCTAAACCACTAAGCCAAGTAATGTTTGGTGTTCTTATTATAAAGTAAAATGTTAATAAATGAAAATTATAATTATCCAGGACATAACCCGGACCCAAAAACTAGTTTCAAATTAAATAATTGATCAATTCATCTTTGCCATCCGCACAAGTATTTACAACATTACATGGCTCTTTTTTTGGCAAAAAGGCAGTGACACAAATATTATTATTTCAACAAGAAAATGCTCTTTCATTGGATTATTTGGATACACCCTTTATGAGGATATTGGGTCCTAAAAAGGCACCGCCATAACCGTCCTACCAAACCAAAGTACTCCGTAAGAGATCACTATAAAAAAGGTTATCCTTTATAATATAAAATTTAATTTTCATTTCGAATACCCAACAAAAATCATGTACATAAAGTGCCAAAATTGATTCGTGTATAGATTAGCTAGTGACCACAAATTTTAACTGCCTACTTCATCCTCTGTTTGTTTGGTAACTTAATTGTTTAGGTCACATTCCATTTTAACATATAAAATATAAAGTTGTTTGAAACTTTTTTGGATACTAAATTTCACCCTATATTGTTAAGAGTTGGCTCTATTAATATAAAATTGTACTATTAAGTGATACCATTTGCTTAAAAGGCTATCAAAATACTAAGGGCGTGTTCAGCAATATCTAAGACTATCATATTCATACCACTCAATGATAAAGTTAATCCAACCAATGGGAACAACTATTTCTTTATTATCAAACAAATCATGAATTAAAAAGGTAATATAATGTCCTATCATCCATTTGATGACTTCAATCCACAAAGTATTGTATAATATAGCAATTAGATGGATCCGACCACAATTTTCATAACCTATCTATATAACTTTACATCATTAATAAATAATAGTAATAGCATACACCTGTCGTGTCAAATATTTATAGTACATCTGGGTGTACCATGTTTATGGTACACCCAAGACTATTTTCTCCAAATGAGCAAACAATTCTACTCATTTAAGAAAATGAACAAACACTTTTATTACATAATGAGCAAAATAAGCAAATGAGTAAAATGAGCAAAATGCCCAAATAAGCAAACTTTGTGTCAAATGAGCACCTAAAGTTCTAATTTATTACAAAAATACCCCTGATTGTACTATGAATGAACTGCCTCTCCATCTCTTTCAATGGTTTGACTCCATGTCAAATTGTCAACCTCATACAGGTAAGAGAAATTACAAACATCATCATTTAAACAAACAATGTAAAGTATACGTGTTATTGGTCAATCTAATAGGACTTATTAACATCTCTTCTCATTTCTCAATAATAAAGATGCTATTGTGTTGGTCTCTAATACTAATTCCATTTTTTAACCACTATGATAAATAATTAAATACCAAACATAAGTGAAAAAACCTACTCCCAATCGCTCCATATTACGAATTGACATCACATATAAAACTAATCACAACAATGGTTAGAAACACGATTCAATCTAATGTATGAAACAGGCTACACAAACTAGTTACACATAACTGATAAGGTCATAAGATGTATTGCCTCAAGAGCAAACTATGGATATGTAGTAACATATCTCGTCATCCATTCGATAAAAAGTTTCAAAACATTCACAAATCCTCTAAGATCATTAGATCCACAAAGCTGCTGCACAAACTCAAGTGCAGAGTGACACAATAGATGATGAAAGGGGTGCTAATGACTACAATTGTCCATTTCCACCACAAAATTATACACGCTACAGGCTATAGTCGTCGTCCCGACACACATAACAGAGCCTCAAGACCAAAAAAAACTCATCCACTCTGCTTCTCTCTCTCTTACTCTATTACACTATCTATCTACATCTTATCTAACAGAGCTTCCTAAAGCTAAATGGAGAACTAAGGCTGTCAAAAACGCTTCAGCCTCTCCTTGAAACAACTAGGGTATATCACTACAGAGTCTACACAAAGACCACCTTTGGTGTGAGTACAATCTATCTGCATCATCGAGAACTTCAATTGGGTTGGCCCTTCTGATTTATTCACCACAAAGTCCCCGACATGGTAATGAAGCCACTGCCCTGGTCCTTCGAGGAAACATTGGGAGACGGAGCGTTGTCCTTCTGAAGTTGAGAGCTGAAAGTGGACAGGCTTCATGTTCCACCCATGAATCTGCTCGGTGTTGCAAATTCGGCGCCCAAACTTTTTCATGGCCCGACCCAATTGCACCCTGAAGAATACACTGTATGTTCCTTCAGGGAATGGGAAATCCACCTCACCATTGATCTCAAACCACCAGATCTGTTGAAGATAAGCCACTGTGGAGAACCTGTGTGCCATAAAAAATAAAAATCCCAATCAATCCACAGGTCTAGACTAAATGTTAATAAATAACCAAAAATCAATAATCTGATAATCCTTTTTTTAGTAAGGGGATGCTAAAAAAAACCTAAGGTTTAGCATCAGGAAACCCACAAGATTTGCCAGAAATGTAAGCTTAATATGTAAACCCAGTGGACACAGTATGTAATTGGGGAAAAAAAGAAGCTCGTATCCAAATGGAATTCATACAGGGTATTAATCCTATACAGAAAACCAAGGAAACCAACCTCTAGACAGCAAGAGGCCATGGAGAGCTGCATCCATGTGTTATGTGCATGTTGCGACATCTAGACAACCCAACAAGCACTATAAATACACAATAAGGAGCTAGAAATCATGAAAGATAAATAAGGCAAAAATGTCCCAAATGTTTTCATACGATACAATGTAAAAAACCAGATGCAGAACTTGAGGTCTATATCACATTAAAGAAGCTAGGGTTAACGGCACTGTATATCAGTAAATCAAAAGAAGATCTTGAATTCTAAGCTCAGAAATCCAAGGTTAGAGCATAACACTTTCTTTGAAGAGCAATCATAGAAGGGAAAGATAGGGGAGGAAGGAGAGGAAAGGGGGAAGAATGGAAAGGAAGGAACGGAAGGGGAGGGAAATTGAGCTTGTAAATTCCTTCCAAATCTTCCCAACATTGGAGAAATATAGTTTATTAAGAAAGGAAGGAAACTGATTCCTTCTAACTTTCTTTTCTTCCTTTCTTCCCCATGTTACATTCAAACAACTGAAAATGAATCCTTTCTTTAACCTTCTCTGCTGATACCTCCTAATTTTAATACCAAAACGAACTCTACTCGATATTAATTGTCTTGTTTTCATCACATGAACTTATTAGACCTCATCATAGTCATCAACCTTGTTTTCGCCTTACATTTGAACCTGGTTAGAGACCTGAAACTTATTTTTAAAGGTAAAGAGAGACACCAATCAGAGTGACTGTTTTTCTTGTTATATGGTTGTGCATAACTCCATTTAAGAACAAATATACCCATCATCATCAAGACAATCAACTGAAACCGGCCGAGTGCCTCATAAAACTTCAGCCACAACAGAGTCCAAACCCAACAGGACACACAAAATGTTCCAATCTCCACTACTTCTACAAACATAGTTACACCCAAAATCCTATCTTTCTACATCATGACAGCAAAAATCAACAAGCATTTAATTCAACTAGATATTATTAACAACAATTCCAAGCTCCTCATAACTTGCGATTCAATGAAACATCCAATACCAACCACAAAATTTTACATATACTCACTATCTATTGAAAATTATAGATTTAGATTAAACACAACACATAAATCTCAGGTAAGCAACCAAACACAGCAAAAACAGTTGCAGACATACAAATTAAGTTCGATCCCCTTAAAAATATCAAAAATAGCAGATAATTCTCACCTAGATTCATCAGTAGGTATGTGGTTCCAATATCTTCGATCATCAATCCCTGTTATTGATAAACCCTTGGCAGAAATTGCCATACAAATCCCTCCTGTGGTCTTATCCAGCCATACCTTCTGCACCAATTTTAAGTAAAAATATTAGTAATCCCAAAAACCCCATTTCAATATCAAAGGAAAAAAAAAAGAAAAAAAAAAGTCGTTTCTTCATTTCCCACCTAACCCAAAAAAAATATATCTTTCCCCCAAAATTTACAAAGAAAATCAAATTAGAAAACAAATGACTGCAAAATGAAAGAAAGAACCCACCTTTGTACCATCATCAATGGAATTAAACCGAGATAAACTGGCATAAATATCCTTTTTACACGAATAAACCGGATTATTGATATTTTCATCATCTTCATCAAACATTTTCTGAATAATTTGCTGATAATTAGAGGGTAATTTTGATTCCCAAACAAAATCAGCAGAAGAAGCTCCATGAAAAGCTTTATTTAATTTGGCAAAGTTACAAATATCTTTAGGGTCCAAATTCATCAACACCGACGCCACACAACTCTCGGGTAAATCTCCTAAACCCGTTTTCTTCAGTTGTGGGCTTGACCCATTTACAGATTCCTTCGCAAGAGCTGAACCCATCCAATAAAATCGCTTTCTGGGTCGAATTTTCAACCCGATTTAGTTTCTGGGTTGTTGAGAATGTTCGATCTAGTTTTGATTTTGACTTGTGGGTAGAGATCCCAGTTCAGAGGAGTTCTTGAAAGAAGAGAAAAGAAAAGTTTCAAAAGTTTCTGGGTTAATGTTTTTTTAAGTGAAATGAATCTTGAGATTGAAGAATCAGAGCTTTGGTAATGGTGAATTTACAAAATAGTGGGTCGTGCAATAAAGAGGGGGGATATTTAAAGAGAGAGAGAAGAGGATGAATACAAATTAGGGGAGGTAGAGGGGTGGCACCGTTGAGGCTTTTGTAAGTAGACGCGTATACGGTATAGCTCAGGAGAGATAGGGGGATATGATGTAATTCATTATCTCCTCCGTTTCCTTATATTTAATCACAATGGGTGTAATTTTTTTAATCATACTTTATCTAAACTGAAAATAGTGTGAACAGAACATTACCCTATATATTGAGTTTTACATTTTTATAAATAAAACATTATTTTAAAGTGTGTATCAAGCTGAATCTAATAAGATTTTATAGAACCATGTTTATCCCTATGTGTAAATCGGGCGGAGCTACATGAAGGAATAGATCGACGATTCCCTACAATCTTTCTAAAGCAAGAAGCGAGAAATTGCTGAGGTAGTAAGTGGTTGGGCTATGGTATAGTGACTGCTTAAAACAGACTAGCCACTAAGCCACGGCTGAAACAACCGGGTCGAATCATAAACGAGCCACAGACTCTTCTAAGCCGAGACCCCTTCTAAAAGGGGTATGAACACGAGAGCCCTTTTTGGGAAACCAATGGCAATACATACCCCTTGACAAAAAAACCAATGCTTTATGGGTCATATTTCTTGTTTGGATGTTCCTTTGCCTTAATCCATAACAAGGGAAGAAATCAGTATTTCTATTGCGATACTCAAGTTCTAGCACTCTTAGAAAGAGGTAGGTTCTCAAAGGGAAGGCTAGCTCGGGAAAGGTCATCGGCACGTCGCTCAAAGGTTAAGCTCTACTCAAACCACTAGCTCAAAAGGGCATAGCATGTCAGTTCCCCGACTCTTTTTCAACCAACCAAGTGATTGGGCCTCTAGACGCCAAAAAACGATCAATCGTCAACTGCTTTCGATCCAATTTTGATCCTGCAAAGTCGACAGCAAGTGAAGAAAGAAGCTGATGAATAAGTATATAGATGGTCCAAGTGGAGCGTAAATAGCATAAAAAGTCTAAACTTTGCGATTAATGTAGAACGGACGAATTACACTGCACCAAAGGCAATTATTTATTTGCTCATTAGTCATTACTCATCCTTAAAACTCTGAATGAGCAAAAAATGAGCAATTGGTTGTATATTCGAGTATACAGTATAGATTTGTAGGGAGGGCAAAAATTTAGGTCCAGACCTTTATTTCCTAATCCAGCCAACCCATCCCCATGACTGTAAGAAGAATAAAGAACAGAGGAGGGCGAGCCATCAAGTCTCTTGATGGCTAAAAAACAAAGCGAAAAAAGAAGTAAGATCAAGGTTTGGCCTCATGACTTTAAAGTCATATTGATCAAACCCCACTAGGGGCTCATTGGGGTGAGGTTTCCCTTACCATCCCCCTCCCTTACTAAAAAGTCTGACATGTAAACATGAGCTAAGTGTCAGTTCGGCAGGGTCTTTTATCTTATCTACCAAAAAAAAATATTTGGTTTTAATACAGTATGAGTACAAAAACAACCAAGAAAAAGCATTGAATATATAATCTAATATGATGCTTGTTATATTTTGTGAAATGATACTCGTATTAGTTAAGAATTATAAAATAAGATCATAAGTCAATTAATATTATTGGTTCCTTTTTAAAAAAACGACTTTGATATATGAAGCTGGCTAATAATAAACATTAAGTACATCTCTAAAATGATACTAACTCCGTATTCAGAATAAAACAAACATTAAAGATTAAAGTGGACCATTAAAGTAAGGGGTATTGTGAGAGAAATGCTAGAAATTGGAGGGGTAAAAAAGTGCACCCAAAAAAGAAAGTTGGAAGAACAAAAATATAATAAATTACACCTTAATTGGTATTTCTATGCTTATTTACTACTTATATTTTTATTTTTTTCGTTTATATGCAACCATTAATATTAGTGTTTAATTGTTGCTTGATATTTTACTTTGATTTTCTTTTATGTAATCCTTAGAGTTGTCTATTATCATATATTTTTATTAGAGATGAAGGAAGCTAAGCGCATCTTTAATGGTGTCCAAAAGGACATGTTATTTTTTATCTAAGAGTTAGTCTTGCCTGGACCTGGTACATAGTAACTTTTTCAAATTTTAACATAGTGACCCTTTTATTCTACATAGTAACTTTTTCAAATTTTAAGTTACATTATAACGTTACTATCTACCATAGTGACTGTTTTTTTAATATAGTAACTCTTTCTCACATTAGTTTATCATGATGAAATTTCCACTTTGTGACATAGTAACCTTTTTTTTTCATAGTCAAACTTCATAATTTATATCTATTCATCTTTTATATATATTTTTTATATAGTGATCCTTTTTTTTCATAAATAACATGAATTAGCATTAGGTCCATACTAATTTAGTGTGTACCTAGTTCATATAAGTTTTTTACTAGGCGATATCGGGCATTGGTATAAGAAATAGAGCTTATGAGGATAAGATGGTGGGACAAGGGTAGGGAATTTATTGGTGAGGTAAATCCAAAATTAGTTTTTTCATTGTAAACAAACACAACATTTTATTATCCCATTTTTTATGATCTTTATCCCTCTAAATAAACGTCCCCTACAATTAAAGATAGGGAAAAGAAAAATTCCTCCTTTCAATGTTTAAATGACGAAATTGAAGATGATATCAAAAACAAAATTAGTTTTATTCTTTTGGAAAATGATGGGGTACGAATGTACGATAAGGATGGATTATGGTAGAGACTAGAGGACACTGAAATGTAACAAGAAAAAATAATTATTTTAAAACCTTTAGCTGACAACTGTTTTTGGATCCATTATTTTCTGTCTGTGCCTACTGTGAACAATGGACATGACTAGATATTTGCTGTGTATTTCTTTCACCTCTTCCATTCTTTTGTTGGTTTTCAGCTAACCTTTTTATAAGGCTTGATACGAACAATGGGTTATATTAGATATATATAGTCGGTTTTTAAAGAGACTGGCCTCAATGTTAGTGTTAACTCGAGAAGTTGAGAACAGTTGATGTCATGTTGACATCATGCGCATGCATCAATCTAGCAGCGGAATTAGTTAATCGCTTGGACATATTAATTATGCCATCCTTAAATTGCTTATGAAGGAATTAGTTAAGCGCTGAAGTATATGTTAGTTAAGCGTTGAAGTATATTAGTTAAACGCTAAAGTATATTAGTTATATCATATAAACCATATTATAACGCATTTTATTGGCCCTAATTTTAGTATAACGCATAAAGCATTCTCTCTTTCTTCTTTAATCTATCGAGACACCCTAAAACCTGCATTGTTTTCCTCCTAAATTCTCTCCATACAACTTGAATCCGTTATTTAATTTTGAATGTAAGTAAAATATTTGAGCACGAGTTTGCAATGACAATGTCCACAAACACTTACTTTGTTGTTGGTTCACCTGACAAGATGTTTATCACGTTTGAAGTGAAAGAAGAGTTTGACATAAATTCATCACAAGGGGTAATATATACTACCCATGATCATACGGTAACTTGCACTTGCAAAAACTTTGAAGAGACACGTCATATCACTTTTGGTGCCGAAAACTTAACTTTTGCATTTGAAAGTTTAACTTTTAAAATGAAAAACATAACTAATACCTAAATGTTATTAATTATTAATTTATTCGTAATAGTTAAATAACATGATGTAAAATTTATACTACGAGGATTTTTATGCTTTCATGCCTTAAGAATCATGCACATACGTTCAATCACAACAATACCACATAGGTACATGTGTAAAAGGTGGACTAGATTTGCAAAGAGCGAAATGTGGAAAAGAGAAATGGATAGAGAAATATCTGGAGCAATTACAAACAATGTAAACCCATGGCGATATGAAACTGAAGAAATTGAAACAAGAGTGATTTGAGAAGATTATCTCATACAATCACTTCAACCATGCGGCCAAGGCATACAATATATACAAACAGTATAACTTTGGTACTCCTATAAAGTAGGAAACTAAATAACTAACTACCCTAAATATATGATACATATCTCACCTTACCTCCTAACAATATACATCATATCTCCTAAGAATAAGCAAGAAAATATTCCTATCTTAACATTCCCCCTCAAGGTGGAGAACGAGGTAAACCGAGTCCCAGCTTGAACTGCAAGTGATCAAAAGATTCTCCTCCTAGCGCCTTTGTAAATAAGTCTGCAATTTGCTCCTTGCTTCGCACATGAGAAGTGCTAATTGTTTTGGCCACGAGATGTTGACGAATGAAATGACAATCAACTTCTATATGTTTCGTCCGATCATGAAATACCGGATTTTTAGCAATATGAAGTGCCGCTTGATTGTCACAGTATAAAAACATGGGTTTAGTGTGAAAAATACCAAACGAGCCAAGGAAAGACTTGAGCCAGATGAGCTCACTAGTAAGCGCCCCCATTGCTCTATACTCGGCCTCTGCGGTTGATTTCGCTACCGTGACTTGCTTTTTTGCACGCCATGATACGGGGACTCGACCCAAAGCAACAAAATAGCCACTTAATGAACGTCTCGTGAGCGGACAACTTGCATAATCCGAGTCACAATATCCCCTTAACTGAAAAACGCCATTTTTCTTGATCGTAAGCCCTTTGCTCGGATTTCTTTTGATGTACCGAACCACCCTAAGTGCTGCATCCCAATGCGCTACCTTTGGTTCATTAACAAACTGAGATAAAATGTGTACTGCATAAACGAGGTCAGGTCTTGTTATTGTAAGATACACCAATCTCCCAACAAGCCTTCGATACTTCATAACATCCTTCAAAACACCCTTGGCTAATGTTAAATTATGACGTGGCTGAATTGGCGTGTAAACGGGTTTCGCACTTGCCATTCCACTTGTCCTCTATAATATTCATTGCATACTTTCGCTGGTTAAGGAACAAACCACTTGCGCCATGAGCTACTTCAATTCCCAAGAAAAATTTCAACCGACCTAAGTCTTTAATGCCAAACTTTGTATCAAGAAATTGCTTGAAACGGAGACTAGCATCATCACTATTACTAACAACAATCATGTCGTCCACATACACAAGGACTCCGATAAAAATGCCGTCACGGTGAAGAGTAAATAATGAATAATCCGCCAAAGATTGAACAAATCCATACCTCCGCAGTGAATGAGTTAGTTTTGCAAACCAGTTTCGAGAAGCCTGCTTTAGCCCATAAATTGACTTAAGTAATTTGCAAACTTTGTTTTCTTTGTCTCGTTCAAATCCTTGCGGTATCCGCATGTAAACATCTTCATTTAAATCGCCGTGTAGGAAGGCATTGTTAACATCAAGTTGCTCTATTTTCCATCCCTTCATAACAAAGAATAGCCGCATACATCGAACACTCGTCATCTTTGCTACTCGGTGCATAAGTCTCATGAAAATCAATGCCTTCCACTTGAGTGAATCCTTGAGCCACAAGTCTTGCTTTGTACCTCTCAACTTTACCATTAGCCAAATATTTAATCTTGTATACCCAACTGACACCCAATGGCTTTCTTTCCCTTCGCGGCTCGACAATATCCCAAGTCTTGTTTTTCTCCAAGGCTTCGATTTCTTTGTGCATGGCGTCTCGCCACTGCTCACTTTTTGCTGCTTCTCGGTAATTCATAGGTTCTTTCTCTGCATCAATTTTTGCTAGAAAAGCTTTGTGTGACGGTGAAAGATTATCAGTAACAACGTATTTAGATAAAGGATAGCGAGTACCTGACGATGAAGACGTTGATTTTTCTGGATGAGCATTCGACATTGGAGCAAGTACTTTCACTGATTTACAATAATAATCCTTTTTCCATACCGGTTCAAATTTTTCTCTTGCTCCTCTTCCCATCAATTCTTCTGCATTTCCATCCGGCTGTCTCTCTATCTCTCCGACCAACTCCGCTTCTTCCACCGTTGCCACTGTCCCGTCACTTGGACCCTCATTCATGTCTCTACTGTCAACTACGAGAGTTTCATCATCAACCTTGGTTTCTTGTGGTCTTTCGTGATTCCCCCTGTCCTCTGGCGTGGAAGCATCAAATTGTTCATAATCAAGAAAATATTGGTCGGGAATTAATGGATTCCCGTCCTCCGCCTGAGTGTCCGTATCTTTGGCAAGATGCAAATACGGACTCACATTCTCATAAAAAACTACATCACGAGATACAAAAACCCGTCTTTCTTGCAAATCATACACTTTCCATCCTTTTTTACTATGTGGATACCCTATGAAAATGCATCGTTTCCCTCTTTCTCCAAACTTATCTTTCGGCCTCGCCTTATTGTGAGCATAACACAAACATCCGAGAACTTTAACATTATCAAAGCAAGGTTTTTTACGATACAAAATTTCATATGGTGTCTTTCCCCCTAACAATGGTGTGGGTGTTCTATTTATTAAGTAGGCTGCTGTTAAGGCACATTCTCCCCAAAAAACCAAAGGTAATCCACTTTCAAAACGTAAAGCCCTAGCCTTCTCTAAAATATGACGGTGCTTTCGCTCTACTCTTCCGTTTTGTTGTGGGGAGTCGACATTACTAGTCTGAAATTTAATTCCATTTTCTGCATAATAACCCAGCATCGGACCAGATAATAATTCCGTTCCATTGTCACTTTGGATAGTCTTAACACATGTGTCAAATTGAGTTTTCACCATTTGACAAAAGATTTTTAAAAATTCACCTGCTTCACTTTTGTCTTTCATTAAATAAACCCAAACCCCTCTACTGTGATCGTCAACAATGGTTAAGAAATAATGTGATTGTGTCAAACTTGCTACCCGATATTTCCCCCATATATCACAATGAATTAATCCAAACAGAACGTCACATCTCTTATTATTAAGTTTGAAAGGAGATCGAGTTAGTTTTGCTCGACAACAGGAATCACACAAAACATCCATGTTCCAATGTAAACTACACCCAATTAAACTAGAAAATTGCGAAAAAATACTCCTTGACGGATGTCCCAATCTCCTATGCCATAACCGAGCATCCTTGGTCACCGTCACTTGCTGCACCATCTCCTCCTTCCTTAATTGATAGTAATATACTCCATGTCGATGCTCACCCCGTCCAATCGTCATCTTCGTAGTCAGGTCCTGCATTTCACAATAATCCGAATAGAACGTTATTACACAATTATTTTCACGTATTAGTTGTTGGACAGAAATGAGATGACATGTAAGGTTTGGAACAAACAAAACATCTTTCAAAATAAAATGCTCATTTAATTGAACTTGTCCATGTATACTAGCTTCAACTATTCTGCCATCAGGTAAACTGACTTTTGATACTTCCTCCTTCCATTGATTCATCAACAAATCTTGTCTTCCTGTCATATGGTGCGAAGCTCCGCTATCAATCATCCATTCAACATTAACGGTTAATTTCATACCTTTGAGTTTCTCATTACCGTCTGGACTCGCGCCAAGCAAAGTTTTCAATTTTTCAATTTCTTCATATGTGAATGAGAAATGAGATGGTGCGACTTCGCCCCTTTGAGATCGCATTTGCACTTACCGCATTTGCTTGATAATTGCCTCTGCCCTGCCGCGGCCACGACCACCCGCTCCACGGCCACCGCTTTCTCCGCGTCTACCACGACCCCTCTCTTGCTCGAACCTCTTCATACCCATGTTTCTCGTAACAATTGGCCTCGGTGTGGTAGTACTTTCCGCAGTGAGTGCACTGAGGTGGAACATACGCTGCATCTTCATCATTCTTGCCCTTACTTGCATATGTTCTCGTTGCCATGGCTGCTTCGACACGATCTTCCTTGAGTTTCGTCATTGATGCATGACGTTCTTTTCTTAAAATCAATCCATACGCACGAGTGAGTGTGGCAATGGGATCTTCCATGAGTAAGTTAGTTCGAATATTTCCGTACGATTTCGAATCTAACCCCATTAAAAATTGATGAACCTTCTCCTCTTCTCTCTCTCCTTGGCAATCGAAGCGGCGGCTCCACGGGTACACTCCTTGATCTTACCGTAATTTCCGAGTTCGTCCCAAATGGTTTTCAATCGAGTATAATACTCAACCACCGAATCGGATTCTTGCTTACATTCAGTGAGTTCAACTTTTAATTGATGAACTCTTGGTGCGTTTCCCGCCGAATATCTGTCACGAAGTTCTTCCCAAATCTCTTGTACCGATGTTGAAAAAGTTATGCTTGGATGTAATTTGGGGTCAATCACATTACGAAGCCACGCCCTAATCATCGCATTACACGCCTCCATGCCACGCCTCAACGGTTTCGTCTCCGTTGATACAAAGAGGTTTCTCGTACTTTCCCTTCAATGAAATCAATTTTATTTTTCGCATCCAATCCATTCTTGACAGCCTCAGCCCATAAATCATAATTATTTCCATTGAAAATAATTTGTGTAACCATTAAGTTTGGATTATCCGAAGGATGCAAAAATAATGGTGAGGTTGTGGGAATGGTCTTTGGTCCTCCCCCAGTTCCTTTTTGTTTTTCTTCTCCAGTCATACTTTGGTTGATGGAAAAAAAAATTAGGATCGAAATGAAAATGCTCTTGATACCATGAAGAAATTGAAACAAGAGTGATTTGAGAAGATTATCTCATACAATCACTTCAACCATGCGGCCAAGGCATACAATATATACAAACAGTATAACTTTGGTACTCCTATAAAGTAGGAAACTAAATAACTAACTACCCTAAATATATGATACATATCTCACCTTACCTCCTAACAATATACATCATATCTCCTAAGAATAAGCAAGAAAATATTCCTATCTTAACAGAAACCATAAGAAAGTTCTACAATCTCATCCTCAAAAGTCAAGATAATGAAGATGCAAGAAAGTTACTGCAAGAAGTCTACAAAAATACTGCTGCAAGTATAAATAAAGTCTTAACTGCAAAACCAATTGTAGAAGAACAATGCTCATCAAGTACAACTACATTAGTTATTTTAGACCGGATCTTGTAAAAACAAAGGAAAGAAGTGCAAGGAACGCTTTTTAATATACAAGTATAGATATGATGCTTGTTATATTTTGTGAAATGATACTCGTATTAGTTAAGAATTATAAAATAAGATCATAAGTCAATGAATATTATTGGTTCCTTTTAAAAAAAACGACTTTGATATATGAAGCTGGCTAATAATAAGCATTAAGTACAATCTAAAATGCTACTAACTCCGTATTCAGAATAAAACAAACATTAAAGATTAAAGTGGACCATTAAAGTAGTATTGTGAGAGAAAAGCTAGAAATTGAAAGGGTAAAAAAGTGCACCCAAAAAAGAAAGTTGGAAGAACAAAAATATAATAAATTACACCTTAATTGGTGTTTCTATGCTTATTTACTACTTATATTTTTATTTCTTTCGTTTATATGCAACCATTAATATTAGTGTTTAATTGTTGCTTGATATTTTACTTTGATTTTCTTTTGTGTAATCCTTAGAGTTGTCTATTATAATATATTTTTATTAGAGATGAAGGAAGCTAAGTGCATCTTTAATGATTTCCAAAAGGACATGCTATTTATTATCTAAAATCCTAAGCAACTAGCTAAACCTGTATACGTCCCCTACAATTATAGATAGGGAAAAGAAAAATTCCCCCTTCAATGTTTAAATGACGAAATTGAAGCTCATATAAAAAACAAAATTAGTTTTATTCTTTTGGAAAATGATGGGGTACGATAAGGATGGATTATGGTAGAGGACACTGAAATGTAACAAGAAAAATTAATTATTTTAAAATCTTTAGCTGACAACTGTCAAGTTTTGGATCTATTATTTTTCTGTCTGTGCCTAGTGCCTACTGTGGACAATGGACATGACTAGATATTTGCTGTGTATTTCTATCACCTCTTTCATTCTTTTGTTGGTTTTCCGCTAACCTTTATAAGGCTTGATACGAACAATGGGTTGTATATATAGAGTCTCTTTTTTTTTTTCTTTTAAAGAGACGGTCTCACGTTAGTGTTAACTTGAGATCAGTTGATATCATGCTGACATTATGCGTGTGCATCAATCCAGGCATTCAGCAGCGAAATTAGTTAAGTGCTTAGACATATTAGTTATGCTATCCTTAAATTGCTTTTGGAGGAATTAGTTAAGCGTTGAAGTATGTTAGTTAAGCGTTGAAGTATATTAGTTAAACGCTAAAGTATATTAGTTGTATCATAGTAACCATATTATAAAGCATTTTATTGGCCCTAATTTTAGTATAACGCATAAATCATTCTCTCTTTCTTCTTTAATCCATCGAGACACCCTAAAACCTGCATTGTTTTCCTCCTTCATTTTCTGCCTACAACTTGAATCCGTTGTTTAATTTTGAATGTAAGTAAAATATTTGAGTACAAGTTTGCAATGGCAATGTCCACAAACACTTACTTTATTGTTGTTTCACCTGACATGATGTTTATCACGTTTGAAGTAAAAGAAGAGTTTGACACAGATTCATCAAAAAGGGTAATATATACTACCCATGATCATACGGTAACTTGCACTTGTAAAAACTCTGAAGAGACACGTTAGATCACTTTTGGTGCCGAAAACTTAACTTTTGCATTTGAAAGTTCTACTTTTTAAATGAAAAACATAACTAATACCTAAATGTTATCAGTTATTAATTTATTCGTAATAGTTAAATAACATGATGTAAAATTTATGCTACGAGGATTGTTATGCTTTCATGCCTTAAGAATCATGCACATACGTTCAATCACAACAATACCACATAGGTACATGTGCAAAAGGTGGACTATATTTGCAAAGAGCGAAATGTGGACAAGAGAAATGGGCAGAGAAATCTCTAGAGCAATTACAAACAATGTAAACCTAGGGCGATATGAAATCATTAGAAAGTTCTACAATCTCATCCTCAAAAGTCAAGATGTTGAAGATGCAAGAAAGTTACTGCAAGAAGTCTACGAAAATACTGCTGCAAGTATAAACAAAGTCTTAACTACAAAACCAATTGTAGAAGAACAATGCTCATCAAGTACAACTACATTGGTTATTTTAGACCCGGATCTTGCAAAAACAAAAGGAAGAAGTGCGAGGAAGATGAGTAATTTTGATAAGACTAAAAAAAATCCAAGAACCAAACTAAAATTGGTACAATTACTCCAAATGCTAGGTTGTTTTATGTTTTTTTTCCCAGGTTGTCTTTTGTATTTGACATTTCAGATTTATAAAAAAAAGTATTTCTTCGTTTATATTGGAAAATAAATAATGCTCAATAAATCTTAACTAATTATAGAACAACACTAACTAATGTACTGGTCTACTGGATATGTTAACTAAAAGATAATGTAAGTCTATATATAGATTACCAGCTCTAAACTATTGTGCTAAAATACTTAACTAAATCGCCAATAATATTAACTAATTCGCCACACATATTATCGCGAGAATTTGTGAGACGCAGTCCATTTTTGAAAAACATATATCTCTCGAACTTAGGCAGGTCTCACGTTCAGACTAACATGAGACCGTCTTTTCCAAGAATTTGTGATATATATAACCCGTGTAAAAACATTTGGTATTTTCCCAAGTATCTGTTATTATATGAAAGATAATAATTCTTTTGATTTTTTAATCGCACCACTTCATTCTCACATTTGCCAATATGCTTTTTTGAATATCTATATCTCTTGTTGTGTATAAATAACAATTATAAACATTTGATATTTGGAATGACGAATCTAACAAGATTCCACCTCTTTATGTTTTATATATATATATATATATATATATATATATATATATATATATATATATATATATATATATATATATATATATATATATATATATATAATTATGCGAGATAGCTTAACAAAGTTACTTGATGAATAGTGTCAAAAATAAAATGGTGCAATTTAAAAAATAGAGGAAGTATTTAGATAAGTGTGTTCTATGTGCTTAAAAAAGACCAGCGTGTTCAATCAATAAATATTTATCATAATCAATATTAATAATTTCAATTCTATAAAATTCAAGTGAAGAGAACACAACCCTCGTGTGATGGCTCTATATTGACCTTACCTATATATACTTCCTTGTTTTTTCTTCTAATCTCATTTTTATAAAATACATTTTGACACTGAGAAATAATCTAATGAGACATGTACTCCCCCCTCCTCTACACAATCAAACGAGACATATTAAACAATAAAAATGTGTGTTTTAAGACTCGAACCCAACCCATAACCTCTCATTTGAAATAAAAATGCACCAACCAACTATTCTACAATCTGATCATGTTGGTCTTTGTGGGGAAAAATTTATTTAAAGAAAAAATAATATTTCTTTTTTTTTTTTGAAACAATTAAATATAAATGTAATATATTAATACTCATTAAACTAATGTTGATAGTAGTGTGTATGCCCTCAAAACAAAAATTAGCATAGTATTTTAGTACTCTCATATTAAAAAAAAAATTATATTCTCCGTAATTACATTATTACACCATTTTATTGCATCGGTTATATTCTTACACATTGACTTAAATTTCAAAAACAAGATTGTGTTATATACACCATCTGTATATTTTTAGTTTGTTCACTTGGAATCTTGACACTATTCAAAATTAAAGTCAATCTTATAAATTCTTATTTAATATATAAGAAAAAAAATATTAATGTGGGTCTTGTTTGATTCGTCTTAAGGAGTACTTAACAAAATCAATCGTTATTATTTTTACTAATATGTAATGAAAGATATTAAAGTTTAAAGAAGTGTATTGGCGAACGCGCACAATTAAAGTAGGCAAACTAAGAAATTTTAGAGGAATTATTTTGTAAGTAATTATATATTTATATATATGTACTTTCTTGAAGAAGATAGTTACATTGATGAATAATTCATATTATAATTTACTATTCTAAAAATTTTAAAAAAATTGAAAGATCATTTCATGAACATAGTCCAATGTCTGTAACTCTTTTTTCCACTTTTCTTAAGTATTTGATTTAAAACTTTAAATTCACATCGATAAATAATTTGGAATATTATCCTAGGCAACAACTATTTAATTAACTTTTAAAGTCCCAAATTAAAATTGTTCGGAGTAAAAGAAAAGGCTCGTACTTAACAAGTATAGCTAGGATGTGTCATGCCACACATGATAATGTCTGCTCGAAATATGAAGTGACAAGAAATTTAAGGTGGCGGTTCGCAGATTTTGACAAAATTTATTCCAGCTGCACATGATAAGGACCAAAGCGAGAGATAATTTGATAACATTCGATACGAACTTCGAGTGTTTATCATACACTCAATTTTCACTTGAAAAAACTAGAAAATCTCCATCGATAACCTTCAATTTTTGGCTTTTTCCATTGATAATCCTAAATTTCTTCTAATCCCATTGGTAACTTTTAATTATCACATTAATATCATCTCCGACATTATGAAACAATAAAAAGTTAGTTGCCGTTAAATGTTTAAAAATTATGTTTAAAATTAATGGCACACAAACCAACATGTTCACGAAAAGTTTTACAACACACAAAACAAGGTATCTATAGTCATTTTTTGTCAATTTTGATCCTTAAAGGCCTAAATGATCCGTTAAACCTTAACCATGCAATTTTTTGGGCATGCAAACTAAGCCACGCCAATCAAGACATTTCCTAACATGCAAATCGAGGTATATCTGATCTTTTTGTGCAAATTTCGACCTCAAGTTTAACCTTTAAGGGTCAAAATGACCCGAAAACCTTAACCGAACATTTTTTCTGGCACGGATTTCGAGGAGATAATTGGGCACGCAAATCAAGACAATAACTCTAACATAATGTTAACAGAGTTAACATTTTTTAGTTCAAAATGTCACATTTGACATTAGAACAATAACTTAGGTTACCAATGGGATTTTAAAAAGTTGAGGGTTAATAATAGGAAAACCCAAAAATTGGGGATTACCAATGGGAATTTCCACACTCTATTTGCTTGATTTTAACCAGTTTAATACTCAATTTTTTTTTTGCTATGAAGACAAATCTTATTTATGAAAGTTCAACACGAGCAAATTTAACTAAAAGTTATCTCTATTGTTATCCTATTACATGAGTCAATTTTTTTTGTATTTCTCTCCTCTTACATAGCCCGTTTGATTTGTGTATACCCATATATAACATGGCAATTGAAAAAAATTGAAAAAAGATAATAAAACTTGCATGACCCGATTGACTTAATCATAATGACCCAATTTGATACCCGATTTAGAAGGGAAATTCAAAGTTAATCCTAAATTCAATATGACCTGAATCGATACAAAACCGAATTCACGATATAATTTATTCGAAAACGACGCGAAGCGAAACTGACCCGATTTGAAATTAGCTCGAATGGACACTAACTCAACTTGAAATTGACCCTTACCTGAGTGAACTTTACTCATAAAGCACAAAATTTCATTTTAGTAATCTAATATTCTATTTTTGTATTTTTTAACATATTTTCTTATTTTATATATAATTATGAACCCATTAATTTATTTTATCACATTTTAGATACAACCTTATCACTTTGCTTTTTTATATGGAAATTCCCATTGGTAACCCCCAGTTTTTTGAGTTTTCCCATTGGTAACCCTCATTTATTTTTAATCCCATTGGTAACTCTAAGTTATTGTCTTAATATCAAATGTGATATTTTGAACTAAAAACTGTCAACTTAACTTTCCGTTAGAGTTAATGTCTCAATTTGCTTGTCCAATTATTCCCCTGTTTTGCGTGCCAGAAAAATTAATCGGTTAAGATTTTGGAGGTCACTTTGGTCCTTTGGGGTCAAATTTGAGGTTGAAATTCGCAAAAAACGATCAAATATATCTCACTTTGCACGTCAGGAAACATCGATTGACGTGCCTTAGTTTGCATGCCACAAAAATAGCTCTGTTAAGATTTAGGGGGTCATTTTGATTCTTAAGGATCAAATTTGAAGTCGGGATTGAAAAAAAATGACCACAAGTATCTCGTTTTGCGTGTTGTAAGACTAATCGAGAACATATTGATTTGCGTGCCGTTAATTTTTAATGAAATTTTCAACATTTAACGGCAAATTAATGTGTTTTTGCTTCATAATGTCACAATTGAAATTTATGCAATAATTGAGGATTTCCAATGAGATTAAATAAATTGAGGGTTACCAATGGAAAAACCCAAAAACTGGGGGTTAAATGGGAATTTCTTTTTCTTATTCAAATTCTTGTAATCTACTTATTTCTGTAATTCCAAACCAATTTTCATTTACTACTACCTCTGTCACAGAATAGTCTAAACACTTTCCTTTAATGTTTGTCCCAAATAGTTTGAACACTTCTATTCTTGGCATGGTCCCACCATTAATATATTATTTCTTTTACACATCTTTGGCCCACACTCTACCTTTTATCAATAAAAAGTTACCCAACTTTCTCCCTCCTTTAACAAAAAATACCCCACCAACTCCAATCACATCTACTTTTTAAATAAAATAACATTTGATAACCACACCACAACTTATCACCTTAAACTACGTGTCCTAACAAATATTCAGGTCTTTCTAGGATAGAGGGAGTAATATTGAGTAGAATCGAAATTGATTTGAACCGATGCAAAATTCACTTAAATCCAATCCCATCCAATTCATTTTTATAACTTTTACATCACCCTCAATTTTCTCCACATCAATCATGACTGCCATCAATTTTCATAATAAATGTACTCAAATTTGCTTCGATATCTATCTAGTGGTGGTTTCTATTTTGAGTACCTAACAGCTAACAGCCTAACACATAGGCTTACCTTGTACATATCATCTACTGATCTGAGCCAATCAAACTCTGAAAGAATAAGTGAAGAACTAATAAATTAATTAATGACAAAAATGCAATAGTACTACTAGTAATAATGATTTAAGAACCGTACGCATTGTATACACTGTATGTCTGTATCGGCCAGCTTAAGATTGTACTGTGACTGGGAGTTGTGACTCTGTTTGACACTCGTACTATGTAGTATGAGGAAACTTGATGTGTGACCAGCTTAAAATTGTGCTCACTCTGGTTAAACGCATAGGTCCAATCTGGCAACTTAACCTTATTGATGAAGGAAAAGCCAACAATTATAAATTCATGTCGGTAGTGTGTTTATGAGATTGAATCAAACCTTTATTATTGTTATTGTAGTTTCCATCCATCTATAAATAAAATACGGTTTTTTCAGCATATACCCCAAACTAATTTTTCTTTTACACCGTATACCCTCGCAAGTTTCCAAATTCACCATATACCCCTAACGTTTCAAAAAATACATCAACATGCCCTTATGACTAACAGTGTTAGACTTCCGTTAGTCATTAGGCCCTAATCCTCCCCTAACCCTATTTAATTAACCTAAATCAAACCCTAATTCTAACTCTAACCCTAACCCTAATCTAATACACTAACTTGGGCCCTAACCCTAACCACTAACTTGGGCCCCTAACCCTAACCACTAATTTGGGCCCTAACCCTAACCACCCCCTTACCCCACCGCACCACCGCCCTCACCACCACCCAATCACCACCACCCCGTCACTACCACCACCACGTCCCCTTCCCCGGACCCCCTCCCCTTCCCCCCGCCGACCCCCTTCCCTTCCCCCATCACCACCACCACCCCCTCCCTATAAGCCGCCGACCCCCTCCCCCCCCTTCCCTCGTCACCACCACCACCCCCCCCTTCCCCGCCGACCCTCCCTGCCCTCGCCCTGCCCTCGCCCTCTGCTGCGCGAACCCCTCCCCTCCCTTTCCCCTGCTACTCGAACCCGGCTCCCTCCCCTTCCCTCGCTGCGCGAACCCCCTCCCCCCCCCCTTCCCTCAGCCGCGAACCCCTCCCCACCACAACAACCCGGATGCGCGAAAATCAAACCCCCCTTCATGCGTTTTTTTGTTCTTCTCCCGACGAGTTTACGGGGGAGGGGGAATTGAGCCGGAAGATGCGAGGGGTGGGGGAGGGCTGCGGGGAGTGGGGAGGGGGCTTCGAGGGTGGTGGGAAGGGGGTGGGGGGAGGGTGCAGCGAGGTAGGGAGGGGGGCTTCGGGGTGGTGGGAAGGGAAGGTGGGGGGAGGGTCATCATGGAGTGGGGAGGGGGGACTTCGGGGTGGTGGGGATGGGGGTGGGCTTCGGGGTGGTGGGGTTAGGGAGAGTGGGTGGCCTTGGGGTAAGGGTGGGGGAGTGGGTGGGGTAAGGGTATTAGATTAGGGATTAGGGTAAGGGGTTTGGCATAGGTTTAAGGTAGTTAATTAGGGTTAGAGGGGGGATTAGGGGTTAATGACTAACGGCGTTAGCCTTTCGTTAGTCAAAAGGGTAAGTCGATGTATTTTTTAAAGGTGGGGGGTATATGGTGAATTTCAAAAGTTGAAAGGGTATATGGTGCAAAAAAAAAATTAGTCAGGGGTATATGGTGGCAAAACCGAATAAAATAAGATGGTTCATTATTACTTACTATCATAAGGAAAACTATAGAAAATTAGTAGTATATCTCATATGTCAAATTATACAGACGACAGGTCATATTTCAAAACAAGAATATTTTATCATTATAGTACATGTACATATGATATCATGTGACAACTAAGGACCCTTGGGTCCAATGATATGGCATCCTATCTCCCACATGGGAGACCAATGTTCAAATCTTCGTGGAAGCAAAATTTGAATATTGTTGGGGGGAAGGGGTTTAGGGCTTGTTGGGCCTTTGGGTGAGTGGCCCTGTGCAAGACTGCCTAGAGGAAATTCATCTTACCACTGGTTCTCGAAAGGGGTCCCAAAAAAACAACATATACCATGTGACATATTCCCTAATGCAATAACCAATGCTCAACTTCAATCCAATACAATACAATACAATTTTATGTTTTTTTCTTCCTTTCAAGAATAAAGATGATATTATTGAAAATGATTGTAAAACACATGCTTAAGTAACAATAATTTATATAAGTTTTGTTCACAACCCCTAAGAACAAGAAAAAAACCTAGGCGCTATCTCCTCATCTCCTCTCTATCTCCGCTTTTCACAGAAACCCTCTTGAGGGGCTGCTAGGGGTGCTTATCGAGCGAGCCGAGCCCAAATAGCACTGGGCTCGGCTCGAGCTCGTTTAACGTTGCATGGGCTCAGCTCGGCTCGTGAGCTCGAGCTCGTGATTAGAATTTGCGGCTCGAGCTCGGCTCGTGAGCTCGTTTATGCTCGGATCGTGAGCTCAAATAGGCTCAGGCTCGGCTCGTGAGCTCGATTGTGGCTTGTGAGCTCGTTTAATTGCTTTTACCTTTTCTTTTTATCTTTCTTCTAATATATACTTTAGTTAGTATCTTAAAAGAAATACTTAATATAATTTTTAATATATATAAATATTTTTTTAATATAGAATATTTTTTTTAATATAATTTTTTTATTAGTATAAAATAATAATCGAGCTGTTCACGAGCTTTACGAGTCGAGCTTTGCCTAGTTCGGCTCGGCTCGTTTAAGTCTCGAGCCGAGCTTTGACTGAGCCGAGCCTGAGCTGCTCGCGAGCTTGTCAGGCTCATTATCGCCCCTAGGGGCTGCAATGGATGTTTTCATCCATGGTATGATTGGAAACCCCTCTTATCTCCATTTTGCAGTTTCTAATTTGTTTTCTTACTTTTCTCGCTTTTTCGATGTTTTCAATAAGTTTCATCTGATTAGTTTGATTTCTTTGTGTGTTAGAGGGGTTTGGATCCTAGCTACAATTGAAGGTTGATTTGTTGATAGGATTTTGTGCGGGATTACGACGGTGGTCAGTACTTCACATATAATCGGTTGAATTAAATCTAATTCTACATCAAAACCACATCATATCGTTAAACCCACTCGTAAAAGGCTGCATCAGACAACAATGTGAAAGAGGGTATTAGATTGGTTATTTATGCTCAACAATCGTGGTTTTGCTAGATTAGAATTAAGTTTATTTCAATTTGATATGTATATTTTAGTTTCTGACTTTTATTGTAGATGTAGTATGACTTAATATTAATGAATGAACTTTCATTTTAAAAAATTACTTATATACATAAAAAGACTACAACGATTTTATTCCTCAGTTTTACTACTTTTAACTTTCATTAACACTCATATAAGTTGAGCAGGACAATCATCGTTCATCCATTAACGAGGTATTGATGGAATGATGGGGAACACTCTAACTATTTTTAACACGTATTTGAGCTCATAAATCAATTTATATAATTAACTAATTTGAACGTAAAAAATGGCTTATAAGATACGGTTATTTCACCAAATACCCTTGATAAAAAAATTATTCACCAAATACCCCCACTTTTTTTCAAAATTCACTAGATACCCCTGACCTTTAAAAAAATTCACCAGATACCCCTGACCTTTAAAAAAATTCACCAAATACCCCTGACCTTTATAAAAATTCCCAAAAATGCCCTTTTGGCTAACGGACGTTAGTGTTCCGTTAACTAATTAAATAATTAACCTAAAAAAAGGGTAATTAAACCTAACTAAACCCTAAGTAAACCCTAAAAACCCTAACACACTCTCTCCCTAACCCAATCCAACCCCCAAACCTAGACCCACCAGCCCCACCATCCAACCCTAGCCCCACCAGCCCTCCCTCCCCGTAGCGACCCACGCATCCCCCCTTCCCTCCCCGACGGCCCCCTCGCACCCCCTCTTCGGCCCCCACGCAGGCCCCCCTCCCCTCGACCTCCCTCGCGCCTCCCCCTCCCTCCCTCGCGCCAATTCAACACCGGTTCCCCCTCCCTCGCGTCGGTTTAACATCACTCCCCCTCGCCTCGATCTCGCGGGCGCCTCCCCCTCCTCCTCACTCGCCGGTTCGCATTCTAATTTTCAATTTGCCCAGAATTTGATGCGGGGCGGGGGTGGTGGGGACCGGGATTCGAAGGGGTGGGGGTGGTTGGCTCGGGATTCCAAGGGGGAGCGCGCCGCGCTGCGGGGGAGGCGGGGCAAGGGGGAGGGGAGGCGCGGTTGCGGCTGCGTGGGAGGGGATGGGGGATGCGTGGGAGGGGGTCTGTGGGGCTGGGGTTGTTGGGGGGGTGGTGGGTGGGGGGTGGTGGGGCTGGGGTTGGGTGGGAGGGGGGCTAGTGTGTTAGGTTGACTTAGGGCAAACTTGTAAATAAAAGCTAACGGAGGACTAACGTCCGTCAACAAAAGGGTATCTGGTAAATTTTTTAAAAGGTTAGGGGTATCTGGTGAATTTTGAAAATAATGGGGGTATTTGGTGAAATATTTTTTTTGTCAGGGGTATTTGGTGAAATAACCATATAAAATAAATTTCCCTTGCTTCTACACTTGTTGGCTTGGTGTAAATTTTTTTTTTGAAAGAGAAAATTCATTAATTGAAGGCCAAACGGCATCTACAATAGGTATTAAAGAAAAACAAGATACAATTAAACAAGGCTAAATCAAATTCATCTTCGAAGGAACTACAATGAACCGATCGAGCAATACAACGTAGCCCCCCTTGTATTTGCTGAATCAAGCAGCTATTGATGAGAAAGTCTATCATTCCGATGTAGTTTGGGAAGAACATTCTTGGCCAGAGTCATGTTGATCGCATCCGAGATTCTAATACCTTTATGTTGAGTCTCGAACTTCAACCAATGAGAACAATTTCTCATACCTAAAAACAAAAAAACCATACTCACAACTCCCATAGGGGAGAAGGAGATTTCCAAAACAGAAACTAAAAACCCCATAACAAGGTTTGAAAATATATCATAAAGAGAGACTAATTTATTAAACAAAACAAGAAAATGAATTAAAACCTGAAAATAAAAGGGGAAAATGGGCTTACCATGGATGAAATCATCCATGGCAGCCCTTAACTGGTGAAAAAGGGGTAGGGGAGGCTAGGGTTTGAGAGAGAAAGAGAGAGTGGGGAGGCTGGCTTGGTGTAATTAATGGTGTTATATATCATATGTTAATCGCCACACGCCACACTGTAATGGTGTTATAAAATAAATAAATGTCATATGTAATGGTGTTATATGTTATAGTTATGTCAAAAGATCATTCCGGTATTTCCCTGTATAATGTTAATCGCCACACCCCACACTGTCTTGTAAGAGAGCTGTTTTAGAACTTAAATAAATGGTGGTGATTTGTCAAAGGTGATTCAACCACATGATTTCTTTGGCATAAGCATTCTTCCAAATTTTGTTTCCCTCTCGATCCTTTTAACCTCTCAAGGTCCAATTGAAGGATTTATATCCTCGACTTAAATGCAATTACTAATTATATTATGGGTCGTATTATAGAGATAATAAACTCGTTCTATTGGGTCGTCTATACGTCTTGCTAGAGAATGCTATAGAACTTTGGGTTAGGAAATAATAAACCCAAAGCCCAATATAATGGATCCTATTAGGTCACACAAAATACTTGGATCAACAAAAGAAACCTAGAGCCCGTAAGGGGCCCTAGGGTGGCCGGCCAAGAGGAAGGGAGAGGAGAATTGATTCTCCTCCTAACCTAATTATATCTATATATATTTGGTTAGGCAATAAGGAAATATACTAGATATGTTTCATTATTCTTCTCTCTCATATTCTTTCCAAAAGTCACAAAAACTCCATTAAAGTAGAAGAAGAATTTCTTCCTTCCAACTAGCATTGGTGGAGTGTTGATCCGGGTTGGTGGACCAAGTAGAGGAATCACAATTGAGGTTCTTAATCCGGGTTATTCAAGCTTTGTGGAATTCACGCTTCAAAGGTAATTCTCAACTATTATGTGATCCTTGAATGTATATGCATGAGATCCTGTTTTAAGTGCTTATGAATTTGATTCAAGAAATTCCGCTTAGAGTACTTATATAATCCTACAGTGGTATCAGTTTTAGCCTCTTGCATATAGGTTTTTGGTCATAATAATTCGATTTATTTTGATGTGTTCATGACTAATTTTAATTTGATTAAGGGGAGGAATTGAATTATGGAATGAATAATTAATTGGAATTGATTAAATAGAGATTTAATTGCTTATTTTTTCAATATAAAGGGGCCGAATTTGTTGAAAATTCAACCCTAATTTTCGAAATTTAAATTCTGATTTTATTTCGAATATTAAGTTCATATTATTAATCTGATTTTCATGTTTAAATTTTGTTTATGTATGTAAATTAATTCATGTGAAAAGAGTTTTATATGAGTTAGAGATTAATTTATGTGAAGAACCCTAAAATTAATTAAAATGGAGATTTTGATTTAATTTTCTGAATTATGCATAAAAGTGTTTATGTTTAATTTAATTAAGATCACTAAATTAATTTTACAAATGTTGTAATTTTAATTTCCTTCAACTAAAAAAAAAAAAAAAAACAATTGAGGGAGGAAGAGGAGCGGCCACGGGCCGGTGGTTGCTCCCGGTGGTCTGTCAGTTGGCGAGGGCGAAGGAGGCACTCTGATGTGGTGCCCGGCGGGCGAGAGGCGAAGGAGAGGCTCCGGTGGTCTGCCGCCGTACGGCCGAGGGAGTCGCTGCAGCGGCCCACGCGTGCGACGCTTGGCCGGGCCGGGCGCTGGGCGTCTCTTGCCGGCGTCGGCTCACTGGTGCAGTTGCCGGCGACTTCCGGTGATGGCGACTCAGCGAGGGTGGCGTGGGTACTGTGCCGTGTGTGCTGTGCGTGGGACTGGCAGCCCTTGTGCTGCTGGTCCTGCCCAGCCACGGAATTTTCATTTATAAAAAATAAAAAAAAAATAATAAATTTTTTTTTTTTTGGAAATCATTAAATCTGATTTTCAGTATATTGAGCAGATTTTCAGTTAAATAATTCCATAATTTTATTCTTTAATCTAATTAAAATTAGTAGGAAAGTATAATAGGATAGAATCTTTAGGTGGTTATAAATTACTTAAATGTTTTATCAACTTACCATAATTAAGAATATTTGATATTTTGATTGATGGCAAGTATAATATGTGATATTATGATGTGGCTTTTATATATTTTGATATAATTGCTATGTATGACTAGTATGGCCCAAATTAAGTTAGAAAATACGATCTGCGTATCGTGATGTATTCTTGTAATTTTAAATACGATCTGCGTATCGTTAAGTATTTTTGTAATTTATTTAATTTAGTTATTATTTAAATTATTTTGATACTTATGTAATCCAAAGACGAAGTCCATCAAGAGAAGGCCCATGGATAAGGTGGATGGAGATCCATGAAGAGTCCAAGAATGAGCCATTGATGATTAGTTCTTAGGATTAGGGGCCATACTATATCATTTTATTTTCGCATTTTATTATTCTTTAAAATGCTTATAAGTTTATTGTATGTTGGTTGATGATGCGCTAGAGTTCACTAATTCATAACAACATAATAAACTTAAGTCTCGTAAATATTAAGGTTGCTTTTCCAAACATAAAGTACTTATCAAACCCTTGATTAATAGTAATAGGTCATGCCTCCGCAGGGTGTTATCATTAATTTTGGGAATATAAGGTAAAATTGCGAATTTTACAACTTAGTTTGGTTGTCCTTAACAAAATTATCAAAAGCGTTTTGAATTTTGAAGCAAGAGATAGTTAAGCATGCGATGTTTATCCATCTAAACAAGAGTTATAATTTGTTATAATTAGTAAAAGAGTTTACTTACCTTGATAATGTAACGTTAAAGATAAGGCCTCCGTCTGCTTAGTGTTGCATGTTGATAGGATCTTGTAAAACACTTATTCAAATGGGACATTAAAATTGAATAGGTGATCAACCTATAAACCTTTGCATGTTTTAGGTTACTTTATAAACATAAAATTGAACTTTGCTTTATTTTTTTCGTACGTAGATACTATGTCTAATAACAACAACAACAACAACAACTCCGTTTCAACATTCGTCCTTTTCCGGAAAAGGACAGATTGAATGGTGAAAATTTCCTTAATTGGGAAAGGACCTTAAGACTTGTTTTGAGGTCTCGAGGGTCGAGAGGATGTCTTAGAAACCCCACTTCCCGTGATTACCGATGAGTCGACCAAGGCGGACAAACGTCGTGCTAAGCGAGGCCAATGATAGGTCTATACCGATCACTTGCTTGATGATAGCAGCCATGGAGCCGGACCTCCAAAGGAGGTTCGAAACCAAGGATGCTTATACCATCATGCAAGAGCCGGGCTATGTTTCAAACACAAGCCCGAGTTGAGCGGTATGAGACTAATAGGGGAGATACTTGAATGTCACATGAAGTCGGGTCAAGCTGTTGGCCCCCATCTTTTCGCGATGATGGGTCTTTTCGAAAACATGGAACGACTTGGATTCCCTTATAGGGTTGAGTTGGCTACTAACATTATTCTCCACTCATTACCCGACAGTTTCAATCAGGTTCGAAATGACCTACAATATGAATGAGTCCGAAAAGACTTTGCAAGAGTTGCATGGATTGTTGGTCAACGCTGAAAGGAACATCCCTAAGGTTGAACCAAAGAAAGAGGTTTTGATGGTTCAAAAGGGAAAGGGTTTCAAGAAGAAATGGGCGGAAAGAAGGACAAAGGCAAGCAAGTTGCCACCGTTGTTCTTGAAAAACCTAAGCCAACCGCCAAGCCAAAGGTCGCCGTGGAAAGCAAGTGCTTCCATTGTCACAAGATAGGACACCTGGAAGAGGAACCGCCCGGTATACTTGGAGGAAAAGAAGTCTGGGGCTTCCACTTCAGTATATATGTTATAGAAATCAATTTGACTTCTACTTCTTTATGGGTATTTGATACCGGCTGTGGTTCTCACATAGTTAATGATGTGCGGGGACTAAAAAGAAGTAGGAAGCCGGCAAAAGGCGAGGTAGAGCTACGCGTTGGAAATGGAGCACGAGTTGCTTGCACTTGCCATAGGAAGCTATAGTCTACACTTGCCATCCGGGCTTATTTTAGAACTAAATAATTGTTATTTCGTTCCTTCAATAACTAAGAACATAATTTCTGTTTCGGTTTTGGATTACGAAGGGTTTTGTTTTGAAATAAAGAACAAGTGTTGTTCCATTTCTTACAATAATATGTTCTATGCGAATGCTAAATTGATAAATGACTTATATGTGCTTGATAGGTCGTTACAAATCTATAACATAGATAGCAAGAAACAAAAATCAAATGATTCCAACCTAACCTACATTTGGCATTGTCGAATGGGTCATATAAACCAAAAGCGTATTCACAAGTTACAAAAGGATGGTATAATTCCATCATTTGATGTATGTGAATCATGCTTAATGTGAAAGATGACAAAATCACCATTTACTGGAAAAGGTGAAAGGGCCAGCGATCTTTTAGGACTCATACATACAGATGTGTGTGGTCCTATGAACACAAAGGCAAGGGGAGGGTTTAACTACTTCATTACATTCACTGATGATTTGAGTAGATATGGATATATATACTTAATGAAACATAAGTCGGAATCTTTTGATAGATTCAAAGAGTTCCAAAATGAAGTACGAGAATCAACTTGGTAAGACAATAAAAGCACTACGATCCGATCGTGGTGGTGAATATTTGAGCCAAGAATTTGATGATCATCTAAAGGGTTGTGGAATTCTTTCACAATTAACTCCACCAGGAACACCACAGTTGAATGGTGTATCTGAAAGGAGGAACCGAACCTTGCTAGATATGGTTCGATCAATGATGAGTCTTGCTGATCTTCCGATTTCTTTTTGGGGATACGCTCTCGAAACTGCTGCACACACACTAAATAGGAGCCCGTCAAAGGCTGTAGAAAAGACTCCATATGAGTTATGGAATGGAAAAACTCCAAACTTGTCTTTTCTTAAAATGCGGGGATGTGAGGTCTATGTAAAGCGGTTACTATCGGACAAGCTTGCACCCAAGTCGAGATAAATGTCTCTTTGTGGGATACCCAAAAGAGACAAGGGGTTATTACTTCTATAACCGTCAAGAGAACAAAGTGTTTGTTGCTCGTGATGGTGTCTTTCTTGAAAAGGAATTTGTTTCTAGAAAGACAAGTGGGAGTAAAATAATTCTCGAAGAAATTTGAGATGAGCAACAAATAGACGTGGTTCACACCATGTCAGAGACGGCCCGACAAGACGAAAGTCTAGTTCAGGAGATGATGTATTCAACGCATGAACCTCCTACCGTCCCAATTGAATCAAGTGAAGATCTTCAAGGAGTTGAAGAGAACACTGCTCTTGATGCTCAGGCCCCGCGTAGATCTAGTAGAGAAAGGATTCCAAACAAGAGGTTGGTTGATTTCCTGTTAACTGAAAACTCTGAAATTATGATTTTGGAGAATTCAGAGCCTACTACCTACAAACAAGCTTTGACAAGCCAAGACTCTGAGAAATGGCTTGAAGCCATGAAATTCGAGTTAGACTCCATGTCTGAGAATAAAGTTTGGACCCTGGTCGACTTGCCTAGTGGGGTTAACCCTATTGGATGCAAGTGGGTGTTCAAGTTGAAAACAAACAAAGATGGGAATGTCTATGTATATAAAGCAAGACTGGTTGCAAAAGGATTCAGACAAATTCATGGTATAGACTATGATGAGACCTTTTCTCCAGTAGCAATGCTTAAATCAATTCGGATACTTTTAGCGATTGCTGCATTTTATGATTATGAAATTTGGCAAATGGATGTCAAAACTGCATTCTTGAATGGGTTCTTGAATGAGGATGTGTACATGACACAACCTGAGGGTTTTGAGGATCCAGAAAATCCTAAAAGGGTTTGCAAGCTTCAGAGATCCATTTATGGATTGAAGCGGGCATCTCGGAGTCGGAATCTTCGATTTGATGAAGCAATCAAGAAATTTGATTTCATCAAAAGCGAAGAAGAATCTTGTGTCTACAAGAAGTTTAGTGGGAGCAACTTAGTCTTCTTGGTATTGTATGTAGATGACATACTACTCATGGGAAATGACATACCAATGCTTGAGTCAGTCAAGGAATGGTTAAAAAGTTGTTTCTCTATGAAGGACCTAGGAGAAGCAGAGTACATACTGGGAATCAAAATCCATAGAGATAGGTCTCGAAGGATGATTGGACTAAGTCAAGAAACTTATATTGATAAGGTTCTTACAAGGTTCAACATGGAAAACTCGAAGAGAGGTTTCGTTCCCATGTCACATGGCATATCGCTTAGCAAGAGTCAGTGCCCGACTGAACCTGATGAGTTAAAGCGAATGAATAACATTCCTTATGCTTCGGCTATAGGATCTATCATGTATGCCATGATAAGTACTCGACCAGATGTTGCATATGCCTTGAGCATGTGTAGCAGGTTCCAAGCAAATCCAGGAGAAGCACACCGGATCGCAGCGGCTAAGAGCATCCTCAAGTACTTGAGAAGAACTAAAGGCGTGTTCTTAGTTTATGGGGGACAAAGTGAGTTGGTTGCTGAAGGTTACACGGATGCAAGCTTCCAAACTGACAAAGATGATTACCGCTCTCAGTCAGGGTATATCTTTCGTCTAAATGGAGGAGCAGTGAGCTGGAAGAGCTCAAGGCAAAGTAAAGTTCACACGGATGAGAATGTGGCTGATCCGCTCACTAAACCACTACCTCAACCCAAGCATGAGTGTCACGCTAGGGCTATAGGCTTGAAGCAAATGTTAGAGTGGCTTTAGATTGTACTAGGTTTAGAGAAACTTGTTACAATGTAAAGACATGGTTTTGCTATTTATGTTTATGAGAATAAATTTTATATTATTTAATTATTGGTTTAGTATTAAATAAAATGTCCAAAATATATATTGAATTCTATGGTTTTGTCAAATATGTGATTTGATAAATGAAACACCATAAGTGAACAGAATTCATAGAATATTAAAGTTCCTAATCTAAGTCATTAAACTGGACATAAATGACTTGTTAAAGGGATTAGCATATAAGATTGATTGATAGCACCGTTTCATGGGCTATGGAAACATAGAGATGTTTAATCAATCATATGGATATGTATAGTTGATACATAGTCGAACTAGACCTGCTTAGAAGTTTTATAACTTCAAAATTATATTAGTAGATTCCTTAAACATGAGTGGAACATTACTTAGCTCAATGATTGGTATAACTTTGATACTGTCAAACGTCATGCCGTAAAAGGGGACTATAAAGGCAGCATTCAGGTTGTGCTAAAAATTGAGTGGGAGTATTGATTACCATAAGATTGAAAAGGTCCTCCTATAAAAGATAGGATAGGTGTCTTGGCCCCTTGAAGAGCGAAAATTGAAAAATGCATGGCCGTGCTCAAATGGATCATTCGATGATCATTTGTTTGTCAATTTGAACTCGGATTTCAAGGATAAATTTGAAAACTAGTATGGATGATATGTAAATATGATCATACTATCAAATTAAGACATTAAGAGACTTGAGGAAATTAAACATTGCACACTCGTCTCGGACAAGTGGGAGATTGAAGGATTTATGTCCTCGACTTAAATGCAATTACTAATTATATTATGGATCGTATTATAGAGATAATAAACTCGTTCTATTGGGTCGTCTATACGTCTTGCTAGAGAATGCTATAGAACTTTGGGTTAGGAAATAATAAACCCAAAGCCCAATATAATGGATCCTATTAGGTCACACAAAATACTTGGATCAACAAAAGAAACCTAGAGCCCGTAAGGGGCCCTAGGGTGGCCGGCCAAGAGGAAGGGAGAGGAGAATTGATTCTCCTCCTAACCTAATTATATCTATATATATTTGGTTAGGCAATAAGGAAATATACTAGATATGTTTCATTATTCTTCTCTCTCATATTCTTTCCAAAAGTCACAAAAACTCCATTAAAGTAGAAGAAGAATTTCTTCCTTCCAACTAGCATTGGTGGAGTGTTGATCCGGGTTGGTGGACCAAGTAGAGGAATCACAATTGAGGTTCTTAATCCGGGTTATTCAAGCTTTGTGGAATTCACGCTTCAAAGGTAATTCCCAACTATTATGTGATCCTTGAATGTATATGCATGAGATCCTGTTTTTAAGTCTTTATGAATTTGATTCACTGAAATTCCGCTGTAGAGTACTTATATAATCCTACACCAATTTGGCTTGTTCAAAATCAAATACCTCCTGTTTTCTATAGGCTTGTCGTAATTGGTAGTGTTGAAACAATTTGTGGGTAATATATCTGGGGGCTTTTTTTTTTTTGGTGGGGTTAGGGCCTAACAGCATCACCACAAATCAAGCTTTTTAAATACAAGAATGATATAGTACATTTATATTGTTCTTAAAAATACATACATACAGTTTAAAGTAAAAAGTTTATTTTATTTATGAAAGAACATAAAACTCATAAAAAAATACAATATAAAAACATAGCTGTATGGTCCCCTCAAAAAAAAAAAAAAAAAAAAAATATAGTTGTATGGTAAAAGAGTATAAATATGTTTTTAAAAATTTGGTAAGATAAATTACATTAACGCCCTCTCACAAGGCACCTAAATGGCTAAATAT
The DNA here is from genome assembly GCA_947646795.1 of Beta lomatogona. Classification (NCBI taxonomy): domain Eukaryota; kingdom Viridiplantae; phylum Streptophyta; class Magnoliopsida; order Caryophyllales; family Amaranthaceae; genus Beta; species Beta lomatogona. Next base: position 1,884,576 of record CANSNZ010001191.1, on the reverse strand, counting down.
AACCTACCCCAAAGCCCCCCAAACCCCCCTGATGAGAATCGAACCCACAACATGTGGGTGGAAGATGAAAGGGCTTACCACCCTTCCACTCCCTCATTCTCAAAGAGTATAAATATATAATAAAGCACATTAAACATTGTACTTTCGGGTGTACAATCTAAACCTTGGAACATCACTCTTCTAATTTTCCACTATGTCTCACCATATCTATCTATACAAATATATTAAAAGGCGTGCGGAAGAAAGCCTATTTGCCACATGGCACTCGCCTCAACTTTAATTCTAATGCAAATGCTTTATGTTTATGTGTACTCCTCACTTTTACAAAAATGTGTAAGTGCAAGGTATCGAACACGTGACCTTTGAAATGAAAAGTAAGAGCTTAACCATCAATACACTATGAATTTGCTGTCTAATGTTTCAAATAAATTATGATAAAGTCTTGTAATAATTATACTTAACTATAAAGACTTGAACAAGTATATACATCTCTAACACTCGTATTACGTAACTTAAACCTTTCAATTTTTCTTTACTTATCACGTTGTGACGTGAATTTTTCAATTTCTTAGTGGACAAAAAATACGAAAAGTAGCAAAATAATTATAAAATTTAAAAATAATAACATATTAGTTTATTGTAACTGACCCGAGGCATCGCCCGGGCAAAAAAAACTACTCCTTAATAATCATAAGAGTACTAATATTAATGGTTATATAGTAAGCATATACAAATAATACTAATGAAAGTACTAATATTAACTATTATACTAGTTGATATTTAATTTTGGCTTATTATTACTATTTGCAGAGAGAAGAACGATATGTAGAAGTGTGGAAAACCGTGGCAATATTGTTGTCTAAATCTAACAAATTTATGGCCTAATATATTTTATATAAAAAAAAACCATTATAAATATCAATTTTCTTGCATATATAACTAGTCCATGAACAACTTTTCAGCCATAAGTATAAAAGATGATTTTAGCAACTTTTATGATATTGAATCTTCATACAATATAAAACTATTTTTGGGCTCCAACTATCAGTTTAAACTTTTGGTTGAATTGGTCCTCTGACATGGTATCAAAACCAGCGTGACATAAGTGTCACAACCTCACGGGTTTAAATCTCATCCACCCTTCCTTTTTAAGTAGAACTAGTTTTTTTTACCCGGGCGATGCCTCGGGTCAGTTACAATAAACTCATATGTTATTGTTTTTAAATTTTATAATTTATTTTGCTACTTTTCGTATTTTTTGTCCATTAAGAAATCGAAAAATTCACGTCACAACGTGATAAGTAAAGAAAAATTGAAAGGTTTGAGTTTGAAAACAATACCTTAAAAGGAATTGTGCTAAGAGAATATGACATCAATATTCTCTTGTAAGTTACGTAATAAGAGTGTTAGAGATGTATATACTTGTTCAAGTCTTTTTAGTTAAGTATACTTATTTCAAGACTTTATCATATTTTATTTGAAACATTAGACAACAAATTCATAGTGTATTGATGGTTAAGCTCTAACTTTTCATTCCAAAGGTCATGTGTTCGATATCTTGCACTTACACATTTCTTTTTTTAAAGTGAGGAGTACACATAGATATAAATCATTTGCATTAGAAAGTTGAGGAGAGTGCCACGTGGCACATAGGCTTTCTTTCGCACGCCTTTTAATATATTTGTATAGATATTCAGCTCTAGGTATGAGGGCCCCTTGTGGGGCTCCAACTGCCAATTTAAACTTTTGATTGAGTTGGTCCTCTAACAATTTTTGACTTGAATTCGTTTTACATAAAATAGTTAACACCAACCATTAAGGCCATGTTATTTTGGACTTATTTTCAGTTTAGTTCAGCTCACTGCAGTTCTGTTCAGTTTAGCTCACTTCAGTTCAGTTCAAATCATAGTTTTAATTATTATTTTTGTTTTTTATATTATTTTTGTTATTATAATTTTTTTCGTATCATTATTAATATTAGTATTTATTATTATTATTATTATTACTATAATTATTATTATCATTATTATTATTATTATTATTATTATTATTATTATTATTATAGAAAAATTAAATATACAGTTTAATTTAATTCAACTCGTTTCAGTTTAGTTCAGTTTAACTCGTTTCAATTCATTTCCCCAATCCAAAAGAACGAGGCTCAAATCTACAAACACATTACTAAAAAAATACTATTAGTCAAATAATCGATATAGACTAGCAATACAAAGTTACAAACAATTGATCAAATTAGCCAACAACTAATAACTCATTACCAAACATATGAAACACCCAATATGGAGTATTTGATAAAAAAATGGAGTAACTTTATTTTGCACCAACTTATTACTCATTAGGAGTAACTTTTGAACTTTTTAATGCACAAATGTCCAAGAAAAGGTAAGCATGGAGTCATTTGGGCCTGAAACAATGAACTACCTACCTTTTACAGTTTACGTTTTAGAATCCGTTATAGTATTTACTACCTTCAGTTCTTTTAGATGTAACATGTTGACTTTAAATACTATTCATTTAACTTCCTTTGATCATTAATTGTTATTTACATATAAGGAAAAATATAGTCATGTTAGATGTTGTTGGATTCGTCTTGATATACACTTTTCAAATATTTATTTCTTATAATTTCTACATTTATAAAATTAGAGATATTGTGGGTTGAAGTTATGTCTCGGCAAATATCAAAAGTCAAATATTATATCTATTAGAAAACGGAGTGAGTACTAAACACTCTTTCTCTCTCGATTGACCTATAAGGCTCTAACAGTATAACCAAACTTCCCTCTAAAAAATTCCATTTTAACCTTTGACCCTTTTCTCTCTACACGGTGTGTTTATCACTATAAAAGTTTCTCTCTTTGAAGGGGATACCTTGTTTTGAGTAGATACTTTTTTTCCCTTGAATATTAATGAAAAGCAAAACAAATTATCCAAAAAAAAAAAACCCTTTGACCCTTTTCTATGGGCTTCTCCCATTTACTTCAATGAATTATTCCCTTTGGTTAGTATTTTTCGTTGCTGTTGGTAGTCCTAGGTTATCTGAAATAATAAGCACTTTTCTGATTTTTTTATAAGCAGGTGATGCAATTTGCATAAAACATAAACTGATAAAAGGGTACACCTTAGACATAAACGTGGATGTGAGTCAGCAATAACATGACGACCACTTACTCAAAACCATAACCCCACAATTGAAAACTACCCAACCTTAATATCTAGCAATGTGGCTACTAGTCAGCATAAATTAGATAAGAGCTGACGTGGAATTTTACATCAGGAGTGACATCTTGGGTCCCTATATAAAAATCATAAAATTAAAATTAAGTATAATGATTAGACTTGTATTATGTGGAAAACAGAAATTGACGGGCAATGCCGTCTTAAAATTTTGAGGCCCTTGTGCTAACTATACATTTGGGCCCTTAATATAAAAAATATGATGCATAGATTGTAAGATTATAGATAATGTATTCTATAAAATTTGTTAAACTATTTTTGATAAAATAAAGCTCGGGTTTGAACAGTATGGTTAAAAAAACATGTAATTTAAGAATTTTGAGCCTTTTAAAAAGCGGGTCCCTATACGGCTATACAATTGATTGTTTTACACGCCCTATTAAACTATCCTGTTGGCTGTTGATGAGATTAGATCTTTTTGTGGTGCAATGAATGGGTAAAGAAACTTCTGGAGCATGAAAAATTATAGAGATGAAATTTTGGTGTTCTGGAGTTGTTTGTATTATTTGACCAAATTTAGAGGTCATGATATTTGATAAGTGGTTGGCCTTATGGCCTTTGAACAGTGTGAAAGTCATGTGTTCGTATGGTCATATACACGTAATTTGGTATACTTGTTATTTGGTGCGAACGTATCTTGGTCCTTGGAATATTAGTTCAAGACTTCTAGAGGTAAATCTTTCTTGTCCCCGAATAATGCCATTTTCTCTCCCTTTTCTAGTTGCTTTGTCTTTACTTCTTGATTTAGCGTTGATTCGTTTGATTATTGAAAATAAAGTTCACTATTCTTTTCTACAAATAATTATAAAAGGCAATGTTCTAAACTATATACGATTCATGTTTCGGGTATCTGTATGATTTAGGAAACTCAATTAATTGAGCTTTATTAATTATTTTCATTTTTAAGTTTCGAACTTGGAGACTTATATTTATCTTAACTTTCTTGTTCCTTATTAAATTTTTTTAAACTTTTTATGAGAGCATGGAAAATGAGTTCACATTTGAACAAATTTTTTTCTGAGATAATTACCAAGGGCGAGTCAAATATAAGAGGAGCCCTGTACACTTTCTTATAGTTAGGCCGTTTATTTGTAGTTAAAAAACACATAAGATTCTCAATTTGTAAAAAGTTACTTTGATATTAAGAAAAACTGAATGAAAATGCATATTTACAGTTGGCAAATTGGAACTACTATCCAAAAATTCAAACAACAAAACTTTAATGAATTTTGTCAAACCAAGAGTTGAACCCATGTTCTACGTGGTCCATTTTACCAGTGATCTATATACTTTTCTTTTGTCTTTTCTTCATATAATTAAAACAAATATATTTCGAGGGCCCTGTTTCGTTGCCCTAGTTGCATGGGCTAAGAACCTCCCTTGATAATCACAACGCTAATGGATGAGGTACAATACAAAAATATTTACATAGATGACAAGAATGATCAAATTCTAGAAACTCCACATGTGTTCAGATTGACTTTTAAAACATTTTAGTTACTTTTATAGACTAATTTACTAGTGAGGAGGTACATGAGTTGCACATGTATTTATACAGTAACAAAACATGTAACAATTATAGAGTATACTCTAATACTTGGAACATTTAGCCATAATAATGAGTTATTTTTTGGTTTATAGCTTATTAAGTACACTGTTAGATTGTAAATATTTACTACTTCTACAAGCACTAGTAAGCTCGAGCAGCAGATGATAGTCTAGTGGTAATTGACTAAATGAGTCTCACTCCTTGCAAGAGGGACCCCCAATTTACCCCCTTTCTTACACGGGACTTCAACTTACCTATCTAAAAAAGTACCAGTAAGCTATGTGAAAGGCACAAGGCACAAAATGATGCTATGAGAAATATGGTAAATTGAAGTTCACCTGTAGTGACTAAGTAAAATGCAACCTAATACCTTGCATTCTAATGTTGTCTTGAATATCTTCCTGAGCTATGGTAACTAGTACCCAAGTACTTCATCTTTTAGTGAAGGAGTTGAGTCAATTGTATTGCTTGTATAGTCAAATATCCAAAATATATTAACGAAGGCTTTTGTATATCAAATAAAAATTACATGCAAATCTGTAGCTGATAAGTAGCTCATTCAGATAGAGACATAGAGCCCAATCAGATTAAATCGATTTTTTGTGTGCTTTGCTTTTGGGGTGGATTTCACTCATTTCCGTACATCTCAGCCGTGTCTATATTGGATAGAGTGACTAGTGAAAATTTGATGTTTTTTGGAAGCCAAGCTCTACTTATAATCAAGCTTATTCGGATTAAGTAGAATCGGGTTACATACTTATATAGTTCTAATAATGTCCAATCAGGTTTAATAAGTTATACTTCCTCCGTTTCAAATTACTCGCTACACTTTCCATATAAGGAAGTTTCATATTACTTGCTACACTTCTTTTTTGGGCAATAAGTTATCTCTATCTCTCTCCTCTCACATGGGTCTCTTTTCTTTTTACTCTCTACCTCTCTCTTCTCCAAAAATTGCCTAGGAGTCCGTGAATTGAGAAGTGTAGCAAGTAAAATGAAACGGAGGAAGTAGTCAAATATGATGAATTCATTGAAATTCAATAAATTTCTTGTAAAAAGATGCACCCTCCATTATAAAGTTTTCCCGCTCACTACATAGACAAAACTTATTGCTTATTTAATCAACTTTTTGTTTCTTTGAATCTAAGTGTTTTTGAGGCAGAAGGGCCAGGTCGTTAAGCATGCATCAGTTGGACTTAGGCCCAATAACATTCAGCAACAACCCTTTCTTTCCAAGTCCAGGACATGGCTCAGTTGCTCAATACATAGACAAAAGTTGTTTTTTTTTGAGAGGATATACATAGACAAAAGTTGTTGCTTTATTGATGTCATGATGTTTATGTAGGAATATAGATGAACATAAAGCGGAATTTCAGTAAACAAATTTCCTAACATCTATCACAAGATCGCATACATAACATAAATATGAATCATATTATAAGGAAAAGAATGTACAATCTTTGTAGCGTGTTTTCCACCAGATTGCAAGTGCTAGAGATTAAAGAACAACAATTGATGTCCCTCTACTTAGTCCACGAGCACCAATTGAATTCCCACATTTGCTAGAACGGAAGAGAATGAACAGGATTCACTCCCTTACTTTTTAGGGAGGGTGGCCGGATTTTCCAAAGGGAAATAATAGGGTTTTTCTCTCTCTTTTTCAGTTTGAAAGTTACTGACAAATTGAACGCTCTATTCCACTCTCCTATTATAACCTTTTATAATAGTAGGAGAATAGGTAAAGAGAGAGACCTAACCTAACCCTAATTTCTCCTATTGGCCGTTTCCTTACTTCAATTAGTTACTACAATGTGTGACCTCATAGGATTAAGTTAACTTAGTTGTAGGTTCAATCAATATTGTCCCACTAACCAACATTATTCTCTAGCAAGTAAATGTGATTACTAAACTAACGTAATTAATTATCTCTATAATAATTCCTTTTATATTTAGTAATTGTCGGGATGTCTAAGGACATATTCCTTCAATCTCCCACTTGTCCGAAGACAAGAGCGCAATGTTAACTTCCTTAAGTCACTTAATGCCAAATTTGATAGCACAATGTTATTCTCAAATTTATGTTCCTTGATCGCTGAGTTCGAACTGCTCAATTAAGGATTAACTCTTTAATCCTATTCCACATGGCCGTGCAATTTTCCAGTTCTCGCTCATCAAGAGCCCCAAACACCATTCCTATTTAATAGGAGGACTTATCCACTCTTGTATGACCATAACTCCCACTCAATTCTTAGCCCACCTGATCACTGCCTTTATAACATCCTTTTACGGCGCGGCGTTTAACAGCGTCAAGGTTTAACTAATCATATTGTGGTTATTATGACATACTCATGTCTAAGGAATCCACTAAATATAGTAGTTTGATTCTACTTTTAGAATCTAATTAGGTCAAGTCTCAATGTATCAAATATACATCCATATAATCAATTAGACATCTCTATGTCTCCATAGCCCATGGAACTGCGCTATCAATTAATTATACACTAGCCTTTTAAATAGATCACTTATGTCCAATTTAGTGATTTAGACTAAGGACTTTAAATAAATTATGATTTCAGTTCACTTTATAGGGTTCCATTATCAAAACGTTTTCGATAATCCTACTTGAAAACACAAATTATTTGGACATTTTATTTAATACTAAACCAAACAATTAAACAAGAACGAATTTTTATTAATAAACATTTCAAAGCATAATAAATGTCTTTACAATTGTAAACATGAAGTAAACTACCTAAAGCCATTCTCCCATAAGCTTAAGCCCTATGGACCTAGTATAACACTCATGTTGAGGTTGATCGCAAGCGGTTTAGTCAGAGGATCTGCTACGTTATCCTTAGTATGAACCTTGCTTACTTTCACATCCTCTCTACCAACGATTTCTCGAATGAGATGGAATTTCCTGAGCACATGTTTAGACCTTTGATGCGATCTTGGTTCTTTAGACTGAGCAATGGCACCATTGTTGTCACAATACAACTCAATGCCATTCTCAATGCTGGGAACTGCACCAAGCTCACTAATGAATTGCCGCATCTGCTGCTGCAATATACTCAACCTCTGTTGTAGAATCCGCGATGGTACTCTGCTTAGAGCTCTTCCAGCTCACAGCTCCTCCATTGAGACAAAATATGAAACCAGATTGAGATCGGAAATCATCTTTGTCACTCTGGAAGCTTGCATCGGTGTATCCAGTAACAACCAACTCATCATCTCCACCATAAACCAAAAAATCATCCTTAGTCCTTCGCAGGTACTAAATGATGTTTTTCGCCGCAATCCAGTGCGCATCTCCTGGATTTGACTGGTATCTGCTGCATATACTCAAAGCATATGCAACATCCGGTCGAGTGCATATCATGGCATACATAATGGATCCTACTGCAGAAGCATAAGGAACATTACTCATACGCTTGACCTCATCAGTACTCGAAGGACAATGAGTCTTGCCAAGTGCAATGCCATGTTGCATGGGAATGAAATCTCTTTTGGAGTTTTCCAACTTGAACCTTGCAAGAACCTTATCAATATAAGTTTCCTGACTGAGCCCAATTAGCCTTTTCGATCTATCTCTATAGATCTTTATTCCCAATATGTACTCTGCATCTCCTAGGTCTTTCATAGAGAACAAATTTAAGCCATTCCTTGTCTGACTCAAGCATGGTTTTATCATTTCCTATGAGAAGCATGCCATCCACATACAAGACCAGAAAAGTAATACTACTCCCATTTAACTTCTTGTATACACAAGATTCCTCTTCATATATGAGAAAGCCAAATTTCTTGACTGCCTCATCAAATCTGAGGTTCCAACTCCTAGATGCTTGCTTTAGTCCATAAATGGACTTCTTAAGCTTGCATACCCTCCCTGGATTTTCTGGATCTTCAAAACCTTGAGGTTGTGTCATGTACACATCCTCTTTTAGGAACCCATTCAAGAAAGCGGTTTTGACATCCATCTACCATATTTCATAGTCATGAAAGGCAGCAATCGCAAGGATTATCCTAATGGACTTCAACATGGCTACTGGTGAGAAGGTTTCATCATAGTCAATACCATGAATTTGCTTGAAACCTTTCGCCACCAACCTTGCTTTGAAAACACTAATGTTTCGATCCTTGTCTGTTTTCAACTTGAAAATCCATTTGCATCCAATGGGTTTTACCCCATCAGGCAAATCAACTAAGTCCCATACTTGATTTTCAGACATGAAATCCATTTCAGATTTCATGGCCTCAAGCCATCTTTCGGAGTCTTGACTCTCCAAAGCATCTTTGTAGCTAGTAGGTTCTTCTGATTCTAAAATCGTTATTTCAGAACTTTCAGTCAAAAGGAAATCAATATATCTCTTTGACGGAATGATGGTCCTACTAGACCTACGTTGGGGAACAACAGAAGAAGGTTCTACCTCATTAGGTTGAGTGACTTCGCACGGAGTATCTCCAAGTGGGACGGTAGGAGGTACGTGAATTGAATGCACCGCCTCCTGAGCATTTTCATGACGGGCCGCCTCTGATGAGGTGTTAACCTCATCCATTTGTTGCTCATCTCGAATTTCTTCGGGATATACATTTCTCCCACTTGTTTTTCTGGAAATAAACTCCTTTTCCAGAAAGACACCATTACGAGCAACAAACACTTTGTTTTCGCTTTGGTTGTAGAAGTGGTATCTCTTAGTCTCTTTTGGGTAACCCACAAAGAGACATTTATCAGATTTGGGTGAAATTAAGCTTATCAAAGTAAACGTTTTACATAGGCTTCACAACCCCATATTCTTAGAAAAGACAATTTTGGAACGTTTCTAGTCCACATTTCATACGGTGTCTTTTCCACTGCTTTGGATGGTGCTCTGTTAAGTGTGAATGTCGCTGTTTCAAGCGCAAATCCCCAGAATAAAATAGGAAGATCAGCAAGACTCATCATGGATCGAACCATATCAAGTAGAGTTCGATTTCTTCTTTCAGAAATGCCATTTAACTGTGGTGTTCCTGGTGGAGTCCATTGTGAAAGTATTCCACAATCCTTCAAATGATCACCAAATTCTTGAGATATATATTCACCACCACGATCGGATCGCAATGCCTTAATTTTCTTCCCAAGTTGGTTTTGTACTTCATTATGGAATTCCTTAAAATTTTCAAAGGATTCCGACTTATGCCGCATGAGGTAAACAAATCCAAATCTGGTCACATCATCGGTAAAAGTAATGAAGTAACTGTACCCTCCCCTATCCAACGTACTCATGGGTCCACACATATCCGTATGTATGAGGGCTAAAAGGTCATTGGCCCTTTCACTTGAACCTGTGAAAGGAGACTTTGTCATTTTCCCCATTAAGCAAAACTCACAAGTATCAAATGATTCGAAATCAAATGATTTGAGAATTCCATCTTTATGAAGCTTCTCAATACGCTTTGAACTTATGTGGCCTAATCGACAATGCCATAGGTATGTCGGGTTCGAATCATTGTTTTAGGTTTCTTGCTGTCTATGTTATAGATGTGAGTTTCTAAGTCTAGCACATATAAACCATTTGATAACTTAGCTGAGACATAGAATAAATCATTCAAATAAGCAGAACAACAATTATTCTTAATTTGAAATGAAAAACCTTCCGAATCCAAAACCGGAATCGAAACAATATTCTTGGTAATAGTTGGAACATAATAACAATTATGAAGTTCTAATACTAAACCAGAAGGTAAAAGTGGACTACAATCTCCCACAGCCAAAGCAGCAACTCGTGCTCCATTGCCCACGCGGAGGTCCACTTCTCCTTTGCTCAACGTTCTACTTCTTTTTAGTGCCTGCACATTACATATAATGTGAGATCCACATGCAGTATCAAATGTAGAAGTAGACAATTTAATGTCTATAACATAAATACTTGAAGTTGAAGCACCACTCTTCTTATCCTCCAGATACTTAGGGCAGTTCCTCTTCCAGTGGCCAATCTTATGGCAGTGGAAGCACTCATGTAGTGCTGCTACTTTTGCCTTAGGAGTGGCCTTTGGTTTAGAAGTATCATTAGTGGAAACAACCTTGTCCTTGTTCTTCTTTATAGGTGCCCCATTTTTCATGAATTGCTTGCCCTTCCTAACCATAAGAACATCCCTATGTTCAGGTTCAGCCGGCAAGCTCCTTTCAGCCTGAGTAAGCATACCACGCAGCTCTTGCAAGGTAGCCTGCCCTCCTTGCATGTAAAAATTCAACTGAAAGTTTTGAAAATTTTAAGGCAAGGATTTGATCACAATATCAGTTGCCAGTTCTGGGGGATAAGGGAAGCCCAATTTTTCCATGATCTGAAAATGTCCAATCATATTGAGCACATGCGTGCCAACGGGTTTTCCTTTGCCCAACGTGCACTCTAGCAGCTTAAGTGAGCTTCAAACCTCTCTAACCTAGCATTCTTCTGAAACATAGTTTTCAGCTGTTGGAAGATGAAGTAGGCATCCAGACCATTAAAACGCTTTTGAAAGTCTGGTTCCATGCAAGCAAGCATCAAACATGTTATTTGCACAGAATTAGCCTCTAGGGTTTGCCTTGTTCTCCGTTCAGCTGCAGTTGCATTTTCTGGCAGGGGTTCAGGGAGAGGATTATCAAGAACACTTTCCTTTCCTTCGGCTCTGAGAACAATTCTCACAACTATTTCCAATTCTAGGAAGTTATGTGGATTTCCTTTTTCCTTTTCGAGTAAATAGCGCAAATTAAAACCGGGGTGGTTGTTGTCGTTTGAACCAGACATGATAACTACAACAAAAGAATAATAAAGCAAGATTCAATCAATGTTTATCAAGAAAGCAACAATTAAACATATTTTAGTTAACTGCTACCCTTTATTCAAAATGAAAGTCCCCATTGAATAAAGAAATAACCAAGATCCCCTCCCACTACAATCAAACGGACTTTGGCCCTGCCTTCAATTTATAGTAGTTGAGGTAAGTAAACACTAGACTAATTATAACTAATTATAATTCTTGGTAGGTAGGTTTACAACTCCTTGTTTACTCCTATCTCTTAGCTTCAAAACCGAAAACTTTGTCTTTTGATGATTTTGTTGAGTTAAACCAAACATTAACATGTAAGTTTCAAAAACCTACCCTACTATCCCCGGATAAAATGAGCAACACCCTGCTTTGGCAGAACCTATTACTCACTATCTAAGGCGTTATAGGTGTTGTTTGAAAAAGCAATTAAACTCAATATTACATGTTGGGGACCTAAGTTTACTATGTTGGTTAATTAAAAGTGAACACATAACATAAATAACCACACATATAAAATTAACCAAGCATTTAAACATGTTAAATGCATAAATAAATATAAGCATAATTAAAAGTGATCCTAGTATGACCCCTAAACCTAGGAAAACTAATCTTTATGAATTCCTCCTTGAATCTTCATGGATCTCCTGTTAGGAATGCTACAAAGATGTTACAAGGATCACGAATTTGACTACGAGAAACAACAATGAACAATCTTCTAGGCGCGATATGCTTTCCCAAAAGCAATATTCCGACCCTTACTTTGAGCACGGGTTACACGAAAATCACTCTCGAGATACAAAGAAGAAACAACGATGATCACGCTCACTATGATAATCGTCAAATGAGAATAAGCGTGTGAATGATTCTGATGTGATGAACAATGAACTTGTGCTTTTCAAGAGAGAGAGTTTTCTCTTGTTGCTTTCATAAACATGTATAGGATAATGAATTAGAGTGTTTGAAACACAGGAACACCCTGTATTATATGACAAATAACCGTCACAAACTAGCCGAAGAGATGCGAAAATAAGACAACGCAGAGGAGGAGCTAGCGCTCCTTGCTGGAGCGGGAGCTCCAAGCAGGAGCTGGTGCTCCAAGCAGGAGCCGGCGCTCCTAGCGCACTTTTGTCAGTTTTCGCGTTCTTTAAAATTCCTGTCAATTCTGATCGCTCGCTCTAACCGAGCGAACGCTCCTTCATCAATGTAATAAATACATTAATATAGTCTATAACTCATGTTGATTCGGGTCACGCCACCATAACCATTGCGACTCAAAACTACGTGACATGAAACCAATACATCTAATACTCTAAATCTCCAACAATCCTCCCCCATTTAGAGTATCCAATTGTATTACTAGCACACACATCATCACTACAAAACAACCTCATGCATAAATGAAAGTGTACAAAGACTTGAACTTCCACTTAGTACAATACACATTCCAAGAATTCGTATCCAAATGGTGTCGTTAAACGTTTGAACCATTAGCAATACATAATGAACACTTGAAGATATTATACACACAAGATTAAATACTTGTTCTCATTATATACTTGACACTAAAATAGCCATGTGTCTGTATCATTCATAAGTACATCAAAGCTATGCCCACTAGCTCCTTGAAGCGGCCAAACCTCGTACTTACATAGGTAGATCTCTTAGAAAAACATGCTCCTGTGACAAAGCACAATGTCAAGAGACCTATTAAGATTAAACAACCTCTTAAACCATCACAAATTTAAAGAACTTTACCTTGGATGATTACATAAGTTCTTTCAACCATCAAATAAGGAAATTAATCTTATTGAACTCAAGACCCAACGTCTTATTGGGCGTTAAGTTAAGATTTCCCTACTCGTGATTATCATTGGGCACCAATACTAAACCGATTGCCATCCGTTTTACCGTATCTCTAGCTAATGCCTTTGTGAAGCAATCCGCTAGATTATACGTAGTTCTCATATAGTCAACAGTGATAACACTATCTTTGATAAGTCCTTGGACATAACTATGTCTCACACCAATGTGTCTCGACTTACCATTATATACTTGACTATAAGCTCTTGCCAATGCTGCATCACTATCACAATGTATAGCAATAGGTGAAATCAGTTTTGGCAACAAAGGTATCTTAAACATGAGATTCCTTAACCACTCGGATTCTTTGCTTGCCGATGACAGAGCTATAAACTCTGATGTCATTGAAGAATCCGCAATGCACGTTTGTTTCTTGGAAGCCCAAGATATAGCACCTCCCCCAAGGAGGAATGCCTATCCACTTGTGGAGGAATGATCTTCTCTATTAGAGATCTAACTTGCATCCGAAAACCCTTCTAAAACCGAAGGATATCCACTATATGACAAACCATAGTCCATGGTTTTCTTCAAATACTATAACACTCGACGAATAGCTTGCCAATGTTCCATACTAGGATTACTAGTATACCTACTTAATTTCCCTACCGCAAACGCGATATCCGGCCTAGTACTCGTCATAGCATACATCAAACAACTTATAACCTCACATACTCAAGTTGAGACACGACATTGCCATCATTTGGCAACAATTTTTCACTTGGGTCCATAGGAGTTGAAACAAGAGAGCAATTACTAATAACATTAAACTTCTTGAGCACTTTCTCGATATAATGAGATTGTGACAAAACCAATTTTCTATTGTCTCTCTTAATTCTTATACTACCTAAGTTGACATCCGCCTCTCCCAAATCTTTCATGGAGAATTGTGAAGATAGAAACGATTTTGTCCACTCAACAAGTGACAAATCCGTTCCAAATATCAACATGTCATCTACATATAGACAAATCATGACACCATTACCGTTGTCATCAAATTTGCTATAAACACACTTGTCTGAATTATTCAATTTGAAACCATTAGACAACACAACCTCATCATATTTTTGATGTCATTGCTTTGGTGCTTGTTTTATCCCATACAAAGATCTAATCAACTTGCATACTTTATGCTCTTGACCTTTCATGACAAACCCTTCCGGTTGGCGCATGTAAACCTCTTCCTCTAGTTCTCCATTCAAGAATGCCGTCTTGACATCCATTTGATGGATCTCAAGCTTATGAATAGCCGCAAGAGCTATTAATAACCTTATAGTGGAGATTCTAGCAGCGGGTGCATATGTATCGAAATAGTCAATACCCGGCTTTTGTGAGAAACCTTGAGCCACTAAACGGGCTTTGAACTTATCAATAGTTCCATCTACTTTCATTTTCTTTTTGAAAATCCATTTACACCCAATTGGTTTACACTTAGGAGGTAAATCAGCTAGAACCCAAGTGTTATTTCCCATGATGGAATCCATCTCATCATCAATTGCCTCTTTCCAAAAAGCGGCATCTTGAGACCTCATAGCCTCATTAAACGTTAAAGGATCCTATTCCACATTAAAGATATATGAAAACTTAGTCACTATGGAACTCCTTGATCCTTCAACCAAATATACATGAAAATCCGGGCCGAAAGATTTCTCTTTTCTTGCCCTTTTACTTCTCCTAGGTTGTGATGATGTTGATGCAACATTCTCATCAAGAGTATCTTCATCAACTTCTTGATCAATGTTAGTTTGATCAAATCCAACTCCTTGATCAATGTTAGTTTGATCAATTTCTTGAATATTGGTATTAGGAGTAATATCCTTTGGTCTAGGAATTGATTAATATCTATTTTCATCAAAAATTGCATCTCTTAACTCCACAATTGTGTGAATTGGCCAAATGTCATTTTGTTCTATAACATAGAACCTATAGGATTTGCTATGAAAAGCATACACTATAAAGATGCACTCAACTCCCCTTTCACCCAATTTTTTACGTTTGGGTTCCGGCACTTTTACAATTGCCCTACATCCCCAAACTTTGAGATAACTCAAGTTTGGTTTTCTTTTATACCAAAGTTCATATGGGGTAACCTCATTCTTTTTCATTGGAACTCGGTTTAAAATATGACAAGCTGTTAAAGTAGCTTCTCCCCAAAAACCATCACTTAAACCTGAATAGGATAACATAGAATTTACCATTTCTTGCAAAGTTCTATTCTTTCTTTCCGCTATACCATTTTGTTGTGGTGTATAAGCTGCGGTTGTTTCATATATAATGCCCGTAGATTGAAAATAACTTGGGTCATAGAATCCACCACCTTTATCGGTTCTAAACCGTTTAACTTTGTCATTTAGTTGCAATTTAATTTCATTTTTATAGATCTTATATTTATCAAGGGCCTCATCCTTAGTAAACAACAAGTATACATAACAAAACCGAGAATAATCATCCATAAAAGTTATCATGATTCTCTTGTTCCCTAAGGAAGGTGTGCTATGGAAATCACATAAATCACTATGCACCAAATCAAGCAATGAAGTATCTTTTTCCACATTATTTGGAAAAGATTTTATAGTTATCTTTGTTAACATGCATGTTCTACACTTCTCTATACTTGGATCAAAAGAGGGAATCAAATCATGCTTAGACATGGAATACAACTTTTTATAGTTAACATGACCAAGTCTAATATGCCATAGAGAAGAATTGTCATTGACAACAAACAAAGTTTTCAAAGCATTAGAAATACTAAGTTTAAACATGCTATTACAATGATAACTAAGTCCTACAAATATACCACCCTTATACAATATAAATTTATCAGCTTCAAACACCATTTTAAAACCTAATTGATTCAAGGTAGCACCGGAGACTAAATTTCTCCTAAGTTCCGGAGCATACAATACATCTCTTAAAATAAGAGGCTTTCCGGAACTAAACACTAATTCTACTTGTCCTACACCTAGAACTTTAGCCGTAGAATCATTGCCCATGTAAATAACTTCTCCATTCTCAACCTCGTTGAAAGTCTTGAATAGAGACCGCTCCTTGCATACATGTCTTGATGCTCCCGAATCGATCCACCATGAACAATCATCCTGTACACAAAAATTTCAGAAATCATGCACACAAAATTCAGATTTGAATTAAGTGAAACTTGTGTACTCATACCTTGTTTGGCATGGGTTCGGCTAGACTCGCCATTCCCACCATTCTTTTTGTTCATTTTCTTCTTCCAAATGGTGCAATCCTTCTTGAAGTGACCGGACTTTCCACATTCCCAACAACCTCGTTGAGCACCTCCACCAAACTTAGGCTTCTTCCCATTATTGCCTTTGGTGAAATTGTTAGCCCTCTTCTTGGGATTAGAAGACTCCTTTGATTTACCATCCTCCACCATGTTAACGGTGGAAGAAGTAGGATTGACATCCTTTTGTCCATCTTGGACCCGAATGCCCTCTTCAATCCGAAGATGAGCACCCAATTGTTCAACATTCATATCATCTTTCTTATGCTTAAGAGAATTTGTAACATCCTTCCAACTAGGCGGTAATTTGTCAATTATAGAGGAAATAACAAAAGTCTCATCCATCACAATGTTGTGTTGCTTAAAACTCCCTAAGATTATTTGAATTTCATGGAATTGCTCCATCACCGACCTAGAGTCTACCATTTTAAAAGCATTGAAATTACTAACAAGAAATTTCTTACAAGAAGCATCTTCGGCCATGTATTTACTTTCCAGTTCATCCCAAAGAATCTTAGCGGATTCAACAAATTGATAAATATCAAACAAAGCATCGTACATACCGTTAAGGATGTGACCACGACATATGTAGTCATCATTCTCCTATTTGTTTCTCCTCCTAATTTCTTCAACAGTTTCATTTTCCACTTCCTCGGGGTTTAGGAGTACTAAAAACATACGCCACACTTAGAGAGGTAAGGAGGAAATGCATCTTCTTTTGCCATCTACGAAAACCCACGCCTTCAAACTTGTCTAGTTTGTGAAAATTCACTATCATCTCACGAACCGTAGTCATCTTCGATAAATATTGCTTTTGGATTGTTAGGAATGCTACAAAGATGTTACAAGGATCACGAATTTGACTACTAGAAACAACAATGAACAATCTTCGAGGCGCGATACGCTTTCCCAAAAGCAATATTCCGACCCTTACTTTGAGCACGGGTTACACGAAATTCACTCTCGAGATACAAAGAAGAAACAACGATGATCACGCTCACTATGATAATCGTCAAATGATAATAAGCATGTGAATGATTTTTATGTGATGAATTGTGCTTTTCAAGGGAGAGAGTTTTCTCTTGTTGCTTTCATAAACATGTATAGGATAATGAATTAGTGTTTGAAACACAGGAACACCCTGTATTATATGACCAATAACCGTCACAAACTAGCCGAAGAGACGCGAAGATAAGACAGCGCAGAGGAGGAGCTGGCGGTCCTTGCTGGAGCGGGCGCTCCAAGCAGGAGCCGGCGCTCCTAGCGCACTCTTGTCAGTTTCGCGTTCTTTAAAATTCCTGTCAATTCTGACCGATCGCTTTAACCGAGCGAACGCTCCTTCATCAATGTAATAAATACATTAATATACTCTATAACTCATGTTGATTCGAGTCACGCCACCATAACCATTGCGACTCAAAACCACGTGACATGAAACCAATACATCTAATACTTTAAGGGGGCGTTTGGTTCATGAAGGGGAAAGGGAAAGGGTTTAAGAAAGAGAAACAAGGAGAAAGGAAAAGAAAACCCTTTGATTAAGAATGTTGTTTGGGTGAGAACTCATCTTCCTCCTCTTACTATTTTCCCCTCTCTCTCAAGTCTCAAGTACCATCATTCCACCACCCTCTAACTGCCGCCCATCAACACCGGCCTGTCACTGCTGTCCTTCACCGGCGCCCCTCACTGCCGCATCTTACCGACGCCATCTCACCAACTCCACCTCACCCACGCCACCTACCGGTCCTCCCCCTTCCTTCTTTTCTTTCTTTACCACCATTAAAGGCCACATTTGAGGTTTTAAAGGTCAAATTCGACCATAAAAACTTCAGATCTGAAGTTTTTATGACCGAATTTGACCATCTAAAGCCAAAATCAAGCATTGGAGTTGGGTTTTTTTAGTTGGGTTGGGTTTTTTTTTGTGGATGGATTTGGACGTGGTGGTTGATTCGGCCATGAGTTGGTGGTTTTAACCATGGGTTGGCGGGTTTCTGTGCGTGGGTTAGTGGTTTCGGCCACGGGTTGGTGGTTTTGGCGCATGGGGTGGTGGTTTCGGAGGTTGATGGTAATTTTAGGGGTTGATGTGGTGGTTTCATTGGCGGTTGTGGTGGTTTCGGTGGCGGTAATGGTGGTTGGGGTGGTGGTTTAGTTGTTGGGGTGGTGGGTTCGGTGGTTGATGTGGTGGTTGTGTGGCTGGGTTGGTGGTTGGAGTAATGGTCAATGATTGGTCAAGGCCATCATGGGGTAGAAGAAAGAAAGGGTAAGTGAAACCTTGGGGGAGGGTGGGGAATGAAAGTAGAGGACTTTGGGGGAAAGGAGAAGGTAAAGGAAATGATTGATAAACAGCAAGTAAGGGAATCAAGCTAATTGATTCTCTTACCCTTTCCAGAAAACCCCAAACCAAACGCCCCCTAAATATCCAACATCTCCATCCTTGATTCTCCATGGAACTTCATTCTTGATTACATATAATTTATAATTTAAATAACTAAAATTTAAATTACAAAAATACAAATGATACGTAGATCGTATTTAATTTACATAAAATTTAACGATGCACAAATCGTATTTTCTATCCTAGTTTTGGGCCATACTCGTCACAACATGCAAAACATAATATCATACATATTATATTAAGCATCCACGCATTTTTAATATCATAATAAGATAAATATTAAAAGTACTAAGGATTTTTTGATGGGAATAATCCCACCTTTGGGCGATCTCTCCAAAACAGTCCCACCTTTCATAAAATTGAGAAAAATCCCACCTTTGTTGGACATTTGTCAAAAACGGACCTTTTTACCCGGTCACTTGTTCAAAAGGTGATGACCCACCATTTATGTTTTATTTTTAAAAAAAACCCCTCCCTCCCCACCCCACCCCCACCCCCACCCCCACCCCGCCGCTCCACCACCCCACCTTGCGGCCCACCCAGCCCCTACCCCCACCCTGGTCCCCTACCCTCCCCCCCGCAAACCCCCTCCCCGCAAACTCCCTCCCCTCCACCGACCCCTCCACCTCCCTCCACCGCCACGCCCCGCACCACCCAGCGCCCCACCCCCACTCCCACCCCCTCCCCTCGACAGCCGTGATTTCCTCACCCCCTCCCCGCCGCACCCCTACCCCTACCCTCCCCCCACGATTTCCCCCTCCCCGCGATTTCCCCGGCCCTCCACTCCCTCTCGCGATTTCTCTCTCCCCCCCCCCTCCCCGCGATTTCTCTCTTCCGCCACCCCCCCCCGCGATTTCTCTCTCCCCCCCGCGATTTCTCTCTCCCCGACTCGAATTCTTTCTCTCTAACCTCAAACCTCCATTTTTGAATATTTTGAGCTCCGATTTTGGCTTCAAACTTGAAGATTCTAACCTTAGGTTTGGAGGCTCGAAATTTTCGAACCATTTTTGTACCTTTTCCGGGCAGGAAACGCCGGTGTGAGAGAGGAGAGGTGTCGGGGAGAGTGCGGCGGAGGGAGGGGTGGGGGGGGGGGTTTGGGATGGGGTGGGCGGGTGTGGTGGAGGGTGTGAGGACTGGTGGAGGGAGGGGGAGGGGGAGTGGGGTTAGGGACTGCAAGGCAGGGGTGGATAGGTGGTGGTAGTTGTGGAGGAGAAGAAGTAAAGGAGGGAGAAAAGAGAAAACCTGCGTTTGCAGGTTACCAACAGGTAAGGGTCCGTTTTTGACAAATGTCCAACAAAGGTGGGATTTTTCTCAATTTTATGAAAGGTGGGACTGTTTTGGAGAGATCGCCCAAAGGTGGGATTATTCCCATCAAAAAATCCAAGTACTAATGAACAATTAATAAGCAAATAAAACATGTCATTTACAAATTAACAATTTATAGTAAACATGTCAACCTATAGTTAAACTTAACAAATTTAAGAAATGACTAAAGCAAAAACGCTCCATATTAGTTATAATATTTAACCATTTAAGTAGTAAACTAACTCTAGGAAACTCCCTTATTTTAATTCAATTAGAACCTATTATAGAATTAATCAAATTAAACTTTAATTTGCATAATTGGAAATTAATAATAATGCTCAAAGTCAAAAGAAAAGAAAAGAAAAAAAAAATCAAAGTGCAGTCAAACTGCACTAACAATTTTCTCCCAAAATTGTGCTAACAATACGCATGAACTTCAGCCACAAGAGGACCGAAATTCATGGCTTACTTGAAGCCAACCAACCAACCCCATACACTGCCACGAATCACGCACAGTTCAACCGCAAGATCTTCAACAATTTGAAGATCTGCCAAGGCAGCCCAACCGCACCCGACACCGGACAGCACAGAGCCATCCAGCCGCCCAACACAGCGCACCACCACATCAACCAACCGACCACCACACGCTCAACACGAAGCCAGGTATGTAACGGCTACGTTCGAACCGCCGCAGCAGCAGCCGAAGCGAGCCACTGCAGCACCCTCCGCGCGAGGTTCTGCAAGTTCGCATCTGTTTACCACCGCACGTAATGCCGCGACAACCACCGTGGCCTCACCGTGCCACCCAGCCATGGTTGGGGCTAGGGATGGGCACGGGTCCAAGACCCTACACGGACCCTATTGGACCCGACCCTAATTTAAGGGTCTGGGTCCAACTTTCTCAGACCCTAAGGGTCCGGGTCTGGATCTGGGTCCAAATTAAATTTTTAGGGTCTGGGTACGGGTCTTAATATTTTAGACCCGGACCCTACCCAGACCCGACCCTTAGACCCTAAATAATTTAATATTTACTTTATCTTTTTATTTTTAAAAGTATATATGGTTTCCTAAACAAAAGAACTAAAGTTTGAAAACCCTATTTTCACACTCTACTTCACACCCAGCCGACTAGTAGTGAGAGAAAGGGGAAAGAATTTGAAATCGTAATAAACTCCAGTGTTCACACCACCACCTTATCTTCCTTCACGGAGTTCACGCCATTGCTGACAGCTGACCATCATCTTCATGCCATTGCTGCAGCGTGCAAGCAGTGGTAATCTAGTGTTTGAATTTTTTTTTTTTTTTGAGGAGATCTAGTGTTGAAAATTGTTCCTCCTAAATTGTTTTTTTTGGCTCTGTAACATTAAGCTCCATACTTTTACAGTAAGATTCTTATTCAATCTCCATTCACGAGTTTTATCTCTCCTAAACTTGTTATTATTTACTTGCATGCCGATTTTGATTTCATTTCAATCTTTGGTTTATTGTATGGACTAGCATTGCATTTTTATTCTTAATTTGAACATATTTATAAATTTCATTTTCAATTTGTACCGTATGGAAAAATGTCAATACGACTTGCATGCCAAAATTTGCGTTTGGTAATTGTAACATTTTTTTTATGTTTCTTTAATGTGATTACTTTTGCGTACTCTATTGAAGAAACACTAATAAGGCTGAAAATTTGGCAAAAATAAAAGAATAGGCTTGGACCCTAGACCCTACAGACCCTAAGGGACTGAGTCCGGGTCCAATTTTTTCAGACCCTTAGGGTCCGGGTTCGGGTCTGGGTCTGCCAAAAAAATTAGGTCCCGGGTCTAGGGTCCAGCTGGACCCGACCCTTGCCCATCCCTAGTTGGGGCTCCAAATTTCATTTCAATTTATGTAACAATTACACTGGTTTCAAACGAAATTGTGCATTTTTGTCGGAAAAATTATGGTTTCGAATTTTTTTTTTGGGGCAAATTAAAGTTTGAATTCATTACACAACTAAAACTAGATTTGTTGAGTTGTTATTTAGTTATTTTGCATAATCAAATTAAGCATGAACAATTAACAGATTTAATTTGAATCAATCCAAATTATGCACATTGCCGAACAGTGATGAAGCCAAGGAATCAGATTTTTGAACTTCAAAACACCATTAAAAAAAATTTCGGGTCTTTGAGAGGAAGGAAAACGACGAGCATGATTATCAATTAAAAGAGTTTTTAACAATTTTCAATCAATTAATATCACCATATTAATTATGCAAATTAATCCATAATATATAAAACCCTCCCTTAATTGAATGCAAAAAAATAAGCAAAATAGCACATGAACATGATCATAAAATATTATGCAAGAAGCAAAACTGATACCAATGTATGAATATAGATGAACATATATCGGAATTTCAGGAAACAAATTTCCTAACATTTATCACAAGATCGCATGCATAACATAAATATGAATCATATTATAAGGAAAAGAATGTACAACCTTTGTAGCGTGTTTTCCACCGGATTGCAAGTGCTAGATATCAAAGAACAACAATTGATGTCCCTCTACTTAGTCCACGAGCACCAAATTGAATTCCCACGTTTGCTAGAACCGAAGCGGATGAATAGATTTCACTCTCTTACTTTTTAGGGAGGGTGGCCGGATTTTCCAAAGGGAAATAATAGGGTTTTTCTCTCTCTTTTTCAGTTTGAAAGTTACTGACAAATTGAACGCTATATTCCACTCTCCTATTATAACCTTTTATATAGTAGAAGAATAGGTTAAGAGAGAGACCTAACCTAACCTTAATTTCTCCTATTGGCCGTTTCCTTACTTCAATTAGTTACTACAATGTGTGACCTCATAGGATTAGGTTAACTTAGTTGTAGGTTCAATCAATATTGTCCCACTAACCAACATTTATTCTCTAGCAAGTAAATGTGATTACTAAACTAACGTAATTAATTATATCTATAATAATTCCTTTTATATTTAGTAATTGTCGGGATGTCTAAGGACATATTCCTTCAGTTTACTGTTAGTTACAACTGTTACAAGTTACAACTTACAAGTTTACATCCATTATTATCATGCTAAAGTATATAGAGCTTGAATTGCCTTGGTAATCAAGCATGATGGTCTCTAAGAGCAAGCTGGAATTTCTGGCTATAATTAAAAATAACCAAGTGTCTAACATCTTCAGCAGGGAGGCAAAAGGCTTCAACATTGCTAATACATTTGACTGTGAAATTTGAGGGTGGAAGATTTTGAGTTGACGAATTTGGTTGTGAAGCCCATGTAAGCAGATCATCCCCAAAGAAGTCACCTGCTTCGAGATTTCTGGAATTGGAGCGGCCTGCAGTACGATGTGTAAGCTGTAATAATCCACTGAAGATGAACACCACTTGTTCAAGTGGATCGCCTTGCAGCACTATGTATGTTCCTTCTGCGCCTGTGAAAGTCTTTAGGTGTCCGCAGATGAAATCAAGAAGCTGTGCATCCATCCTCGTGAAGGGAGGTATCTGAAACAGGAGAATGAGTTTAAGATAGTACACTAATACTAAAAGATATGAGCATATTACATACTGTATATAGCCTATAGGGATGTCAATAAGCTAGGATCTAGGACCAAAAAAAGATTGATCAGACGAGGGCTTACATTGGAAAGAAGACCCTTGTACAAGTGGTTTCGAATATCACGTTGTAAGCTTATTGGGAGCGAATTTAAGATGTACTCGTTGTCTACGCCTCTAGTGCCTTGCCATTCGAGTTGAACACTCTGCCTAACGAGCTTCTTGAGATCAGGAGGGAGTTCATGGTAATGAGTCCATTCCTCCAATCTTCTCTGTTTTCGTCTTTGGTCTTCTTTTTTTGCACTGGAGGATTGGACCGTCGTCTTTATAGTTATAACAGAAAACAAGATCTCACATTAGTATGAAAATCCTCAATTCCTCACCACTCTATTTTCTACCCCCTCTGTTATTTAATACTTGTAAAGTTTCCCATTTTAAGTTCTCTATTACTTGCAATGCTAAACATTCTTTTACAATATATTATCTTTTTCCCTCTCTTCGCACATGTGCATTCTCTTCTATCTCTCTACTCTTATCGGTCCTTGTGCACATTTCAATGTTGTAATTTTACTCCCTCCATTTTTTTTAATTGATACATTTTCTAATTATGGGTGTTTCTTTTTAATTGCTCCATTGTTTAACCTTTGCTTATATTTGTTTTTCTCTTCTTCCATCCAAAAGTACTACTTTTCACTTTTCCCCATTAGTTTACATTAAATGGGTTAAAAAGTACCATCCAAAAAGTTTGAAAGTGACATTATCTAAATTATTATACATACAATAATATAGCAATAAAAAAAAAACAGAGGGAGTATATAAATGAAGGAAGTATATGTAAAGAGTCGTAATAAACGCTGATGATACACAAGTTTAACTATTCAGACTGCGAAGTCCATAAATACCTGCAACAATTCATGTCCATTTTATCTCTCAAAACTAAAAAAAAAAATATCATGAACAAATCCTCAGCTGAAATAAAAATCCCAACTATTCAAATACGTACTCTCCCTGCTTTTTTTTATTTGCTACATTGTTGTTTTCACTAGTTTTTAGGAGATATTCCTTTCAATCTTTTTTAGTGTATTTTTTGACCCCTTTAGCATTAAATGAGGTGGAAAAATGTGTAAAAGTACTACTTTTGGGTGGAAAAAGAGAGAAACAAATATAATAATTTTACTTTTTGGTGGAAAAAGAGAGACAAATATAATAGTATTACTTTTTGGTGGACTAAGTTTTCTAATAATGAAAGTTGAAGCAATGTAGCAAATAAAAAAAACAACCATTTATAAAATATATAGTAAATAAAAAAAAGCAGAGGTAGTAGGTTTTATGAATAAATTCTCAGCTGCAAATACCTGCATGCGGGCTATCAAATCTGCCAGAAGGATTAGACCAATTATGATGACCAAGCAACTGAAAAATGCCTCGGTTGTATCAAAACTTGCATCAAATGTTTGACCAAGGGAGCTGTAACCAATGAAAGAGAGGTATAAGAATCAAATATCCATTCTATTCTTAGTTCATACCAACAAATGCTGCCATTTTGTCCGTTCTCTATCGATCCACCTCAGGTAGATCCTCTGAACTGAACTGAGTAAAATTGAATTGCAGAGAGTAACTGAACTGAAATGAAAATTAGTCCAAAAGAATAGGGCCTAAATCACCAATTTTTCAAGGGAATTGATCTAGACAAAAGTTATCATCTCTAGCTCCTACTAAGGATCCGGTGAAAAAACACAAATGAATGTTAATTTTCTTTTGGTGGAAAATCGTTTTCCTGGAAATAGAAAATGGGTAAAATCGTTTTTTCTGGAAAACATTTTCCTCCAAAACAAACGGATCGAAGCCTGAATTTACATTATCCTTCCTAATCTTCTATACAGGCAATCCAATAGCTCCTTATATATTATTGGCTATTGCGAAAGTATACTTCTTCTGTTCTTCATATGGCTCACATTATGTCCGATATATACATCATCTCTTTTAATTGTAGACATTTAATTAAGGGGTACGGTGCATTCTTCCTGTGTTAATATGCGAAGAGGAAAAAAGAAATATGTCATTGGCGTGACAAATAGAAATAAATCCAAGAACTTGGAAACAAATAGCAGAAGAACTGTACCTTAAACTTCTGACACCCCAGACGAAGCAGTATATGACTTTTTGCACAAAACTTCTTTCACCAATTTGATTGTTAAACGCATCAGAATACATTCCATTCTGGAGTTGCTCAAATTTGTTTAGACACATGTTATGAACTTGATTGCAATCAAGCTGAAGATGACTGGATGAATTCATCTCTATTTGATATGTGCTCATCAAACATTCCAACACTTCGAATATGTATAGCTGATAATATAGTGCTCCGATGTACTGCCTAAGAGTAATTTGAAATAAAAACTATGTGATAGTAATCCATATCAAATGCAAGATATGCTATAAACAGGCAGGCTGTGAGTAAACGAATACACGCATTAGTTTAATTACGCAAGCTAGAATGAGAATAACATAAAGGAAGTAAGGGAAGTACGGACATGCCCAACCATGATGAACACACACAGATTGTATATTGCCCCTGACCAGGGGCTTTTGAATACAAAGCCAACATCTTTAATCATTTTCCTATCGACTGGGAGCATGGAAAGCATCCTGGGAGCAATCTGGAGAGCGATAGCATCTGTAGCTGAGGTTGGGATGGAACTTGACCAAAGAAAGATCTAAGCAAAACAATTCATTAACGATTTTGATATATGAGTTCAACTGCTAATAATAAACATTAGATACGTTTCCTAAACTGGTATTAAGTAAAAAAAATAGCAAAAAAACTGGTATTAAGGACCAGATCACGCATTGATCAGTGTTATTAATACATAATTATTGCTTTTATATTCATTTTTACCTTAGGGATGCATATATAATGTTCCATTAATTATTAGGTAAAATTGGCATCAACACCACAAGCTATGGCGCGGAATATGCACCCAACACACACAACCAACTTTGACTAGTAGCCAAAATACCCAAAACTATTGGCTTGAGTGCAGTGAGCCAGTGAGTGTAATAAATGAACTCGAATCTAACTTTTCTCGACACATGTTCACGTGACATAAGCTTCTAATCAATGAAAAAATAGGATAAATGAAAGAAAAAGGGGAAAATGAGAAGAAAAAAATATGAACACGGATTCCCCGCCATCGGCAAGAAAAGTTAGTTTCGGCATCATTTATGAACTTGCTGCACCCTGGCCAATAGTTTGGAGTGTTTTGGCTCCTAGTTAAAGTTGGTGGTGCTGGGTGCACCGCGGCATAGTTTATGGTATTGAGACCAATTTTGTCATCAATTCTTCCAATGGAATAATCAAACTGAGAGATAAATCAAGCTCAATGCCCCTAAATCTTGGACAGTTAATGATCTAATTTACTGCTTATCAAATGATGAACGAGAGTTACCTGTGGCAACGGAAGTATCGCTATAAGGTCAATGAAAAACTTATATGATTTTACGTAGGTTTCGCCAATTTTCCGAGGATCCTTGATCAGATTTCTTCTCCTAAAAACTCTGGCACCCTTGCCTTCACATGCCGTTCGAAACTTCAATACCATAAAAAACAGGTGGGATAGATCTCCTAGTGTCCTTGTGACTGTTAGAATTTTGGCCGCTTGATAATCAATGCTGCTGCATTTCGGGCCCTTCACCACAGGCAGGTATAAGAAAAACGCGTCAAATACTACATTCAAGACGCCAGTCAGTATCATCCATCGCCGGCACTTTATAATTATCTGATTATCGGGATCAAATATTTGGAACATGGATGGTGTTTGATTGGGGTGGTTGATCCGTAGCGAAGGAGACGATGTTGAGGATAAATCTCTCGCCATTTTTGAAATAGGGCCGAATAATAATGTGATTCTCGAGATCCTACATGTAAAAACATTTCTTTTATTTAATTAAATTCTCGACACCACTAGTGGTGTCAAAAACATATCTGACCGCTGGGTCAATCTGATTCTGAACTGACTTGAACCTGGTTCGACGTGTGAGGGTCAGTCCCCAGACTTGACCGAAACCTAACCTGGGATTACCCAGACTTGACCGGACCTGGCAAGAATATATCCTGACCTGACCACACAGACATGCATTCAAACCCGAACCCGACCGTACTCAACCAGATATTTCTAAAATTCAATTATTTTTTTATATCTACAAAATCATTTAAATATATTAATTTATAAAATTGCTTACATTTAATAATTAATTAAATAAAAAATTAAATTACATTTAATTTAAGGGTTAAACTTTGAATATCATGTACTTGTTTATATTTTTATTTTCACTTATTTTTGAATTATTTGTGTACATTGCTCTCTTGTTTTGATTTGACATCTATATATTGATATATATGTCATACATGCTATAACTCACAAGTCACAACATATATGTATATACGTAGTATTTTAACAATTTTCTAAAGTATTTAAATTTTTGATGTAATTTTGAATATCATCTATTGATGGCTCAAGACTTCGTTAAGAATTAGTAGGCTTGTTAGCACTCTTTTACACCAATAACGCTGAATTTTTCTTAACGATGCGAAATTAGGGGTTATATTTCCAGAATTTTTTTTTTTTAAGAATCTAAAATAAAGAATGATATTTGCCTATTTGGTTCCAGTTTCTCATTAAAAATAAAAATCAATCAAGAAACTTAATCATTCAGTTGAACATTATGAAAACTAGATCTAAATATTTAGAGCTATACCTAAAAGTTAAAATATAAAATTCTAAAATGAAAAACAAGATCTTATGTAAACTAGATCTAAAGGATTATGTACATTTATACCAAAATATACAATGTTTAACCACCTTAATTTTGCCCAAAATATTACAGACCTCCAAATCTAAAATTCAAAATATTACAACAACTTTCAATCGATTTCCATGTTCCAAAAGCTCCGAACTCATCCAGTCATGCACCAACTCAAGTAGATTCCATTGTTTCAATTGATGTAGGATCCGCATATTCCATTGTAGCTTTAACAAAAAAAAAATAACATTACAAAAACAAATTACTGCTATAAGAGAATTCAATTCGAGAGTGAATGAGAAAAAAAATAATAAAAAGAGATGAAGACCATGAATTACTACTATGAGAAATACGAATTATAAAAGTGAAAACATTATTACCTCAAACAGATGAAGACCACAAGAATTTGAGGAACAGATCTACAAAAGAGAGAAATGAGTGGGTGAGAGTAAAACATATTAAACATATTTAAAAAAATCAGATTCGAAACAACTTCACATTCGAAACTCAAACAACTCGAAATTAAAAAAAAACAACCAAAGTTCATCATCACTAAACTCAAACAAAGAAAATCAGAAATCTTACATAAAAAAAAACAAATATTAAACAACTTCACATGAATCGAAACTCAAACAAAGAAAATAATAAATTTTACATAAAACCAAAAAAAAAAAACAACTATTAAACAACTTCACATGAATCAAAACTCGAAATTTTAAAAAACCAACCAAAGTTCATCATCACATTCGAAACTCAAACAAAGAAAATTAGGCATCTTACATAAAATATAGGAAAAATTGATTCTAATAATCCAACCTTTGGCCCGTTCGCTCAAAATAATCCAACATTTTGATTATTATTTAATAATCCAACCTTTTATCCCAATCCGCTCATAATGCACCATGTGACCGGTAACCTGTTGGAATGGTAAATTTTTTTTTTTCATTTTCTCCTTTAATCTCCCTCCCTTTCTCCCCCTCCCTCCCTCCCTCCCTTACCGCCATGAATCCCCACCCCACCCCCACCCCCCGTTTATGAATCCCCACCCCGCCCCCACCCCCACCCCCGCTCACCCCCACTCCTCGCTCACAATCCCCACCCCACCCCCACTCCCCGCCCCCGCCCCCCTCCCCCCCTCACCCTCCTCCCCTCCCCGACCCCCACCTGTAGCACCCTCCCCTCCACTACCCTTCCCGCCCCCACCGTGAGATCCCCGCACCTCCCCCTCGCCCTCCCTACCCCCACTTTGAGCACCCCCCCCCCCCCCCACCTGCCCTCTCCTCCCCATGCCGGCGCTTCCCCTCCCCTCCCCCCGTCGCATCCCCCTTCGAATCCCCTCCCCCTCCCCGCATCCCCATTCGAATCCCTCCCCCTCCCCCGCATCCCCCTTCGAATCCCGCAGAAAACGCCGCCCCCCTTCGAGTCTCTCTCTCTCTCTTTTCTTCTTGATGATGCCACGCCTCTCATCTTGGAATTTTGAATTGGGGTGGTGGGGCGGATTGTGCAAAAAGTTTCGTGGTGGTTGGTGCTTTGCGATTGTGTGGTGGTGGTGTGGGTGAAATGGGGGTTGTTGGCGTGGTTGTGGTGGGGTGGGGTGTTGTTTGGTGGTGTTGGCGGTGGGTGGGGTGGGGGTGTTGGCGATGGGTGGTGGGGGTGGGAATGCTGGCAGATGGGGGTGAAGGGGCGGGGGGGTGGTTGGTGTGGGTAGGGTGGGGGTGTTGGCGTGGGTGGGGTGGAGGTGGAGGGCGGGGTGGGGGTGTTGGCGATGGGTGGGGTGGGGGTGGCCGGTGGGGGGTGTTGGCGGTGGTGGGGGTGGCCGGTGGGGGGTGGGGGTGGCCGGTGGGGGGTGTTGGCGTGGTGAGGGGGTGGGGGGTGGGGGGTGTTGGGTGGGGGTTGATGTGGTGTGGTTTTGTTTTAAATATTTTAATTATAATTAAAATTGATTAATTAGATTAGAACGAATTAGAACACGATACGTGTTTAATTAACCTATTTCAATGGTCACCAACCTGTTTCAACAGGTCAAGGCTCAATATGAGCGGATCGCACTAAAAGGTCGGATTATTAAATAATAATCAAAAGGTTGGATTATTTTGAGCGAACGGCCCAAAGGTTGGATTATTAGAATCAATTTTTCCTAAAATATATATAAAAGATAAAAAAAGGAAATTAAACAAACCTCAGAAAAACAGTCGATCGAGGAGAGATTTTGTGTTTTTCGGCAAGATCTTTATGCTTTCCGGTCAGATTTTTACGTTTTCCGGCGAGATCTTTACGTTTGCCGGGTTAGTTTTTATAGGGGGTTATTTGGGGATGTTTCAACCGTTGGATTAGATCTAATGGTTAGGATAGAAAGAAAGGAGAGATGAAAATTTCTGAAAAAGAAGGAGAAATTGGATCATTTTGGGCCATTGGATCAATAAGGTTTTGCTCTTTTACAAATCAAAGGCTAAAAATTAGGATTCGTGTGTTTGTTTTTTGGCCAATGAGATTTGAGAATTATAATGTTTATGGATTATGGCAAAAAAAATATTGAATAACCAATTAACAATATATTGTTATTATTATTATTATTATTATTATTATTATTATTATTATTATTATTATTATTATTATTATTATTATTATCATCATCATCATCATTATTATTGTTATTATTATTGTTATTGTTATTGTTATTGTTATTGTTATTGTTATTGTTATTGTTATTGTTATCATGTTATTTTATTATTATTATTTCGAATCATAATGCTTACCATAATCGAGTCATTTAAATTTTATATAAATCCATTAATTGATCGTATACTCGTAGTTAATATATAATACTCATTATTATTATTATCGTTAGTTATACTATTAGAGCATATTAAGAGTCGCTACTCATTAATAATCATTCACGTATTAGCTAGAATGGTTCCAATATTATTATATCGTACTAACATATATAAGCCTACTGATAAAATAGTTTCTTTATAGTCACATATATATACAAAGTTAAGAGAAGACCATAAATACTATACTAGTATTAAACTATAGTATAACATAAAAACAATTAAATTAAATAATCTTATAACTTATAAAGATAAGGGAGTGTTAGGGTTGTTAATCTTATACTAGTATTAAACTATATGGTTGTTAACAAGTTACAATTTAGTAATTAGTAAGTACTTGTTAACTATTTTACTTAACTTATGGTTGTTACTTGTTAACAGTTAACTTATTTTAATAAGTTATGGTTAGCTTTTATAGGGGATAATGATTTGGAGGTATAATTTATTATTATTATTATTGTGCAACATATGAACCCTCGTTATAATCACTTAGGCCTCATATGAACCGTCGTTGTTAACATATGAATGTATGATTGTCATTTGTTATAGGATTATAACATATTAAGAGTCGTTATACTAATTTATAATCAATAGAGTATTAGCTTGATTTTACAATTATTTTGATATCAATCTTATATTAAAATGATTCAACATATTAGTATTTATATTGTTATTATTAGTATTTCTGTTCTTATTTGTATTACTATTGCTACTATTACTGTTATTATTTGTATTTTTACCTATTATCATTGTCGCTTTATGTTTATTAGTATTATTATTCTCATTACCATCATAGCTATTTACAAACTTATATATCAATCATAATGCTTATAATAATAAATCATTTATATAAAGTTTGGAATTGATCGTCTACTCGTTATTATTGTCGTTGGTTATAATATATAATATTAAAACATATGAAGAGTCGTTCTACTCCTTTACTCATTAGAATGGTTTTACGCAGTTGATTATTCGAAATAAGAGTTGACTAAGAGAATACACTAAACATCACGGTAATCACTATAGTGTTTTTATTTGTTTTTCGTTGTCATCCATACATTGATCGCACACACACATATGTATATATACATATATCGATCTTAATACTTTTATTAATATGATTCGTTTACAAAATCCATAACAAAATCAAGATGGCCAGTTTAGGAGTTACCCGAAGTTGAATTGACGTTCAATAGCAAATGGACCCGATGTTTCACAATGATCGAACTAAGATAATTACTAATTCAACCCGAGTACATTTGACTTAACTCAACCGTACATGAAACCTAAATACGACCTGCACAAACCCGGTAAAAAAAAATGTCAACGGGGATCATACCCGGGAATGGATCGACTTGTAAATGGAATGCTCAGACCTGTCCAGCACCCGGGAATCCAATGATTCAAATGTGTTCGACCCAGTTGAACAAAACCTAACCAATCATGACCTGAGGCACTGACAATCAAAATCCTGACCTGTCCGGGTCTGACCTAGTTCGCCGTGGGTATACCCAGAACCTGTTTGAGAACCTGTTTTGACACCACTAGACACCACCCATATCTTTTTGAATTGCGAAAGGGGTGTACGGTGTACCCTCTACTAATTGCATCACTACATTACATGGCGTAATTGTTGTATCACTTGTATGGTTAATCTTCCAATAAAACTACCCTTTTTTTTAGGGGACTAATAAAGCTAACTTGGACCACTTTTTATTGAAACTAGATTCAAATGCACGTAATGTGTGCTTCAAGTTATAAAAAGATGTATAATAGTCATAGTATATTGACATCAAATGGTAAAATATTTAAACAAAAAATAAAGGGCATTTAGGGTATATCAAGTGGACACCAAACTCCTCAAGAGTTGCCTTATATAATAGAGATATTGGATTTCCATTCGATTTAATGAGGAAATTGTTCGAAATGAACAAATTACAAATGCATGGAAGAAACCACAACAATGTAAAAGTGAAGCGCAAAGCCGTCTAATTAATTAATAAAAACTAGTTTTTAGACCCCGGGCTACGCCCCGGGTAGTAATACTTTTCATTTATTAATATTTTACTTTAAAATAATAACACTAAATATGATATGGTTTAGTGGTTAAGACTTTAATATATGAACTTGAAGTCACGGGTTTAAATCTTACACAAAGCATTTTCTAATTTTTCTATTGTATGTGAATTGCATGGATTATAAAAATCCTAATGGAGAGCGCCATGTGGAATGTTTCTTATTCAGGAACGTCTTTTAATATATTAGTACTAGCAAATTATGCACGCAATGCGTGCCTGATTTTTTTATATTTCAAACATAAATTCTAGCCTTTTTGGGCATAAACAAGGGTAAAAATATGAACATTATACATTTTTGGCTAAATTTTGTAGGTTAAGCCTCTATCACCTAACTCTTCTTTTACTATTTTTTTTACTTATTCTTTGTTTTATGTTTTTAAAATTAATATTGATGAACGATAAAAGAATGTTAAGTGAATTTATTAAGGATTTCTTATGTTGTACCACCTCTGTTTTTTTATCTTTCTCACTTGGAATCTTGGCACTATTCATAATTGGAGAGAATCTTCTCAATTTGGTTTTAATTTATAAGAAAAAATATAGTCATGTGGGGTCTTGTTTGGTTCATCTCAATTAGTACATTATTAATATTCAATCGTTATAATTTTTTACTAATATATAATGAAAAATATTTAAGTTCAAAAATGTGCATTGGGAGACGCGCACAGGATAGTGAGAATGATAAAAAAAACAGAGGGAATATTAACATAGTGAATTTATTTATGATTGATTGAATTTTCCGTTTTGATGTAATACTTGATTGTGTTTATGTATTGATTGATAAGATATTTGATTGATGTTATATTTCTTTTTACTTTCACAAATGTACTTAATCTTATAATTAATGTTGTTTTTTGGTGGCCCAATTATAACTTGATTGCTTTCAACATTTAAGTTAATTTTTAATGCTGTATTTGAGTTTGACTTTGTTTTTCTCCTTTTTTTGGTAGTAGTTGATTTACTAATGGGCAGTTAAGTAAATTTATGGGGGGGACACCATAACTCCCCATTTTCCTTATATAATAAAGATAGATTGGTCCTTCTCCTTCATAATTTAACATGGTTGTTTAATTTTTTATTTTAAAAAATTAAACTTTATTCACAAAATAGGAAATATTGTTGATATATTCCATCTGAAATAGAGGGGGTATTTTCTTCAAGGCTGAGATAGGCCATGGTCTATGAACTATGAACTAGGGCTAAGACGTAAGCCCCACCTCCCAACCCAATTGAGCACAAGGCTTAGGCCTTGTTTTTCCAGACCTAATTTATGTTCATTTCAGTTCGGTTTACCTTAATAAAATTCAATTTAGTTATTATAACAACAACAACAACAACAACAACAACAATAAGTATTATTAATTATCACTATTATTTTAATTATGTCAGTTATTCAGTTTGATTCAGTTCAGTAAATTGAATTAAATTCAGTTAAATTAAATTCAATCAGTTTACTGCAGTTAAATTTATTTAATTTAGTTCAATGCAAAAGAACAAGACCTTAGTCAAGTAAAGTTGTGCGATGCATGATGCTCCGATTGAAAACAAATTATTGTGGAATCAAGACCGTAGCCTTATACTCCCTCCGTTTCATTTTAATTGTTAAACTTTGACATTTTACACTATTCACAAGTTGCACTTTGACCCTCATTTGTGATTTATACATGAATAAAAACATAGTCATGTGGGATTTTGTTAGATTCGTCTTAGTATGTATTTTATTAATATGTACTTTTTATAATTTTTACAAATACAAAACTAGAGATATACATCCTCAAAGTTTTGCATTGGCATGCGTGAAAAGTGTAAGTGTAACCATTAAAAAAAAATGGAGGGAGTAGACAAGGAAAATGAAAGCAAAATTTGTAAGGCCTATAAGGAGAGGGGGGGGGGAGGAGAAATCCCAAGCAACTTTGGTATGTGGATTGTGGAGTATTCAACATGGTAAATTTGTCTTTCTTGTCTATTTTTCCTTTACGTTCTAGTTCCTCCAACCTCTTCACACTTATCATTACTCTCTCCAGGAATCTTTCTTTCCATAATTTTCATATACTATTGATGTTCATATATAGTTTAATTTATGTCCCTAGTTTGATTACTTAAGGGGGGGCTTTTGGTACACGAACTGGTTGGGTTTAATTTGGAATCAAGAAAGAAAATAGGTTTGGAAATCAATTCCAACTTACCATGTATTTCGTTTAATTTAGGAATAAATCTTAGGAAAAAATTGACACGAACGGTCCCAACTATGGCATTTTGCCATTTCTAGTCCTAAATTTTGATTATTCCACAACAGTCTCAACTATATCTCACTTTCCATAAATATGGTCCCAGTTTACTGGTAACCGGTTTCACAAGTTAGCCCTTGTGTAGCCGAAAGCTTCGTCGACGACGCATGCAACTACGGTCGTGCACTGCCACCGCTGCTCACTTTTCTCTCTTTCCTAGCTCGCTATTCGGCTGCTTGAGAGAGAATTCTAACCAGCGAATTGAAGATTGAAGAACTCAAAATTGGGCCAAATAAAACATAGGGGGAGGATTCAAGAAGAAGAAGAGAAATAGGAAGAACATGGAGTTGAAGAAGAGTAGAGGAAGGGAGATAAAGTGGGGGAGAAAGCTTTTGAGAAAATAGAGGTCATATGCCTTTTTAATGAGGCTACATGACTCATTACTATTGTGCACGTTAAGCAACTTGTAGGGTCTAAGCAAAATCCACTCAAAGTTGGGATCGTCGAGGAATATCTAATAGTTGGGACCGAAAATAGCGGGACGACTATAGTTAGTGTCAATTTTTCCTAAATCTTATCCTCTTACATATTATTTGGTTTTAATTTTTGAAATTACAAAATAAATCTTTGTAATTTTGAAGAATTGCTTTTTGCTAACAGAATTTTGTTTGTAAAGTTTCTATCTAGCATTATTATTATTCTCGTGCGTGAAGTAACTTTGTTGCATGTTAATTCATGAAGGTCAATATATTATTGACCCATACTATCCTAAAGATGCATATATAAATTCATGTTTCATGAACGAATTTTGTTGATTTGCTATCATTTAAGCCATATCTGCACTTTTTATTAGTTTTGGGAGAAATCTCAAAATCATCTTTTGCTTCATTGCCGTACTTGGATTTCTAAACTCCATACCTAGGAGGTTTGATCTTTCGAGGTATGGGTTTGAAAGTCGAATTTTTTCTAAACCAACATTGGGTATAGGGTTTAGTCATTCCAAACTCATACCTTTATACTTAGATTTTGTGAACCAAACTTTTAGTTGCTTGTTAGATATTGTCTTATGTATTGATACCATGCCCCCTCCCGGCCTCCCTGAAAAGGAAGGTGCTACTCCTATCTATTTTGTGTGGAACTAGATTTGAGCGAACATCAACAGCACATTGTGTTGGAACATTTATAGGGTAATGGGTTTTATTAGCTCATATGGCTATATACTAGAAGAGGAGGAGGTCTAGTATGTTAAGATTATAATGCGCAAAATCACGTGGATGAATCAAGCAAGTCAGGAGACCGTCGCGGGTCGCGAAATCTGTCGCGGGTCGCGACCAGCGCCTTTTCGCGTCTCGCGATCTGTATCGCGAGTCGCGACGTGTAGTCTGACTTGGGCGTGAAATTTTGCGTGGACGGTTTATAACCGTTGTATTGCATACGTTATCCGTTTAATGATGATTAAGTATTCTTAATCAGGGGATTAAAGGGAGATGAATGCAGTAACAGCTCTAATCAAGAGGGGATTTGATATTTGACCCTTGTCATTCATATGAGAAGATAGAGGAAAAATCAGTTTTTCTGATTCGAAGAGACTTGCTTTTGCTTGAGAGAAAACTTGCTACTTTCTCTCTAGTGTTCTTCACAAACTTCAAACACAACGTTCTTGTTGATTCACATAGAAGATCATCTAGTGAATTGTTTTCTCCATTGTATCTCATTAGTTATTTCGTGTTAACCAGGTGATCCTAGAGGGGCGAAATTAAACTAATAGGAAAGCGTAGTTTCCGTGCCTTGGAGTGGTATATCCGGTTCCCTTGTTTGATCTCACATCTAACAATCTATTGGTTTAATTTTCTTTTCTTTCTTTTCGAATATGGCTCAATCACTCAAGGACATGACTATGAACTTCCAAAAGTTGGACAAGTTTGAGGGGGTGGGTTATCGAAGATGGCAAAAAAAGATGCACTTCTTGTTGACAACTTTGAATGTGGTGTATGTTCTTTCAACACCCATGCCACCATTCCCTAAAGATGGAGAGGAAGAGTCCGTGGAGACTACAAGGAAGAGGACAAAGTGGGAGAATGATGACTACATTTGCCGGGGTCACATCCTCAACTCTCTTACCGACCCTTTGTTCGACCTTTACCAAAATGTGGAGAGTGCAAAGGAACTTTGGGATACTCTTGAGGCCAAGTATATTTCGGAAGATGCTTCAAGTAAGAAATTTCTTATTAGTAATTTTAATTCATTTAAAATGACTAATGATCGGCCTATTATAGAGCAATTTCATGAAGTTCATCATATTTTGAACCAAATTAGATCACATGGTATGGTGATGGATGAGGCTATTGCCGTAGCCTCAATCATTAATAAATTACCACATTCTTGGAAAGAAACTAAGCATTCCTTGAAACATAGGAAGGAAGATATTTCCATGGAGCAATTAGGAACTCATCTTCGTATTGAAGAGGGTATCCGGGCTCAAGATGGGGTTAAGGATACTACTACTAGTATTCCTAAGTCTACCGTGAATATGGTAGAGGTTGGTGGGTCTAGTGGGACCAAGAAATCCAACAATAACAACTCTAAAACCAACTTTGCAAACAAGAAGAGGAAGACCCTCACTTGTTGGGTATGCAATGGACCTCATCTCAAGAGGGATTGTCCTTCTAAGAAGAAGAAGACAAAGAATGGACAACCTAGTGTTGTTCAAAACCAAGGTAAAGTTGCACATGAAAATGTAATTGAAGAAATGAATTTTGTGGCTATGATTTCCGAAATTATGTTTGTGCAGGTTGATGATTCTTGGTGGATAGATTCGGGGGCCTCTAGACATGTGTGCAATAATAAGCACTTCTTCAAGTCTTTGGAAGAATTGGATGATGGTACAATCTTGTATATGGGGAATGATTCTACGGTAAAGGCCAAGGGTATAGGCCAAGTAGAATTGTTGTTAACCTCGGGAAAGACTTTAACTCTCCGGGATGTTGTTTATGTACCGGAAGTTAGGAAGAATCTTGTGTCGGGGGGTCTTTTGAATAAATTTGGTTTTAAAGTTGTATTTGAATCCGATAAGTTTATTGTTTCCAAGGGTGGTATTTTTGTTGGACAAGGATTTTATTGTAATGGAATGTTTAAATTTAGTATTAATAATGAAATTGATACTAGTTCTATTTACATGCTTGATGTTTCTTCTCTATGGCACAATCGTTTATGTCATGTAAACTATCGTAGATTATATGACTTGTCTAAGCTAGGTTTAATACCTTCTTTTGATTTAAATTTAGAGAAGTGTAAGACATGCATGCTAAATAAGATTACAAAAAATCCTTATCCTAGTGTGACTAGACAAACGGTATTGCTTGAATTGGTGCATAGTGACTTGTGTGATTTTCATAGTTCACCTTCTTTGGGAAATAAAAAAATATATTGTGACTTTTATTGATGATTATTCAAGGTTTTGTTACATATATTTATTATTTACTAAAGATGAAGCACTAGAAAAGTTTAAGATTTTTAAGACCGAAGTGGAACTTCAACTTAATGAAAAAGTTAAAAGACTTCGGACGGATAGGGGTGGTGAATACTATGATCCTAGCTATTTTAGTTCCATTGGTGTAATTCATGAAACAACCGCTCCATACTCACCTCAAAGTAATGGTATAGCGGAAAGGAAAAATAGGGTTCTAAAAGAAATGGTTAACACCATGCTTTCTAATTCGGGTCTAAATGACGGTTTTTGGGGTGATGCAATTTTAACTGCATGTTATATATTAAATCGAGTTCCTAATATAAGGTATAAGACTACCGCTTATGAACTTTGGTGTAACAAAAAGCTTAATCTCAATTACCTGCATGTTATATATTAAATCGAGTTCCTAACTGCATGTTATATATTAAATCGAGTTCCTAATAAAAGGTATGGGGTTGTAGGGCAATTGTCAAATTGACGGAACCTGAAAGGAAAACTTTAGGTGAAAAAGGAATTGATTGCATTTTTATAGGCTATGCGGTACATAGTAAAGCCTATAGGTTTTATGTCATTGAGCCAGATGATGTTGTCTCTATCCATTCTGTGATAGAGTCAAGGGATGCAATATTTGATGTGACTAGATTCTCATCGATTCCAAGACCAAAGGACATGATACCTAGTACTAGTTCCAATGTTGTGGATGACATTAACAATGATCATGATACTACAACACCGGAAATTAGGAAAAGTAAAAGAATTAGAAAAGAGAAATATTTTTGACCGGATTTTCAACTATATTTAGTTGAAGGGTCAAGGGAGTCGATTGTGACTCAAATTTAATATTGTTACAATATGGAGGAGGATCCTAGGTCCTTTGATGAGGCTATGAAGTCTCATGATTCTGCTTTATGGAAAGAGGCAGTGAATGATGAAATTGATTCAATAATGGGAAATCATACTTGGATTTTAGCTAATTTACCTCCCGGATGCAAACTTTTAGGTTGTAAGTGGATTTTCGTAAGGAAAAGGAAGATCGATGGAACCATACTAAAACATAAGGCCCGGTTAGTGGTCCAAGGTTTTAGGCAAAGATATGGTATCGATTATTTTGACACTTATGCTCCGGTTGCTAGAATAGCTACCATTAGACTTTTGATAGCATTGGCTGCGATTCATGGTCTAGTAATTCACCAAATGGATGTCAAAACTGCATTCCTTAATGGTGAATTGGAGGAGGAAGTGTACATGAATTAACCTGAAGGTTTTGTGGTTAAAGGTCAAGAGACTAAGGTTTGCAAATTAGTTCGATCTTTGTACGGTCTTAAACAAGCACCTAAGCAATGGCATCAAAAATTTGATAAGGTCATTTTGTCTAGTGGGTTCAAAATAAATCAGTCCGATAAGTGTGTATATAGTAAATTTGATAATAACGGTAATGGAGTTATAATTTTCTTATATGTTGATGATATGCTTATCTTTGGGACTGATTTGGAACAAGTGGAAAAAACCAAAGTTTTTCTCTCTTCTAGCTTCTCCATGAAAGATTTGGGTGAAGCGGATGTTATTCTAGGTAAAGGGTCAATTTCTTTATCACAATCTCATTACATTGAGAGAGTGATTAAGAGGTTTATCCGATGGATCCTAGTGTTCACTTGGTTCCGAGTAGTGGTACTCCTATTTCACAATTGGAGTATGCAAGCTTAATTGGAAGCTTGATGTATGCTATGACTAGCATTCGATCGACCGGATATAGCTTTTGTTATTGGTAAACTCAGTAGGTATACTAGTAATCCTAGTATGTTGCATTGGCAAGCATTGAGAAGAGTGTTAAGGTATTTAAATAAAACCTTGGATTATGTCATAACTTACAAAGGAGAACCTTCTATTCTAGAAGGTTACTCGGATGCTAGTTGGATTTCCAACAAGGAAGATTATTCATCCACAAGTGGATGGGTGTTTCTTCTTGGAGGAGGTGCTATTTCATGGGCATCCAAGAAGCAAACATGTATAACGGATTCCACTATGGCATCGGAATTCATTGCATTGGCATCTTGTTGCCAAGAAGCGGAATGGCTAAGGAATGTGTTGAGTGAGGTTGACTTGTGGGTCAAACCTATGTCACCTCTTGCTATTCATTGTGATAGTGCATCAACCATAGCTAAAGCTTATAGTGAAGTCTACAATGGCAAGTCAAGGCACATTGGAGTTAGACATGGCTATGTGCGTGAAATGATAAGGAATAGTTGTATAACTATTAATTTTGTTCGGTTTAGTTTGAACTTGGCGGATACGTTTACTAAACCGTTGTCAAGGGAACTAGTGAACAAAATGAACAAAGGGATGGGTCTTAAGCCTATTGATCAATCTTTAGTTAAGGAAAACTCAATTTGATGTCTAATACATTGTTAGATCTCAAATTCAATGAAGATAGTACTTTTCTTAAAGGTTGGAAGCACTTGTGTTAGTTACATCCCGAGGTTAGTGCTTGTTACTACAATGATAAGAGGTTGAATTAAGTTTCTTAATAAGTCTTTGATAAGTGCTCAATTGTAGGAGCATGTGCGTAAAGATTTACCTATATAAGCTAGAGGTTTGGCCGCTTCACCAAGTCTAAGGCTTGACTTGGAACGCTTATGAATGGATATGGACACCAAGGCGTCATAGGTGTCGGAGGTTAAGAACTATGTTTATGCTTATGTGTATTAGTATCTTCAATGATTTGTGGTGGTTATATGATTCAAAGCTTTGTCTATCATTATGATCGAAATTGTTGTAAAGTTACTTTTACTAAGTGGAGATTCAATCGTAAGATATTTCCATGATGCATGAGCATGCTTTGTTTGTGATTTCTAGCAAGTTGAAAACTTTTCAACATTACCCTATAAATGGGAGGAGGATTGTCGGAACATTTATAGGGTAATGAGTTTTATTAGCTCATATGGTTATATACTAGAAGAGGAGGACGTCTAGTATGTTAAGATTAGAATGCGCAAAATCACGTGGATGAATCAAGCACGTCAGGAGACCGTCGCGGGTCGCGACCAACGCCTTTTCGCGACTCGCGATCTGTCTACGGTTATAGGGCTAATACAACGGTTATAAACCGTCCACGCAAAAGGGAGATGAATGCTGTAACAGCTCTAATCAAGAGGGGATTTGATATTTGACCCTTGTCATTCATATGAGAAGATAGAGGAAAAATCAGTTTTTCAGATTCGAAGAGACTTGCTTTTGCTTGAGAGAAAACTTGCTACTTTCTCTCTAGTGTTCTTCACAAACTTCAAACACAAAGTTCTTGTTGATTCACATAGATGATCATCTAGTGAATTGTTTTCTCTATCGTATTTCATTAGTTTTTTCGTGTTAACCCGGTGATCCTAGAGGGGCGAAATTAATCTAATAGGAAAGCGTAGTTTCCGTGCCCTAGAGTGGTATATCCGGTTCCCTTGTTTGATCTCACATCTAACACGTCGGTATGCCCTTTTTTTGGTGTATGGGGCTAGATTCGAGCGTAATAGGAAACTGGTTTAATAAGGCACTCATCCTTACCATTAGCAAGTCTGTTTAGGTATTAATTCGAGTTTATATCAACAGAACATCGGTACTCTATCCTAAAACATGATGATCTTGTACTGCGGACATATATAGGATAAGATGCATCCTATACTTGATAGACATTGAACATAGGCAGAGGCATGTTTCAAATATCCATGGGCACATCCTACAATGCTTAGTTACATTTCTCCGCTCCTTTAGATTAACATTAAAAAGCCCCTTGTAACATCATCAGTTTCTAGAGTTGAAATGTCACGAACGCCCTACATAATACTACCATCTTGAAATTTATTTTTGACGATGCAAAATCTCTTGGAACTTGAATTGATCACTTACTTGAGTCTGCTGCTTGACGGAACCAAACCTCTCTCTCTTAGGTGAAAGTTACAAGCAGGAAAGCAGAGACTTGGAGGTTGCATCTGGAATATGTTGAAGCTTTTCGATGTGATAATTCCAGTCTTTTGCTCCCACCTGAAACTGCAGAAAACAGGCGACTTGGGAAGTTTATGGAAGGTCCTAACGTATGTAGCTCTCACACCAAGGTGGTATTCATCAGTACTCTGATCCATC
This sequence comes from Beta lomatogona, assembly GCA_947646795.1. Taxonomy (NCBI): domain Eukaryota; kingdom Viridiplantae; phylum Streptophyta; class Magnoliopsida; order Caryophyllales; family Amaranthaceae; genus Beta; species Beta lomatogona. The sequence goes on along the minus strand of CANSNZ010001191.1, from coordinate 1,841,094 downwards.
TCTTTAAAGCTGCAGTGCATAATCACAGGCTTATTGACATCATTGGTGATTTTAATTTTTAACCCTTTTTTGCGAAGCCGCATTCTGTGAACATTAAAAGCAACGATGGCAAAAACAGATAACACTGCTACTGATCCTATAGTCCAATAAGAGTATGCGTTTATGTGTTGTGCAGAAAGCATGAGTAGAGAGAGCAACAGGAAGGCCCTGCTTTTTAGAGAATTGCATTTGATGCTCATTCTCTGTTATTTACTCCAACTCTGAGATATATGATTTAGTGTTAGTGTGTTACATTATATGTGGCTCTATATATACAATACAAGTCTCACCCCTTCCCCTTATCCAAGCCAACAAAAGCGAAATGTCCTATTCTTTGTATTACTCATCAATGCACTTTGATGAGTACGGTTTCATGCATTGAAACTTAATTTTAGTCCGTTTCAACGTTGAAAATATTACTACTTCATTGAAGTATCTCAAAATTGTTCTCTCTCTTGACCAAAACAAAATATATTTTATATCTCTCTTCCCTCATGATCCTCCCATGGAATTAAATCAGTCACCATAAGAAACGTCCCCCTCCGACGAGTCAGATCATCGCCCACATACATGGTGAGCCAATCTGCTAAGATTGAAGGCAAACTCAACCTTCTCATTAATTCGATCAAAAAAATATATAGCAAGCACAAGAATCCCCTATACAAGATAAATATATCAGGAAATAACGTTCCTAACAATGGTTTAAAATGATAAAGCAAAATAGATACTTACTAATTTACTTAAAACTAACAATTTAAATGTAGTGAAATTTGAGAGCCTGCCTTTGAGAGTATATACAAGATTTGCCACAAATTTTAAATATTGTAGGTCGTGGGGAAGTAGACAAGCATTGGTGGCCAGTGGTTGTTGTAGTGCAAGACAGCAAAAGATATAGGGTGGGCGAGACTGTGGCAAGCGGAAGCAGCTGCGTGGCTGAGTGTCAGTAGTGATGCAAATTGTGATTTAGTAGACAGAGTGGAGACTTTCTCAATCAACTTTTTTTTTAAAAAAAATTGTTGCATGACATGATTTACCATGAAAGAAAAAGACATGTAAATTGCAGGTCACGGCGAAGCAGACAAGCAGTTGTGCACTGGTGAGCAATGGTCAGTTGGCAGCCTGGTGAGGTGCAATGGTGGTGTTATGGTGCAAGATAACAATAGATAGAGGGTGAGCGCCAAGCGAGACTGCGAGAAGTGGGAGTGGGAGTGGAAGTGGTGGCATGGCTGAATGTCAGTGGTGATGCAAATTGTGATTTTACCAGAGTCTCTAAGGAAGCAGTCGGAAGAGCGAAAGCTTTTATTAAAAAAAAAAAAGATGATGGGTAACGTGATCCACCATGACATTAACTACATCAGTCAGTGAACATACGGGTCATTATGCAGTTTTAAAATATTCTCAATACACGATTACAAAACTTTAAATCACAAGCTAATATCCATAACATATATAGTTTTAGAAAAAACGTCAAAAAATCTTAAATTTATAAAACAAAAGTAAAATTGCACGGATCTAAAAGTTAGTGAGAATATATGATAGGTGTGATGGAGAGAGAAAAAACCAAGATGTGATGTTTTTGGGTAAATATGGGTTAAAGCTCGGATCACAGGGACCAGGTTTTAGGGTGATTAGGTTAGATAGGGAAGATCCTGGAAGCCTTGTATATCACCATATAAAAGACATTGTAAATATGGGTGGCAGCTCGGACATAACATGTGTTTTGTTGATTTTCTTCTAGCCATTGGGTGTGCGGCTCTCCGCCCACTAGGTGTTGCCATTCATGAGTGAACGTGAATAGGAGAGTCTCTAGAAGCTTCTATGTCAATTACTCGGCTGAACGTGGTTCGACAAGTTGGCTAGATTATGTTGCCAAGCAATAATTGTTTGTTGACAAGAAACTGGAAGCAATGAAGGTAGAAGAGTGGAAGTGTCCCGGTAGAACGAACAACTATGACTAGTAATGGCCGGTTGCACTTTTTTCCACAGAAGTTCGTGGTTTTGGTCGGAAAACCGTGCGAGCAGTAGGCCTTGGTAGAGAATCGTGTGGTAAAGTTGGGTTTCTCTCAGGCGTTTGGTGACCTAGAGGAAGGCACATGGTGAAGAAGTCTATGCACAAGTGTTATGTACGAGAAATTTAGTTCGGTAATGGTTGTTCACGCAGGTGGGAGCATGGCGATGCTCGAGTGCGACGTTAAGTCCCACTACACGTGTTGTGTTGACTTGGGTAGAAGTCGAATGACTAGGTGGATGTGTGATGATGGTCCGTGTCCATGCTTGGATGATCTTCATAAAAAAATCTCCAGGTGGAAGATTGTTGGGATATGGAGATCTTTCATTGTCAAGGATTATAGTTGAGATTTTTGGATGTAACTGTTACACCATAACTTATGGTATAACAACCCAAAAATTAGAACTTTTTTGGTAGAAAAAGCTCTAATGACATGAAATAAATGACAAAATGATATTATATTCATGTCATTATTTGTACAGTTCATGTCATTTTTATTGGAATCTATATCATTATGTACGCATGAGGTTATGTTACACCCAAGACGCACTTTTTTCTAATACTAATAGAATTGCTTTTATGAAGGTAGATATAATTTGGCATGTATTCTACTAGCTTTATACGCACATGACGTGTGCGAAAACATGTAGAAAATTAAATTAATTGCTAATTACATCTAATAAATCAGGGATTTTTAATTTTTTATTGGTTTTTTTGTTGTGCCTTTTTTATCTATTTTTTTTCAATTAATTAGGGAGTTACATCCTTTTTTATTTTTCTTTTTTTCCTTTTTGTATTTTTTCGTGTCCCACCCCTGTAGCTATATACATGTATTCTATTCTTTATAGGATTAGGTTATTCATTCCTAGTAGGTATCTATTATTTCTAGTTGGCTATAAGTATAAGCCATGAGATGTGAATAATAGGTGTGGTGGAGAGAGAAAAGGCCAAGATGTGAGGTGTTTAGGTAAACATGGGTTAGAGCTCGGATTTCGGGGATCGAGGTTCTAGGTTAAATTCGAGAGATCTTGGAAGCCTTGTAAGTCACCATGCACATCGTTGAAAGTACTAGTGCATTGATTCGTGGTTTTTTTCCCCTGGTTCTCGGGTATCCACGTTAAATCTTCTTGTGTGATCCTTATCGTTGTTTCTCGTGTTATTATTGCTTGCTAATACTCCCTCTATTTTTTTATGTTCTTCCTACTTGGAATCTTGACACTATTTACAATTGGAGAGAATCTTCTAAATTCTTTTTAATATATATTAAAAAACATAGTCATGTGGGTCTTGTTTGATTCGTCTTAATTGATACTTTATTAATATTCAATCGTTATAATTTTTACTAATATGTAATGGAACATATTTAAGGTTAAAGAAGTGCATCGGCAAACGTACACAGTTAAAGTAAGAAGAACAAAAAAAAAACAGAGGAAGTACATAATTGAGTATGCCACCAATCCTAACACTTCCTCCCCATGGAAATTAAAAAAACGGGAGTTTTTATCATCTCTTTAAGGGTTGGTGCCTTCTCACAGTTTAAGCAAGGTATTTTTCCTCTCACGACCCGTTTGGTTAGTGGTACTAAATGGTGGTAACGATAATGGTTTCAAGTGCAAATTTGTGAACGCATTCTCATGTCAACATCCACGGTAATGCTAGTTTATCATAAAACACCTATTTTCTTCCTAAAATTTCATTACCATTCATTACCACTTGAGAAGGTGGTATTGGGTGGTAATGGACATTTATTAAAAAAACACATGTTTTGACATAAAGTTTCATTACCATGAATGTTAACATTGGGATGTCTTCACATAATTACATTAAAGACCATTACCATTACCAGTTTACCACAATTAGTAACACTAACCAAACAGGCCGTTATGGATCTTTTTACCGAGTAATGAAGACACTTTTGTAGCTAGCTGGGGCAGGAACATACACCCGGCAGGCAGTGCTACACTCGCTAATACAAACATGTAGGAGACTTACTTGACTGATGTCCAAACAAGGGTCTTATGAATATACAAACAAGGATCTAGTCATCTAGAAGATAAAAAGTTAGGTTATGTTGGAGAGGCACCCTTAGCTTATAATATTCAGAAATTTAGTTGAGAATACAATAAGAGAATGTGTACCAGAATTTCAAAATTTAGAAAACAGCCTGCTGAAAACAACCTCAAAATGAACACATCTTGTTCCATATGATCTTGATTAACAAATCAATAAACATATTCCTGAATAAAATCTACAAAGAATTCATCACAAAAAAGAATGTGAAGAATAAACATGAATATACTATCCTTCACAATCTAGCTAGAACCAATATGTATGCCTGTATGGCCTAATACGAAAGAAGACAGACCCAAATCTGTATTGAGAAAAGAAAAGCTAACTGTATCCTGGTTGATCAGTGATGCTGAGAAAAGAATTTTATCTGCATGAAAGAATCAAAGAATTCCTCTACACCTACATAGAATTCGATCTCCTGTCAGTAGTATTTCTTATAGTTTGAGCAAAATCTGTCAGCTAACAGAATCACATTGGCTGAGAAAAGCTGGAAGAACTCCTTGCAGCAGCATCAACAGAAGCCCACAAAGAGACAGTACAGAGAGGTTTATCCATCCACCTCATCATTAGAGTAGATATTCAGCAGCAACTGGCTCTGAAATACCTTTATCTCATTTCTCGTTCCTCTTGTTTAATTTGAATTATCCCCTCATACAATAGAAATAGAGTATAATTTTGTCTAATTACCTTTCTAATCTCCACTCCAAAGATCTATTGGCAACGGCACTAGTTCTTTGAAGGAGATTATTAGTTCTTCCTCTAATGCCTAGAACAAACCACAGATAAAAGGAAAAGAAATAAGATCTTTAATCTATCGGTTTCTGAAGGAGGAAAGGGACGCAAGCCTGGGAAGCAGCATCTCTCGGATGTTCATTTGATCACTTTAACTAAATCTGGTGCTAGAAGGAACCAAACCTCTCTGTTCAAGGTTAAAGTGACAAGCAGGAAAGCAAAGATTTAGAGGTTGCGTCTTGTATATATTGAAATTTCTTGAAACGATAGCTCCAGTATTCTGCTCCCATTCGAAAGTGCAGAAAACAGGTGAAACGGGAAGGTTGCAGAAGGCCCGAACATAAGTAGCTCCCACACCAAGGTTGTAATTGTCATTCCTTTGATCGTTGTCTTTAAATGTGCAATGCATAATCACAGGCTTTGCGACATTATTAGTGATCTTAAGTGATAGGGCTGGCCTTCTTTTGCCATTCCGCTTTTTGTAGACGTTAAAAGCAATGATCGCATACACAGATATCGCTGCCACGGCTCCTATTGTCCAATAAGAGTATGCTTCTATTTGTTGTGCAGTAAGCATGAGCATCGAAAGTAACAAGAAACCCCTGATTTTGGGAGAAGCATTGCGTTTGTTCTTCATTCTCTGTTTTTTGATCGACTCTGAGAAACTATTTTCTGCTGCGTTTTCCAAGACGCAACACCCAACTGTCGCTCCATAAATATAAGTTCTCTTCCCCCAAAGCTTATAAAAACAATGACTTGCATGGACCAGATTCACGTTAACACACCTGGCTAAAAGCACTCACTATATGAAATTAATATCAATTACTAACCCGATACACGCTAAGTCCATTTAGGTTTTTTTAAATAAAAAATACTACCAATAAGAGATGTTAATTTATGGTAACGGTTTTATACTTGAAAACTTTTAATTTATCTCTACGGTTGAAGTTGTAAATTTATCTCTACGGTTGAAGTTGTAAATTTATCTCTAGGGATGACAATTCATCGTGTCTCTAGTAAGATCAAGGTTCGGGTCTGGGTTTATACTGAGTCTTAAACTTATTACTTTCAAATATTAAATCACACACTTTCTTTATTTTGTCTTCAAAATCATATGTTTAAATATGCCAAAATAGTTGATTAATTTCCTCGTTAATTATCTATCTAAATAAATTTCGAAATGTGATATTTCAAATCCAAAGTTAATTAAAAGATCATACTTCTAGATTGTAATAATATTATATGCTAATAAGATTACTATCTTGTTACTATAAGTCCTATTATGACAAATTACTCTTTCTTTCATTGTTTATAATCAATTCTAATAAGACTTTTACTTAAGAATTATGGTCCTTATTATGAATTTAATTTATAAGCTCATCCATTATGGCTTTATATTTTCAACACTAATTTTCAAAGGCAAATTCTAAATTTATCCTAAGATTCAAGATTTCAACCTAATCATCCTTATGCAGAAACAGTGGCGGACCCAGGAATTTGAATCTGGGGATACGGAGTTACGGACGTACAACAAACACAAAAATAGTAGAAAAAAGTTCATAAAAATTGTTCAATACACAAAAATGAATTGTCGAAGATCGGGTTGCTTAACTAGCTTTCCCTTGGATTTACTTGACTTGGGTGTATCATTTGTCATTTCCTAATTGAATTCATAAAATTAATTGTCAATTTCAATTTCGAATTTCAATAAGCAAACCCTAACTAATTAATCAACAATGTCCAAATTAAAACATGAATGGAATATCTCCTCCCACAATTGAATATCCTCAAAGAGCAGAATCATAAGTACTTCCATTTATAGACACAAAAATATACTTCATATTCAAACAAACTGATCTAATTCTGCAATGTCCGCAAAAAATCGCATTCACAGCAAATGTAAATCATATCAGATCTCAGCAACCCTAACACATTGAAGCAGATCTCAGCAAAACATGAATTCATTACACAATAAACCAATTAAAATCATATCAAATCATTCAAAACTCAAATTCAAACCCTAACACATTGAAAACAGAGAAATTGAAAAAAGAGAGAGAAACTAACTCAGCCAAGTCACCGAGTTGGCGAAGAACACCAACAAGGCCAGCCATTGCAACACCTTCAAGAAGAGCTTCAGGATCCTAACTAATATGAAATTAAAACACAAAAGTTCGAAACTAAGACTTACCGTTACTGGTTCCGCCGCGAAGTCTGGGCGCCTGCCGTGTGGGTCGCCGGTCGCGAAGTCGACTTCGAAGTTCGAATTAGAGGCAGCGAGCAGTGGTTGGCGGTCGGCGGTCGGCGCTCCTCAATGGTGCTCGGTGGTTCACTGGGTGTCTGGGTCAGTGGGTCTGGTTGTCTAATGTCTGGTTTCAGTTGAGTGAGAGAGAGAGAGAGGAGAGAGAGAAGCGTGAGAAAATGAATCGCGTGCCTTACTGGCTACTGCCTTTGCCCAGCGTGATTCCAGCCTTTCTTTTTTTTTTTTTTTTTTTTTTTTTAAAGCTGGTTTTTTTTTTGAATTTAATTAGGTCCGCCACTGTGCAGAAAGGTATAAATTCCCAAAGCTAATCTCTCTTTATTTCGTTAATACTCCCTCCGTCCCATAATATAGTGCCTATTTCATTTTAGGTGGGTCAAACTTTAAAATCTTTGACCAAATATTCTCATTAATATATACAAGAAAACATACTAATGTGGGATCTTGTTAGAATCGCCTCAAAATGTAGTTTCATAATATCAACATTTTATATTTTTTATCAATAAGGAATTGAAGATATAGAAGGTCAAAGATCCGTCTTGGAGACCGTGTAAAAAAGAAACAAGCACTATATTATGGGACGGAGGGAGTAGTACCTTCAATATATATTTAAGAAATCCATGTAAAAATCTTTCTAATCACGATAAGATTACGCACTTTTTACCACTTCATATACTAGCTCTATCACTAGCACAGTAAGTAATCTCTCTCATCATCACATTAACTTATTTTCTCTTTGGAAAATTTGCCAAAAAAACCTTTTAGAAGCTCAATTTTGCGAGAAAAAACCTTTTAAAGCATTTTTTGCGGAAAAAAACCACAAACTTAATTTTTCTTACAAGATGAAACTTATTCTCATTTTCCGGTATGGCTTTTGAGACGCATAGGGGTGGTGCTGCAGTTAATGGAAATAGGGGGTTAAAGAAATATAGAAGGGTCAGCGTCGGAATTGAGCAAAAACACACTGGAAAGAATGAATAGGTTTCTTCTCGCAAGAAAAATTAAGTTTGTGGTTTCTTTTTGCAAAGAATGTTTTATAAGGTTTTTTTCGCAAAATTGAACCTTTAAAAGGTTTTTTTGACAAATTTTCCTTTCTATTTTGTATTAAAATGAAAAATTAAAAAGTTAATATATATTTTGTGGATGTAAATTAAAAAAAAGTTAATATAGTGTTCTTTTTTTCATTTTTCAAAGCTGGCAACAATTTACACAGGGCATTAAACAATAAAAACAGAGGGTGAGGGATAACTCAGTTGATAAGAGCTTCTCTCCTAGTTACAGGAGATCTTGGGATCAATTTCATCTCTTGCCCTTGTGAGTAACTAGGTCTATGATCAGTCTCTGGGTTTACGAACTTGGTTTGAGCTAGATTTGCTAGTAACTAGGTTTACTCATCTCTTGTTGCCTACCAAAAGACTATCTTTTTGCAAGTAGATTGAAAGACGATCGATGTTGCCTTCTTTAATATCGTTGAACATTTAGTGCTCTCATGGTGACTGTTGCCTGTTACTTTTGAGTATTAAATGTTCTGTCTTTTGTTGAATAAAGAGACTTCCATAACTGGGGTCAGTCAGTGCTAACATCACAATTCACAACATAAAATATGAATATTACTACGTTACTACTATTTCAGTACCAAACTTTATGGACAAGTTTACATACTCGATCCCTCTCTTGAAGATCAAGATTTAAGTACGACAGCTTGTTAGAGAGGAAGCATAACTTGTTTTTTAATACCATGTAATGCTAAATTTGACTTTAAAAAAGTTCTTTCTAAATTAGGAGTGAGGGTGAGGCATCAAAAATGGTTTTGTTTTCAGGTGGTGGTAAAAAGAATCCTTATTTTTGTTGTGATTGATTATACTCAATGTATAGTACCATTGCTCGAAATTTTGAGTTTCCATTTTAGATGTGATTGATTTTTTTTTTTTTGGTGAATAAGAGGGGCAAGCCCCAAGATTTGATTGATGGTAAAAAGAACTGCATTAGTTGCTCATTCTATATGTTACTTTGCCAACTCTAAGAAAGCACTTGTGCTACGTTTTGATGTACATTAAAACTTGGTGAGATTATTCTTCCAAACATGTTCCGACTTCTAATTGCATACCACGGATGAGCCGCCGGAAGCTCGAGAGATATTCGAAATACGAGTTTCTCCTAAGCGAGAAAGATATACACCTCCTTAAGCTCTATCTTTGAATTCACAGCCTACTATCACAAGATTGTTGATCTTATTGGTGATCACAATTGTTTTCCTTCTCTTAATGTTTCTTATTCTCCGCAATCCTCCCAAGATAAGAACAATAGACCCATAGACACCTAAAACTGTGATAGCACCTACAGTCCACGCAGTATATCCCCCTACAAGTTGTGCAGAGACCATTAGCAGAGCAAGAAGGAAGAATCCACATTTTGTATTCTTTGATGGATTCATCTCTTGCCAACAACGTGCATGTCTTAGGCCTACATAGAGTATATTATTATAGGAAGGATCTTGAAGTGTAATTTGTTTCGCCCTAGGTGCAGCCCAATCTAAGATTGGACCCTTTTAACCTGCAATGAAGAGGGAGAAGTAACACCCTTACATTCAGAGAAACGTATATACGGCCTCAGTTGCAAGTTGTACGGATATGGAGATGAAAACTGATGTGAATTGTCCCATACTAAATAAGAGATGAGAAATAATTAAATCAATTATTTAAGTTTGAAGAGTTACCAATTTAAGATTGAGCGAGTCTCATTTGAGCTTGCAACCAGGACTCATTTGACAGTTAACATATTTGACATCATGGATAGGTTAAATGTGAGCTTGTTTACATGATTTGTGACACTCGCGACTTTTTTGGTTAGCAATAATAATAAACTATGGTAATAATCATAAATTCATATGTAATTACTTACAAAAGTATTAATGTCATGGAATTTCATCCCCAAACCTACATATGTTTTTCTTCACAAATTCTCATTAGCACTTTTTAAAAGCTTTAATTCGTTGACACCCCATTCCTTAAGAAAATTATTTGACAATGGAAACCTTACAAGCATGTACCTGAAAAGGATTTATTGTAACGGCTTATTCGATAGGTGGTATAATAAAGATACAGGAATCTGTGTAGACTTGGTTGGGACTTGGGAGCAAGAGCACTATGATGAGCCTCGCTTATTACAACACTATGACAATTAGATCACTTTCTAATTACTAACGTAACATTGACAAGATTATACCTTAGTTTTCTTCCATTAAAAAAAAAAAAGATACGCTAGTTTTGGTATTCATGAATCAGGCCTCTACCATGCAAACCAGACTTGGAAGAAGACAGGGTGAGGAGTCCAGTTTTTGTCACGTTAAAACTTTATGGAATTGTTCTTCTGTGGAACTTTCCCCTTCCAGCACGATCCTTGGATTTAAACTTCTTGTGGATGCTCTTGAGTTTGCCTTTTAATGTCCAAACCTGCATTCTCTTTATGAGAAGATGCTAAGTCCCCTACTAGATTCAGGCCTCCTATTATTCACACATATTCTAGAAGGAGCAAGAAGGTGGCTGAGGGTACAGGAGTCATTTCTCACAACAAGACAGCTGGCACTAATGGAGTGGAGGAAGAAGAATTATCCCCTGACTCACAGGATAACAGAATCTGTTAGAAGAATGGATGAGGTGGCAGGTGCCTTAGATATTTGTACTGCTTTGTATATAAATAGGAGCTTTGCTCATCAGCTAGAGTATCAAGAAATTAAGAGAGAGAAAGTCTTGTAATGGGAGAGACCTTGCCTCTCGAATGCAAGGGATTGTAATTGAGAGCTTCTTAATACAATCACTATCCTTGGTGCCTATTTACTAGTGTTTTCCTTACCTGATGTTAACCTGATTTTCTAGGTCTTAGCAATTGTGGTATCAGAGCAGTAGATTCTGACCGGAGAAAATGGTAGTTCCCACGAATTCCCAACGGATAGAACAACTTGAGCAGGGAATCGCTGACTTGCGAGAGTCCCTGTCGAGTGAGGTAGCAACGGTGGTGGGAAAAGTTGTGGAGGCATTATAAGAGACCTTGGCTGCCCATATCGCCACTAGCTTGGAGAAAGCTACACAACAACTTGGGAGGAAGTAGCAAAACTTCAGGAAAAGGGTGGTAGAAAGGGCGAAGGTGGTGGTCGAAGGGGCGAAGGGGAGAAGGTGGAGAACCGCATGGAGATGATGACGAAGAGGGCGAAGGCTTTGGTGGTGGATTTCGAGGAGGTGGAAATTGGCGAGCAAAAAAACGAGATCTACCAGTTTTCTCCGGCAATAATCCCGATGGATGGATTATTAGGGCGAAGCGATTCTTCCAGTTTTACCGACTGACTGAAGAAGAGAATGTTGAGGCTGCGGTGGTGTCGTTGGATGGAGATGCGTTACTTTGGTACCAGTGGGAGAACCGGAGGAGGCCGATTTACTGGTGGTCGGAGATGAGGTGGATGCTGCTCCGGCGATTCCGTGAGACAGCTTTGGGTTCACTGCATGAGCAATGGTTGAGTCATGAGCAAAAAGGGGGAGTGGTGGAATATAGGAGGAGATTCATTGAACTATTAGTCCCACTAGAGGGAATACTCGAATCCATAGCCCAAGCCCAGTTTGTGAGCAAACTGATGGAGGAAATTAAAAATGAAGTTAGAATTATGGGACCTAGATCTTTGGATCATGCCATGGAATTGGCTGTTTAAATTGAGGAGAAACTCAACCATCGGCCCAAAAAGAAATGGGAGTCTAAGCCAGGCCCATATTCATCCTATAACCCACCCACCTACTCCACTAAATCAACCTACTCTTATCATCCCACTACCTAACCCTTCCAAACAGCCCATAACCCTTCCCCAGCACCATCTCACTATTCCAGGGCTTCCATTAATTTACCAAACAGCTACACCTCACAAAATAAAACCAGAAACCCATTACCCATCGCCAAACCCTTTGGAGAGATAAGAAGGCTCAATGAGAAATAGCTCCAATATAAGCGTGAAAATGGACTTTGTTTTCGTTGTGATGACAAATGGGCAGTAGGGCATCGTTGCAAGAAGAAAAAGCTGAGTATTTTACTTGGCCATGATGAAGACGAGGTGGAGTATGGTGCCTTAGTGGAGCATTCTCAATTTGAGTCCCCCATTAGCCCACATTCAGAGCCTAACCCACCTGAGATTTCCTTGAATTCAGTGATGGGTATTTCCAGTCCAAAAACCTTGAAAATGGAAGAATCCATTTACGGGCAAAGTATGGTTGTGATGGTGGACCCTGGTGCCACCCACAATTTTATTTCTCTTGATACTGTTAGGAGGTTGCAAATTTCCATTTCATCATCCCAGCCTTTTGGAGTCTCATTAGGAACGGGAGCAGAAGCACATGGCAGAGGTGAGTGCAAGGTTGTACCCTTGGACATTCAAGGAGTTTGTGTGGTGGAGGATTACTTACCCCTGCCCTTGGGTAATTCTGATCTCATTCTTGGGATACAGTGGCTAGAGAAGTTGGGCACTATGGTGACCAATTGGAAGACACAAACATTGCAGTACAAGGACGGCAATCACACCATCACATTGAGGGAAAACCCAGCTCTGAGCAGAACTGAAGTGTCTTTAAAAGCCATGTTTCGCACTTTGAGGAAGGAGGGTGGAGGATTACTGGTGGCATTCAATCAGTTGGCACCAGCAATGGCAGAGTACATGGAGTTTGGGGAGGTTCTTCAGTGTTTGCAGCCCCTGCTATCCAGCTACAAACAGGTACTACCTCCGTCACAGAATAGTCTGAACACTTTCCTTTTATGTTTGTCCCAAATTAGTTTGAACACTTCCATTCTTGGCATGGTCCCACCATTAATATATTATTTCTTTTACACATCTTTGGCCCACACTCTACCTTTTATCAATAAAAAGTTACCCAACTTTCACTATCCTCTAATAAAAAATACCACACCAACTCCTATCACATCCAATTTTTAAATAAAATAACATTTGATAACCACACAACAACTTATCACCTTAAACTACGTGTCCCAACAAGTGTTCAGATCTTTCTGGGACGGAGGGAGTATTTAATATGCCTCTTGGTCTTCCCCCGGATAGAGGACACGTGCATGCTATTAACCTAAAACATGGCACTGACCCAGTTAGTGTGAGGCCTTATAGGTATGCACAATCACAAAAAGATGAAATTGAACAGCTCATACATGACATGTTAGCTGCTGGAATCATACAACCTTCCCATAGTGCATTTTCTAGTCCTGTTCTACTTGTGAAAAAGAAAGATGGCTCATGGAGATTTTGTGTGGATTATAGAGCCCTCAATAATGTGATTGTTCCCGATAAATACCTTATCCTTATCATTGATGAATTACGCGATGAATTGCATGGCGCTTGTGTGTTTTCTAAATTGGATTTAAAATCGGGGTACCATCAAATTAAAATGAAATCTAGTGATGTACCTAAGACCGCTTTTAGGACTCATGAAGGTCACTATGAATTTTTAGTGATGCCATTTGGGCTCACTAACGCCCTGGCAACTTTCCAAGCACTTATGAATGAAGTTTTTAAGCCATATTTGAGAAAATTTGTGCTGGTTTTCTTCGATGATATGCTAGTATATAGTGCTAGTTTGGAGCAATATATGCATCACTTGAATGTGGTCTTGGTATTACTTGCTGCTAATCATCTCTTTGCAAACTTAAAGAAGTGTGAATTTGGCAAAGAAGAGGTAGCTTATTTGGGGCACATTACATCTGTGAAAGGGGTAGCCATGGACCCATCTAAAGTCCAAGCAATGTTGGATTGGGCCATACCTACCACTTTGAGAGACCTTCGTTGATTTTTGGGTTTAACAGGTTATTACAGAAGATTTGTGCAGGGCTATGCCTCTATTGCCCAACCTCTCACTGATCAATTGAAGAAAGACTCTTTTGGGTGGTCCCCTGCAGCCACTCAGGCTTTTGAAAAATTTGAAAAAAGCTCTCACAGAGGCTCCTGTATTACAGATGCCAAATTTCAGCTTACCTTTTGTCATTGAAGCTGATGCTTCTGGTTATGGATTGGGTGCGGTGCTGCTCCAACAAGGCCACCCTATTGCCTATTTTAGCAAGACCTTGGGGGAAAGGGCTAGAACTAAATCTATTTATGAGAAAGAACTCATGGTTGTGGCTCTTTCAGTTAAAAAATGGAAGCATTTCTTATTAGGACGGCACTTTGTGATTCACTCTGACCAGCAAAGTCTCAGGCACTTGCTTAACCAGAGGAAGATTGCTCCAGCCTACCAAAAATGGGTAGGCAAACTTTTGGTATTTCATTTTGAAATCAAATACAAACCTGGTAGCCACAATAAGGTGGTTGATGCTCTTTCCCGGAAACAACCCCCTGAGGTAGAATGCAATCTCATTACTTCATCCCACTCACCTCACCTTGAGTTGACAACTCAGTCTATTCAACAAGACCCTGATTTGCTGGATTTAATGACTGAGGTGGCTGCTGGCAGACCCCTGTTTCTGGGTTTACAGTGGAACACCAAATGCAGAAATACAAGGGGCGTCTGGTTATACCCAGGAACTCTTCCTTGGCTGCCGCCTTGCTCCAGGAATATCATGCATCTCCTATGGGTGGACACTCTGGTGTGTTTAAGACCTATCAAAGGTTAGTTGGAGAATGGTATTGGAAGGGGATGAAGAAAGATGTCACCACTTTTGTGCAGAACTGTCAGGTCTGCCAACAATATAATACATCCACACTTAGTCCAGCTGGTTTACTCCAGCCACTCCCTATTCCTTTGGCCATATGTGAAGACATATCTATGGATTTTGTGGAAGGATTGCCTAAGTCTCAAGGGTGGGATACTATATTGGTTGTGGTTGATAGACTCTCCAAGTATGGGCATTTCATTACTCTTAAGCACCCTATTACTGCTATCTCTGTGGCTGCTGTGTTTACCAAGGAAGTAGTGAAACTTCATGGTTTCCCTGCTACCATAGTCTCAGATAGAGACAAGGTTTTCATGAGCCTTTTCTGGAGGCAATTATTCAAACATCAGGGTACTCGCTTGCATAGGAGTACTGCTTACCACCCTCAATCTGATGGCCAGACTGAGGTGGTCAACAAGTCTCTTGAAGCTTATCTCAAGTGTTTTTGTAATGGCAAACCCAAGGAGTGGGCTACTTGGATCCCATGGGCAGAGTATTGGTATAATACCTCTACTCATGCCTCTTCTCACTTCACCCCCTTCAAGGTCGTCTATGGGAGAGATCCTCCACACTTATTTCGTTTTGAGAAGGGCAGCACAGTTGTGTCTTCATTAGAGGATCAGTTACTTGATAGGGATGCCACTCTTGATGAACTTAAGTTTCATCTACTGGAAGCTCAGAGGATAAGAAAAGAAGATATGTCCATTTTGAACCTGGAGAGCTTGTGTATCTCAAACTCCAGCCCTATAGGAATCACTCTTTGGCTAAAAGAAGAAATGAAAAGCTGGCTCCTAGAATTTATGGGCCTTTTCTTGTGGTTAAGAAGATTGGCCAAGTTGCTTATCACCTACTTCACCCTCCCGAAGCCAAAGTCCACCCTGTGTTCCATGTGTCTCAACTCAAAAAGGCCTTGGGCACTTCTCAGGTCTCTACTACTCTTCCCCCACAGCTCACTGTAGGCTTGGTGCTGGATACCCAACCTGAATCTCTCTTGGGCATCAGGTATCACCCCCACAGGACATCTGAAGTCACTGAAGTTCTTGTCAGGTGGATCAACCTGCCTTCATTTGAGGCCACTTGGGAGGATGCTGCTCTACTGGATGCTCGTTTCCCTGACTTCCACCTTGAGGACAAGGAGCTCAATTGGGAGGGGGGTATTGCTAAGTCCCCTACCAGATTCAGGCCTTCTATTATTCACACGTATTCTAGAAGGAGCAAGAAGGTGGCTGAGGGTACATGAGTCATTTCTCACAACAAGACAGCTGACCCTAATGGAGTGGAGGAAGAAGTATTATCCCCTGACTCACAGGATAACAGAATATGTAAGAAGAATGGATGAGGTGGCAGGTGCCTTAGATATTTGTACTGCTGTGTATATAAATAGGAGCTTTGCTCATCAGCTAGAGTATCAAGAAATTAAGAGAGATAAAGTCTTGTAATGGGAGAGACCTGAGTTCACTCATGGTACACCCGGGTGTACCATGAGCATGGTACACCCGGGTGTATTTTTGTAATAAATTAGAACTTCAGCTGCTCATTTGACACCAAGTTTGCTCATTTGGGCATTTTGCTCATTTTGTCATTTGCTCATTTTGTAATATAAGTGTTTGCTCATTGTCTTAAATGAGTAGAAATGTTTGGTCATTTGCTCATTTTGCTCATTTGGAGAAAATAGTCTTGGGTGTACCATGAGCATGATACACCCAGGTGTACTATAAATATTCTCGTGCCTCTCGAATGCAAAGGATTGTAATTGAGAGCTTCTTAATACAATCACTATCCTTGGTGCCTATTTACTGTGTTTTCCTTACCTGATTGTTAACCTAATTTTCTGGGTCTTAGCAGAAGAGTGGTACCACCTTACCAGAGATGAAGGCAATCACCTAAACGAAACAGCAGGGCTTGGAAGAGTATACACTGATGTACCTGTTAGTGCTGTATCACTTGAAATTACTGAAAATGGGAGTTTAAACTTCGGAGCAACTTATGCATCTCCCTTCACTGCTATTCTTATAACAGCTCTTGGGCTTATTGATTTTCTTAATGATCTGAATTCTTTCTTTTTTATTTCTTATAACAGTTCTCTTTATGAATAGACCAGTGCCTACATAGACAGCAAACACTGCCACAGTGTCACTGCACCTATTGTCCACACAGTATATCCCTCTATAAGTTGTGCAGATATCATGATTAAAATAACAGGAGTCCCCACTTCGGGTCCTTTGATATAATATAAGGGTTTATTACAGGCTTACAGCAACAGCTAGAGTTCAGAAGATCCTCTTAAGGGGCTTTCATAAATGAAGAGACCTTTGTAGCTGGGGCGGTTAATATAATAGTGAAGTGACTAATCCTGTGTCACAATAATGGAAAAGCGTACAAAGAATCTTGAACAGGTGACTTACTATGCAGATTCTAGTATGATATATAAAATTGAACTAAGGTTGGAGATGTACACCGTTCTAGCATTTCAGAAATACAGTTAATAGTAAGATAGGAGCATGTGTACCAGAATTTCAGAAATCAGGAAAATTGTGCTAAAACAACCTCAAAATGAATAAATCTTATTCCATATGATCTTGAATAACAAATGAATAGACATATATAGTCTTGAAAATAACCTACAAAGAATTCATTACAGAAAAGAATTTGAAGAATAAACATGAATAAACTATCCTTCACAATCTAGCTAGAACCAATATGTATGGCCTATAAAGAAAGAAAACAAACCCAAATTTGTATTGAGAAAAGAAAACAAATATAATATCTAAGTATTGATGCATGATCTCTATTTATAAAAGAACATACTACTCATAATAAAATAAATATACACTAAAAGAACGTAGTAATGTGATGATGAACATATGTGTATAAAACATTAACTAAGAGCATAGTGCACATCATCTTCTTGAGGTCAGGATCTAGCTAGGCCGCCTAGGCGTTGGCTTTACACAAACTGACAACAACTGAAGTGGGATTCAAGAGCTAGCTTGTTGACTTCTTTCTTAACACATACTACATCAACTACCCTTTTTACGGGTAAAATTCTGGACATTCAGATTCACACATGTTCAGACAATCAACGTGACAGTAATTATTTTGGCATTCTTTCCTTGTATTAAGCCACACTTGACCATGCTTAATTTGGTTGTCTTTCTACTTACATCAGATACCTTGCATCTGCCTCTGTAGATCACAATAGAAGAAGTCATGTATGAGACAATTGCATATCCTTATTTCTTAATCAATACTTAGATGTTGCTAAATACTATCATACAATAAATTTTATGATACTTGGATGTTCTCTACTCTCTCTCTCTTTATATTTGTATACTCGATAGTTTCCTGCACGCACATGGAAAGTTCAATTGAAAAGAATAAAGGAGGAATCGTCTACAGATATTTGGTCCCTTGAAGCAATTGACGTATGTTTTAACACCTTGAAGCAATTCATTTCTTACAGCACATCTGGCTATTAAATACTCCCTCCGTCCCATAATATAGTGCTCACATTCCTTTTTTGGTGTCCCAAAATGTTGTGCCTAATTTCAATTTATTTGGACTAAATTATCCTTAATTTCTACACAAACTTTCCAAAATACCCCTACTTTTCTCTCAAAACATGTGACCCCATTTATTGCTTTACACCATTTCAATGAACATTTATTGCCTTTTGATTTTGTTTAAAGGAAAAAGGAAATAAATAACTAATTTCAATACAAAAGTATCAAAAAAACACTTCATTAAATATATATTTTGAAATCCTACCACTCATTCCATTTTCCTTAATTTCCGTGAAAAATGAGAAATAAGCACTATATTATGGGACGGAGGGAGTACTACATGGAATCAAATGCTTATCATTCAGGAATTGTTTTTGATAAGTTAGATTTTATTATTACCAAATCAGCCAGAATCAACAGAAGCAGCAACACACTGGAAACTGAAGGGGGGCAGGGTAAATGAATTCTACAGCCAAAGTGAGAGCAAAGTGCACTAATGTAATCACCTACCAAATGGATTTGTTTGTTGATTATTTGTTCATTCTGTTAGTTGTTGCTTTCGTCGTAACAAAATCAAACATGAAAAAGTGTGCTTCATGCAGTCTAGCTAGGACCAATTATCCAATTGTATGACCTATGTAAGAAACAAACCAATATATATGTCTATTACAGAATTGATCTCCTACTCTATAAGAAATAACCCACACACGCAGAAAACCTTGAAAGTTATGGTTTCTAGAAGAGGTAAGAGGCACCCTAAGTAATTTTCTAGTAATTTGAAAACAGAAGAAACGAAAAGATTGTCGAAGTCCCTAACATAGGCAGCTCGCTCCTACCCCCATTGTGGTAATTCTGAGTACTTTGATTGCTCTTCTTAGAAGAGCAGCACATGATCACAGGTTTTCCGATATTATTGGTGATCTTAACTGGTATAGGTGGCTGATTTTTGCCATTCCGCTTTTTGTAAATATTGAGAACGATGACATAACACGTGGAGAATCCTGCCACTTCCCTTATAGTCCAGTACGAGCATGCCTCTATTTGTTGTGCAGGAAGCATGAGTAGAGAAAGCAATAGGAAGCTCATCTTGGAAGAACTGCGTTTATTGCTCTTCTCTCTGTTATCTTTTCCAGTTCTGAGAAAGGTTATTGTGCCACACCCATGTAGCTCCTTGCCTCCTTATATTTTATAGGTTCTCACAGCTCTCCCTTAATCAATCCCAATAGAAAAGAAGTGTCATGTTCTGGTTAGTGGTTATTACTCGTCGATGTAACTTTTATGGGTACAGTAACATTACTTATAATTAGTGTTGTTTCAGTTTCACAAATGAAGTTACATGTGTAAAAGTCAAAATTCAAGCTGGACCTTGCAAAATACGTATATAATACAAATCAAGGAGCGCAATGAAGAAGTTCAAGAACCGTACCTTTATGTTCATGAAACAAGATTGCTAGTTGGTCAATCGCAAACCATTGGAAGATTCAAATGCCATCCATAAGCTAAAATGGTCTGCAAAAATCTTCACAACAGCTTCGTCCACCGTCCTCTTTTTCTGACTACCAAACTTCACATGCGCTTCAGTATCATGAATCACAGAGTTGTTTCTTGCTCATATTGCTTGAGGACTATCTTTTCCTATTAAAGAAAAAATTAGAAGAAAAACTATATAAGTAATACCTTAAGGTCACAAACAGCTACATAGATGGTTGTTCTTTATACTGTCAAAGAATAACCTCCTCACTCCTCAGTATGGAAAGCAATGATATGCAAGACCTATACTTCTTCTAGTCTCTAGATAATTATGTTTATCTTACAGGAATTTCACCCAGATTGAAGTAGCAACTAATCAGTTACACACAAGCAATTGTTTGAACTTCCAGTTTCAATTACCTAATACACTGCTAATTCAGGCCTTTCTTTCCACTTGGAATTACAGAAAAGAGAAGTTTGGACTTTGAAGCAACTATTAACTTATACGTGATTCTTCACTGCACCTAAAGTCCGCACATGATTCTGTGGATTTACAGCTCATACTCATGGGCTTATTCCTCTTGTTGATGATCTGAATTTGGTCATGTTTGTGCTTTCTATTTCTTCATTGCACCTGAAGTCCACACAGTATATCCCTCTACAAGTTGTGCAGATATCATGATTAAAACAAGTTACAGAAGTCCCCATTTTGGGTCCTTTCATTTATCATGTGCTCAAGTATAAAGGTTGGTTACAGTCTTACAGCAAAAACTAGAGTTGATATATAGATACTGCATCACAATTTAAGCAATGTAGTTCTCTTTAGGGGCTTTCTCCAAAGTAAATGAAGAGACGGAGAGACTTTTGTATCAGGGGCATTCAGTGCTGCATTCGCGTGTATGAGTACTGATGTCTGTGACACAATAAATGGAAGAGCATTTTCAGATTCTAGAGCAGGTGATGTAACACCGTTCTAGCATTCAGAAATATGGTCGATAATAAGATAAAAGCATATCTATGTGTATCAGAATTTCAGAAACCAGGATGCTAAAACAACCTCAAAATGAATAAATCTTATTCCATGTGATCTTGAATAACAAATGAATAGACATATAGTCTTGAAAATAACTTACAAAGAATTCATTACAGAAAAGAATTTGAAGAATAAACATGAATAAACTATCCTTCACAATTTAGCTAGAACCAATATGTATGGCCTATAAAGAAAGAAAATAAACCCAAATCTGTATTGAGAAAAGAAAAGCTAACTGTATCCTGTAGATTGAATCCTGGCTGATCACCAAAAAATAAGAAAAAATAATTATATCTGCATGAAAGAATCAAAGAATTCCTCTACACCTACAAAGAATTTGATCTCCTGTCTGTAGTATATTCTACACTCTGAGCAAAATCCATCAGCGCTGAATCACATTGGCTGAGAAAAGCTGGAAGAACTCCCTGCAGCGGCGTCAACAGAAGCCCACAGAGAGACAGTATAGAGAGGTTGATCCATCCACCTCAATGTAATGGCATCATCCCCTTGTTGTTCCACATTATAGCTTTCATTGGAGTACATCTTCAGCAACATCTGGCTTTGATATACCTCTCTCTCGTTCCTCTTCACACACTGAAATCCTACTTGCTCCATTCGCCGTTTCCAATTCCCAAACTTCTCATGCCTTTCAATCCTATCACTCCCTTCACAAGCAACTATGTTTCTGATTTCACGGCCAAACATCTCCTCGATCTTCACCCTTGCTGGGATATCATAAGGAAGGCTAGAATCAATTGAATCAAATATGGCTGAGTAGTATCTAAGTGAACTACAAACCCGCATTTCCATATTGGGTTCGTTGTGATCAGCTTCTTGCTCTGCCATAACAAAAGCTATAGGGTTAGTGCTTCGGATTAAACCCATGAAGTCCCTAAATGAAGCATTAGTAGTATCATATAGAGTCTTGTGAAGCTGAAATATGCAATTCACTGCTACACTTTCTCCTTCCTTCACGTGGAGCATCCATAGCCTAACATCCTCCAAACGATCAACAACTGGATGGAACTCAAAAGGCAGATTAAATGCCTCAGCAAAGCTAGCCAACCTCTCTCCTGTCTCAATTAATTCTTGCTTCGACTCCCCTATTCCGGTGATCCTAACATGACTAGGAGGGTTATGCCTCGAGGCTAAGCTTTGAAAAAATCCAGGCCATTGAAGCCCTTGCTTGATATCAAAGTCTATGATGTGCACCTTATCCTTGCCTTCAAAGGCTCTCAGCAACATCTCATTAGCGGTGAAGTGAATGAACTTTGGGATAGGACTAATCTGATTCAAAAGCCTAAATGCAGCTGCACCGGACTCATCATCAAAACGATCAAGCTCCCTAGGAACACTTATGTGAAACATACGAGGCCATAACCTGGTCACCCTCAAGGCCAAAGCTTCAGTAAAGTAAGCTGTGAGACGACTAATAGTGGACCGGCCCCTTGGAGAAGCTTGTTCTCCCAACTTAGCAATAAAATGATTAACAGCTGGAATATTCCTCGATGTAATAGCTTCAACACAGCCCATGAGAAAACTGATGAGCTCAAACCCCTGTTGCTCAGTCTGATCATCATTGTTGTGGTTCCGAACAGCCCTAGAACCATCACCAGGGTTAGGATTCATGGAACCATTTCCAAATTCACGGTCAGAAACGTTCTCACTGAGCCTAAGCCCGAAGCTATGGCTCTCAGAAGAAGAGCTAGAACCCGATGTTGTCGTAACAGGCCCATGACTAGGCTCACCCTCTTTATCACCACCATATTCAGGGATCTCAGTAACATCAGATTCAACCCAAGGATTGTGTGACAATGGTGGCAAAGGTGCTGGTGAGATCACATCAGTAGGAGCAAAACACACCCTTTCTTCTTCCCCTGAACAGGTGATAGAAAATGGAACTTGAGGGAAATTAACAACCCCAAAACCAGGTTGCTGAATCCAGAAATTCTCACCACTACCCAAATGACTTAAACTCAAGTGATCTTTACCTTCTGGAGAAAAACACTCAGATTCTCCAAACTCAAAGCTACCCTTCTTCCTTTTTGCTCTCCCAACACAAGAATCATCATTTTCCTCATCATCATCATCATCAAAAGACCCTTGTTCTCTGAACCTCCTCTTCAAGCTCTTCTTCCCTTTCTCCCTCCAAAACTCTGTCTTCACCTCTCTCCTCCCCTCCGGCGATGGCGGCACCTTGATACTTTGCTTCAATGTCTTCGTTTCGATTGGTTTCTCTACGGACAGACCCACCGGTGATCGGATCGATTGCGGCCGACTAACTTCTTTTCTTGGAAAGTTGCAGGGTAAATCCAATCTCTGTGTGCTCATTGAAGGTAATGGATAATGACAAGCTTGAAACTGTGCTGATGCTTCACTCCTCAATCTATGCCTTGGTGACAACAATGTGGAAGAACACCCAGCCAACATTCTTCTCTACTAACCAATCTTTTTCTTCCAATCTTTTCTTCTCCCTCTTTTTTTTCCCCTTTTTTTCTCTCTGTTATCTCTCACACTCTGTTTTTTTTCTGATATCTCTGTTCTAAATCTCAAAGCATGCAATATGCAGTTGTAACAATAATATACTTTGCTCTATATGATTTTATATGAACAAATTTCTCAAATTCAAAGATATCTATTTGTGGGTGTGTGAGAGTTCCAAAAAAAATCAAAGGGAATCCGATGAATTTGAAAGAAGATTATAAAAAAATTGAGTGAAAATTCAATTGTGTGTTTCTACAATCAAATAATATATGTGCAATAAATGAATGAATGAATTTCTACCTACAAACAAATCAGAATTATAACATATGAAAGAATTGATCAGAAATATAAACAATATTAATCAAAATCTAAAACCCAAAGAATGAAGAAATCATCGGATTCCAAGATAATCAGTGAAAATTAATTTTGAAAAGTCTTTGATTTGCAAACATAATTGAAGGAAGTGAAGTAAAGAAACATACTTGTTCATCAAATTGGCAGCAGAAACTCAGATGAAGAGAAGAACCCAATTCAGATGTTGTTGAATCATACACCATGAATTCCATAGCAGCAGAAAATCCCACAAAATAAAAACCACCCACCTATTATTAATTCAGAAAAAATGAGTAAAATTGAAGAAAGAAATACAATATTCTTCCCAAAAAAGCCATAAAATCTAAACAATTCTAGTTTTTATATAATGAAAGAAAAAGGAAGAAAAAGATGCTAACTTTCTTTCTTTTTTTCCCTTTCTTTCTATATTATGTTGTTGTTCTTCTACTCTGCAACTTCTAGTTCCATAGCTGTCCCTATCAAAGCTACTTTGTTGACCGGTGCTTTTTATGTGGTGAAGGATGGAAAATGATGGTTAATAGTGGAAGAAAAGAGTGATTATGGACGTTGGATTTAGATCAGACGGTTAAGATTTGTGTGGGAAATGAAAATATAGCCGTTGGGAGATGTCGGTGAAATATGACCGTTGAGAAAACATGGAAGTAGTGTACGTACACTTGGGAGTTGAGGAAGGTGGAGGTTGAGGATACTTTTTCTAGGAGTTTCACACTAGTCACGAGGAGTGCACGTGGTTGTCTGCTTATGATTGCCCACCCGTGTATGTGACCGTTGGATTTTCCTTTGTTTTTTCTTCCTGTGGTAGGTGATTTCTTTTGCTTTGTTTTTGCTAGAAATGTGGCTTTTTGCTAGAAGTTGTGTTTTGCTAAAAAAATTGTATCTTTTTAATTTGGTGTTTAGTGAGCTTGCCTAGAATTTATTTTCTTATAATATGTACCATTTTATGTTTTGCTAAAAAAAATTGTATCTTTTTAATTTGTCTGTTTTGACTGTGCTTGTTTGTCAATGTATTTTTTAGACTTTAAATGTTTTTCACTACATATTAGTAAAAATTATAATGATTAAATGTTGATAAAGTACAAGAATCAAACAAGACCTCATATGACTATATTTTTTCTTATATATTTGAGAAAAAAAATTAGAAGATTATCTCTAATTGTGAATAGTGTCAAGATTCCAAGTGAGCAAACTAAAAAAATTATAAAGGGAGTACCAATTAGGATTCTAGTACGAATAGCAGCTTCATCGATAAAGTGAGTGTATAGGATATCATTACTTATAATATTAGGTGCACCCAATAACACGTGATTATAAATTTTATCAAAGTCTAGTGAATTATTCTATTTTTTGGAGACAATAAGCTATGGGTGGAAGAGTGGGAAGTTGAATGAAGGGTTTTAAAAGTGGTTAGAGAAATGAAGAAAAAACGAGATATATGATAATACTATATTTGGCACATCAACATTAAGTTGGTGTTACCCTATACTCCCAACTTCCCAAGTCCCAACATGTAATACCCCGATTTTTAAGAGCGTTTTAATTAGCATTAATTATAATTACAAAGTTAATTATGTTTTGTAAATCCTTATTTTATTTGAGTTTGGATTATATGTAGTATTTGTAATATATTTTGTTTTATGAAATTATTATTAAGAATAATGTATTTTGGATTTTAAATAACCCAAATTGAATCTTTAATTCTCTCTCATAATTTTCCTCACCAAAAAGATAACCAAACTTCTTCCCCCCAAATCCTCTCTCTCTGTCATTTTTCCTCACCAAAAGGAAACCCAAGCCCCCTTTATTTTTCTCTCTCTCCCGGTGGAAAAATACCCCAACCCCATATATTTTTCTCTCTCTCTCTCTCTGTTATTTTCTCACACCCAACCCCCTTATATTTTTCCCTCCTCTCCCGGTGAAAAACCCCAAAGAAGACCCCAAACCCATTTCTCTCTCCTCTCTCCCCGTGAATCCCCCGTTTCTCTTTCCTTTCCCCGCCGCTCGCTTCTCTCCCTCTTCCTTCCTCCTCGCCGGTGATCTTTGCCGTCGTCTTCTGGGTTGTTGTTGTTGTTCTTTGTGCGTCTTCTGCTTGGTTGTCGTGGTGCCACTCGCCGCTGCGACCACGCCGGGAACTCGCGCCACCGTCACGCCATCGCCACCTCCTTCCCGTCGGTCTCGCCGGAACACCTCGGCGGCTTCGCCGGGAGATTCGAGCACCTCTGCCGTGTGTGTCGTCCCCTGCTCCAAATGAGCGAGAGGTGAATCACCTCCTTGTTTATTTATTTTCAGATTTTTAAGATTTAAAAACTCAAGCCCAATCATATCTAAGTTGAATTAGTTAAGTTTGGGCCTAAAATCTGATTCAAGTTGTTCAAACCATTTTCTTTATTTCAGATGGGCTCAAATCAGATTTATATAATGTTAGATTAAGTTACTTAGCTAATTGTTGGGCTAATGAAGTCTAGTTAAAAACTGATTTCCATTAGTTAAACCAAGTTAGTTTAATTATTGCATGAATTTGGTTAGCCTTAAGTCAATTTTGGTTAAATAAAGTTATTTAGTACTTAGTTGGGCTAAGCATGAAGATAATAAACTGATTTGCTATTTACTTAATTATGCTGAAATATTTGAACGAATGTAGGAAATGGTTATAAAAGTTTTTTTATGTGAAATGAGTTTAAATTCACTAATTAATATATGTTTATATCACTTTTAAACAAAATGTTTTAAGTAGTACAAATCAAAGAGGTTTAAATAACTCGACTTATTAATCTCTTACCTAGTTCCATTTGAGTAATTCTAAATCATAGGTTATATTATGACACTTTGGACTTATAAAATTGGAGATGATTTAAGCTAGAATCATTTGGTTGTTTAGGGGATAGTTTCTAATTATGGGTTATGTTGTTATAACTTCGAGGAGGATATATGTATGATTCTTGGAGATTGATGAATGACGGTACTTAAGGAGTAAAGGAAAGGAATAGCGTATGAGGTAACCTTTCATGTCCAGCATCTATGCGTGCCCGTATGTGTTATGTGTGATGTTTTATATGTGTATGCATGAATATAAGTGCATGATGATAATTATGTGATATGATTATGTGTTACGATTTGTATGTGGCATGATGAAATATGCTATGATGTGACGATGCTTATGTATGTTATGAGATGTCATGTTTATGATTATGTTTACGATCTATGGATGATTCTGAATTAAGAATATATGATGTATGATAAGTTATGATTATAAAAGTGGATGGTTCTCATTGGTTTGGAATCATAAAATGATCCGGTAAATGGGCAAGTCACGAGGTGGAGGAATTATGTTACGATGAACAATACGGACCAAAAAGGTCATATGATGATGTTAATGTTACGAATTACGAAAGTTATGATATGTCCAAAACCCGTACTTGCCAATGAACTAAAGTCACGTAAATGGTCCTTGCCAGCAGACTATTCAAGGCTAATGATAATGTTCTCTGTTAATGATTACTAAAGTGTTATTATATATGCTTATATGTGAAAATGTTTACGAACTAAA
Source organism: Beta lomatogona (assembly GCA_947646795.1). Lineage (NCBI taxonomy): Eukaryota > Viridiplantae > Streptophyta > Magnoliopsida > Caryophyllales > Amaranthaceae > Beta > Beta lomatogona. Next base: position 1,813,911 of record CANSNZ010001191.1, on the reverse strand, counting down.
ACCGTTTTTACGGGCTGGAGTGAAGTTACTGAGTTTTCAACTCATTTTAGGTTATTTTCTGTGTTTTCTCTTTTCTCTATTTTATGAAATCATTCAGGTATTCCGAAGATAGCTCAGGATCGGTCATGTCAGTAATGCTCCGGAAAGGTTGAGTTGAAGCGACTCTGATAATTATTAGAGATATTTAGAACCCTCTTTATTAAGGGTAATTATTATGAATTGTTATTGAACATTTGTATGTTTAATAGGCCATTTTAGGCGATTATTTTATTAGTGGGCCATAACCCACAGGCTTAAGTTGTGCTTCCGCTGACAATTAAGGTTATGTATTTCCGGGGCGTTACAGAGTGGTATCAGAGCCGAAACCTAGCCGGAAGTGCGGAGTCTTAGACTTTGCATCGCCTAGGTATGATCATTTGGGAAATTAGACGATAAGGAAATGGAGGTTCATTTTGATGATTAATTGGGTTAATAGAGTTTAAGATATAAGAAATACGATTATAGAAGCCCTTTTGGAGTTTAAGTGGTTATACCTGGACCTAGTTGGTCTTAAGTTATATGATTATACGATTGTTGTGATGTACGTGACGTTATGTGAATTTTAATAGTTTTTTTCGATTAATTATAACCTATATGATTTGAGAAACCAACTGAATTTCAAACGAGATCTCACTGAATGAGTTAGTTGGAATTCATTGCCAACAAGTTTGCCCCTTTTGCTTTCTTTGCTCCCCGATTTCGCGAGTCGAGTTGAAGTAGAGATACAAAAGATGATGGTGGAATGGAGGCTGAAATCCTAGCGAAACCATGAAAGCTTGAGATCTTGGTTTTGTCTAAATGAATTTAGCTTATTGTTCCCTCGATCAACTTATTGCAAGTTTCGAGGACGAAACTTTTTTATAAGGGTGGTAGGATGTAATACCCCGATTTTTAAGAGCGTTTTAATTAGCATTAATTATAATTACAAAGTTAATTATGTTTTGTAAATCCTTATTTTATTTGAGTTTGGATTATATGTAGTATTTGTAATATATTTTGTTTTATGAAATTATTATTAAGAATAATGTATTTTGGATTTTAAATAACCCAAATTGAATCTTTAATTCTCTCTCATAATTTTCCTCACCAAAAAGATAACCAAACTTCTTCCCCCCAAATCCTCTCTCTCTGTCATTTTTCCTCACCAAAAGGAAACCCAAGCCCCCTTTATTTTTCTCTCTCTCCCGGTGGAAAAATACCCCAACCCCATATATTTTTCTCTCTCTCTCTCTCTGTTATTTTCTCACACCCAACCCCCTTATATTTTTCCCTCCTCTCCCGGTGAAAAACCCCAAAGAAGACCCCAAACCCATTTCTCTCTCCTCTCTCCCCCGTGAATCCCCCGTTTCTCTTTCCTTTCCCCCCGCTCGCCGCTCTCCCTCTTCCTTCCTCCTCGCCGGGTGATGCCTGCCGGGTCGTCTTTCTTGGTTGTTGTTGTTGTTGTGCGTCTTTGCTTCTTGCTGGTTGTCGTGGTGCCACTGCTCGCCGCCTGCCGACCACGCCGGAACTCGCGCCACCGTCACGCCATCGCCACCTCCTTCCCGTCGGTCTCGCCGGAACACCTCGGCAGGCCGCCGGGAGATTCGAGCACCTCCGCCGTGTGTGTCGTCCCCGCTCCAAATGAGCGAGAGGTGAATCACCTCCTGTTTATTTATTTTCGATTTTTAAGATTTAAAAACTCAAGCCCAATCATATCTAAGTTGAATTAGTTAAGTTTGGGCCTAAAATCCGATTCAAGTTGTTCAAACCATTTTCTTTATTTCAGATGGGCTCAAATCAGATTTATATAATGTTAGATTAAGTTACTTAGCTAATTGTTGGGCTAATGAAGTCTAGTTAAAAACTGATTTCCATTAGTTAAACCAAGTTAGTTTAATTATTGCATGAATTTGGTTAGCCTTAAGTCAATTTTGGTTAAATAAAGTTATTTAGTACTTAGTTGGGCTAAGCATGAAGATAATAAACTGATTTGCTATTTACTTAATTATCTTTGAAATATTTGAACGAATGTAGGAAATGGTTATAAAAGTTTTTTTATGTGAAATGAGTTTAAATTCACTAATTAATATATGTTTATATCACTTTTAAACAAAATGTTTTAAGTAGTACAAATCAAAGAGGTTTAAATAACTCGACTTATTAATCTCTTACCTAGTTCCATTTGAGTAATTCTAAATCATAGGTTATATTATGACACTTTGGACTTATAAAATTGGAGATGATTTAAGCTAGAATCATTTGGTTGTTTAGGGGATAGTTTCTAATTATGGGTTATGTTGTTATAACTTCGAGGAGGATATATGTATGATTCTTGGAGATTGATGAATGACGGTACTTAAGGAGTAAAGGAAAGGAATAGCGTATGAGGTAACCTTTCATGTCCAGCATCTATGCGTGCCCGTATGTGTTATGTGTGATGTTTTATATGTGTATGCATGAATATAAGTGCATGATGATAATTATGTGATATGATTATGTGTTACGATTTGTATGTGGCATGATGAAATATGCTATGATGTGACGATGCTTATGTATGTTATGAGATGTCATGTTTATGATTATGTTTACGATCTATGGATGATTCTGAATTAAGAATATATGATGTATGATAAGTTATGATTATAAAAGTGGATGGTTCTGCTGGTTTGGAATCATAAAATGATCCGGTAAATGGGCAAGTCACAGGTGGAGGAATTATGTTACGATGAACAATACGGACCAAAAAGGTCATATGATGATGTTAATGTTACGAATTACGAAAGTTATGATATGTCCAAAACCTGTACTTGCCAATGAACTAAAGTCACGTAAATGGTCCTTGCCAGCAGACTATTCAAGGCTAATGATAATGTTCTCTGTTAATGATTACTAAAGTGTTATTATATATGCTTATATGTGAAAATGTTTACGAACTAAAACCGTTTTTACGGGCTGGAGTGAAGTTACTGAGTTTTCAACTCATTTTAGGTTATTTTCTGTGTTTTCTCTTTTCTCTATTTTATGAAATCATTCAGGTATTCCGAAGATAGCTCAGGATCGGTCATGTCAGTAATGCTCCGGAAAGGTTGAGTTGAAGCGACTCTGATAATTATTAGAGATATTTAGAACCCTCTTTATTAAGGGTAATTATTATGAATTGTTATTGAACATTTGTATGTTTAATAGGCCATTTTAGGCGATTATTTTATTAGTGGGCCATAACCCACAGGCTTAAGTTGTGCTTCCGCTGACAATTAAGGTTATGTATTTCCGGGGCGTTACACAACATTATAGTTTATTTCCCTTTACACTCATACTCTAGTTGGCATTGTTTGATACACCAAAATTAAAGTTCGTCTCATGAGCCAATTATTCCTTTTATTACTAGAATGTCCCCAAAAGAATGCTTATTTTTTGTCATAAATCACATTACTTTACATAGTCTAATGTATAACACATTTTGTTCTATAATTTCACTTTTCACTAACACCACTGAACCACACATATAAATGTGTGGAGTATAAAGGACATGAAGAGTATTAATTATATGATTGACTTAAACCCTAGCCTCCCCCCTCTCTCTTTCTCTCTCAAACCCTAGCCTCCCCTACCCCTTCTTCATCAGTTAGGGGCTGTCATAGATGATTTCATGATTTCATCCATAATAAGCCCCTTTTTCCCTTTTATTTTCAGTTTTTAATTTATTTTCTTGTTTTATTTAATAAATTAGTCTCTCTTTATGAGATCTTTTCAAACCCTGTTATGGGGTTTTTAGTTTCTGTTGTGGAATTCTCCTTCTCCCCTATGGGAGTTGTGAGTATGGTTTATTTGTTTTTAGATATGAGAAATTGTTCTCATTGGTTGAAGTTCGAGACTCAACATGAATGTATTAGAATCTCAGATGCGGTCAACATGACTCGGTCAAGAATGTTCTTTCCAAACTACATCAGAATGATAGACTTCCTCATCAATAGTTGCTTGATTCAGCAAATACAAGGGGGATGCAATGTATTGCTCGATCGGGTTCATTGTAGTTCCTTCGAAAATGAATTTGATTTAGCCTTGTTTAATTGTATCTTGTTTTTCTTTAATACATATTGTAGTTGTCGTTTGGCCTTCAATTAATGAATTTTCTCTTTCAAAAAAAAAATTATATGATTGACTTCAAGCACTCAAAAATAATCCCTCCATCATCAAATAAATTTCGTATCATGAAGTATACCTTTTTTTTGGTAAATATTGTAATAGTTAGTATTCCTCTATTTCCCAAATAACTTAGCATTAATAAATTTAGATGATATCCCATCAAAAGAAAATGTAGATGATATACAATATCCTTAACATTTGTTTTTTTTCCTTTTTCCCTGATTAGGGCTTGTAAACTGTCCTTTTCATTTTATCTAACTCACTTATCTTTTTATTTGTGCCAAAACAAATGTCATCTTTGTTTTTTCAAATTTAAATTTTGTGCAAAATGGAGGGAGCAAAACAATTGATTATTTGATAATGTTAGTAAGGGGACTCACACTGTGGACTGAGTTGTAGCATACCTTTGATTGCGGGCCTGTGGCTCCAGTTTCTGTGGCCTTAACTTCAGCCGTTTTGTTCGTCTCATAACGTATATATATTTTTAACGGGTTCATCTCATAACGTTGAAGTTGTTACTTGTGAGTTTTATTGTGTTCTTATTTTTCTTTCATGTTTCTCAATTTAGTAGCAGTTTTACCTAGTATGATTTAGTAGTAAGATTTGTATCTCATAACCTATATTAACCTATGTAAGGTTTCGATCCAATAGGGCAATTCTCCTTACCATAAAAAAAACTAGTACTCCCTCCGTTCTCTTTTGTTCTTCCTATTTAGAATCTTAACACTATTCACAATTGAAGAGAATCTTTTCAATTATTTTCAACATATGATAAAAAAATATAGTCATGTGGAGTCTTGTTTGATTCGTCTCAATGAATACTTTATTAATATTTAATGATTATAATTTTTACTAATACACAATGAAAGATATTTAAGGTTAAAAAAGTGCATTGGCAAACATGAAAATCAAAATAAGAAGAACAAAAAGAAAGAAGGTACCAGTTTTTTTAAGAGCTTGTAACGTATATATAGACTATAGAGGTGTGCCTATGCATCTTTTTAATATACCAAAACCTCTTGGTATTCATTTGTGCGCACAAACCTAAAATTTAATTCAGTTATGTTGGTATCATATACCCTTCTAATTTTTCTTAGTACACAATAATTGATTTGTACCCCCTCCATCCAATTTAATTGTTGGGGTAAATTTTGTCTTTTTTCAAAGTCAAAAATCATTAGCTTTAACCATATTATTTCATATAAGTAAAAATATTATCATGTAACATCTTTTATGAATTATGATTCATAACAAATTCTACTTTCTATGTATCAATTTTTTTTATGATATACCTTAATGTGCAATCAAAGATATTATTGGTGAAAAGCGCTATATATACTAATATATAAAAGGCGTTCCTAAACAAGAAATGGTGTCACGTAGCGCTCTCCATTAGGATTTTCTAATCATGTAATTCACATACAATTAAAAGAATTAGAAAATTTATTGTATAAGATTTGATCTCATAACTTCAAGCTCATATATTAAAGTCTTAACCACTAAATTAAGTCATATTTAGAGTTATCATTTTAAAGTAAAATATTAATAAATGAAATATGTCATTACTCGGGGAGTAGCCCGAGCCTAAAAACTATTTGTGTCTTAAAAACCGTGAAAAACCAAAGTATCAACTAATTTGAAACTAAGAGAGCACATAGTCAAATATAAACACATTTTACCCAAATAGGTGGGTTGGCAAGGGAAAAAAGGCGCATAAAATCTGAAGTGAGACTTCTGAGATGGATGTTATGCAATTTAGGATTGTGTTATACTGTTAAGTTTGGGTTCAACTTCTCGTGCAACTTCTTTTAAAGCTTAATGGATCCATGCCAGTCCTTGCAATTTTGATCCCTAACAAGAATAATCGGATATTCATGGCATCTGGTGCATGATGCATCCCATCGTTTTATAAAGGGATTGCGAAAACAGACACAACTTTTGCTTCCAAAAAAATAGTAACCTACTGACAGCCTAAATAACCTTCCTAATTTTAGAGACAGCACATGCAGTAAACCCATCAACAACCAGGTAAAAATTTCATAAAACCCAGCAAATAAAAAATGGCACAACCAAATTGCCTATGACCATGATTTTCCATTTCCTACTCCAACACATGATGGGAGTTACTTGTACCAGAAACAGCTAGTCAGAAGATTCAGCATATAAACTTCCATGTGCATGTAGATCGTATATTTCTAATAACAATTATGGAATGGAATTGCACATTATAATTTCTACAAGCTTCAGAGTTTCATCTCTAAACCAATTCCAAAAACAAAGCTTCCTGCTTGCTTGTCAGCCCAAGCTCGTTCAAGCTTAAATTGCTCTCCCCACTGCTGAACGCTTGACGAGGATATGGCCTTACCTGTCAATGCCACATAGAATTAGTTGAAGTGAGATTCACCAAAGACAAATACAATTGACACGCAGCACATCATAGAAAAAATCCCTTGAAGAAGTTGATGCCGCTATGACAGTTACGAGTTCCTCATTTTTTATGTTACAAGAAAAGTTATGTTAATCTCAAAGCTCCTAGCTTTCGAGTTATTGAATTGAACTTACTATAATAGAACGTATAAACAAATGAATAAATAATAACAGTATGTCTGTCAGTATAATGCCATAACTGCTCTTAAGAGCACTTCAATTGATTTATAATATAAGCGGAGAAGTGACAATTACCACTCTATAGGTGCCAGGTTTGACTGCTTTCCCAATATCAATGAAGTCGAAGAGAGACTGCACGACCAACGTCAGTTAGCTTTTTACTAGATTATTCGTGTCGATCATATCGAAACAGAAGCAAAATTTACCTGTAATTTATCAGACTTAAGGAACCGGCGACCACGTCGACTGCCGTCAGGCATTCTAACAAGAAGAGTAATAGCATTCCCACTATCCGATGATGGTTCCTCAGGAAGAGAAGCCTCTTTTGCAGCCAGTTGCCTCTCAAGCTCCTAGCAGTGGAAAACTTTATTATTTATATTCACAACTGTATAACTCAGAAATTGACCATACAAATTCCTGATACGATAATCTCTAGGAATATGAAAAGTCAAACTTTTTTCATCATCATCAAATACTTCTCCTTTTCTTTTAGTTGCAACATATTCCTTTTTGAGATGTTTCAGAGTACTTACAAAAATGTGCTATGATACAATCCCTAAGACATTTGATTACCCTCTCCGTCTCTCCTCCTCCCCCTCCCTCCCTCCCTCTCTCTCTCTCTCCCCCTCTCCCTCTCTCCCTCTCTCTCTCTCTCTCTCTCATGAGTCATGTATACAGACATTAACCTCCCCCCCAAGCCCAACACCACCAACTCTTCTCTACCCTTTTCTCTTCCTCCACCTGTCCACCACTTGGCTATCTCATCACCTCCATCATCACCTTCACAACAACCCCCCTTTACACCACCCACCAAAGCCTCTTCTCCATGTCCCTCGGTTTCTCTTCCTTCACCATAGCCCACCACAAGTCACAAAAATAGCCTACCGCTATAGCTAGGCCATCACGACCAGACATGAGACCAGCACCCCCCTTTACCTTCACTATTCCAGCGGGAACCAGAAAGATGGTAGTTGAGGCAGAGAGGAAAATTCAACAATCAAGAGAAAAAAGGGAGCTTTAGATAGAGACAAACTGAAGCGTATTGTGGGTGTTGGATCAAAAAATAACCGGCAAGTCATCATAATCACTATAAAATGTTGGTGTCAGTTAAGGTAGTTGTGGGGGCTGGATAAGTATGATTGACAATAGTTGCTGGGTTTATGCTTTTCTCGGTAATTGTGAGGGTTGGGTGAGGGCGGTGGTGGTTATGCTGTCTTTTCTGTTGAAAGTGAGGGCTGGTTGAAAAGGTGGTGGTTAGAGTGACCATGAAGTTTCATATTGGAGATATCAATGTAGTCATGTAGGGGAGAGAGTGAGGTGGAGTCTGGCAAGGAGGGAAGAAGGATGAGGGTGAGTGGTCAAGAGAGCAATAATTGTCTTTTCACTGCCTATCTCACCAGTCACCCTCCCAACTCTTGTGCTATTTTGAAATGATACAACTAAAAAAAGGGAGAAATTGTTAAGAAAGTTCATGCATGGTGAGAAAATGAAAAATGATAACTATACTAGTATACACTGGACAAATGAATGACACTGCGTACTTCAAGTTTAAAAAAAAAAAAAAAAACGAACACTAGAGTATACAAAATGGAAGCAAGGGAGAGACAGAGCCAGAGTAAACACTAATTGGCATAATAATTCCATCAAAAAAAATTCACATAGTTTAACATCACTGGCAACCGATGTAACAAGCCTTAACCATTAAGGCTGGGTTGTGAGATATTAGGAAAAGTTTGTTTTATACTGACCTTTTACTTCCTAATGCAACCATTGCCAGAAATAAGAACACAAGAACCGACAAGTACTTAGTTATATCCTGTGGCTGCCAAGATCAGGAAGGGAAGTATTTCCCTTACGCCTGACAGAGATTCTTAAAAAGGTTGTTCGTGAAATAAGAGCAGAAAATAAGAAAAACAAAGGGTCACGACACAAGGTTATATCCTCTGATTGCAAAGTTCCCTATAATATTACTCTCCTGTCTCAACCCAGCCTGCCAACCCCAACCTTGGCACAAGCATCTCAGAAAAATTTGGTTGTTAGCATAAAGATCCACGAAGAGAACCTTCAAGATGAAAGCTGATAAGAGCTTAACGTCAATCAGACCATTATCATAAAGTACAGACATGAAGAGACCCAAACTCTAGCCAGTAAACAGAAGCTCTGTAAAGAATAACACCATTCATTGGGAGAATACAGCTTCTATATGCAATACATGCTAAAATAACTATTCTAACTTCTTAAGACGTGCAAGGAAATGCAATGTCACCTGTTCCTCCTCTAGTTTCCTCTGCGATTCTTCCTCCTTTTTCCTCTGTTCTTCCATTGCTGCTTCCCTAGCAGCTTTTTCTTCTTCCATCGCCTTCAATTCCTTTTCCCTGTCAGCTTGCAATGCAGCAAAGTACTCATCATCCTGTATGGACCAAGTAGGAAAAAGAATCAGTACGAAATTACAGCAACAAACATATTGAGAAACCCAAGACTTACTTGCTGTTCCCGAATAGCACGCTGAGCAACAAGACCAGGTGAGGGAGGACGAGGCATTCTCCAAGCTGTATCAAGCCCAGGGTGAATCATCGGATGAGGAGCATATGGAGCACGATATCCACTCTCCGGGACTCCACCAAACATGGCAGCCTCCAGCATAACTGCTTCATCATGCTCCTCAGAGGAGATACCTCCCCACTACAACAATAGGGTTCAGTATTACTATTTGATGAAGGCAAAATCGAAAGCTTTTTAAATTCCACTCTTTACCATTTTATTTTCCATTTACATCTAGTCTCTAGTGGAAATTCCAATTTAATTCCTTCCATTTATTTCCTAGGAAAATTTCTTTCACGAAAACCCAATTTATATGTTTTGAAGATACATTATTACCTCGTCAGAAGGAAAAGCATTTCCATTGAGATGAGTCTGACTAGCAACAGTTGGTTGTGGAGGATCAACAGCAGGAATATCTTCTGATTCTTCTACTTCCCTGGTCCTAGCTGCTGCAGAAGACCTACGCCTTGACCTATTCCTAACCAACGGTTGCTCATCCAACTCATCGCCATCATCTTGAATAGATGAACTCCCTGCCTCTTTGTTAAGGTGAGTTGAAGAGGACTTGTCAGAAGAACCAACACCTTGCCTTCGCGGGACAGAAATTGGTGTTATACTTTATAAAGAGAAAGTTGCATAGATAACTATACTGCAGCAAGAGGCAAATGTTGAGAAGCACAACACTTATGAGTAACTCTTAAGATCTAGATACTACTTACTAGATGTACTAGAGTGAGAAAGCGAATATATTAGCAATAGAAAGAGCTACAATAGGCTAAAGTTACAGTCAAGGTAGGGATGACTTGGCTTCATTGCATATTACCGAGTCAAATGAGATTGAGGGACTGTGCATAAATAGCTAAAATAGCAGTTGGTTCATGTAAATGTGGGAGGAGGTATACCAGAAGAAGCTATTCAGGGTGCCCAATCTAAATCTGCAAGAAGAGCCTCACCGCCCAAAACCACTTCACTTAGGGCGGAAGAAGTGCAATGGAATAGGACAAGTAAGAGCCACTAGCCAAGCCAGTAAGCTTTTAGGGAAAATATGAAACAAACTCCAGTATATCTAGTATCTACACATTGAATTAAACAAATCCCCAACATATAGTATCTACAACATAAAATATTGATTAATACAATAAGTATAACTACTTTCTATTAAATAATTACATCATTAAAAGTTGTACTACTACTACTTCTACGGGTGATAACACGCTATCCAACACTGCAACAATCAACAAGTGAGCTACTCCAGCTCAAGCTCAGACTCAACTCAAAACTTTAAAGAATTAAGTGGAGCAAGCTCTAACTCGAATAAAATAACTCATGATCAGCTTGATAAGTTTTTAGATTGTTATAATTCATATAAGTTGGACAGGATGTTCTTAATTTTACTTTAAGATCGTTCACTGTATATCTCAAAAATAGGTAAAAGAAGATTGTCAAAATAACAGCAAGAAAACAAGTACTAAAGTTACATTGAATTGAGCATTTTGAGTTCAAGGGCTCGAGCCTAACCCATTTCGAGTTGAGTCGAGCTTAACTCAACTCGTGCTCAACTCGCTCGATTACCACCTCCACATAGATCCAAGCCATAATGTAAAGAAAATCAAATTTCTCAATAGACATGGTTGTCTTAAAGGTAAACTCGATTCACATTACATTTCGAGTGATGAGACTTTCGTTCAGCATCAATTTGAATCAGGTTAATTCAGTCCAGATCATATTCAGTTATGGATCAAAATCCAATTATCTTGTTTCGAATAGAATTCAGGTCTGGCTCAAATAATACAGACCTAGTAAACATGCATAGGGGAGTTTTTACAGGTCACAGGTGTAAGTATCATTAATCAATAGACACCAAGTAAACAATGACTAGTTGCAGCTACTGATACATATACCTTCTACTTGGTTCGTCCAGGACCCCAGGTATACTTTACATTCGTCGATACACACAGAAAAACCATGACTAGGATCTATGGGAAAAAAATACCTTTTATTTGATTCATCTAGTTTCCCTAGCTCTTCTGCCTCAATAGACTCTTTAGCAACTGAATCAGAAGCTCCAGCGGTGAGACTCAACTCCCTTTGCAGTTTTTCCTGTTCTGCTGTCTGCATTGACAATTCACAAGACAGTATCACCAAATGTCAGCAGCTGTGAAGAATTCAAAAAGAATTTTTAGTCAAAAATATAAACCATTTACCTCCAAAGATAAGGAAACTGCGTGTACGAGATCAGCTTCAACATGCTGAGATGGCCCCTGCGGCGCGCTAACATCATGCAAGTCCTATAACAGAAAAAAAATAAAAAAATTGTTCAACCAACATAGATTTTAGAAAAACCAGTGAGTCGCTAATTTAATCAGATATACAAAATTGAAAAGGAAAACAGGACTCCCATCAAAAAAAAAGAGGAAAATAGGACCAACTTGATCAGTCTGGAGTTCAGCATCTCGCTTAGAAGCTTCAATTGCAGCACGAATCATTTCTTCCTCTATATCATTCGCATAATCTGGCGCATCATCAAATTGAGGTGCACTTGGTCTGGAAATATTCCTATTACCTCCTATATTCCTTGGCATTATGTCATCATCTTCATCCTCAACAATCACAGTTCCACGTATTTGAGGTCCTTCGGCATCAATTGTGTCTGTGACATCCTCAATCCTGGGACCACGACCAGAAGGAGCAGCTACATCATTGCCACCATCCTTTACTTCTATGGGAATTTCCCTCACTTCTCTTGGCTGGGACACAAATGGGGCGCGTCCAGTAATCTCAGAAGTAGTATCGAAAATGTTTCTATCAAGTAAACTCCTACTAAAAGTAGGGTCAAGAAGAGAGAAAGGATTCATCCCTCTGTTCGCAGAAAATAGTGATGCAGGACCACGAGGCTCCAATACAGGGGGATCATCTATATCCATGAGATCATTTGATGGGGCAGTACCAGTGACAGAAACTTCCTGCAAACTATGTTCAAAGAGGCAAATGCAATTTAAATCTACAGTCATTAGGTGGAAACAAGAAGCCAGAAGTGCTATTAGTCACTATTCTTCAATAATAACAAGCAGCTCTACAAGAGAGACGATTTAGTAGCAACTACTCGACAAAGATTTAGGGAAGATGGTTGTGCAAAGAATTGTGGCATATCAAGAACTTACACATTTCTATCTCCCATGCTAAAATGCGCATTAACAGCTTCATTGAGATTGCCACCATTCTCCTACACATACACAAAAAATAAGGAAAAAAATTATTTAAAAAAAAAGAAAAAGAAAAGTACACAGCTTCCACAGAGGTTTACAAGTATGTGTAATTCTTCACATTTCAAATTATGACGTATTAGTCTAAACATCGCAACCGCGTAATTAAGTATTGAAACTAGCTTTCAAGCACATGATAAGTTGTAAATAACAGGTATACAAAAGGTAAGATTGTTCACAAAACTACATATACTCTGACGTTGGATTTTGAATTCGAGAGAACAACATAATAGTCCTCTTCATCAGAGAGAGAGGGATGGAGATAGTCTCTTAGTCTTTCAAATCAGATACAGCTAAATCCTTTAATGCAATATATCACGAAGCAAAGAGGGTATATTATTAGAAGTATCACATAAAACAGCAGAAATTAACAAATTTGCCGTATATCTCCCTTTTCCTCAACTATATAGTATCTCAGATCTTTAAGACAGCTAATTAACACTACACCACTCACCCATATGCTCATTATGCATAAATAACAATATCTGAAGACAGGGTTCACCTTTCTATCCACCTTCATGCACATGACCATGTGTGCATTTAAACATGAATGCATTGGAAAGAAAGAGGGGCAAAACATCGGCCTTGTAAAGCTCACTCAAGACACTTATAGCACAAACCCTCAACTTACGCATTACCCTATCACATCTAAAAAAAAAAAGAATTGTTCCATAATCCAGCTGATACTTTAGCGGACCAAGCACATAATCATACAAGAGATCACCGTATATGATCCAATCTGACCCAACGTCCTCAAGAAGCAAATTGGCCCAAGGCCAAGGACAGAACTGAAATGGCATCTCATTCACTATATTTCCACTGAAAACTTCCAACTTAGAACTTGATGGAACAAACTTAGCCCTCAAGGACTAAGTTGGATTAAAGCTTGGATAACCCAACAAGGCGACACTAGTGCATTTGCTATTATGCATTTTCTTATCAAGGTACAATTTCTCATGCTTGGAGACAATAACCTGCCACTAATAGACATGTACTTCTCAGTTATTTTAACACGCTTAAAATTCCGGCAACTACCACACCACATATAAAATCAACACAAAACACAACAAGACATAAATTTCACTCCTCAGACCACGCAAACCCCTCACTAATATATAAATTACAAATACATAGAAGCACAGATCCATGTAATGGCATTCATCAAGTGCAAGCTAACTAAACTACACACATCGAACCACACGGCGAAAAAGAATGCAAACACGCCCTCGTGGCCTCGGTTCTGTTTGATCAATGAAACATTACCATCAACCCATCAAACCAAACACAACAATAGTTCAATCAAGCCAATTAGGGACCTTCATCAACGCCATCCAATTTCAGTTAAAGCAAACAGACTCTCCATAAACATAAAATCAAACTAGCAGTTCATTACCAATATTCAAAGTATACCCATCAAAGTAATTTACCCTTTTCATTGATTTTCCATCCCAATCAACAAATACTCCACAACAAGCACCAAAATTAAAACGGAAAACTAAAAACCCTAATCAACCCAACTTAGAAATCGAAGAATTAAAGCGACTACAAATTGAAAAAAGGAAATTAAACCCAGATTCCATAACAAGAAGTTAAAATGATACCTGGAGCCTTTGTATAGCAATAGACTCAGGAGCACCGGTGATGCTCATAAAAGTTTCAATCGCTTCCCGATTATCAGTCGCCATTGTAGAGTTTACAAGCGAAATTCAGAGGCGATGAGAGAGAAAGATGCCTCAAAAGAGTATAATTTTGAGGGAATTTAGAGGATTTCTTTTTATTAATAAATTCTCTGTTTTGTTCTTTATATTGGGGATTATACTTAGCGGTGGCCTGAGGGTGATTTAGTGAAAATTTGGAGATGGAGTTTTTTGTTGTTTGTTTTTGACAGACTTCTCTCAAATCTTCTAAAACCAACATAAAACTGGGAAATGAGAATGCCTTGCAAAACAAGTAGACTAGAGTAGTAAAAGAAGACAAGTTAAGTACCCAGGACAAAGCCAACCGCATTAATCATGGATTAAAACTGTAAAATGTTTTATCATATGATTCTCAATTCTCTTTGGTGCACTATGGGCCTCAGAGGAATCTTTTTTCTAATGGTAAGGAGGGCCATATTTAAATCTCAATCTCGCACGGTGTTTTTAGTCTTTTATATGCACATCAGGCACTTAAAAGGAAAGAAGGTAAGAGAAATCCTTACCCCCAGGTATCGTGGTTGGGAGGATTATGGTTACAAGGTGAATCTCCAACCAACTACACTAAGCAAGCTTGGTGGGCTTAGGAGGATTGGTGTGTGTGCCTTATGCGTCGACTTTTATATCACTTATTGACATGTTTGCAATGGCCAACGGGTCATGTAGATGAATGAAGATTTAATGCACCTCGATTCGTTTCTGAAGGTTCTGAATATGGATATACGAAGGACGGTCCTCCAACGGACACGTGAGGAAGGTGTGATTTTGTAAATCTAATTAATGTGGGCCTACAACCCATAACTTTTCTCCTTCCCTTTTCTTTCAAGTAAATAATCTTTGTGTAAGAAGGATTAGAGATTGGAATATTAGTTATCCTGTTGGAGTTTATTTCTCTATTAACAATATGGTATTGTAATAGAGTACTTCTTGTTGCGAAAGAGGAAGAGCAAAAGTTTTTATATGATACTTTGTGTATCTTATTACTCTTGTAAAATTACATCCTTCATCCTTTGGTATTTATAGATACTTAAAGTATACTCCCTTAGTATTTACAGATACTAAAACGATTCAGTTAGTGGTACTATACCCTGATCAACTAATCTTGCTTGGTGTATTTCGTTGGAGATTCACCTTATAACCTTAAGGTCACAAGGTCGAACCCTCCCAATTGCAATACTCGGGGTAGGGATTTCCCTTGTCTTTCCTCCATACTCTCAAGTGCTTGGCCCACAATGCTAGACCAAGAACGTCGTATATAATCGAAAGGTTTTGGTAAATAAATTAGCAAGATGTAACATGATTAAAGTTGTTAAATCATGGACGTCTATCTTCCCTTCTTTTTCAGGAGAGTGAAGCAAAGTTTTGGTGATAAATGTTTTTTATTAGAGGGTGATAAATGTTTTTTTAGAGGGTGATAAATGTTTAATTTATCTGCTTTAATTTGATGTTACCATTTACTTGCTTGGGTGATACAAGCATTCCTATCTTCATAAATTAAGGTATGGTTGTTTGTAAATTATAATTGCATTTAATATGCATTCTTCTTGAGTATGACTAATCAATAACCCGAGACATTCACATTCACATCCACATCCAACTTCATAAAGAGAAATTAAATTTGCATGATTTGATGATGTAGCATTTTAGGCATGTTTTGTTGATCTCCATGATATTTGTAGTACCTCCATAAGTGAACAATTTATTCGAATTATAATTTGTCTTTTTGTAGATTTGACAGGTAACCAACATTTAAATATTTAATGAGTTTTGCCTTGGACTAATAGAATAATCTAAGATATTTTGTTTATGAGAGATAACATATTAGGTGTTTAGCACTGCTCCAACGTCTCTTTGTTGGGCCATTACTGCAATTGGCTAACAAATTCACAAAAAAAAACTATGGCAAGTGGAATAATGTTAGTCATGTACATAAAAACATAATCACTCTTATATCTGTTTTTTATGACCAAGATTTTTCTTAGTCTTCTTCTCACGGTCAAAATGTATCCTTACTTCAAATGCAAATATCAAACTACCCTTGGAGCTTATTAGTAGGGGTGCTTCGGATCGGGAAAAATGCAATCCGAATAAATCAGATTTCCAAAATTTTGGTTCGGATTGGATATCCGAATACTAAAAAAACGATTTTTTCAAATGAAAATTTCATACAAACAAGTCTCCGATCGGATCAGATTATTGGATATTTCGGATATCCGATATTGAAAACGGATATTTCGGATCGGATTTCCGAAAATATCCAAAAAATTCAAAAAATCCACATATTTCAGATATTTCCGAATATCCGAAATTGAAAATTTTCGATCCGTATCAAATATGAAAATTTTTGGACATACAATCCGAAATATTCGGAAACTAACAAATCGGATCGGATATCCGATTTTTCGGATTGGATCGACCAGATTGGAATTTTATGAACACCCCTACTTATTAGTTGTGATCTGACCATGTAAAATCTATTTTTTTAGTATAATTTGTTTGATGGACAAAAATCTCATTTTTCAAATGTTCTATTTAGCAAGTTAATACAAAACAATTTTCTCCCAAGATATTTCGTTATTAACTATTTCATCAAGTACCCTGCTATAATTTTTGTGTTGTTTAGGGGTTCCAATGATATTCAAATTACCAATATCAACTACAATGATGGTGCCGCGCACCCCAATAAATATGGTTGAATGAATACTGAAGGACTATTTTTTTTTATTTCTCCTTCGTAAGGTATCATCAAGGGGATTGCACTACTTAGTTACACTATATACATAGACTATGGTTGTATGTATATTTTGTTGTTGGTAAGGAGAATAACATTATCACCAAAGGACCCTTGGGTTCAATGGTATGGCTTCCTATCTCCCACATGGCCACATGGGAGACCAATGTTCAAATCTTGGTGGAAGCAAAATTTCAATATTGTTGGGGGGAGGGGGGGGTTTGGGGCTTGTTGAGCCTCTGGGTGAGTGGCCCTGTGCGAGAGAAGCCCAAAGGAAATTTATTTTACCACGGGTTCCCGAAAGGGGGCCCAAAAATAAGAGAAAAACATTGTCTAGATTTCAACACTCATGGTCTATTGGTCTAACATTTGCAGATTAGGCACAAAGTTACAACTTTAATTAACTTTAAAGTTACAAGGTGAATTCTCAATCAACTACACCAAGCATGCTGTAGATATGTTTCATACATTTTAATGCTATGCGCCATTTAATGTATATTGTATATGATTAGAGAGTGTGACATCATAACCCACATAACTTGACTTTTACACTTCTCCTTGAATACCAATCGTGTTAATTAATACATTTTTTTTCCATCTCTCTCGAGAATTAAACATAGAGTTAGCAATCCCTAACCCTACCCAATAACTCAAACCAAAGCCATGGAGAGAAATTTGAACAATCTGAACGCGTCCAGTTTGACCCAATAATCATATTATATGGTAATTTTAAGTCATGCACTATTATTTGATATTTATCTATACTAATATATTAAAAGGCGTGCCTTCCCTAAGGGAGTTTTACTCCATGTAATCCACAACAATTAAAAAAATTAGAAATTGCGTAGTATAAGGTTTAATCTCGGGACCTCAAAAACATATACTGAAGTCTTAACCACTAAACCAAATAATAATTAGTGTTATCATCTTAAAGTATAATATGAATAAATGAAAATTTTCTTTACCGAGGCATAACCCGAACCTAATAACTAGTTATTTTAGCATAACCCGAAATTGACCCAAAATACAAACATGAACCTAATAAATAGACCCGAGCTGTCACCCCTAACTTAGCAATGCTTGAAGTTTTTCATTCCGAATTACTAATTCACATCAGATCACTTTAAATTTTGGATATAATCCCCAAATCATGACTAGTCCTATGCCGGAGACAAAATGATCGCACCTCTAACGCAACACCGGGCTGTTTAAGATCCATTTACAGTCAATTTCAAAGAAGAAGAGAGAAAAAAAGAGTGAGATGGGAGAAGAAGAAGACACCATAAATCCTTCATCAATTTCAAAGAAGAAGGTAAAAAGATTCTGGGAATGGGCAATTGCAGCAATTATTTTCAGACTAATTCTCATCTACTTCTTCCCACACAACCTCTCTCAATTAGCCTCTCGCCCCGAACTCTCCACCCCACTTACCTCTCTCCGCCGCCGTAAATCTCTCTTTCTCTCTCCTACTTTCTCATACATAAAATCCCACTTAAATTACATATTTTGGTGCTTACCCTTTTTATTTTTCTGGGAAATTTTTGCAGTGGCTGAAGGTTACTGGTTGAAGAACCAAGCATCTATCTCTCCTTATGCTGGTTTGTTTGAGATTAACCCATATTTTATTTCCAAATTTATTGAACTGGGTTTTTCTTATATTTTGATTTTTGTGGATTTTTATTGTTAGGATCTATGTACCATGGGTCTCCATTGCTGCTCTCAGTGCTTGGTCCTTTAACTGTTAGAAAGTAAATTACTTGTGAATTTTGTTGGTATTTTGTGATTGTGATTGATAGTTTTACCGGATTGTTGATGATTTGATGTTGTAATTTGTAGAATTGATGGGCAACCAAGCCACATTTTGTGCAGGTAAATCTTTGCTTTGACCTTCTGTTGTGGTTAGTGGTTTACGATTTTCGGTTGTTATTCTAGGATTGTATATTCATGCTTTTAACTAGCACTTTAATGGTTGATACTGCTAATCATAACTGTTTCTTTTAGCTAGTGAGTTTGGATTAGCGATTAGTTATTGAACACTGTGTAAACCTGCTTTAATTTTGCTGATATATAAGATAATGTGATAGAAATAGTACTTTTTCTGTCCAAGAATTGCTATGTCCAAGAATTGCTATCACAATTTCCTAACCATCAGTTTTAATATAATTTTGGAAAAATGGATCAGAATACCCCTAACTTTGGCCCTTCCGCTTTTAATACCCCAAACTATTGGGGAGGTCCGCTAAAAATGCAGCCAGATGACCTGATACCTGTTAGCAAGGTATTTTTTTTTTATTTCTCTTTTATTTTCTCTATTAGCTTTTGTAAACCAAAATTCCCAACCCCCACCCCCCCCAACCACCCACTGCCACCTTCCCTCACCCCACTACCACCCTTCCCACACCCCAGCCCCCTCCCCTAATCCCCAGTCGAAAACCCCCATCCTCTTCTCCGGCAGCACTCCGGCGCCCTCCTTCCCTCTCTCTCTTGGACGCTTCCTCCTCTCTTTTCGCAGTTCTAATCCCCACCTGTCGTTTTCTCTCTCCTCCTTTGAATTTGAACTTCCATCCATCCATGGCTTCTTCTTCCAAATTCTCTTTATCTAATGTCTAACTGATACAGGAAGTGGGTGGGGTTTCCCTGTAAGGTTGAGAACTTGAGATCGATATCGTAGTACAGTCTTTTATATTTCTCACTGTGGAATGATGCTGTTTGTGTCGAAATTATCTCCAGATAGTTGCTTCACTTTCCAATTTGAAAAAGCTGCATTCAAGTGATTCAAACCATGCTTTTTTAGTTTTGCTGCAGAGGCCAATGGATTACTAGGAAGATACTTTATTGCTTCCTTTGTTCCAAATTTAGTGTCCAGCTTGGCTTCCCGAAATCGTAGTTAGAAAAGATTCATCTTATTGATATCCTAGGTTTTTGTTTTGATTTTTGGTTAAAAGTGGAGAAAATTAGGGATTTTAGTTTTCGATTCTTGTGGTTGAGTGAATGGTGGGAAGTTAATTTGTGGTAATTGGAAATTACAGAAGTGCAAACATATTCTGGTGAATGATTCAATCAAATTATGTAGTGTACTCATTTTTGAGTAGTGGAAATTGCTAATTATCTGGAAAAATGGACATTTTTATATGGTATTTAAGCAAGATTGAAGTAGGTTGTAGTTCATATAAAGAGAAGTAATGAGTGGGTGTCAATTTTGGACGACATTGATAGATGACCTGCATTTGAGAATACCACTTGGAAATACGGTGTTAGTCCTTGCAAGGAGGAGGATGAGAGAGAAAGTGGCACTGGGTGGTGGGGGGCGTGGGGGAAGGGGGGTCAAAGTGGGAAGGGTGGTAGTGGGGGTGAGGGAAGGTGGCACCGGGTGGTGGGGGGCGTGGTGGGTGGTGGGGGAAGGGGGGCTGTTTGGGTTTCGGGGGGTGGTGTGAAGGGGAGGGGGGCTGGGCCGGGTTTCGGGGGTGGTGTGAAGGGGGGAGAGGGGGGGGGAGGGGGGTTTCTCCGTGGGAAGGGGAGGGACCGGTGGTTGAGGAAGGGGAGGGATGGTAGTGGGGGGTGGGAGTAGCAAATGGTAAGGGTGGGGTGATAAAAGAGAAAAACAAAAAAAATTAAGTAAAACCAATAAGAGCATGACACGTGACATTTCAACTTGCCAAATCGGTTCTTTTAGGTCAAGGGTGTATTTTTGGCGGACATCCCCAATAGTTGAGGGTATTTAAAAATAACTCAAAGTTGGGGGTATTAAAAGCGGACGGGCCAAAGTTGGGGGTATTCTGATCCATTACTAGAATAATATCTGTAATGGTTGCGTATCTCCCAGCCTCTCTCTCCATTTTCCCCTTATTCATTCCAAATGGCTGGGGCATCTGATCCATATAGTTTAGGAAATGTGAACAAATGGTTCCTATCATCTTAAAGCGCGAAAGTGGTGATTAAACTCCCTAAGTTTGCTCAAAAGTGAGATTAGGCCCCTCAAGTTTCGCTTGTGGTGATTAACCCCCACAACTTAACCCTAACGTGAGATTACACACTTATTATAATATTCAACCATTTTCTCATAAGTAAATAATTTTTTAATACTAAGATATTAGAATACATATTTGTATACAACTTATTTTTCCTGGCAAGGCTACGAGGAAGATGAGAATAATTGCATAGTGATAGGACCTAATCTGGCAAGGCTATGAGGAAAAAGAGATGCATGTTCAGTGAAGAAGTTTTTTTTTTTTACGTCTTAAGATATTTGTATCATCATAAATGATTTTTGAAAATTTTTTCCCAGGTATTTTTCCTAAAAAAATACATTTGTAAAGAAAAAATGGTTATGTATACTACTAAGTGTGTAATCCCACATTTTGGTAAAGTTATGGGGGTTAATCACCACAAGTGAAACTTGAGGGCCTAAACTCACTTTTGAGCAAACCTAAGGGGCCTAATCATCACTTTGCCCCATCTTAAAGTAGTATATGTGATAATTATTTCAAGTTGATGGTAAAATTTGTTAATGAGCTTTGTGAAGACTTCTTTTATGTAGCTGGTGGGCTTGGGAGTATAGAATTCCATCAGTTGTGCAAAGTGTTTGCTCGACCCTTTTTTGTGACCTAATTTTGTTAATTGGCTATATCCTCTTGCGCCTCTATCTTCTTAGATGTCTCCTTGGATTTGGGTTTGAAGTTGTTATTAAGGATAGGAGCTGATCTAGGTTGGGTTCAACTGAACCCACAAAAATCTGGAAAAAAAGAAGAAGAAAAAATGGCGGAAAAAAACAACAATCTCGCTCCTGAATCCTGAGTTAGACTTATTTGGCCCAGTGGTTAGTAGGCCGCGTCAAGCATCTGCGGCCATCATAATCCACACGGGTTCGACTCCCTACTAAAGCATGTTTCATCTTTTTTTACTTTTCCTTCTTTTTGGCAACCTCCTACTCTCCTCCATGTAGGAGTGGTTTGCTTTTCATTTTGATTTACTATACAACTTTACCTATTAATTCCCCCAGAAAAAGCTTTACCTTTTAAGCTTGTTTTCTTTTCTTTTTGTTTGCAGTTGTGTGGAGCATTTTTGCTCATATTGTTGTTTTTCATATTTGAATAAGATTACCTAAATCAACCTAATTTTCACTCAACTTTTTTGAAAGTTTAGATAATTCATGTCAAATTTTCCTCATCTTTTCAGTTTTAGTTGTCTTATTACACCTGGGTATTGTTGAGTGCATAAAGGAATGTTATAAAATTGCTAAATATATTAGAAATGAGAATAATATGCTATATGGTCAGTGCTTATTACAATAAGATTGAAGTTAACCTTAGTTTTCATGGGATAATTCTAATGCTTAACTGATAGATAAAACGAAGGAAATGACTCCGAACACTTAACTGATAAAATTTTTACACTTAACATGTATGAAAGATGAAAAATTTGACACTTAACTGATAAAATTGAGTATATCTTAATTGATTTTTATTTTTAAATGTAATGGTTAAATTACTTGTTATTGGTTGTAGTTTTAAATTTGGACCAGTGTATTGGAATATCTAATCAATGTGTTTTTTATTCTCAAATGACTCTGAACCCATGTGGATCGGATCTTGGATCCGCCACTGGCTAAGGGTTTGTTTGCATTTTACTCTATGAGTTCTTGCTACTATTGGACTTTAGTTAATTAATGCTTTCATATGAATTCCTAGATTTCTTTTGCATTCTTTCTATTAGTAAAGAGTTCAAAGCGCAAACAAAATAAAGAGCATTTTCTTGGTCAATATCAACACTTGGATACAGTTTGCTATTTGCGATTGCAGATTTTATTGCTGCATTGCTTCTCCGAGCAACTGGTCAGAAGCTTCAATCAGTGTATCGTCAGAGTTTGAAATCACTAGGCCTTGATAAAATATTGGGAGTCTCAGGTAATCTTCATATTAAAGAAGGACTAGTCTTTAGTGCCTTGCCCACGGCCATCCCCCTGCTTTAGGGTGAAAATAGTAGCCAACTAGGTCTATCTAGTTGAATAAACCTACTCTCCCTCTGTGTTCTTTTTTCTTTTTTCTTTTTCACTATTTCTAATTCACATCTTTACTGTTGAAGGAAAGGGCTGTTTTCCAACACAAACATATGTGCTGAAATATCTAGGGAATTTGAGTTGTGATGACTAGAGCCTACACATTGACTGACGTTTTCTTTCTCATGCAATGCACCATTTGAACTTTGAAGGAAAGGTTGTTACTTTGGTTATATATTCATCGCAAAGGATGGATTGCATGATCTAATTCAGTTCATATTTTTGTTGTTGTGATGGAAAAAAAAAACAGTGCTCTTTTCCTTTTTAAAATTGGGAAGCGCTTAGGATAAATTAAGTTGGATAGACAAAATTCACAACACAGAATACCCTTTCCTTGGAGGAGCTCAGTTTATGTTTAATTGGGGGATGACTCGTTTTTAAGGAGTCACACCCTCACCATTTCTAATTTTATTTTGCCTTTACATTACATAGTTTTACCTCTGTGAACTAACTAGATGTAAGCTGGTTTTTGTTTCAGATATTTATGCTTCCGGGGACATTTCAGCTCTTTTTTACCTGTGGAATCCTTTGACAATTCTTACATGTGTGGGATCATCGACATCTCCCATTGAAAACTTTCTCGTGGTTTTGTCTATTTATGGAGCATGTACTCGTAAGACACTAACCATTTTTCTTATACAAGTTGCCTGTGTCTTGATTTTTTACTATCTGTACAATATGAAGACTTGATTTAAGAATACCAGATGTTATAAATATAATCTGGTGCTTCAATATTATTCTTTTACTTGGGACCTAATCCATTTGAAATTCTTAGACTTGACTAGTTGTGTATGACATGGGAATATGTAAGTGTTACACTGCTAGGAACCAGATTAAGGCAAAGATCTTTAGGGAAAACGATAAAGGATATGTTATATTAACTGGATCAAATGACTCAAAATCGATACAACTACTCAACTTTCAAGAGGTGAGTTCTCTCCACAAAAAGGAAATTTAAAAGATAGCAAAACATTCCATAAAAGGGAAATATACTACTGCTTGCTATTTATATTACTAGGAGACTTAGCACCTGATATGTCGCCCTAATCCCAACGTCTGTATTTTTTCACTCACTCAGTTAGTACAAGGAATAATCACTATATTCACTACCATTAAGAATATTCTCTGCTACCCCCTTGCTGTCCCTTGTACCATCTCCCTTAGCTGGCATTCTCCTTTGCGTTTCCTTTTTTACCCTTCCGGACATAGGTAATTACGTCATGTTCCCCTTGATTCCTTGCATACACTCAGCTATTTTATTAAAAAAAGTTGCATGTTTTTGATCCAGAATGGAGTGTTGAGTGTCCATGCAAATGTAGAAATATCAAGTATCCAAAATGGGTATGTAAGGTTAAAGGAACTGTTCGAGAACCATAGTTGACCTCTGACTTGACCTTTTGTATGCTTGTTGTGGGCGCTGCATCTCCATCCTTTTTTTCCTTATCTGCTTTACTCATGACATGTATAGCATCTTTACTAGACTGCTATTTTTGTCATATTCTTCAAACTATGGTTTTTGCATATATGAGTATTTATTTGTCATTCTTGAAGTCTCCATTAGTGTTGAACATCTTGAAATAAATGGATACAGGATTAATTCCTCTGGCGGCCGTTGGATGGGTATTGGCAACTCATTTATCACTGTATCCAGCAGTTCTGGTTATACCGGTATGATTTGTTTCTATGACAGTTATTTGTCTGCTATTGTCTTATTTAAGCTATATCTTTCTTTTCTTTTGAAATTATATCATTCACATTGACGGGGATATATGTGTTCAAGGTGATCCTCTTGCTTGGCTATGGTCCAGATGCACCTCCTAAGAAATTGTTCTTGCAAAAGAATTCCAGAGAGACCGCAAAGAGTTCTAGTGACAGTAGCTTGCAGCATGTGAAACCAAGCACCGATTTAGCATCGCCTTCTTTTTCGTGGAGACCAGTTATCTTGTTCTTTTTGTGGGTGTCAGCTTGGTCAATATATATTATGGTCCTGTGTGGAATCTCTGTTAGGCAGTATGGTGGTTTACAAGAGATGTTTAAAAGGTAGTTAGAATTACATGGTTTTTCTTTTCACTGCGTGCTTGAGTCAAGGATCTACAAGAAACAGTCTCTTTGCAATTGTAAGAATGAGGCTAAATAGATCCTTGTAATTGTACTGTTTAGCCTGTATATATGTGTCCCTTATCCCGCCCTAAATAGGAGCCCTTGTAGAGGCATTACAGCTTGTTTAGTCATCAATTCCATCGCCACTCAATACCACCTCTAAATTTGTAGAAGAAGGTAATTTATATTTGCAAAGGAGGTCTTTGAGGATGGACACACATTACTATGAACATTTGCATGACACTTTTTTAACAAAATTACCTAAAAATTCATTCATAGCCTACTATACGGACCATTGGGGGTAATGGTATAATTTGCTAGGCACTCTGTGCCAGTGAAGTGTATTCAGTTTTTTTACTCCTCAAATGTGATGACCAGTTCCCTTTATTTTTTTTTTTTTCTGTTCTAATATGCTGTTTGCAAGTGTGAGTCAACTGAACCGAACTTGAGAATCAATGCTGCATACTGTTTCAGTTTTATAAATTTTAAGTTTATGTCCACGTTTTCCTATGAGATGTTCCTACTATCTTGAAAAGGACAATTTGTTAACAACTGCTTTTTTCAGTCAATTTTACGAACTTCTTATTTGTTTTTCTTTTTAAATAGAAATGACTACTTTGTGTGACATGTTGACTTGTAGATCACTACCTTTAGCTGGCTGTCTGGTTAAATTTAATGACCTTAAGTGACCATAATGCCCTCTGAGTCATGCCTGAGCGAGTGATTTTCCCATCAGTCCCACTTGTAAGTGATTACTATTATTCTTACCTTGCCCTGACGTCTGGTATGTATGCAATAAGTCATACACTTTTTTTTTGTTATTCTTTGTTGGGGGCTAAAAGGCAATCTTCTATTGTATTTTTTCTTTAAGAAAGACTGCATGCTTTCGTCTGTTATTCTACTCTTAATTAATTTAATGATTTTTGGTCAGATAAGACCAAATTGAAAGGGTGATTTGCATAGGGAAATGCGTAATAAAATTTCTTTTTCGTGGAAAGACCAAATAAGTATTAATGTATGTTACTTAAGACCACATTACAACTTTCCGGCGAAATTCAACTTTTTGGGATTGACTTTTTATTTTCCCTTCCTTTTTTGTTGTTTTCTTCAGCAATTCCCCCATTTGACGGGGTTTTAAAAAGAGTAAATCTGAATTTGGGGGGAATTGCTGAATAAAATGGCAATAAAGAAGGGGAAATAAGAAGTCAACCTCGAAAAATTGATTTTTTTGCCGAATCAAACATTTATGCTTATTTGGTCTATCACTACATAAAAACTTTTATTATGTCTTTCCCTACAAAACACCCTTTCCTTTTGGTCTTATTTGTCAAAAACGCTCTTAATTTAATGTGAAGGAGTTAAAAATTTATGTTTTAGGATAGCTTTTGGGATATGCTTGAGTTTGATGCAAGAGGAACTAGGTTTGGATATGCATACTCTCGCTGGCTAGCTCAGCTCGATATTTGTAACTTGAATTGTCCAAGTCTCCGTGTTGATTGTCTTTGAGATGGATATAATAACTTCCTTATGTGATTATTACAAGATTGTAAATTGTAATCTTGAGTGCCTATTATCTCTTTATGCGTTTGAAGCTTTCCCATTGATGTTTTCTGATATTCATAACCTTTGTGCAAAGTTGATTGGGACAAACGATGTGGAACATTGGAGTTAATGTTGATATTAAGCAGTTCAAATGTCATGAAATTTATTTTGGTGTAATTAGTTTTAGAAAAAGGGAATATATCACATTGTGGTTTGACTTGTTTGAGTTTTTCCTGCAGGACCTATGGGTTCATTCTGACAGTGGAGGACTTGTCTCCCAATATAGGTGTTTTGTGGTGAGTTGCAAACTGTGCAGAAACAGAGAGATATTTAGCTGACTTATAAGTCTCTTTTTGAGAGGAAGTTGGCTTATAAGTCTTGATGTGACTACTCTAATATGTTTGATATGCTAATGACAGGTACTTCTTTGCAGAAGTTTTTGATTTTTTCAGAAACTTTTTCCTGCTAGTGATCCACATAAACATTCTCTTCATGATATTGCCATTGGCCATACGGCTGAAACATAGGCCTTGTTTCTTGGCTTTTGTCTATGTTGCAATCTGTTCCATGCTGAAGACGTACCCTTCCGTAAGTGCCCCATCTTTGAATAGCTTTAGTTTTCCTTTAGCAATGCAGATTAATTAGGCTTTATGCTGATTGTCATTTGCTTATTGTCGATCTTTCTGAATGGTATACCTATTCAAAGTCAAATATTTGCTAGCAGGGAAATCAGATCTAATTTGTCGTATGGTTTCATCTGAATGAGATCTACGTCCTATTCCTTGTAACATGTAACCAGTCTTTTTTGGAGTTTGGAAAAAGAATTCTATTCTTTTGATTTCCAATGCTCTTCGAGTATAGTGCTTGAAGGTTTCACATCTGATCTATCTAACGAGTGGGTGCTTTTTGAACTGGCTGTAATAGGCCATTTGAAAGAAGCAATGAGCTAGTTTGGCTGAAATTGAATAGTAAATGGGAATTTCTTATAAATACTTACTTAAGAATGATGTCGTTCATTTGAAACTGGAGGTTAGATCTATCCAAAATGGATCATACTTTATTGGTTCACTTGTCCTTGGGAAAGACCATAGTGAGAAATTGCTGGAGAAGAAGAGATTGACAGGCTTATTGAGGCCAGTACCAAGAATGACACACCTTATTTTGATTTCTGCCAACTATTCATTTGATAATAATCACAATATCATCGGAACTGCAACTACTTGATATTTGTTCAGAGTTCAGACTCCAGACTGTTATCAGTCCCGCTACTATTGTAGATTTGTAGTATCATGCTATGTACCTAATATATCCTTCACTTGCTTCTTTCTTGTTTGATGCTTTACAGGTTGCAGATTCTGCTCTGTGCCTGGGTCTGCTTGGCTTGTTTATAAATGAGTTAGCGGGCAAGTCCAAAAAACTTGTTATTTATTCTTTTTTAGATATTTAATTGTGACTGGCATTTAGAAAATAAATTTCTTTCGCTTTGCAGATATGCATTTCTCTTTTGTCCTCTTCTGTGGGTATGTTGGCGTTAATCTCCTAAGTCCTGTTATGCACAACCTGTGGATATGGAGGGTATGCTGTTATTACCACTCGTCTTTTTGGCCACTTTGGTGAGAGCATGCTTCAGTTTTTTACTTGATTGTTGTGACAGGGTACAGGAAATGCAAACTTTTACTATGCTACTGCTATAGCTTATGCGGCCCTCCAGGTTTGCTTTCTTATTAGGACGCCTCTAATCATCAATTTAAGGACTTTCTATGAGTTTGGCCCTGCTTTTTTTGTTACTTTTTTCTTTTTGCATAAAGTCTATTTGGTGCTGAAGATTTTTGACTGATATAGCGATATCCTTCTTGCTGTCAGTTAGTTACTTTTTAAGACAAAGGCTACAATGAAAGATATATGGCTGTATTTGATCAGAGTTCATTGTTGCAACTTTATTGTAAGAAGTTAATGTTGTGTTTCCCCTGAAATCCTGCTTTCAGCCTTTAAAGCTTTTGAGCTGAGGACAATTGTTACTTTCAAGCTTGCTAATTACGTTTAGTTATGGCTGGCTTGCAAGGTCACTGTTTATATGAGGATTTTCAAGGTCCTCACCCTGTCTTTAGGCTTCGTTTTGTCTGTAGAAAAATGGACAGAAGGCAATGAGTTGAAAGGCCTTTAAACCTAGAGTTGTTATCCACTATCCTTTTTACTTTTGATGAGGATACTTTCTCATTGTATATGAGCATGGTCTGAAAAAGAAAAACTCGAGACTTGGTGTATCCTATGCTTCATTGCTGAAATCCTTGCACTGTGGCTGCCATTTCAAGGACTTATGAATGCCTTGCTTAACTTTCTTCTCTTTTTTACTATAGAACTCACCTAGGGGGGAATGCTGAGAAATAAAGAGCGGTTGTTGACTTCCTAGGACAGAGGTTAGTGTGTTAATAGCTCTAGAATATTACTTGTGGATGGGGGTGTTAACGAGCCGAACCGAGACCAAGCCTGGCTAGGCTCGGCTCAGCTCAAGAAGGGGAAAGATCGAGCTCGGCTCGAGCTCCAAACAAAAAAAAAAATCGGCTCGGCTCGAGGCTCAGCTCGACAATGCTCGCAACTATTTGGAAAATTACTAAGTATAATTCACCTATACACCTACTGCATAATTCGCCTATTCATGTACCTATGCATACTAAGCAAAAAGATGAATAGGAATACAGATAATTCACCCACATAAAAATAGGAGGAAAAAAAATAAAAGGACAAAAGAAAAACAAAAATAGAAAAGAGAGGAAGAAGTCAGACATGAAATGATGAAAAAACAAAGAAGAAAAACAAAATAAAGAAAGACAGGATATCAGAGTTTGCAACCCTGTCATCCTACACATGGGATGCTGCTCGCCGGATATATGATGCAGCACAAATCTCATCCTCAAGTGTGCAGAGTGTGAAAAATAGAATAGAGATTTAGGGTTGAAGTGACGGCTGGGAATTGAAGCTGTCATTCTTCTCTCTAGTTTTATTGCTTGGTTTGTAATTTTTATGTGGGCTGGAAAGTTTTTATTTGGTTTGTATTATGTAAGTGGGCTGGAAACTGGGCTTGTGTGTTTTTCTTAGTGGAGTACATTTAAGGTCCAAGTTGGAATTTATAAAAATCAATACACAAAATAGTACTTTAAAATTTATCGAACATGTTTGCGAGATTTCGAGCCGAACTCTACTAGGCTCAGGCTCGGCTCGTTGAGGTCTCGACCCGAACCCGAATCGAGCCATATCGAGCCGAGCTTTGACTGAGCCGAATACGAATAGTTTGCGAGCCACCCTGGCTCATTAGCACCCCTACTTGTGGAGCAGGCATTGTCTGTTTCTTCAGAAGAATTGGAGGGCTCCATGTGGGTATTAGCCGCAAACATTGAACAGATGTCAACTGATGACAAGCATGTGTATTTCTGTGAACTTTTTGCACGATGATTGATGATTCGACTAAGTTGGAGTTATTCACTTCCCTCAGATACATTTGACTGGTGCTTTTTGCAGTTATGTCCTCTTTGGTGTGCCTTTAAGTGTGGACTTTGAATTCGATTCTCTGAGTTGCCAATGTATCTCACATATTGGATTTGTTGGATTAGGAGTTTAGGACCACTTTTCAACTTACCTCTACTTTTCATTTCCTCAATATAATATTACTCACTATCTCCAGGCAGGCAGTCGCATCCACTATCTAAACTTCTATATCTTCCAAATGCAAACCTTATACTCCCTCCTTAATCTATGTGCCAAAAGCAAATGGGCAATGTATTCCGAGGAGGAGGAAGTAGTTGGTTAAGTAAGTTAGAGTAGTCACTTTGGGATACTTAGCTTAAACAAGTACCCATGACAAAGAGTTCTGTAGTCACTTCACTACCTCTAGAGTCCAGACTGTAACATTTTCTTTTTGGTACTCCTTATGTTTGTATCATTTTGAACTGATGCCCAAGACAATCTTGGTGCCATGTTAATTGTTAATGGCAGTAGTCGCTTTCTATTATAGCTAAGGGACATATGTGAAATTGTTCTTATATTAAATTCGTTGATTGGAACTTTGAAGTCTGCACCTTTTGGATTTTTGTCCAGAGGATTGTACCTTGCTATTTTGAATATTCCAGAAAGGATCTTAAGTGTCTTGCTGCATCTTTGTTCCAGATCATCTTGGTAGTTGACAGTGCAAGTGCAGTGCTTAACCACGACAGATGGTTGAGGAAGTTGATTACTACGGAGACTTGAGTTGCAGTCATATCATACAGCTCCTACTCTGTCCAACTTCGCCAATTGTCAAATATAGATGATTCATTTCTGTTGGTGCTTTAGAGTTAGGTGCTGTGCAATGTTCACAAGTGACGTTCGTAGTCTTTCATCATCCAGTGAAGATCCCAAAAGAAACATGTGCCTTAGTGAAATTCTGAAATGTAGCTCATCGTAGTCATCCCCACGGAGGAATCTTTGTTGTAACATGGATTGAAGTATTTTTGGCATCAGAGAAGCAGTAGCTTTCCATACTGGTTAGATATAGATGGTTGAGCCTTGTTATTGACCATGATCAGTTACTATAGATTTTTTTAGAAATGTTAACTGAATAGAAGAATTTTTCGCATTAGGTTTGCAATGTGTTGATTCAGTGAACAACAGTTGGATTTTACTAAACAGATTACACTTTCTTTTTCTCAAGTTAAACCAATATCTGAATCAGACACTTGTTATTGATTCAGTGAACAACAGTTGGATTTTACTGAACAGATTACACTTTCTTCTTCTCAAGTTAAACCAATATCTGAATCATACACTTGTCTATGTTCACTATGTTACCATACACCTGGTGTCTATGTTTTAATTTGTTTCAGTTTTTTTACAGTAAAGGGAAGGAACCAAGCTTTCTGATTACCTATCCAAGAGAAAGAAAATGCCAAATGTATAACATACATATGTCAGAAAAGAGGAGAAAGAAAAAATGGAGGAAAGTGAAGACACCACTAAAAATGTGAAATAACTCAAAACTAAAATCCATACCTACATCACTAACCATATAACGGGAGAATATTTATTGTACGTTCGCGTATCATACATTAAAGGCTATTTAATTTGTTCATTAAAGTCAATGAAATAAGAATCAAGGTTGGCCTGATTGTTGGAGAACCTCCTACCAATCCTGTGACAATTGACCGGATTTCAATTCTTGCCCCTTGCAAAGTTGAATCTCCAAAATCCTCTCACCGGCGACGAATTGGTACATCCGCGAATGAAACAGAATATACAGTTGGATATTTAACAATTACTATTGCATATAGTGAATCGATTGTACATAGTGACATTTTAAATGAAAATGCTACTTAATGTACAATCTTTATACAAATATATTGGCACGGGGTGAAAGAAGAGTCTCCAACCAATTACGCCAACTTGATTCTAATACAGGCGGCTCCAATCGAATAATTGCTGCATTAGCTTTGACTAATCAAGCATTCCATCCCATTCCATTCACTGCAGCCTGCATTGCTGAGATTTTTGTTGGCCGCCCAGGTTAGATTTGTCCCACAACAAGAATCAAAGAACCCATAAACAAATCTCTAACTAAAAATTACGAATTCTAGCTATCGTATCAGTTTCAGCTCCTCTTCCGCTCTTATCACCGACACCCAATGTAGATTAGACAGTAGACTAACCAACATCCTGGTCAGAATTCAGAATTCTGAATTCTGATGGAGAAGAGGAACAACAACAAGAAGAACTATGTCGCCTACTACTGCGCACTCACTGCAACACTGCTACTTCTCTCATCAGTCTTCCTCCTCTACACCCGCCTCTCCACCGACCGTCAAACGTTATCCCACCAAAACGACGACGTCCCACAACTTGATGATGACATCACAACCACCCTTTCATCTGACATCATCAACGACCAAGACATCCTCGATTTTGTAGGTAAACAAAACAACCCATCTCAAATCTCCGGCTACTATTTCGATCATGTTTCCAACGTTGTTCGTCTCGCGTTTAATCGCCGATCTATCGACGATATCGAAAGGTGGGGTGATTATACGACGCCGTTTCTTTCGAATGATGATCATGATGATGATCGGAGTAAGGCCGCGTTTGGTTCAGATGATTTGCCTGTTGATGAGGGAATTAGAAGGAAATTGGTGAAAGTGAATGGAATTGAAGATGCTCTTTTGTTGAAATTAGGGTCTAAAATTTGGCCTCTAAGAGAAGGTTGGGGAGATTGGTTTGATCAAAAGAGTGATTTTTTGAGGAGAGATCAAATGTTTAGGTCTAATTTAGATGTTTTGAATCCGTTGAACAATCCGCTTTTGCAAGACCCAGATGGATTTGGTGTTACTAGACTTACTAGAGGAGATAAGGTTATGCAGAAGGCATTGATTATTGAGCTAGTGAAAGATTTGGGTAAAAAGATTGATCAAGGAAACACCCAGAAAGTTGCAAATTCTGTTGTAGCTGACAATATGTCTGAATCTTCAGGGTTTGTGTATACTGGTGGTGGTGGTGGTGGTGGTGGCAGAAGATGGGGATATTTTCCGGGATTGGATCTTCGTTTGTCGTATTCGAATTTTATGGATATGTTTTTCAGGAAATTTAAGTGTTCTATGAGGGTGTTTATGGTGTGGAATTCACCTCCTTGGATGTATACTGTGAGGCATCGGAGAGGGGTTGAGAGTGTGTTTTTTCATCACCCGGATGCGTGTGTTGTTGTGTTTTCGGAGACGATTGAGCTTGATTTCTTCAAGGAGTTTCTTAAAGATGGTTTTAGGATTGCGGTTGTAATGCCGAATTTGGAGGAATTGCTGAAAGATACACCTACAAGTATATTTGCTACTGTTTGGCATGATTGGAGGACTACAAGATTTTACTCTACTCATTACAGTGAACTCATCCGGCTTGCAGCATTATACAAGTATGGGGGTGTATATCTCGACTGTGATGTTGTTGTACTCAAGCCGATATCTTCGTTTAGAAATTCGGTTGGCATGGAGGAGTTGGCCCCTCAAAGTGCTCTGAATGGTGCTGTCATGGCTTTCAGTAAGAATAGTGTGTTTATTAAGCAGTGTATGTTGGAGTTCTTTTCTTCATATGATGATACCTTGCTGAGATGGAATGGTGCTGAGCTTTTAACTAGAGTGGCTGGAAATATGTCTACTAAAGCAATTGATGGTGATAAAGAGAAGATGCTGAAAGTGCAGCCCGCATCGATGTTCTTTCCTGTTAGTTCACATCATATTCAGAGATACTTCGTCGCACCAGTAACAGACAGTGAAAAAGCTCATCAGGATGCTATGTTAGGGAAGATCCTCAACGAGTCTTACGCTTTCCATTTCTGGAATAGCTTAACTTCAGCTCTAGTTCCAGAACCGTATAGCTTGGTAGCAAGAGTTTTGAACAATTGTTGTATTTACTGCTTGGATTTGCTATGAAATTCAAGACTCTTGTTTTCCAGAAAAAAATAGTTGTACTATATGAATATATGATACTTCTATATGCTCAATACATAGTTTGTATATGTGGGATTTTTTTGGGTATATTGACTCTTTTTGCGGATATTAATTCAATTACACGAAGTTCATGTTGCTTGGATTTCGCCATTACATTACATGGATATAAACTCAATGAGATGGTTCCCAGTTTCCCACTGCCAAAACTCTTAACAGCTGGGTTTAACATCCGAAATTCAACTGGTGATGCTCAAAGTTCCTTATTGGGCATATCTATTGTTCTTGTTTGTGAACCAACGATGCTCTGAAATGGTCTATTAGTGATCATAAGCAGTGGTTTCCTCCATTTAGATATTGAAGGCGATAATAGTCAACGCACTCAAAGGCCTTTTCCGATGTCCGTCGGAAATCTTTACTCTTGTTGCTAACATCAAAATTTTGTGATTCATTTTCGTATTAGACATAATTTGGAGAGGTTCTGCAAGCAACATATTGGGATTGCTTTAACTGTAGGCATTTCATTTTTTCTGTAATGTCTATTGTTCCTCGGCACTGTTCTAACTTCTAAGCTTATAACTATTAGTATAAATTAGAGTTAAGGGAACAACAAGGACATGAACTTTCACAATTTTCACCGTTCAAGACCCATTAGTTTTTTATGCACCGTTTAGGACCTAGAGTCATATTCCGGTGATAATTTATAACCATGGTTAAGCATGGGCCCCACTCTCTCTCCTCTCTTCTCTCAACCTCAAATTTTATTTTCTCTCTCCTCTCTCTCCTAACATATTCTACTGAAAAACTCAAGAACCTAACCTAATTTTTCAGATCTACCTCATTTCTTCACCAATTTCTACCAAAATTTACCTAACAATTCGTTTTATCATATTCGGTTTTTTGGGTAGTTTTAACATATTCGGTTTTTATCTTAAATTAATGGGATCGATTAATTTGTGGGTTACGATTCCGATTTTTTTGGGCAAAGACATCCGAAGTTGGAAGAAGAAGATGTTCAAACCCAAAAATCGAATTTTCCGGTTTGAATCTAAAAGTTTCAAACCCAAAAATTCGTTTTGTGTTTTTAGCACAAAATATGTTCAATGTGGATGAATCTCGAAGTTGGTCTTCATCGTGTGGTCTCTCTTTCTCACTCTTGAACTCTCTTTTTCTTGTGGACTTTTTTGGGTTTGTTGTATTGTTGGAATTTTTCTGGGCATGTTCGATTTTTGTGGTATGATTTTTGTTGTGATTTTTTGTTGGGGTTGTTCTGATTTTTTTTGTTGGAATTGTTCAGATTTTTTGGGTTTTCTTTGGAATTATTATGATTTTTTTGTTTGAATTGTTATGATTTTTTTCTTTCGAATTGTTCTGATTTTTTGGGTTTTCTTTCGAATTGTTCTGATTTTTTTTGTTTGAATTGTTCCGATTTTTTGGATTTTCTTTCGAATTGTTCATATTTTTTTTTGTTTGAATTGTTATATTTTTTGGGTTTTCTTTCGAATTGTTTTGATTTTTTTGGTTCTGATTTTTTGGGTCGTATTGTTTTGTTTTGTTGTTCGAATTCTTTAAATCTTCAAGAATGGAGCAAAAAAAATGTGAAAGTTCTGAGTAGTAAATAATGTGTAAGTTCGGAGTCCCGATTGTAGGCCTTACCTCATTTTTTTTTATGTTTAGTCTCGGTTGAGTTAATGGTGAGTTAACTAGCTCGAAAATCAACCACAGGTCCTAAAAGGTGAAAAAAATAGTTATAGGTCCTGAAAGGTGATAGTTTGGGTCCTTAATGTACCCTTAACTCGTATAAATTATGATAGTTTAGGCATTCCACTCAGGTGGAGGATTTTCCTAAATTTTCAACTCTTCTTACCTTAAAAATAAAGTGGATATTGAATGCTAAACTTTCTCGCCATATATATCACCATTGCACATTTGCACTGTGGATATGTTGCAAGTAGGGGTGAAAGTTCTCCAAATTATACCTATCTAATCAAAATCGAATAAGTAATTTGAATTCAATATTTCTTTAGCTGAATTTAATTAAACTCGAACTTTTATAAAAATCGGATTTTCAAATTGTGGGCGCTTGGTTTCAAAAGGAAACAAACAAATTGAGATCATGTAGAAAGTTAATCTTCTTGAGACTTATAAGTTATAATCTGTGTATAACTCATAAGTCATTGCACGAATTGCAAGCCAATTTTAAATTAGGATAAATTTCATGGAACTACTTTTTATAACAAAAAAATTTCAAAAAACTACCTTATAATTTTTTTTTTCCCCAAAAAACTACCTTATAAAACAAAACCTGTTTCAAACGACCACCAATTGACGACAACCGTTAATTTTAACCGTTAATCCCTCCTTTGATCATCACATGATGGTCACGTGCGTTCATTAAAACTAACAAAAACTCAATTTCAACCCTAAAATAATCCAATACAAATCTAAGATCATGACTCACGTGAGTTTTAATGAACTCACGTGACCAATATGTGATGGTCAAAGGAGGGGTTAACGGTCAAAATTAACGGATGTTGTCAATTGGTGGTCGTTGGAAACGGGTTTTGTTTTATAAGGTAGTTTTTTGAAAAAAAAATTTATAAGGTATTTTTTTGTTATAAATGGTAGTTCCATGAAATTTATCCTGTAAATTATTCTCAATACAAGATTTTAAAAATTAGCTAGAATTATTCTCTTGGAGTTTTTAATAGTTTGAAAACATTGACGATAGCCAATGACATTAATGGTAACATGTAAAAAAAACATTTCTAAAAGCACTTTTCTTCCTTCATAAGGAGTAGTTGAATATAAAATATAAATGATATATATTATCTATGTACTAAATTGAGTCACACATTTTTTTAACCGAAATGGATAACGTATGTTCACTTACTTTTATTTATCTTCATGTAGTATATAGGCTAAATTATGTGTCACTACTTATATTTTTAATTTTATAAGGGAAATATCATAAAATCTTAAATTTATAAAACAAAAAAAAATTTCCATGGGTTTAAAGCTAGTATATGTTATTTAGTAAACTCCTAATGTAATTAGGATGTAATTATGTTTATCTTAAAGATTTATATCAAGGTTTATGGCCAATAAGCCACTATATGGGCTCACGTGGCAAAGTATTATAAATTAAGAATGAGCCATTGGGCCCAAAAATAAAAGTACTCTCACTTATTTGGACTGGATACAAAATAACAAAGTAACAACTAACAAGTATTAAAGGAAAATTGATTGGATTGGCCTTTGATAAAATTTCAGATTTTGTTGGAATTAGACTAAATTCAAACTAAAAATAAAATTGTCACCAACCAGCAAAAGGCCTACACCAACAATAAACCACCGCGATAGGCCACTAATGCCATTTTGTAAGACAAAACAAAGAGCTAAGTTCCCTTAGAGAAACCATTTAGATATTTATTAAAGTTCAAGAGATGTGTCTATCTGACATTCTTTTTCCATCTTTTCTTTTTCTATTTAATCAGTTATATGTTTAATTGTTTGGACGATTGGAAACAAAAACAACATAAATTTTGTATGAGACTTAAACTAAATCTATCACAAACCGGTTAACTTTTTATAGAGATAATTCAGATTCAATTTCCTTTGTTTAGATATAATATAAAGAAGAAGAGGGAATTCATACTTTTTCTTTCTTTTCTGACAAAATCAACCAAGCTTAAGTTAAGCGCTCATCACAACATTCAAACATTGGAAAGCTTCTTTCCTGTGTCCTTTTAATAAACCAAATCCTTTCCATGTTGGAAAGATTTGGAAGGAATCCGTTGAGGATATGTATAGAAAAGGAGTATTTATGTATAGTAGGAATCCTTTTCATTGTGATAACCTAATGAGAATACACAACTTTTTGAGCCCTAATCATATTTTACATGAAGCTCGAGTCTTACCCTCCACTACCTTATCCTTCCATCCCAACCTAACTCTCTTTGCTATTCAAATAAAGTGTAAACATTTGAAGTTTGTATCTACAAGTTCGCAAGCACTATATGTCATTTACAGTTCCGTCTCTACTGACATCAACACAACATAATTCCTCCTTGCAAATGTATTAAGTACTAACTAGCACAATACGCCCCTTTGATTATTCAATTAGCACAATCGGCAAACAAAAAATTAATAAGAGGTTCAAATACTCAACCCTTACCTACTAAGTATAGATAATAGACGGGGCACTCTTTATTAGTATATTATGACTATGCAAATCTAATAAATGTCAAATTAGTTGACAAAAAATATCATATGTAATATGAGTTTGTTTTAATCATACCATATATTGATTGAACATAAGATTGGAGATTTTTGGACAAACAACACTCTCATTGAGCACATCCACATTACTACCTTTATTCAATCACTGTAAAGGATTAACATTTGATGCTCAAAAGTATGAAGTAGGAAATCATAAGAACATGAGGTTAAAGGATAAAATATCATATTCTTACATGATTTATTTATTTTAGGCCAATTTTCACTTTGTCTCTAACCTTTTTTTCCCACTTGCCAAGAAATGTCTTTGTTTTGGGTAAAAAAAAAAAAAGAAGCGTCTGTAACCTCTTTCAACAAGTCATATGTTCCCTCATATCAAGTGTCTTTTGCGAGGGCTACACGACTTTTGAAAGTCAGAATTACTACTATACAATTAGACTTTCAGCCATTAATTCCCCTCCCCTCCTTCATTTGGCAACAAGTGTCTCGAACCTCTTCCCATACTTCATGTCACTTGTCTTCAATGTAGGAAACATAGCATTACATTGTTCACTGCCAATATTACGCTTAGAGCAGTTAGTTTTCACAATTCTTTATTGCTAGCTTACCTGTAAGGTTGTAACAGGTTGATTAATTAGCATAATTATTTGCATTAATATTATGTCTCTGCCTTTGAGCACGAGCTAGCAGTTCGAGGTGCATGTTTCCTAGGCACCGTGATTCATGATAATTGATAAATATAATTAGATACGGTCATGCATGACATAATACTCTCAAGAAGTTTCCGGTTTACGTATCACCGACTTAATTAGGACATGTTCGACAATAGCTTTTAAAGTAGTTTTTAGTGGTTGGACTAAGTTAAAATTCTAGTAATGATGAAAAGTAGTACTTGGTGGAGGAGCGTTTGAAGTAGCTTTTGGTGTTAAAACTAGTGCCTTGAAAAAACTATAAATAATCATCGACATAAAAACCCTAAAACTTTCTATCACGCCACTCTCTACAGCCCCCTAAACCTAACTTTCGCAGCCCCCACCGCCCGGTGTCGGCTCGCTGGGTGGCGAGCCCGAGCGCCGCGATGCTCACCCGGTCGCCGGCGAGCCTCCACCTTCATTTTCCTGTCGTTCGTGTGCGTGTTCCTGGTGTCG
This sequence comes from Beta lomatogona, assembly GCA_947646795.1. NCBI lineage: Eukaryota > Viridiplantae > Streptophyta > Magnoliopsida > Caryophyllales > Amaranthaceae > Beta > Beta lomatogona. Next base: position 1,774,373 of record CANSNZ010001191.1, on the reverse strand, counting down.
CGTCGTCCCCCTTCCTCGTCCTCCTCCCCCTCCCCTGGTGTGGTTTCCCTTCACCGCCTCTTCCCCCTCCCCTTCGCGTCCTAATTCGTCTCCCTCCCCTTCACGTCCTAATTCGTCTCCCTCCCCGCGTCCCTCTTTTCCGCCGCGTCCCCTTCCCCTGGTTGTTGTCGACTTATCGTTTCCCTCTCCATAGTTAGAGGTCGTAGCCGAGTCGGTTAGCTTTCCCCTCCCCGGTTGTTGTCGTCCGTCGCCGGTAGTCGATCGTCGGTTTTTGTATCCCCTGTTTAGTTAATTATCCCCCCCCCCTTAGGTTTGTTAGGTTTGCCGTTTGTGTGGTGCTTATACGTGTTCCTAGGGTATTGTGTTGGTCTGTTTGCTTGCGTCGAAGGTTTCCGTCCTTGCTCCCCGTCCTCGTCCCTCCTCGTCTTGTACGACATAGTCTTGTAGTTAGGTTTGTGATGATTTTGGGCTTCCCCTCCCCCTCCCCCCAGTTAGTGTCGGGCTCCCTACCCCCTCCCTCCAGTTAGTGTCGGGCTCCCCTTTCCCCTTCCCCCTGTTAGAGTCGGGCTTCCCTTCCCCTCCCCCGGTTGTTGGAGTTTCCAAATAGTTAAGTCGGTATTTCCCTAAAAAGGGTGTTAAATCTCCGAATAAAAGGAGTGCGTTGTTTTCGAGTTGCTAGAGTTGTTTTCGATGGTTGGTTGTGGCCATCGAAAAGTATTAGTCAGTTGGGTTAAGATTGTGGTTCAAAGTAGTAACAGTTGAGTATGTCGGTTTTTTGGAATATGTGCTGAGGGACAAGGTGACTCACGATGTTCGTGAGCAAGGACGATGTGATGATAGGCTTTCATGGTTGGGACGTGTATTTACAGGTTTTGAAAACCAAAGGTGTGTTCTAGGGCTCAACTTGTTTGACTCTCCTTTTAGCTTGGCATTGATCTTAACGGACTTTGCCTTGAAACCTTCAAATCTGCAGGCGGCACCCCAGTTGCATTTGGGGGTTTACAGCACGCCCACTCATCAGCGTTTCTCCTTCATCATGGAGAAACCTGACATACTCTCGCTCGAGAGTAGTGAGTCACAATGGAACGTGACTCCTCACATGGTCATGAGCTCGGAAATCCCAAGTGATGATAGATCGTTGGAATTGCTCATACGGCGAGACGCGAAGCTCGTCGTTGGTTGTTCGTTGTCCAAATCGTGATCGTCAATCGCTTCTTCAACCAATTCTATCGGCCATCCGAGGATTGCATCCACCATCATCGGCATCGACCAGCGACGCGCCCATTTCTACGCGATTTTGTTTCGTTTTTATTTATTTCTGTAGTAGGTGAAATGTACGAGCTCTTAAGGCTCCTTTAAGTTTATGTATTTGTTTTAGTTTGGGTTGTATTAGCATTAGGCTGTACCTCCTCTTTTAATTAATGTACGATTTCTCGTTGTCAAAAAATAAATAAAAAATAAACTATAAATATTAGCTTTGGGTATAGAGGTAGATTTTGGAGTATCTTTTGAATATTGAATGTAGGGCCTGTTCCACGCAAGATTTTGAGGTACGAGTCAAAACACTAATTAAGAAAAAATAGATAGTTTGGTTAGGGAGTGGTATGAATAGTTTTAGTGGTATTAGAAGTAGTGTTTTAGTGTTTGCCAAAAGCTACAATTAGGGTAGTGTTTAGTGGTGTATGAATTTTGTACTTCTATTAATTTTTGTTTGAGTTTTTGACTAGTTGTTTGTAAACACCGAGCTACGACAGCTTCTTTATTGAATATTAATATTTTATACTTCATAATTCTGATCTTATAATATATTTGTACTCTTGTCATATATTTTTATTCTAATGCATGAGCTAAAAATTAATGATAATAATGCGTTTTAGTTTATCTTAGAGTTTTTTTATAAAGGTAAGATGAAGGAATATCACTTGATGGGGGATAATGGGAATTCCTCAAATAAGTCTTATGAGGTTTGATCCCTGGACCTCAGTCAGGATCTCAGGGATATGAGATGGAAAACGATACTACTACTCCACTACCTCAACCTCATTGTATTTATATAGGTTGTATGACGATTCTCTCCATTCCAAAACGACTTTTATGGTTACTGACATACTTTAGATACTATTACTAACAAAACCAATAAAAGGATGGAGTAAGTGAAAAATTGGGCCTTTTATTGGATTTTCAATCAATATGTTTTGAATGTGACTATTAACAAAATATATAGGTACAGAGCTTGGGAAAAACTTGTGTATATCGTCAAATATGACTAGGAGTTCCAAGGATATTGAAATTCTATGACTAGGAGTTCCAAGGATATTGAAATTCTCCTTTGCAAATAAATTGATAATATCAACTAAACGCTTGTGACTTGTGAGTTGTGACTTGTGAGTTGTGACTTGTAACTATTAGTGGGATATAACATCAACTATAGTTTTAGTGCAAGGACCAATGAAATATGACCGTGATTATATCTGCCAAATTCTGTTGAACCTTCATATTTTTTTTGGTGGGGAGTAGAAAAAGTAGAATAGAAGATTTTGAAAGTGGCTGATAAGTAGAGAACTAGACAACTAGTATAGTTAATATAATTATAATATGTCAATTGGCGCATAATTGAAGTTGGTATTGCCCAATACTCTTAATATTAAAGTTTGTGTTGTCCTATACACCTAGTTTTTTTTTTTTGAGAGGATCTATACACCTAGCTTAATTGGTGCTTCTCCTTATTGTTTGGTCTATTTGTTTTTCACCCTTTACTATGATACATTTAATTACTTAATGATAAAAATTATAAAAATTGATATTTGAAAACTACACGTTACAATGAGTCTAACAATTAGATCCCACATGATCATGTTTTTTCATACATATCAATTTACATTTACGGTCAAAATTTTCATTTACTGGGATCATTTCAATTTGAAAATAAAAAATTCGATGTATTTTCGGAAAAAAATTCCAGTTTTTCAATAATATGAATTAGTCTTAATCAATTTCGTACAAATTTTGATTTGTTTTATTTTATGGATATTCTATGAAGTAGAATATTTTGTTTCTCCTAATCAAATATTTTCGATTATTTTAAGAGAAATATAGAAAATCGATTTTTATGAAAGTTTGGCCCCTAAAAGTCAGAAGTTTGGAGAAGGGTTATGATCAAATATTGGCAACAAGAGTAGTTGAACAAAAGAATAAGGTGATTGTTCAGGAGATTACAAGTCTTGAAGGTATCCTTTTTCGAGTTCATAGTGTTGATGATGTTGAGTCGTGTAAGGGTCAAGATCCTATGCATTTAGGCGCATTGACCCCTAGATTTCGTGAGTTGAGGTTGAATGTTCAGGATGAAGTCAAGAGCCAATTCTCTTAAAAAAAAAGCAGTGGAGGAGAAGATATAGTCAAAATGGATGAGAAACATATGGGGGAAGAAACTCTGGAGAGTTCGACGTATGTTGGGCCTCCATATCTCACAAGCAAAACCTTGGAAAGGTCATCTTTATCGACAAAAGGAGAGCATCCACGTGCATAATGATTTCCCAAGCAAATGTAGAGAAATTTGAGGGAAGGGAAAGTGGTTCAATTCAATCAACCCCATTCCCTTTCAAATTTTCGCATCTTCTGTTCAAAATCTAATATCATCATGGAGGCCCCCCGCAAGGGCCCCCCAATTGTGAATGAGGGCCCTTTGGATGAAGTCTCAAAGAAGCCAACGAGTCCGAAGGGACAAAATCCGGACCTTTACGACTCTTCAAGTGATTCTAAATAACGAGGTAAGAACGTAGGGCCCCACTAACATATTTCGAGTATAGGTATTCAAATGCATGATAAACTAAACAGTTTGGACAGTTAACCCAACGAAGAAGAAGAAAAGACAAATGTTAATGAGCTTGATTGCAAGAAGAAAAGACCAACAGGAAGGGTTGATGTCAAGCCTATGTCTAGTTCGAGAAGAAAAGAAAGGAAAAAGATAATCAACTGTGACATTTGTCATGCAAGATAAGGAAAAGTGGAGCTCCACCCTCTTTCAGACTTCCAATCCCTCTCATCATGTTAGAAAAAGTATGTTAGTCTTTTTTGCTATTGTTTTAATGTCTTTCAATGTCAATGTCTTAACCAAGTCAAGGATTTACAAAAACTAGCAAGTATAGTTAGTATTATAATCGGATTCTAATTGTCTATTTTTCATCTAGCTGCCAAAAAAAAAGAAGTTTGGTCTTGTGGATATCGTATATTCCCATTTTAAGGTGTTATTTACTTACATAATTGTAGTGCTTTTCAGGTCGGTTGGGTCAGTTTTGACTCAAAGTTTCATAATTTTTGCTTGGGTAGATGTTTGACACACACACACAGTCTCTCATCCTATACGTGCCTACTATAACCCTAAAATTACAATTTACAACTCCCTTTCTCGCTCTAGATTAATCAAATCCGGGTTTTTCTTTCATAGAATTGACAGATTATGATACTCGATCTCGGATTTCATCTTTAAAATCAATTCGCCAAATTTGCGAAACTGATAAGGAGTGAGATTAAAGAATCGCCGGTAACTTAAACTTCTCGACGATATCGCAAACTTGATCTTCCAAAATTTAAAAGTATGTTTTGATACAACTCTATTACAGTTTGTCAAGGTTGGAAACTTGGATCTTCCACTTATTCAAGCTACCACTCAGATTTTAGTTATGGATACCAACTCTGAAAAACATGGAATGTAGGGAGGTTTTCATTAGCTGTTTTATTGGTATTATATAATATTCATGTCAATATAATATTACATTTTTCATTTTGTTGTAGTTCGTATCTTTTTGGTTTATAGTTTTGTAAAGTTGGTTGATTATGCAATTAATTTGGGGGAAACACGTTAATTAAGGTGAGAAGGGAAATAGAGAGAAATAAAAATAGAACCAGAACCCATGTGACAAGAAAATATATAGCGAGAGAATATCCAAAATAAATAATGTTGCAACTAAATTGAAGAGTTAAGCATAAAGTTGAGCCCCAAGTTTTACTACTGAGGCAACTTTTCTTTTGATTGATTCGATTAAAAATAACGAGGGAGTTTGGTTGCAAAATTCTGATGAGATCAAAGGGCATATAGTTAGCTACTTCACAAACTTATTTACTGCTGATGTTGAACCGAGTGGTTTAATGTCCCTTCAGACATTTTCCCGGAACTTTCAAATAGGGATTGGGAAGCCTTGTCCAAACCTTTTTGTACTTTGGAAAATGATGAAGTTGTGAAGAGTATGGGGTTACTTAAAGCACCGGGTCCAGACGTCTTTCAAGCCCTCTTCTTTAGAAACATTGGACTATTGTAGCTAAGAATGTTTACGATATGGTGATTCCGGTGCTTGAAGGTAAAGGCCTACCTGAGCACCTAAATGAGACTAATATAGTTTTGTTTCCCAAAACGGATAATTCATAGACAACGACTCAGTTTCGTCCAATTGGCTTGTGCAATGTGGCCTATAAAATTATCTTCAAAGCTCTTGTAAACCGCATCTCCCTGTTCTTATCTCAAATACTCAAGCTAGCTTTGTGCTGGGGCGTCCAATAACGGATAACATCGTGATTGTTCAGGAGGTTCTTCATACTATGCAACGTAAACAAGGTGTTAAAGGTTTTATGGCTCTCAAAATCGATTTTGAAAAAGCATATGATCGGTTGAGATGGTCATTCATTAGAGATACTCTAACTCAAATGAACCTGCCGATTTTATTAGTGAATGTAATCATGGAGTGCAAGTCATGTGGAATGGAATCTCAAAGCTCTAAACCAAGTCGATGAATTCGGCAGGGTGACCCACTTTCACCATATCTCTTTGTCATGTGCATGGAGAGACTATATCAGACCATTGAAGAAGCTATTTTGCAGAAAAGATGGAAACCAATTCGTGCAAGTAGAAATGGTCCGTTGTTGTCAAACCTTATTTTCGCAGACGATATCATTTTATTTGCGGAAGCTGATGTTGATCAAGCAACTGTCATTCATGATTGTTTAAGTCGATTTTGTGAAGCTTCGGGGCAACGTGTTAGTCTTGCTAAATCCCGCGTTTTCTTTTCAAAGAATGTTAATCTTCAAACGCAAGGGGGCATAACAGCAACTTTGACAATGGAATCCACCTCGGATTTGGGCATGTATTTGGGAATGCGAACATTCACTAGTAGAGTAACGAAAGAAACTTTCAGCCACATGTGCGAAAAAATTGATAGAAGGCTCGCGGGGTGGAAAACAAACTACCTGTCCTTGGCAGGAAGAATTACGTTGGCGAAATCAACCTTGTCAACTCTAGCTAATTATTCAATGCAAACTGCAAAAATACCTCGTAGTGTTTGTGATGAGCTTGATAGAAAAACAAGAAATTTCATTTGGGGTGGGAATGAAGAGAAGAAAAAAAACTCATTTGCTTTCTTGGGAAACGCTGTAAAAATCGAGGCAACACGGGGGTATTGGGATCCGTTCAGCTAAACAAGCTAATGCTGCTTTCCTAACTAAACTCGGATGGCGCATTGTCTCATAACCTAATGATTTGTGGTCACGTGTCATAAGGTCGAAGTATTGTAAGGGACGCTGCGATATAGATATGTTCGTTTGCAAAGCTAGAGCTTCGAATGTGTGGAGGGGAATTACAGATAATTCAAGTCTCCTTTGTGAAGGCTTAAAAATGGCAGTGGGTAATGGTCGCACAACTCTTTTTTGGGATCATGCTTAGGCTACGAATAAACCTTTAAGTAATCAGGTTCTTTAGCCTATTTCTCCATAATTAAAGGGTGCAACCGTTGGAGAAATGTGGGATCATTCCACAGGTTGGAAATGGGATACCATTGCCCCCAGGCCCGGCCCGAGTAATATGGAGGCCCTGTTCTGATATTGAAAAATAGGCCCCATATAAAAAAAATCAAAAGCACAATGGTTTTAAAAGGGAATTTCGCCTATTTAACTCGAATAATTCAGTATTTACAAAAATTAATATGAAAATAGCATAGCAAAATCAAGCCACTATTACCTCTTGGACTAGAGAGGAAATTAAACTTTTTTTTATGTGGAAGCTAATTAAAAGAGCAACTTGTTTACAAGCTTCCACATAATTCACCATTTACAAGATTACCGCATTAACAATTCGCCATTTACAAGCTGTTGATTCCCCAAAATTATCCATTCAAATCCATGAAAGCATTATTACTATTCTGAAATCTGCCCCAAGATCTTCACTATTAATACAACAAAATGGACCAAAATTAGGACACAACTTTGAAAATTATACCTCAAAATTACAAAAAAAGAGGAAGAAAAGACGCAGTAACAATCACATCGAAACCAATATTTTTATTGATCAGCAAAGTAATTAAAAGAGAGAATTTTACAGGTTTTCTTCGGCAGTAGTGGGGGACGAAGAATTCCGAGCGTTTGGCATAATTCAGTGTGGGATTTTGAATTTTTGATGGGGTTGATTTAGCAAGAAGGGAAGCAACAATATAACAACTTGCAACACCTAGACAAGAAAAAGGAGTTGACAATACCTTTCCGCAATTGCTATGAAGCATTCTTCTTTTTTAACTTTCCAAAATAAAAAAAAACTATGGCGATTGTAGAGAAGAAGGTAAATGACACAGAAGGAACACATAGATAAAGAAGGTTCAAATAAAGAAGGTAAGAAGGAGATAGAGATAGATGAGAAATTTGGGGATAAAAGTTAGGAGAGAGAATGAAAGTAGTACTCCTACCTGACAAAATGACCAGTAATCTAACGTGACTTTTACAGTTTTGTGTTTCCATAAAATTTCTTTCATTTTTTTTTAAATTTGAGGCCCCACTCAAAGTGAGACCCTGTTCTGTATATCACTTTGAACCTGTTTATGGCCGGGGCTGATTGCCCCTTTCTTGCATCAAGACACGCTCAAACTTATCCAAGCCTTTGAATTGAAAGAAGATATGGAGATTGCAGACCTTGTGTATTGGAAGGATGCTAAGCAGGTAAATTCTGTATTTGCTCCGCTCTTAGTCTAATGCGTCATGAAAGTGAAGTACTTGATGAGGATTGTTGGGAAGTCATCTGGAATGCTAATGTACAACAGCGCATCCGTGCGTTTATGTGGGTTGCTTGCCACGATCGAGTGCTTGGTAACCTGAACAGATACAAACGACGTATGACAGATGAACCTCGTTGCTTTATTTGTGGGGGGTGACGAAGAATCTACGTTACACATACTGGGGGATTGTTTTACCGCGAAACTCGTTTGGCGCAAAGTAGGAGGTCCAGCTCACTCTTCGAGTTTCTTCAATTCATACCTCGAATAATGGATTGAGAAAAATGTGAGCAGCGTAAGTGATAGCATGGATGAACATTGGCATACTTTGTTTGGAGTTACATTATGGTGGATTTGGAGGTGGAGAAATTGCTTTGTGTTTGATAGGAGGCAAGACATCCCCATTGATTATGGTGCCTTTATTCAAGTTCGCTACAATGAGGCTAGGAGAGGGTGGGAAGAAGCAGGTGAACAACATGCTGTAATGGACAACAAAATCCAGAAATTTGTGGCTTGGCATGCTCCCCCTGGAGACTAGTACGTCCTAAATAGTGATAGGGCAGCCAAAGGCTCGCCTGGTGCGGCTGGAGGAGACGTGATCATTAGAGATCATGTAGGCAAATTCATCTCAGCAATCTCTGCAAATTTCGGGCATTGCGTAGCACTCAAGGCTGAAAATATGGCACTTAGAAAGGGTATAGAGCTGGCCCGAGAACTTCAAATCAGTAAGCTCGAAGTTCAACTCGACAGTTTATCATGCGTTCAAATGCTAAATAACAATGCACCAATAGTTGGAAATTATGTTCATGATATAATACAATGTCGTGCTTTGCTCGCCAAGTCGGACTGGGAGGTGACAGTCATTCATGTGTATCGTGAAGGAAACCGCGCAGCGGATTGGCTAGCCAATAAGGGAGTGGCTCAAGAGAATAGAATTTCGTTCATTGATGTTGTTCCTATTGGTCTAGCTAGGATTTTAAAAGAGGATGTCCAAGGAGTGGCTATACCACGTCTTGTACCTCCGTAGTTGTTTTAGCTTCTTTATCTTGCTTTTTGTTTTTCTTCTGTTCTTGTTTTTTCTTTGGTGTACCCTCATTCGAATAAATAAAAACTTTTCTTTTCAGGCTGAAATTTAATTAACGGTTTTTTCACCATATACCCCTGATAAAATGGAAAATTCACCATATACCCCCAATGATTCAGATATTCACCATATACCCTAATGCTCTAATTAAGCTAACTCCTCAACCCTAATGCCCTTAACCTTAACTAATTAACCTTAATAAATGAAACTCTATATCTCACCGCCAAAACGACATTTTTTGAAAAAACGGAGGCCACCGACGACCCTTAAAGGGCACGAATTTCGAGAAGCCCATCAAAACAAGTACCTATATGACGGTATTCTAGGCACGCTTCCCGAGACGATCTTGAACGGCCGATTCCGCAGCCAAAACGATTTTTTTCCGGAAAAACGATTCGTGCCTTTGAATGTAGGTGTCGTCCATTTTTCTAAAAAAGTTGTTTTGCCGGTGAAATCGGTCGTTTAAGATCGCCTCGGGAAGCGTGCCCAAAATACCGTCGTATTGGTACTCGTTTTGATGGGCTTGTCGAAATTCATGTCCTTAAAGGGTCGTACGTGGTTTTTTTTTTTTTAAAAAAAAGTCGTTTTGTTGGTGAAATCGATTGTTTAAGATCGTATCGGGAAGCGTGCCCAGAATACTGTCGTATTGGTACTCGTTTTGATGGGCTTCTTTAATTTCGTGCCCTTCAAGGGTCGTCGGTGGGGTCTGTTTTTTTTTTAAAAAAAGTCATTTTGCTGGTGAATTCTGCCGTTTAAGATCGGCTCGGGAAGTGTGCCTTGAATACCGTCGTATTGGTAATCGTTTTGATGGGCTTCTCGAAATTCGCGTCCTTATAGGGACTTCGGTGGCGTCCGTTTTTTCAATAAAAATCGTTTTGATGGTGAGATATAAAGTTTCATTTATTAAGGTGAATTAGCTAGGGTTAAGGACATTAGGTTAGGGGGTTATGTTAATTAGGGTTAGGAGGTTAGGGTGGAGGGAGGGTTAATTAGGTTAATAATGACAAAGTTGTAAATAATGCAAACAGTGACATTTTCAAAAAAATCATAGGTATATGGTGGATATCTGAAATATTGAGGTATATAGTGAATTTTTCAATTTATCAGAGATATATAAAAAACACTGTTCTGACTTCTGAATCTCTCTCATCTACATCCTCTCTGAAGTGTCAAGTCTCAAACGCATCTCTACTTTTCAACACACTCTCTCTCTCTCTCATCTTCCAACGGCGCCACCATCATCCGCTCATCCCTCATCGTCGCTCAGTGCTTGCCGTAGACGAAATCCAGTACTCCTCCCCTGACCCTAATTTCAGTTTTTTTAAGGTAACCTAATGTTTACTTTCAGTTTTTGTTGTTGATGAATTGTTACAGATTTTTCACTTTGTCTTGTTGAATTGTTGTTTTTAACCTAATTTCCATGTTTTTGTTTCAATTTTTGCTACTTGTTCTTAAATTGTTGTTTGAAATTTATACATAGTTTCGGATTTTGTTGTTTCAAAGAGATTTTGCTGGAGAAATTAAGCCATTTTCAGATAATCACATAAGGCTACATCGGAGATTTTTGCACAAGTTTATATGGAGTAATTAACATCATACTGTTTTTTTGTAGCTGATTAATTCAAAGGCATTTTCTTGTTAGATTAATTTAAAGTTCCTATGTTGCAAGGTAGTATGTTTTTCCAAGACACTATGTTCTCAGTTTATCTCAGGTGAGTCAAATGCTGGTTAACTTGCCGGAAAATTGACTAGAGTCCCCAATTGGTGAAAAAACTTTACAATTGGTGAGAAATATAGAAACTTAGGGCCTAACTTTATGCTTAACTTCTAAATTGAAATACCCAAAATTATAAAGTGTTGCAACTAAGAGAGAACGGAGGAAGTAGAGCTCAATTCCTTTGTTTTTTTTACTTTGTGTTAGAAACCATCCATTAATCTAGAGCCTAATAGAGTTGGATTTAAGCCGGGACAGGCTTAACTGGGAGCAAAGCTCTCCCAACAAGTGCCACTGCATATTATGGGCTCGAACCTCTGGTTAAGCTAGAACAACCCCTCTACCCCCTTATAGGTGAAAACAACAATCTAATATGTAATAAACGGACGTGTGATATGTCACTCATAATGAATGAGTGTCGGTGTCCATCTTTTATTGGTTCATCGGTCCATGGTTGAGAAGTACAAGGTTTTGTTACCTCTCTGACTATCTCTCCATATAGTTGGCATTTTTTGGCCCATATGTTTAGTTTCTAAGCAATGAGCTTGTATCTAATCAAGAAATACCTTGAAATGTCCAGGTAAGAATTGGGGACTAGCACGTGAACTAACTATGGCAAGAGGGAAGCCGAACATATTGATAACTGGAACGCCTGGGACAGGGAAAACAACTATGTCATCTGCTCTTGCAGAGGCAACCCAGCTTCGCCATGTGAACATTGGTGAATTGGTTAAGGAGAAGAACTTGCACGATGGTTGGGACGAGGAATTTGACTGTCATATCATTAATGAGGATCTGGTATGCCATTCTCCTTTAGGTTTTTTGTAGGTAGATTGGCCTTGGCTCCCCTTTCCTCATATTTCCATTGTTAGTACATTTGTCCAAGTACGTTTGTGGTTGCTTTAAGAGGACTTTTTTCTTTCATTTTGTTGATGTTTGTTACTTTTTTGCTGTCTATGAAAAATTCAGTCCCATATGTGCTTGTGTGATGTAAATAATAAGGGTGTTATCCATTATCTGGTAATTTGGTTGCTTGTGTAAACCTGCAGTGTTACCTCTTTGGGACATATTTGGAAGTTTCTCTTGGGCAGTGGCTAAATAAAGAGATTTAAAGATCCTTGCACCCCAAAAAAATGTGGATTCCTTAGGCATTGTTGGAATTAAATGAATTGTATGGTGAAAATTACCAGGTTGACTTTCCACTAACTAGCATATTGACTTTTCTCTTGTTGGGTTCATTTTGTTTACCTTAAAAAAAATAAGTTTTAAGGCTAATGAAGTCTTACTAGGCTGATTAGGTCCTATCGGGTGCAAAACTAAGGTGAATTCATGGCTGTTGAGGTCTGAACATGTCTTATAAGTTCTGGTGAAGACAATGTCCCCCTAGTTAACAGGTTCAAAGTTGACTTACTATATACATATATAATGAACTTCTAGTTGATTCAATTATCACTTATTAGGCTTAACTGTGTAATTGGACTTTGTGTTGATTGGATCAGATTGGGTAGGTTTCAAATTCAATGTATTTGTGATGTCAATTGGCTTGCGTTTTAGGTGGACTGGTTCAGTTTCTTCTGGACAGCTTTTGCCAAGGTTAAGATCTGGTTTTGTTGTGAAATTTCATCTGGCCTTGACAGGTATGTGATGAGCTTGAAGATACGATGGAAGAGGGTGGTATAATAGTGGATTACCATGGTTGTGACTTTTTCCCTGAGCGGTGGTTTGATCGTGTTGTGGTGCTTCAAACAGACAATTCTATATTGTATGACCGCCTAAGCAAAAGGTATGCCATTCACTAGACTATATTACTCCATTACTTTTTCATTATATCTGGGTAATAGTAAGGCATGTATTCGCCAGGTATTCATCCATTTTGTTTCTTGTACCTATAGAGGCTATACGGGATCAAAGCTTTCGAACAATATTGAATGTGAAATATTTCAAGTGTTACTTGAGGAGGCTAACGATAGTTATGGGGAAGACATAGTCGTGGCGTTGAGGAGCGACTCCATAGATGACATCGACAAAAATGTGGCAGATTTGACAGGCTGGGTTGCAAGTTGGTGCAATCAGTCAGTTCAGAGTGATAGCATGCGTGATTAAGACACGAAAAGAGATTATTTCTGTATTCTGCTTTAGATTGTGATATATACTATACTGATATGTAGGATCTAGTATGTAGCCTTCCTTCTCAATGTTTACTCTTTTTTGGCTTGTTCCAAAAATTCTGCTATCGATTGTGATATATCAGGAACTTCAACAATCTTGGTTAAGCAGGACTGAAATACATGAGCTAGAACTAAGTATTAATCTTAGATAGTTGTTTTCTTGCTGTGTGTGGCAGTGTAGGGGGAATGGGAAGTTCATAGCTGCCACACAAAAGACGCGAAAATAGATTATTAGATAAATCTGATCCATTCAGTAATCAAACCTATAGTATTTTGCTCCTTTATGTAGTAGTATGGAACTTTAAAACTATTCATTGAATTTTAGTAATTGGACATTCAGTTTCAGTAGTAATATTTTCAATTTCAGATATTGCCACTACAATTTCATTTTATTAGAAATAATAAACATATATCAACTATAGGGATAAGATTCAAATTCAACATTGAGTCTCAGATTTTGAAAGGAAAACATATAGCAGGTATTGGATCAAAAATGAATGTTGACGTTTAAATAAGGATACTCAGCTTTTGAAACATGAATGAAACTCAGGAATTTACGTAACCGTCTCTTCCAATACTTTTTATTGGTACATTTCTAGAGTGAATTCATATCCTTAAGCATATAATCATTTCCGAAGGGTAAACCGTAAACATGCTAGTGGTCAATCTTAATTTTAGATGGTTGTCATCATTATTTAGCTATTATTAAGTTCATTGTCTTTGTTCAATCTACTTATTAGTTAAGATTAGTGTAGCTTGATTTGTTGTCATATTTTTGTATTTTAGTCCCGAACAACGAAATCTATGCTTTCTCAATCTATTGAACCGACAAAAAGTAAAAATAGCACCCAGCAAGTACTGCACCCAGCAAGTTGCGGTTACAATATAGGAGTACGAGTATAAAAGTAACACCTTAAATGCAGCCTATCTATGAAGCCCATTGCATTTAGGAATAAGCATCGAAGTTAGCCTAATTGGTTAGAGATCCTCCTTCTACCCCTGTGACAAATAGTCGATTTTGTTGGAACATTTATAGGGTAATGGGTTTTATTAGCTCATATGAGTATATACTAGAAGAGGAGGAGGTCTAGTATGTTGAGATTAGAATGCGCAAAATCACGTGGTTTAAATCAAGCAAGACAGAGGGCTGGTCACGAGTCGCGACATTCGTCGCGGGTCGCGACCAGCGCCCTTTCGCGACTCGCGATCTGTATTGCGGGTCGCGACGTGTATTCTGTCTTGGGGCGTGAAATTTTGCGTGGACGGTTTATAACCGTTGTAATGCATTTGTGATCCGTTTTAAGATGATTAAGTACTCTTAATCAGGGGATTAAAGAGGGATGAATGCTGTAACAGCTCTAATCAAGAGGGAATAAGTAATATTACCCTTGTTATTCATATGAGGAGAGAGGAAAAAATCAGATTTTTTAGATTCTAATCTTCTTGCTTTGCTTGAAGAGAAAACTTGCCGTAGCCTCAATCATTGATAAATTACCAAATATTTGATAAATTACCAAATTCTTGGAAAGAAACTAAGCATTCCTTGAAACATAGGAAGGAAGATATTTCCATGGAGCAATTAGGAACTCATCTTCGTATTGAAGAGGGTATCCGGGCTCAAGATGGGGTTAAGGATACTACTCCTAGTATTCCTAAGTCTACCGTGAATATGGTAGAAGTTGGTGGGTCTAGTGGGACCAAGAAATCCAACAATAACAACTCTAAAACCAACTTTGCAAACAAGAAGAGGAAGACCCTCACTTGTTGGGTATGCAATGGACCTCATCTCAAGAGGGATTGTCCTTCTAAGAAGAAGAAGACAAAAATTGGACAACCTAGTGTTGTTCAAAACCAAGGTAAAATTGCACATGAACATGTAATTGAAGAAATGAATTTTGTGGCTATGATTTCGAAAATTATGTTTGTGCAAAGTTGATGATTCTTGGTGGATAGATTCGGGGGCCTCTAGACATGTGTGCAATAATAAGCACTTCTTCAAGTCTTTGGAAGAATTGGATGATGGTCCAATCTTGTATATGGGGAATGATTCTACGGTAAAGGCCAAGGGTATAGGCCAAGTAGAATTGTTGTTAACCTCGGGAAAGACTTTAACTCTCCCGGGATGTTGTTTATGTACCGGAAGTTAGGAAGAATCTTGTGTCGGGGGTCTTTTGAATAAATTTGGTTTTAAAGTTGTATTTGAATCGGATAAGTTTATAGTTTCCAAGGGTGGTATTTTTGTTGGACAAGGATTTTATTGTAATGGAATGTTTAAATTTAGTATTAATAATGAAATTGATACTAGTTCTATTTACATGCTTGATGTTTCTTCTCTATGGCACAATCGTTTATGTCATGTAAACTATCGTAGATTATATGACATGTCTAAGCTAGGTTTAATACCTTCTTTTGATTTAAAGTTAGAGAAGTGTAAGACATGCATGCTAAATAAGATTACAAAGAATCCTTATCCTAGTGTGACTAGACAAACGGTATTGCTTGAATTGGTGCATAGTGACTTGTGTGACTTTCATAGTTCACCTTCTTTGGGAAATAAAAAATATATTGTGACTTTTATTGATGATTATTCAAGGTTTTGTTACATATATTTATTATTTACTAAAGATGAAGCACTAGAAAAGTTTAAGATTTTTAAGACCGAAGTGGAACTTCAACTTAATGAAAAAGTTAAAAGACTTCGGTCGGATATGGGTGGTGAATACTATAATCCTAGCTATTTTAGTTCCATTGGTGTAATTCATGAAACAACCGCTCCATACTCACCTCAAAGTAATGGTATAGCGGAAAGGAAAAATAGGGTTCTAAAAGAAATGGTTAACACCATGCTTTCTAATTCGGGTCTAAATGACGGTTTTTGGGGTGATGCAATTTTAACTGCATGTTATATTTTAAATCGAGTTCCTAATAAAAGGAATAAGACTACCCCTTATGAACTTTGGTGTAACAAAAAGCCTAATCTCAATTACCTTAAGGTATGGGGTTGTAGGGCAATTGTCAAATTGACGGAACCTAAAAGGAAAACTTTAGGTGAAAAAGGAATTGATTGCATTTTTATAGGCTATGCGGTACATAGCAAAGCCTATAGGTTTTATGTCATTGAGCCAAATGATGTTGTCTCTATCCATTCTGTGATAGAGTCAAGGGATGCAATATTTGATGAGACTAGATTCTCATCGATTCCAAGACCAAAGGACATGATACCTAGTACTAGTTCCAATGTTGTGGATGACATTAACAATGATCATGATACTACAACACCGGAAATTAGGAAAAGTAAAAGAATTAGAAAAGAGAAATCTTTTGGACCGGATTTTCAACTATATTTAGTTGAAGGGTCAAGGGAGTCTATTGTGACTCAATTTTCATATTGTTACAATATGGAGGAGGATCCTAGGACCTTTGATGAGGCTATGAAGTCTCATGATTCTCGCTTCTGGAAAGAGGCAAGTGAATGATGAAATGGATTCAATAATGGGAAATTATACTTGGATTTTAGCTAATTTACCCCCGGATGCAAACCTTTAGGTTGTAAGTGGATTTTCGTAAGGAAAAGGAAGATCGATGGAACCATACTAAAACATAAGGCCCGGTTAGTGGTCCAAGGTTTTAGGCAAAGATATGGTATCGATTATTTTGACACTTATGCTCCGGTTGCTAGAATAGCTACCATTAGACTTTTGATAGCATTAGCTGCGATTCATGGTCTAGTAATTCACCAAATGGATGTTAAAACTGCTTTCCTTAATGGTGAATTGGAGGAGGAAGTGTACATGAATCAACCTGAAGGTTTTGTGGTTAAAGGTCAAGAGACTAAGGTTTGCAAATTAGTTCGATCTTTGTATGGTCTAAAACAAGCACCTAAGCAATGGCATCAAAAATTTGATGAGGTCATTTTGTCTAGTGGGTTCAAAATAAATCAGTCCGATAAGTGTGTATATAGTAAATTTGATAATAACGGTATTGGAGTTATAATTTGCTTATATGTTGATGATATGCTTGTCTTTGGGACTGATTTGGAACAAGTGGAAAAAACCAAAGTCTTTCTCTCTTCTAGCTTCTCCATGAAAGATTTGGGTGAAGCGGATGTTATTCTAGGTATTAGAATAATGAGAGGTAAAGGGTCAATTTCTTTATCACAATCTCATTATATTGAGAAAGTGATTAAGAGGTTTAATGAATCAAATTCGACTCATTTTGCTACTCCGATGGATCCTAGTGTTCACTTGGTTCCGAGTAGTGGTACTCCTATTTCTCAATTGGAGTATGCAAGCTTAATTGGAAGCTTGATGTATGCTATGACTACCACTCGACCGGATATAGCTTTTGCTATTGGTAAACTCAGTAGGTATACTAGTAATCCTAGTATGTTGCATTGGCAAGCATTGAGAAGAGTGTTAAGGTATTTGAATAAAACCTTGGATTATGTCATAACTTACAAAGGAGAACCTTCTATTCTAGAAGGTTACTCGGATGCTAGTTGGATTTCCAACAAGGAAGATTATTCATCCACAAGTAGATGGGTGTTTCTTCTTGGAGGAGGTGCTATTTCATGGGCATCCAAGAAGCAAACATGTATAACGGATTCCACTATGGCATCGGAATTCATTGCATTGGCATCTTGTTGCCAAGAAGCGGAATGGCTAAGGAATGTGTTGAGTGAGGTTGACTTGTGGGTCAAACCTATGTCACCTCTTGCTATTCATTGTGATAGTGCATCAACCATAGCTAAAGCTTATAGTGAAGTCTACAATGGCAAGTCAAGGCACATTGGAGTTAGACATAGCTATGTGCGTGAAATGAAAAGGAATAGTTGTATAACTATTAATTTTGTTCGGTCTAGTTTGAACTTGGCGGATACGTTTACTAAACCGTTGTCAAGGGAACTAGTGAACAAAATGAATAAAGGGATGGGTCTTAAGCCTATTGAACAACCTATGGTGAAGGAAAACTCAATTTGATGTTTAATACAACATTAGATCTCAAATTCAATGAGGAAAGTACTTCTCTAGAAGGTTGGGAGCACTTGTTTAACACATCCCGAGGTTAGTGCTTGTTACTACAATGTTAAGAGGTTGAATTTATTTCTTAATAAATCTTTGATAAGTGCTCAATTGTAGGAGCATGTTCGTAAAGATTTACCTATATAAGCTAGAGGTTTGGCCGCTTCACCAAGTCTAAGGCTTGACTTGGAACGCTTATGAATGGATATGGACACCAAGGCTTCATAGGTGTCGGAGGTTAAGAATTATGTTTTATGCTTATGTGTATTAGTATCTTCAATGATTTGTGGTGGTTATATGATTCAAAGCTTTGTCTATCATTATGATCGAAATTGTTGTAAAGTTACTTTTACTAAGTGGAAATTCAATCGTAAGATATTTCCATGATGCATGAGCATGTTTTGTTTGTGATTTATAGCAAGTTGAAAACTTTTCAACATTACCCTATAAATGGGAGGAGGATTGTTGGAACATTTATAGGGTAATGGGTTTTATTAGCTCATATGAGTATATACTAGAAGAGGAGGAGGTCTAGTATGTTGAGATTAGAATGCGCAAAATCACGTGGTTTAAATCAAGCAAGACAGAGGGCTGGTCACAAGTCGCGACATTCGTCGCGGGTCGCGACCAGGAGGCCGTCGCGGGTCGCGACCAGCGCCCTTTCGCGACTCGCGATCTGTATTGCGGGTCGCGACGTGTATTCTGTCTTGGGGCGTGAAATTTTGCGTGGACAGTTTATAACCGTTGTAATGCATTTGTGATCCGTTTTAAGATGATTAAGTACTCTTAATCAGGGGATTAAAGAGGGATGAATGCTGTAACAGCTCTAATCAAGAGGGAATAAGTAATATTACCCTTGTTATTCATATGAGGAGAGAGGAAAAAATCAGATTTTTTAGATTCTAATCTTCTTGCTTTGCTTGAAGAGAAAACTTGCTACTTTCTCTTGAGTGTTCTTCACAAACATCAAACACAAAGTTCTTGTTGATTCACTTAGAAGATCATCTAGTGAATTGTTTTCTCCATTGTATCTCATTAGTTATTTCGTGTTAACCCGGTGATCCTAGAGGGGCGAAATTAAACTAATAGGAAAGCGTAGTTTCCGTGCCTTGGAGTGGATATCCGGTTCCCTTGTTTGTTCTCTCATCTAACAGATTTTGCCTCTTGTAAAGTGGGATTTCCAAACTCCACCCCTCTCCCCACTTGCAAGGGTTTTCATCTCCCCGTGCAATTTATATCACACTCGGATATATTATATATTAAGACTCATTTTTGACGTATATCGTGAATAAGTTTTGGAAATAATAGGATAGGATGACATTAAAAGTTATAACTTTGGTGTATGGAGCAACACCAGTATAATCTCTATTATATATGGCAATAGGGGTAGGACACTAAAAAATAGAAAAAGAAAAAAAATAAGGAATGTAACTACCTAATTAATAAAAAAAATAAAAAGATAAAGAAAGCACAACAAAAAGAAAACAGTCAAGATTACAACACAATCAGTTACTTCTCTCTCAACTAAATTTAAAAATCACTAATAGTGGGATAAACTGATTAAAAATTTAAAAATCCCTAATATATTATATGTAATTAGCAATTAACCGACTTTAAGTTTGGAAACATCACTAACTTTAATTTTGATGCATTCGATGAATCGACGTCATACCACCATGTATTATGCTTGATGAAATTTCTAAGTGTGAGCAATTAAAATCCATGCTCGTTTCCACATATTATGGAAAATTAAATAGTTTAGGAAAAATTGATAATAACAGTCCCAACTATTGGACATCTTCTTTAATCAGTCCCAACTTTTGATTATTTTCAATTGGACCCAACTATTGCATGACTTTGTAAAAAAAGGTCCTGGTGACCTGATAACCTAGCGTATCAGGTTAAAACCCTTACACACGTGACTTGCACATGACTTTGACAACTTTTATTTTTGTTTTGCCTTTATTTTTTTTATTTTTTTGCTTTTCCAAATCCCACCCCTCCTATCCCCAACCCAGAACACACCACCCACACTACACCCCCCAACCTGTTCGGTTGTTCCCAACCCCAGAGACCCATCCCCACCACAAACACCAACCACCCCCACCGCCGACTACTCCTTCACTATTTCGCTTCCTCACTTTATACGGCATCCCTCTTCACTCCATCACTCATTTCATCTTTCCTCCTTCGCACAACGACCGCCACCGGTGCCCTCACTCACTCCACAGGTGCCCTCTCTTTGACGGGGTCTCCAAGAACAATAAACACCAAAAACCCACCGCCAAACACCCGTTTCCAGCCCCCGAAAACCCACGCCCACCCCTGGAAACCCACTCGCCCTACTGCTTCTCTTTCTCTCTCTTGCCTCACAACCTTCAATTCTTCATCACCATCTTCACTCCCACCCGAAAATCCATCCCCACCACCCATCCGAAAACCCCCATCATTACTGATGCTGATGCCTTATGTGTATGCTGCTAAATGCTATGATGAAGTATAAGAACCAGAAGAATAACGAAGAGAAGTGGAAGAGAAAGAGGAGTAGGGGGAGCCAGAAAAGAAAAGAAAAAGTAAAAAGAGTTTTCATGGGTTGGGGACAGGTGGGGGTGGGTATTTGTGGGTTTGGTGCTGGTATGGTGCTTTGGTTGTTGTCACCGCTTCTCCCTCGGTGTGTGCTGCTTTGAGGGTGTTGACGGTGCTCCGGCAAGCCAACATTGTCGCTGCCGAGGTCTGTTGCTGCTACTAGTGCCGCTTCTCCGTCGGTGTTCCTTGAGTATTCAAGAAAACCAAAGAATTCATTTTACTAAACATTGATTTTTGTTTTAATGAAAAAAAAAAAGGTAGAGGAAGGAGTGGGCGGTGGCTAAGGAGGGTGGGGGAGGGGCTGGTAGGGGAGGAGAGGGGGTGGATGAAAATGGCAGTAGGAGCTTTGTCATTAAATGTCACGAGAGATGCACATGACCAATGGTTTACCTGCTGTAGCAGGTAAACCCTTCCAAGGGACTAATAATATCAAACAAAAGTTAAAGTTAGGTCCATTTTTAGCTAATTGATAGATGGGACTGTTTAAAGAAGATGTTCAACAGTTGGGACTGTTATTATCATTTTTTCCAATAGTTTATGGGAAGAACTCTACAAGCATGAACCTTTAATCTCGTGTAATTGTTGCTCATCTTGTGATGCGGGATCACGTCGGGCCTCTAGTCGTGATACTCAAAAATTGCATGATTTTTTAATGGGATTACACTTGGATTATGCTCCTTTACGCTCATCAATTTTATCTAGCGACCCTTTACCTACGCTCGATCGTGCATACCATCTCGTCGTCCAAGATGAACGTGTTCGTTCCGCCAGTCTTGTTGTGGAGTCCTCCAACCCGATGGTTGTCCTCGGCTTTGCCGCACAATCCACAGGCGTGGGTCGTGGTCGTGCGCCCCCCCGACATGCTCTCATTGTCACAAACAAGGCCATGAGGCCTCCTCTTGTTGGTCTCTTCATCTGTGTGTTCACTGTAAAAAGTCCGGTCATCCGTCTGATTCTTGCTATGAAATCATCGGGTATCCGGACTCCTCTTCGAGCGAGGGCTCAGGTTGTGGTTCCGGTCGCGGCTCGGGCCGTGGTCGAGGAGGTCGGAGTTCGGCTAAGGCAAACACCGCCAACGCTTCCTCCTCGTCCGCACCCTCGTCGACTTCATCTACGTCTCCTCAACTCTTTTCGGCTGAACAATGGAAGGCCTTAGTAGGTCTTATTGGTACTGCAAAAATTTCTGATGATCGCTTGAATGGTATGTTTTCTCCTACTGATTGGATTATTGATACCGGGGTTACTCATCATGTTACTGGTGAGAAGTCGTGGTTAGTTGATGTTCAGGCAGTTCATGATTATTATGTTGGTCTCCCTAATGGCGCTTCTGTCACTGCTACTCACAAGGGTTCTGTTCGACTTTCGGAACACCTTATTCTTACTAATGTTCTTTTTGTGCCTCAGTTCAGTTGTAACTTATTATTTGTCTCTCAGTTATCTCATGACTTACAATGTACTGTGCAATTTAACTCATCTATGTGCGCTATACAGGACCGCACGAGGGAGCTGATTGGAACGGGGCTTAGACGGGATGGACTTTATTACTTCTACAAGGATGCTCCTGTGACACCTGCTTCTCTTCATGTTGTTACTTCAGATTTGGACCTTTGGCATAGGCGTATGGGACACCAATCTGAACGTGTGGTTAGGTTACTACCCCCTCTTTGTGGTCATAAGGGTAGTTTACATAAAGGACGTGAACTTTGTTTTCGTGCTCAACATCCTAGAGACAAGTTTCCTTTAAGTGATAATAAAGCTAGTAGGATTTTTGAGAAAATACATTGTGATTTGTGGGGTGCTTATACACATGTTTCCTCCTGTGGTGCACGTTATTTTTTAACTATTGTTGATGATTATTCTCGTGCTGTATGGATTTATTTATTGGAAGATAAAACTGAGGTTTTCCGCATGTTTTTGGCTTTTGTTGCAATGGTTGATCGTCAATTCTCCCAAACCATTAAAATAGTTCAAAGTGACACTGGCACATAATTTCATTCGCTACTTGACTATTTCACTGCCACCGGTATCATTTTCCAAACTTCTTGTGTTGCCACACCACAACAAAATGGGAGGGTTGAGCGTAAACACAAACATATTCTTAATGTGGGAGGGCTCTTCATTTCCAAGCTCACTTGCCTATTTATTTCTGGGGGAAAAGTGTTCTTGCAGCTGCCCATCTCATAAATCGTACTCCCTCTATTTTGTTAGACAACAAATCTCCATTTGAAATTCTTTATGGTTTTGCTCCTTCTTATGCTGCTATTAAAACCTTTGGATGTCTTTTCTTTGCTCATAATCACAAAACTAAGGGGGACAAGTTTGCAAGTTGGAGTAGAAAATGTATTTTTGTGGGTTATCCGTTTGGTAAAAAGGGTTGGAAATTTTTTGATTTAGATACCAAGGAATTTTTTTGTGTTTCGTGATGTTAAGTTTTTTGAGGACATGTTTCCTTTTGAGTCCCCTCAAGATGCCAATATTGACCCTCTTGCCTTATTCCCTAATGACTTCTTGCCAATTCATCCTGATTTCGCTGAATTTACTCCACAAACATCTTCCTCTCAGCCCACTGGACCACCACAACCGGATCTTTCTCTCTCTTTACAAATCACTTCGCCACATATATCCTCCCCTGACCCAATCAATTCTCCAATTTCGCCTGGCCCAAATTTACCTCCATCACCTGATCTCGTGTCTCCCTCATCAGGCCCAACTCCCCTCTCCCTCTTGCCAGATCCCGCATCCTCCCAGCCTTCCTTGTCAGGCCCCGCGTCCTCCCCACAACAGGCCCAACAGCCTTCCTCCTCTCACACGGGCCCAGCTCCCGTCTCTTCTTCTCTTCCTTTGGCCTCTCAGCCCACACACGGTCCTCGTTCTCCCTTGCCAAATTCACATTCCACTCCCTCTCATGACTTGGGCCGTGGTAAGCGTGAGAAAATCCCCTCTGTCTTGTAAAAAGATTTTATCACTCATTTTGTGGTTGCTGAAAGTCCATCTCTTCCTGCTTCGTCTCCTTCGCCTCTCTCAGGTACTTCTTATCCTATAGCTCATTATATTAATTGCACAAATTTTTCTGAGAAGTATCGCAAATTTTTTGCTTCTGTTATTTCTCACACTGAACCCAGGTCTTTTAAAGAAGCTATGAAGGATGATGGTTGGAAAGCTTCTATGCATGATGAAATTCGTGCTTTAGAGGATAATGGTACCTGGACACTAGAAGAGCTTCCTCCTGAGAAGCGAGCTTTAGGCAGTCAGTGGGTTTATCGTATTAAATATTTATCTGATGGGTCTGTGGAACGTTTGAAATCTCGCCTTGTTGTACTAGGCAATCATCAGGAGGCACGTATTGATTATAATGAAACTTTTGCACCTGTCGCTAAAATGACTATTGTGCGTGCTTTTTTTGCAATTGCTGCCTCCAAAAATTGGGAACTTCATCAGATGGATGTTCACAATGCTTTTCTTCATGGTGATCTTGATGAAGAAGTTTATATGAAACTTCCTCCAGGTTTTGAATGTCCTAATCCCAATTTGGTATGTAGATTACGAAAATCTTTGTATGGTTTGAAGCAGGCTCCTCGTTGTTGGTTTGCCAAGTTAGTTTCCGCTTTAAAAAGCTATGGTTTTCTTCAGTCCTACTCTGATTACTCTCTGTTCACTTACACTAGTGGAACTGTGCAACTCAATGTTCTAGTATATGTTGATGATCTTATTATTTCTGGTAATGATTCCGCTGCTCTAACTCTGTTCAAAGCATAGTTGAGTGACTGTTTTAAAATGAAGGATCTTGGGGCTCTGAAATATTTCCTTGGCATTGAAGTAGCTCATAGTACTTCTGGATTGTTTCTATGTAAACGCAAATACACTTTGGATATTATTTCTGAAGCAAGCCTCCTTGGTGCCAAGCCATCTGGCTTTCCTATTGAGCAAAATCATCGCTTAGCGCATGCTTCTGGCGCATTATTGGAGGATGCAGCGCCTTATCGGCGTCTCGTTGGTCGCCTGATTTATTTGGCTGTTACTCGTCCTGACTTGGCTTATGCAGTTCATGTTCTTTCTCAGTTTCTACATGCCCCTCGTCAAGAACACTGGGATGCTGCTCTTCGTGTGGTTCGTTATTTGAAAGGTGCCCCTGGACAGGGTATTCTTCTTCGTGCTGATAGTGATTTATCTCTGCAGGGCTGGTGTGATTCTGATTGGGCAGCTTGTCCTCTCACTCGTAGATCTCTCACGGGTTGGATTGTGTTCTTGGGTGCCTCTCCTATTTCTTGGAAAACCAAGAAACAACATACAGTCTCTCGCTCTTCAGCAGAGGCTGAATATCGTTCCATGGCTGCTATTACTTGTGAGTTGAAGTGGCTAAAGGCCTTTCTTCTGAGTTTGGGTGTGCAACATCCCAAATCTATTCCTTTGTTTTGTGATAGCCAGTCTGCGTTACACTTGGCTCAGAATCCAGTTTTTCATGAGCGCACAAAGCATATTGAGGTAGATTGTCATTTTGTGCGTGATGCCATCACTGAAGAACTCATTTCACCCTCTTATGTGTCTACCAAGGCATAGTTAGCTGAAATCTTCACTAAAGCTATTGGCAAGTCTCAGTTTGACTTTTTGTTGTCCAAGTTGGGCATTGTGGAACCCACCCATGCTCCAACTTGAGGGAGGGGGTTGGAGATAACATAGGACTCTTTGTTAAAGATAGATTTTAGTTAGGATTTATTCTTCATGTTTAGTTAGGTATCCTTTTCCATATCGGATTCCTACAACTCTTGTATACATATGGTATGATGGCTCAATGAGAAACTCAAGCTTTTTGTCATTAATAATATTTTACATCTTTCCTACTCTCCTCTCCTACCTTGTGAACGCCAAAAGATACAAAAGTTATCTAAATATAGCAGAAGCTATGATGATATGTCATTGGCCACACCACATATTATTATTGATGCTGTCTATACACCTACTTTAAGGTGGTGTTGCTCCCTACATCTAAACCATAATTAGTGCCATACGTCAATGTGGAGGTTATACGTAGATTGAAAGTACTGGTCTGCTGGAGGTTGTATGTTCATGAATGCGAACCTTAAAAAAGTTGATTAAGATCTCCCCAAATTGCAGAAAGAGAGGCACCAGGACAATGTGGTGTCAAACACATGGTACACTTGCACGAACAATGTACTTTTAATTAGTTTGATCATAATTATTGGTGTATTGCATAATCAATGATGTACATATAATGCATTAATGCATGCAACTCTCTCTAATAGATTCATGGGTTTTATTGGGAATGGACAAAATCATCATCAACTATAGAAGAAATGTCACGTAAACCAGTTGACCGCCTAAAACAATGAACTCTAAAATAAGTAAAATCATAAGACTCGTAAATAACTTGAGAAATCTTATTATGTTTACCTAATATCCCATTCGTTACAATTATTGAACTTTACTAACATAACCATAAGTCTACAAGATGTGTGTGATATATTAGTAAAATGTTATAACATTATGAACCAAGGCAAAAATGAAAAAGAGTAGGAAAGAGAGGAGAATAATTATGAAAAGTGGGAGTGAGAAGTACAAAAGGTAAAAAAAAAAAATAGAGAAGAGAGAAAAATGGGGTATGTGGAGAGTTTTAAGTGGGTTAATTTATTTGGTGATAGACTACATGGGGGATAAAAGTAGAGAATAATAATTGGACATTTTAGCTTATATTAAAAAAAGTAACCATTAAAAAGGAACAGCTTGGAGAAAAATGTGTAGATTAAAAAGGAACGGAGGTAGTATAAAGGAGACCCCAAACCAAATATGGTGGGTAAAGCGAGTTCCTCCATAAGATTTCGGCAGTCCTCCATATATGGAGGATTTGGCTGTTATCGATTATTTGGTGCCACAAGAAGAGGTGGACCATGTGTTATTTTTCATCTTAGAGTCTCAGAACGTTATATTTCATCTAATTCCTTAGGATCCCTCTTATGGCAAGCAAGTGAGTCCAAGTCCACAACCACCTCCATTAAACCTCAAGTTTGGTGTAGTATGCGGGTATGACGATGAAGACAATTTAACAGGAAGTTTATCCTTAATTTGTATTCTAATTTGTTTTTATTATGTTGTGTATTAGTATAAGTTTTGTTTGTAATACCCCTAATCTAAAAGTAGCAATCGAGTTGGATGGGAGAAATGGTATAGCTTGCACTAATATGTTTTACTACCAATATTTACTCCATTTCTTTTACTTGCATTATTTGTGTCTGCACAAGGAGCAAAATAGAAACGATGCAAATAATAGAAATTTGTCAAAAGCAGAATACGATCCAGGTAAAAAAAACACAGAGGAAGTACCGTTGCCAAAAAAAGGCAATTTGCCACGAGTAAGAGCATGTACAATGATATATTGCTCTCCAAGTAGCTCTACACTCTCTCTCATCTATTCTCTCTCTTCAAGCTACTCTCAAGAACCATATCTAAAAACACACAACAAGAATAAAACTCTTTAAACAGCTCTCCAATGTCCATTCAACTTTTCATTGTTTGGTGGTCCCCATATCAATAAATGAACCTCATTTTATATTATGATTAAAGTTATATTTTTTTTTTTTTGACGGGATGAAAATATATCATTAATAATAAGCCAAACGGCACATACAATGATAATTAAGATCTGAAAAATACAGATTTAGCAAATTGCAACAATTTTCACAATGAAACCAATTAGTTTTAAGCATACTCGAGCACAGCTCCAACTCCACCGCTTCAACCTTGACGCGATCAGTGTACTTCGATGTCTTTGCATCTTTCCAAGTAGAGACCTTCACAATCTGATTCTGTGATATAATTGTTCCTAATGACGAATTGATGAAAAACCCTAAACCCTTATCGATCCAGACCATCTTCCAAATTATTGACACCATGAAAATAAGAAAACTCATACAAAGATGAGAAACAACCACCAAAAAGGGGGACAAAACTCTCACAGATGGAGAGAACTGAACAGAAGAAAGCAATAAAAATTAAAAAATAATAACACTAAAAAAACACTAAAATCTAAGGAAAAGGGTCGGAAATAGTCTAATTTCCAAATAAATTAGACTATTTCCGACCAAGGAGGCCAAGAAAATTAAAAACCCTAGAAAGAGAATTGAAGAGGGAGAGGGAGAGAGGAGAGGAAACGGCTAGATGATTAAAGTCATATAAATAAAGTTATTCATGTAAATTGAATTTAATTACAAAAAAATAATATTTTTCATAATTTATGTAATGTAGAATTTTTAAAAAAAATATTAATTCTAAATGCTAATATTTAATTTCATAATTTACAAAAATATAGTAGATTTTGTGTATAAAATATATCCAATATTAGACTCATTCTATAGATAAAGAAAAATTATAGTTGTTGGGATAGTAATTATTATCATCTTTTTTTTTTACTTTTAAAAAAAGATCACTAAATGGTTGCAAGAAGAAAAGAAAACTTAAGTAATTGCAATGGTATGTTTTGGTTTTGTGAGCCCTACACATTGGAGAGTCATCTCTCCTACTCCCTCCGTTTCTTTTTAATCTACACACTTTTCCTTCTGGTCTGTTTCTTTCTAATCTACACACTGTTGTTTTTTCTATTTTTGGTAACATGTCACATCTACTTTCTCCTCTTTTTCCACCCATGTCATCTATTTTTTAATATTTTAACCCACTTTTTAATTTATCTCTCACACTTTTCAATTTCTCTCTCCACCTTTTCAGTTTCTCTCTCATACTTTTACACTTTCTCCTTAGTTCTTCCCCAAAGTGAAGTGAGTAAATTAAAATGAAACGGAGGGAGTATAACCCAAATGATATACCCAAGACACACCCAAAAACCCCATTGTTAGGTAAGAGGTAGTTCTCCATTTTCTCTCTCCTTAAAAATCTAGTTGGAAAACGCTATCGTACATACTCTAAGGGTCCTCCAAGTATATCCTGTAATATAATATATTTCTGTCTTGTTTGGGTCCTGTAACTTGACGAAAAAGAAAAGTGAAACGAAATACAAGAATTAACAATAGATAAGTGGGCCATTAAATCCATATTCGATGCATTACTGTTCCTGCTCATCTTCGTTAGATACCACACACAGTAACATGGATCATATTTAATGTCGTTGAAATATTGAATGAAGGAAGATGCAAACAAAATCAAACTTTACGAGTGAGTGACAACGTCTAAACTTCACATCTAGGACTAGGAGTAGTATTTAGTAGTGTTTTGACTAGAAACTTTAAGTCGGCAAACACTTGCTTTCAAAGAATCACAGAAACCCGTGTACTCGCTAGCATTGCACATGTCAATGAATTATAGGCCTAGCTTGGATTTTATTCTAATAGGTATGTATGTATGTATGAAGCTATTATGTGAAACATTATACAACAATCTTAAGCAAATTGTATATAAGCAACGGTTACAGTTAATGTATCATGCTTAAAGTTGGGGTGATAATAACAAGATGAGCCAGGCATGTATCATGCTTATTATAGGGGTAATTACAAAGGGGCCATCCAAGCTCTAGTTTAGGATTACTCAATTTGACTCGTAAGACTTTTCACTAAGCTCGAGCTAAGTTTTTGCTAAAAAATTTTGAACTACAATCAATACATATTTTAAGTTAATTCTTATAAGCGATACAAATTTGACTGAAGTAAAATTTATTTTTCTGATGACTATTATGTTTTACATTTATATGCCTTATAGTCTCGAAGATCTAGTGTTGGATATCTTGACGTATATGATCCAGACCAATACATTGCCGAGTCCAAAATAAATTTTACATAATTTAGTTGGTCAAACGGTCAATGTTCTTGAGTGCATGAATACAGCAAAAATTGGTTATTTTTTTAATAAAAAAATTCTGAAGATTAAAATACAAGTTAAATGACGCAATACCAGACAATGTAACTCTACCTTGCATGAAAGAAATTATTGATGAAGTAATAAACGACTAATAGTGGTAGTACTATTCGTTTTCATGATCCTGTCCTCACAACACGGAAAAGATGCTATAGACCTTATCATAAATGAAGACGAGGATGCTCAATCACTTATCATAGTCCATAGAGTCCAAAAATAAACTTTAAAGGCGCAAGATGTTCTTGTTGCTAAAAGTAAAGCTAAAATATGGCATTATCATAATGTAATTTATTTTTGAGTACTATCACAAGTATTATTGGAACAATTTCTAGTACCAACTAAACACTTATTGCATACAGTAGTTTCCAAATTGCATACTAACCGTTAGCATGCCTTTCTTTATCGTCAACAAATGTAGCCAAAATTTACAAAAATAACAAATTGTTAAATCATGAATAGGGAAGTCCAGTATCACACACACTCTCTCTCTCTTCCAAAATTACCCGCTACTTGGTCAACTTGATAAACTTTGACTTTAGAAACTAAAATCGATCCAATCTTTTGGAACGGATGTAATATATTAAGATAAAAAAAAATGTGCATGATTTATCATCCTTCAAGATTTTGGTACATGCTAACAGTAGATGCAAGCCTTAGCATATAGTCCAACCTTATAAGCAGGCTCCCTGTGTCCTTGATGTCCAACAACTGCATCAAATCCTGTCTCATTCTCCATTGCGATGCCGAGCTACAAAAAAAGGGTAGATTCAGAATTTCATCAAGCACTAGTAATGAAGATGCCCTTAGATTGTGTCAAAGTGAAATAAACCAAGCTATCTATATAGCCTAACTACTATATGAAAATGTAGACTATCAGCAAGTAGCTTTATTATAAAACAGGCACAGAAACAACAGGATCTATGGTAGTTCCTTGCAAATCTTATAGATGCAAGTCAGATCATAACATTGACATTCTATCAACATTAACAATCCAAGAAAAGATCTTGTTCTCAAAGAAACTTGCATTGATAATTCGTGCAGTTAGCATAGACGATGGGAAACAAACAGAAATTAATATTTTTGATAATCTTTGGCAAGATCTAGTTGCACCACATCTAAATTTACACTACAACATTGTCAACCCAAAGAAAAAGTCCGAAACTCCTGATTCGGCCAAAACTGGTAAAGAAAGGCCATAATTCAGCCTCGTGCTTCTTTATCATGTTTTATGCCGTCATTAATGAACATGTACACACATATACAATGATCACATAGAGAAAGGGGACTCAAGAGAGAGAAGAGGAAGCATCCAGTAGGCTTCATCGTCATGCTAGGCTTTAAAGAGAGTATTTTAAGAAGCCGTTGACAACGGAAGGAAGAGTGGAAGCAAACTTCTTTTTAAAACCCAAGTTATTCTTCTAACCTTATTTAATTCTATCTCCAAGCCAACTACTTCAAACTAAGTAACAACTATTACTATCATACAGCTTTTCAGCAAATTCCGCAATAGCATAGAAAAATGATTACAAATCATTCTATTTTTTAAATAGTTTCCTCCAACTAGTTTGCAAGTCATCCTGTACCTATTTAAGTAACTTCAGTTAGTAAGGCTAAGATGCATGCATGCCAGCATTTCCTGCTCTTCTTTGTCTTCCAAAAACGCCTTCCTCTATTTGACTCATATGATAATTTCTGATTATCTTTGTCATCTTAAACTGTATCTCATATATTCCCAAATTTCACACTAATCACCCATTGATTGAGAATCCAATGTCTCCTCTTGCTCTGAGCCTCATAGCGGTTGCCATCATAAGCATCACGCGTTGGCTCTATAGATGGTGGAACCCGAGATGCAATGGGAAACTCCCACCGGGTTCAATGGGTTGGCCACTCCTCGGTGAAACTCTTCATTTCTTTGCACCTAACACTTCCTTCGACATCCCTCCCTTTGTCAAAAACCGGATGAAAAGGTAACTAATTAACGATGAGCAAATTGTAATGCACATTCTATATGCTGTTTTGCTAACCTTTTGTTCATTAATGTATGTACATTGGATATACTCAGATATGGGCCAATATTCAAAACCAGTCTAGTTGGAAGGCCAATTATAGTCTCGGCTGATCCAGAGCTTAGCTATTTAATCTTTCAACAAGAGGGCCAAACATTTCAAAGTTGGTATCCGGACACATTTACAGAAATTTTTGGGAAACAAAATGTGGGCTCCTTACACGGGTTCATGTACAAGTACCTTAAAAACATGGTGTTAAGTCTCTTTGGTCCTGAAAGCCTAAAGAAGATGCTACCGGAGGTTGAAGAGACGGTGCTTAAACAGATGAATCAGTGGACTAAACTGGATTCAGTGGAGATAAAAGATGCAACAGCTAGTGTAAGCCTTCTGAATTTTTGCTATCAGTAGCCAATATATGAAGCAAGGCACCCTTAGAACTATCTACTAACTCTCATCACGATTCATGTGCAGATGATTTTCAATCTAACTGCCAAAAAGCTAATCAGTCACGATGCTGAAAACTCTTCAGAGAATCTAAGGGAGAACTTTGTTGCTTTTATAAAGGGATTAATCTCCTTTCCTTTGAACATTCCTGGTACAGCATTCCACAAGTGCTTACAGGTAAATTACCAACTACGTATAATAGTAGTGTCAATTTTGAGAAAATCAAGTATTAAGCAACTACCATTGTGGTAATAGGGAAGAAAGAAGGCGATGAAGATGCTCAAAGACATGCTACAAAAGAGAAGAATGATGCCCAAAAAACAAAGCACAGATTTTTTTGATTATGTCCTCGAGGAATTGGCAAAGGAGGGAACACCTTTAACAGAAGGAATTGCTTTGGACCTAATGTTTGTGCTTCTCTTCGCTAGCTTTGAGACAACCTCCCTGGCCCTAACTGTGGCTGTAAAGTACCTCTCCGAGAACCCTCTCGTGCTGCAAAAACTGACGGTAATAATTTATGAGGCAATTAATTAGTTTGTCATTTTCTGGTCTACACTTTTACATCCTCTATCAGGATGAAGCTCAACTGACACTATGCTAAAATTGACAGGAAGAACACGAGGCAATATTGAAGAGGCGTGAAGATCCGAATTCCCACCTTACATGGAAGGAATATAAATCAATGACCTTCACTTTTCAGGTTAGTTAAAAATGCTCCTGACCATGAAAATTTTCATCAGCAAGCCTTCTCTAAATAGCTCGGTTGAATTAACCGGTCTAAAAACTGCAGGTAATCAATGAAACAGTTAGGGTGGCAAATATAGTTCCAGGAATTTTCAGAAAAGCGCTGAGAGATGTAAGCTTCAAGGGTATGCATCCACCATCCTTTCTTTTCAAGGAATATATATGTTTTAGGGTTTTAGTCAATGTTTACTTTTTTTACTCAAGAGAACATACCTTAACTCAGAATTTTGATTGATGTAGGTTATACCATTCCAGCTGGTTGGGGTGTCATGGTCTGTCCTCCAGCTGTACACTTAAACCCTGCCAGATATGAAAATCCCCTCGAGTTTAATCCATCGAGATGGGAGGTATGCAACATACTTTGTATTTCTGTCATTCATGAAGGGGAAAAAAGTCATATAACTATGTTAAATTACTTTTGTACGATACAAAGAATAAGCAAGAACTATTTTTGCAAATAGGGAGGAGAAATAAATGGTGCATCCAAACATTTCATGGCTTTTGGGGGAGGTATGAGATTCTGTGTTGGAACAGATTTTACCAAGGTGCAAATGGCTGTTTTTCTACACTGCCTAGTTACAAAACACAGGTAGAGGCCAATATACACCATTCCTTTCAAGTATCAACATGGATCTTAAATGAACAGGCAAATTTATTTTATCTACTTTTACAAATGATATCGCAGATGGAATCCAACAAAAGGAGGGAACATCGTAAGGACCCCTGGCTTACAGTTTCCAGATGGCTTACATATTCGGTTGTCTGAGAGGTCAACAGAGCATCTATCAAATGATCCTGTTTGACGAATATAGTGTTACTAGTGAAATCAGGTTCAATGTGATATTAACACATACACCTATTCTTCTGTCCAGTATATGATACTATATTCTCAAGCTGCATTAAAGAGACAGATCAACATACAAATAGAACAGTAGAGGAGAACAATTATTAACAGTTTCTCTGCAAAACAAAAGCAGCTGTGAATAGCTTTATCGTGATTGTTACAGTTTTGTATACATTTCGATTTTTTACCCTTTATCTTTTCGTCTATCTGTGAAAACACATATGACTTAAAGTAGAAAGGGGTTAAGATGTCTTACACAAATACATTATTATTGAATTCATGTCATCTTTCATGTTGCAAGTGTATAGAACACCTATACTTATACTAATTATCCTCAGCATTGAATCGATGCCAATGATTACTCACTGACAAAATTGGAGAACAGTACATCAATGCAGCTAATGGCAATAAGGATTGGTAAAATATATGAACGATATCCCATTTTCCTGAAATAACTACAGATTACAAACATACTTCAGCATCTTAGTTATCATTTATATAGACTGCCAACAAAAAATGTAGAAAAAATTATGAACATCAAATCAGTTGCGCTGATAATAAGAGAAGATCAAAACTCTAGTAATTTAAACTTGTTACTTATTTTCATTACCAACCAAAACATTCCAAAATCATACAGAGATGAAAGAGAAGAAAACGCAAAGACCTCGCCAGTTCTTATGGATTGCGAAAGGCTATAAGAGAATATCAAGGGGAGTAGAATCAGTTGATGCTTCTCAAAATCCCAAATAGTCCTACGCAGAAGAAAATTTCAGGAGATGATGCAAGTCCTTCAAAGTGTCAGGAAATAAGTAAAAGTAGGAAGAACTAATAGGATGGAGGGAGTAATGAAGTTACTCTCCGAGCATGTTAAACCCAAAACAAGTAGAAATTTCTCATCTAAGGATAAGTAGTATGACTATAATTAAACCCCTTTCCCTTCCTTTGTGCTCTACAACAATACTGCTGAATGTACTCACATCAAGTAGTATGATCATATATATAGCAAACAACTAACTCAAAGCAATCTAACATCGACAAGCCTTCAAGGAAAAGTCGTAGGCCATACAGATATTCAAGACATAAGAATAAGGTTGAACTTGATCCATATGATTTCTCATTTTCATACTCTTACATCGAGACATCTATCCATCAGTAACCCTATCTGTTTCAGGTTAAATTTCAAATTTAACTGTGAGTTCACCATATTTAGATTTAAATTCACCGAATCACAAGATACTTGCAGAAGACAAGTTAAGTGATTATTGGCAGCGACTAAATGCAGTTACACTTATCAGGTTGGAAGTATCCTGTAGGGTACCTACAAGGCTACAACAGCATGCCGACAAAGGCCAATTATCTTCAAATAAGCTAGCAATTACCAATACAACTGCCTACAAGAAGTAGTTGTGCTAGTTGGATCTCAAAGTCAACCAAACAGATCTTTGACATTAACTCTTTCCCTTGATCCCATAAAGATTGTATTTGGTCTATTAACTTTATGTTTTCTAATCGTCCTTAACAATGAAACAGAGCTTGACCATAAATTTCTATGAGTTCTCCTCATTTTCCTCAAAGTACTACAATATACTAGCATTCGGAAAATCAGCACCCACTTGGTTATGATTTCCACTTTCTACTAAATACCAACATCAACTATTACATCCCTAATTGAGTACTCCCTCCATCTATTGTCTTCTATACTATTTGGTCAGTCCATCAATAATTCTTCTATTACCTCAAAAGAAAAACCTACCCCACTCAGTCCATGTTACGTAGGTCCCTCCACTATCTCTCCTACACTCTCTTCATATTTATGTGATGTGGGATCCTTCACTAACTCTCTCTCTTACTCAATCGATAGGTTATTCTTATTTGAACTCCAAGCCCAATATACCTACACTCCTTGACTCCCTACTATTAATTCTTGATATGTGTGTCCAAACCTAACAAGACAATTGATTGAGGACGGAGAGAGTATAATATAAAGGCCTTGTTTGGTAAATAGAGGATTGAGTATAAATTAGAAGTTTTGACTCATCTTAGAAAATTGACTAGTCAAATCCTTAATTTTGAAAGAG
The DNA here is from genome assembly GCA_947646795.1 of Beta lomatogona. Taxonomy (NCBI): domain Eukaryota; kingdom Viridiplantae; phylum Streptophyta; class Magnoliopsida; order Caryophyllales; family Amaranthaceae; genus Beta; species Beta lomatogona. The sequence continues at coordinate 1,738,783 of CANSNZ010001191.1, read as the reverse complement.
ATATTGGGATGAGCTTTTTAGTGAGAAAGGAATGAGAATATTGAGATAAAATGGCAATTAGGCTAAACTCAATTCGCTATCAGCTATTTACCAAACACTCATATACAAGACGCTACTACAATCAACTCGTCAAACCCATTGATACAATCAGCTAATCAAACCCGCTAATACAATCAGGTAACAACTAACAATTAATCCACCAATTGCCAAGCATGGCCAAACTCTTCCCTAAATCATCAACCATATTTTGACTTTTACAGTTGACATATGCTACCTTCACATACAATTCAACATTAATTATGCATAAATATCTTGCAAAGAATTTTTTAACTTCTACATGCAACAGAGAAAACAGCAACTATAAATTAACAGAAATAAAGGATCATATAATAATCGAGAAACGATCACACCCAAAAAAACGAAAAGAACCAGAAAAGAATTCTACGTGTAATCGAAAAATTAAAACTTTACATCATATGATATATTTTTTTGCAGAAATTTAGTGATTCACATAGATTGCATCAAAATTTTATGAAAGCGGATATACTTCTTGAATTTCTTCTTAAATTCCTATATGTGGAGTAATTTGAGCTAATGTATAATATACCTGAGATTACACAAAGAAATATATGGAGATGATCAATGCAAATTTGGGGCGAATGAAATTTCAGATAGGGAAAGTGCCGTTGTTTCAGCCGCCAATGCACAAACGGTCATGAACTTTTGAAATGGGCCGTACCAGAAAAACGGGTACTAGCTTTCCGAGTGAAAGGTCAAGAGAATAGAGACGCTCCACTCAGAATCTCGTTAAACAATAATTAAAAAAAAAACACCTTTCATATTGAAAATTGAAAACTAATACTCCCTCCCTCCTCATTTAATTAATACTTCCTCCTCCGTTTCATAATACTCGCTACACTTTCTATTGTGGGAAGTTTCACATTACTTGCTACACTTCTTTTCTTTTTACTCTCTACCTCTCTCTTCTCCAAAAATTGCCTAGAAATTCAGTGAATTGAGAAGTGTAGCGAATAATATGAAACTGAGGAAGTACAAACTCTTATATATCCCAATCTTTTTAATTTACTCACTTCACTTTAGGAGAAAACCAAGGGCGAAGTTTAAAAGTATGAGAGAGAAGTTGAAAAGTAAGATAGGAAAACTAAAAAAGTGGGTTAAAATATTAAAAAGGATGACATGGGTGGAAAAAGAGGAAAAAGTAGGATGAGACGCTACCAATAATAGAAAAAGCAACACTGTGTAGATTAAAAAGAAACGGAAGGAGTATAAATACAACTATACAAGGCTTTTTTAAGTCTATGTTACTTACGTAATTAGGTTCATTTGGGTTCAAATGAAGTTTCGGTTTTTTGTTCGAATAGGATAGGTTTCATTGGATTCTCGGTGAAGTTTGAGTCTATGATTCTAAGATCGGGGTAACAAGTTGAGTCAATTCCTCAGAGTTTTTGGTACTTTCAAACTCAAGTAAAAAAATTTAAAAAAATGTTAGATTACAAAATTGAAAAAAATTAACGGATAAGTTTATAATTTATTTGTGATAAAATAAATAATGGGCTAAAAGTCTATTATAAATTATAGATAAGAACAAAAATAATTTGTAATCAAAAGAACAACAATACAATACTCCTCCTATACGCATATAATTGTCCTCATATTATATACTACATCCGTTTCTTTTTAATAGTTACACTTTCACTTTTGACACTATTCATAAATTTCCTTTTGACTATCATTAGTGATTTATGTTTAATAGAAAATATAGTCATGTGGCCTTGTTTGATTCGTCTCGATATGAACTTTTAGAATATTGACTTTTTATATTTTTTTACAAATACAAAATTAGAGATATAAAACTCAAATCAAATAGTGCGTCGACGCGTGAAAAGTGTAAGTGTAACTATTAAAAAGGAAAGGAAGGTAGTATGTTACTATTGTTAGTCCAAACTGTTCATAAATGAATTATTTTGTTATCTTATACTTCCTCTGTTTTTTTTAGTTGCAAAATTTGTTTTTCATATTTACCGAGACACTTATTTGAATGTTAATATCTCATATTGGGTGTAAGTAAAAATTATAAAATTTTGATATTTGGAATCATCGCATTGAGACGAATCTAACAAGACCCCACTTAACTATGTTTTTTCTTATATAATGGTGCGAGATTACTTAACAAAGTTGATTGATAAATAGTGCTAAAAAGCAAATGTTGCAACTAAAAAAAAACAGAGGTAGTATGAAAAACTTACTCTTTTTTCCAAAAAAAAAAAAAAAAACCCATCCAACCCACTCAACTCATGTGATATGGGTCCCTACTCCCTAGATTAGTATTTCTATTTCACACTATCTTTTCATATTCATGTGATGTGGGGCCTTAACTTGATAGCTTCAATTCATGTGATAAGATAAGGGAAGGTATTTCTCCAATAGAAGAGGAATGAACTTAAAAACTAGTAATTGCAAACAAAAAACAAGGGGTTTGCCTACCATTTTCTTCAAAAAAAAAAAAAAAAAGAATTGTAGTCCACCACATGTCCCCCTCCTTTCTCTCAAATATTAACATAGTGCCATGTCATAAGGTTATATGACATTTCTTATGACGATCCTTTTGTTAGTCCTAAAATAAAGAAAAATGATTATTAAGGTCTCGAACACTTGACCTCTCACTTTATAAGTCATTTGTCAATTATAACTTTGATCGAAAACAATTTTAATTATTTGAAAAATTATATTTTAGAAATACACACTGAGACAAATTTAGCTATACTAACAATTTATATAATAGTGTTTATTTTTGTATATTAGTAAAATTTTAAAAATATATAATCAATCTGGGGTAGGTAAATAGTACAAATGTGCAATAGTTAAAGTAGAATGACTAAAAAGTAAATAAGAAGTATTGTATTCATATCCCTTGGATAACAACATAGATGAAAAAGAATGTATTTTTTTTTTCGTGCCTTTGTTTTAATTTAGATAACACTTGAATCTTATATAACCGAGGATTATGATATGAAAAATATTAACATAATAGAAAATTTGACATAAACCTACCCCATAATTCCATAAATATGGATGATCCAACAAACATATACCCAATAACGAAAATATACTAAAAAGCAAATGTTGCAACTAAAAAAAACAGAGGTAGTATGAAAAACTTACTCTTTTTCCAAAAAAAAAAAAAAAATTACCCATCCAACCCACTCAACTCATGTGATATGGGTCCCTACTCCCTAGATTAGTATTTCTATTTCACACTATCTTTTCATATTCATGTGATGTGGGGCCTTAACTTGATAGCTTCAATTCATGTGATAAGCCATAAGGGAAGGTATTTCTCCAATAGAAGAGGAATGAACTTAAAAACTAGTAATTGCAAACAAAAAACAAGGGGTTTGCCTACCATTTTCTTCAAAAAAAAAAAAAAAAAAAAAGAATTGTAGTCCACCACATGTCCCCCTCCTTTCTCTCAAATATTAACATAGTGCCATGTCATAGGTTACATGACATTTCTTATGACGATCCTTTTGTTAGTCCTAAAATAAAGAAAAATGATTATTAAGGTCTCGAACACTCGACCTCTCACTTTATAAAGTCGTTAGTCAACCATCAAATTATGACTTGACTTGTGACAAAAATCAAAAACTAATACTAAAAAACTGTTTCTTACTAAATTACCCGATCATCGAGGGAGCGCAAGAACTAGTGTTAATTCAAAATAATTAATTCTCACCATGTTGGTACGGTAATAAGAGCCTTTTAACCACTATATATAAGACTTTGTTGAAGGAAAACAAAGCCAACTCTAGACCTCCACACGCATGTGTGCGCCCGCCGAGCCGGGCTTTGGCGAATGTGTGCGCGAGTGTGAATTTCTTTTCCATCTTGGCTAGCTAATTCTGGAAAAATTCAAAGGTATGTTTGTGACGTTTAAATAATATTTTCCACATATTTGATTTCCCTTTGAAATTATCTTGAAATCTAAACAAACTATGAACACCTCCACGTTCAGGCAATATTTTACATTATTCTCATACCATCTCATCATCATAGTGCACCAAAGGGATATCCTGTTGCAGATGATCTACTAAGAGTTTTTGTGCATCGTATAGGAAAAATTCGATTTTAGGGCAGCAAATTCCGTCATGCCATGATATTTACCAGATAAATCAGTTGTTCTTATTCTCATTGCTGGTATTCATTCCTCTTACAACCATCACCAAAAAAGGTGGTGATAGCTCCTGACTTAGCTTGATAAAGAAAATTAGAGTTTTTTTTAAGAAATAGTAGAAAGAAAAGAAAGGTTGGAGACCGAAAAAAGAACCAAGCGTAACAAGATTGGGTTTAAGTAAAGGAAATTTGGGGAATTCATATTAGGGTATCTAAAGATCTGATGCATTATTTGTGAGCGATTGTAAGTAAATTTGGGCGCCTAAATGGTGTTGAACAGCTCCCATCAGACTTAACAGCTTTTTTTTTATTATTTATAATTATTAGACTTAACAACTTGTTTGGAATGAAGGACATAGAGAGAAATGCAAGGATGAATCCCTTCATATTTTGTGAGAAACAAATCGCACCAATAATAGAAAAGATTTGGAAGGAAAACCATCACTTTTCCTTCCCTCCCCTAGTCCCCTTCCCGTTCCTCCCTTTTCCTTCATTCCTCTTTCTCTATCCAAACAAACCAAGTAGATCCTTATTATAATACTCCCTCCGGTCTTTATTAGTTTACCCATATTATTTTTTGAGATGTCCCTTATTAGTTTACCCAATTTTTTTGTTTCTATTTTTGGAATGTGATCATTAACTTTCCATCGCACATACATTCAACTTTAATATAAAATAACAATTTCTCTTTCTTTCTATGACCCACAACATTATCTCTCCTAAAACTCAAGCAAAGAAACGGGTAAACCAATAAAGACCTGGAGGGAGTAGTTATGAATCATAGGTAAGTCAAGGAACTGTCTTGTACTTCCCATCAAAATCCAATACTAGAGTTTCATATTTGAAATAGGCTATGTAGAAAAGAGTTTATTGGACAGTGGAGAACAAACAAGTATCTTATTCGCTTAACCATGATTAGCTAATAATAGGAATCTCTTACTATTAGCTTCCAAGTAAAATTTACGGGAATTTAATTGACCCTGCTTTGTTCATCTTATTTTAAGTCCTTATAAGTTTAGATAAGGTCTAATAAGTTCAGATAAGCTTAGTTCAGTAAAAATAATCAAAAATAAGGTCCCACACACTCGCAAAATAAGTTCAAATACGCAAAGATAAGTTGATAAGAACATGACATATTAGTACACAAAGTCGCGACCCTTTGATAATCTTATACGTGAATAGTAACATATCAAGTGACATTTTCATCATAAAATTAAAAGTCATATAATATCGTACAAGGTAACTATACTGTCGCACCTTAAAAAAATCAAGCTTTTTTTTCCCTTTTCCTTTTCAAAAAGGCAAAACACTAGCTAAATCATAAAGTGTGATATATATTAATTTGAGTTTATTATGAAAACGCCACTTAATATATTACTATTTGCATATCAAATTGATCAATTGATTATGTCTCTATATACCCTTATTTTTTAATGCACCATTCTCTAAATAACCGGACTCTTTATTTTCGCTTTCATTTTTGCTTTTGTCACTACCAAATCAGCACCCACCATAATTTGATAACACACATGAATACATGATGCTAGCTATAGAGTCTGTACATTTTTTTTTTTGAAATTAAAAATTAATTCATTGATTCAAAGTCATACGACATCTATAATAAAAAAGTCAAAACTAAACAAATACATATCAAAATGAAATAAATACAATTCTAATATGACAAAACCACGATCGTTGAGTAGATCTAACACTTTTGAAAACCCTCGTCTTTCACATCGCTGTCTGATGCAGCCTTCTGCAAGGGGGTCTATCGATCTTTTGTAGTTTTGAAGTAGAATTTGATCCAATTCAAGTGATTGTAAACGAAGTACTGACATTTGTTGCAACCCCGCACAAATTTCAATCAACAAATCAACCTCTTGAATTACACAAAAACCCAAAACAAAGTCTCCAAACTCTCACATGAAGAGAGATAAAACCCAATATATGGGTAGATATAACCCAATAAATGGGTAGAAAAACTCTCCATTAAAGAGAGACTGAAGTTTATTAGAAACATTAACATAAAAAACTAGTAACAAAAGGAGAAAAGGGGCTTACCACCGCCCAAAAGGGTGGCGGTAGCCTATAGGGTATGTACATAGTTCTGTCGTCGTCGTTGTATTCTTTTTGAGTTATGGTTTTTGATTTTAATGTTATTCTTATCGAAATTCTGTGGTCTTTGGATGGTAACGACTTCCGAGTATACTAGACTACAAATTTCCTTCCCGATTCTCTCCTGATTTTATTTTTTACTCCCTCCGTCCCATAGTGTTTCTTTCCTTTTAAGGTGTTCCAAAATATAATTCTTGTTTCTATTTTTTATTTCATACCTTTCCATGACTTTCCTAGAAAAATTGTGCCACCGTTATTTATGTTCTTCTTGGAAATAATTTTTTACTTTGTTTATTCAACTCAAGGGTTGAATGAATCATGCATTTAATACTCTTTCACCAATTATCGTCATTCTCTTTTCTAAAATCAGCATTTTCCTCATAGCATTTATTTTCAATACACAAACACTCTTTACATTTCTCTTAGATTCTATTTACCTTAATAACCGTGAAAAAATAGAATCAAGTACTATAATATGGGACGGAGGGAGTAATTGATAACTACTTTATTTGGAAACAAACAAAAGAAAGTGATATAAATTTAATAACTACTTCATTTGGAAACAAACTAAAGAAAGTCGTATATATTGGTGAGAATAAACTGGAGATTGTTAAACATCACCCCCAAATTTCTTAAAATACTTGCAAATACAAATTTACCCTTAACTTTCTCTTTCATCCTCACCATCACTAAACCCTCCTCACTACCCAACAACCACCACGGCACCACCACACACACAACCACCACCGAAACCATCACCAAAATCACGCACACCACCAACTAGACCACGCACAACCACCAACGAAACCAAAAAAAATTGGCCTCCACAACTAATATGAAAAAGGTATATATATATATATATATATATATATATATATATATATATATATATATATATATATCAATTATAAAAGCTGATAAAAAAATATGTATCAATTCATGAACATATGTATAAACTAATATGAAAAAGGTATAATTGATGAAAAATATGTATAAATTGATGTAAAATTGTGTATATATTACGAGTTGTATAATTTAGCTTTCATGTAAATTACTCCAATATAACCCCCATGCTAAACTGTTGAGATTCCACAAACAACCCACATATTAGAGTAAGTATTGTCTACGTTGAACATTAAAAAAGGAATAAACAATTTCATATATAAAACTTGATGAGTTACTCATCCTTTTACCAATTGGTTTTAGGATGAAACCTCGTTTAGGCTTGTAAATTGTCCAAACTATCCCCTATTAATGGGACTAAATTTAACGTAAACATTTTTCTTTAACTTAGTGCTAAATTTGGTGACTCTAGTAGATTGTGTTGCCCACAGAGTATATATACCGATGCATAAAGAACTTACGACAACAAACACTTTCTATTCTAATGTTAGTTTCAAGAGTATTGTCCAATAAATCGTGTACCACTTGTATGTCACTGTGTTTCATTGGTTGTTAATGTTACTATGACCCACCCTTCAAAAATTCAAAATTTGAAATACATAATAATCCACCAATAACAAGATGTGACACACAAGTAGTATTCAATCCATGTGACAGAAGATTTAGTGCTTGTTTGGTTGAAGGTAGGGAGTGTAAATTCATTGGAAATTTTTTTCCCATGTAATTGAATTTTTTAGGAATTGTTAAATGTTGTTTTTATAATTCATGGAAAATGAAGATTCTGATGGGAATTTCCACATACCTAGGTCCCCCTATGTAAGTAAATTCCTATGAATTTTTACTTCCCATGAATTTATCAACCAAACCAGACCAAAAAAATCCATTTTTTAGGAATTCTAACTTCCTATGTCAGTTAAACTATGTCAGCCAAACAACACCTTAGAATCGTTATGGAAACCGTGAAAAGAAAATAATAATAATTAAAAAGAAAAAAAAAAAAAGCAAACCAAGAAAAGAGAAGGCCGAAAGCAGCAGTTCTTCTCGGCCACAAATTTTCACCTGTGCCAACACAAGTCCTCCTATGGTTTGCTCTTCTATGCCGGTCTATGACAGCTGGTAACTGAACACTGGTGACATCTCAAACCGTCCCATACACCCATTCCGTAAATATTCCTCGATTACTTCGCATAATCTATGCTAAGCAGTAATTGGTCTAAACCGTCTAAATAGAAAGAATTACATGTGACGAATCAATCATCACTACTACTAATCTACTACTCCCTCCGTCCCATAATATAGTGCCTATTTCATTTTAGGTGGGTCAAACTTCAAAATATTTGACCAAATATTCACATTAATATATACAAGAAAACATACTTATGTGGGATTTTGTTAGATTCGCCTCAATATGTAGTTTCATAATATCAACTTTTTATACTTTTTATTAATAAAGAATTGAAGATATCGAAGGTCAAAGTTCCGTCTTGGAGACTGCGTAAAAAAGAAATAAGCACTATATTATGGGACAGAGGGAGTATTATATTATGGAGGTGAAAAATTCTCCTTATTCTTAGCTATGCAGTATGCTTCCCACAAATTCTAGAAGTACACTACTCATCTTTACGAAAAAGTTTTAAAATTCCCAAGAATGAATTTCCCGAGGTGAGAGCTTTACTATAAATATACACTATTGCGGATTGCCAATTTTGAAGTCGTAGAATTAGTTACTACTTACTACCACAGTACCACTAGTCTACTACCATACCGTACCTCGTCTATCTCAACAAAATGAGACCCTTCGATTATAGCAAGAACGAAAGAGGAGGAAGAATCAGTAGGTCCGAGTTGCAAGAGTCGAGCTGGAACGAGCCGAGTTGGCACCGCGCTCTCGCGAGGCGGTGCTCGAAATTGGAAGCTAGTTTTGCAAGTCTTAAAGCACAACTCGACGAGTTGGCCGAGGAGCTGAGGAGCAGTAGGAAAAAAGGTGAAAACACACTCAAGAAAGGATTGTGGTATTGGGGGTGGGGACCTACGCGTACCTTTCAAGGTAGCTTTAATAATGCCTACGCTAGTGTGCTGCAGTTGCTTGGCCATGCTCTCCATGTTAGCACTTTTTCCACGGGCGAGATCATTTTTTGGTCAGTACTCTTTTTTCTCAAGCTAGCTGTTATTGGCGTCTATACGATAAATTAGTAGTTTAGTACTAACATCTCTTTTAATTGGTATCATAAACGCTCTGAAATGTTACGAAATTGTCAATATTTTTAGATTTTTTTGATACCAAATTAATTGCATTTTTTTATTTATAAAAGACCCATATATTTCATATAAACGATTCATATTGCAATTACATGAAATATATGAAACCTACGAATGGCGGGCTTAGACGCTTAGTGATACCCTGGAACAGTACATCAACACCTTCATATGCCTCTTTGCACCTCCCTTACCCAAACCCTTGCCTCCCTTTCCTCTTCCCGACATTTTCTCTCTCCTGTTTTTGGGTTTCTTCTTTATGAGATTTTATGAGTTTGAATTTTTATGGGTTGTGGATGTGAATATGTGATTGTTGTACCAAATTAACTGTGTTAGATAGGGATGACAATGGATCGGAGGTGGATCGGGTGGAGCATCATCCGCCCCATCACCCGCGACCCAAAACTCCATCCACACCATCCATCACCCGCGAAAAATTCCATCCATATCCGCTCCACCCATCATCCGCGGGTGGGGCGGGTGGGAAACGGGTGATACTAAAAAAATTAAATTGTAGATTTAACAATTTTTTTAAAAAATTAATATTGAAAACTTAATCAACTGCCAATTGTATAAGTTTTTTTTTATTACATTAAATGGTAAGTAGCAGTAAAAATTTTAAAACATTATATATATATATATATATATATATATATATATATATATATATATATATATATATATATATATAAACGGGTGGATGGATGGAGCGGGTGATGGATCGGGTGATGGGTCAAAAAAAAGTCATCCACATCCTACCCGATCCATCACCCGATCCATCCATCACCCGCTAGTCATCCGCTCCACCGCGGGTTTTCACCCATTTATTCGGGGCGGGTGGATGGATAATCCACTCACCCATGGGTAATTGCCATCCCTAGTGTTAGATAACCACACTGTGTGGTACAAATACATGCAATCCTTTTTCCGTATAATTCAGCTTTTTTAAAATACTAGTGCTATCTAAAAAAACTTAAATGGACCTGGCGACCCGATGCATACTAACTTAGGGCATGTTCTCTTCGGCATAAATAAGTGAACTGAATTAAATCATAACTAATTAATAGTAATGATAATAATTTAGGAACTGAACTGAATTAAAAATAAGCTGGGGAGAACAAGTCATTAGTGTACACCGGGTTGGTAATTGATATTAACTTCATATAGTGAGCTTTATAGAGATATAGTGAACTTATATACATGAATATAGTAGATTTTATTAACCGAAAATATATAGTGAAATTATATGCAATATAGTGGAGGATTTAATTTTAATGTTTTAACATGCATGAAGATGTAGGTTGTGTAGTATACATTGTGACACGTGCTTTAACATATAGAAAAATGTAGTTTATGCATGATATAGTGATTATCTGAATGATATAGTGAGTTTCTGCATGATATAATGAGTGTCTGAATGATACATTGTATTATTCACAAATGATGTAGTTTCTACATGATATAGTGAATTTTTTTTATAATATAATGAGTTTCTGAATGATATAGTGGATTGTTTAGAAATGATGTAGTTTTTACATGATATAATATGTTTCTAAATGATATAGTGAGTTTCTGCATAATATAGTGGGTTTCTACATGATATAGTGTATTGTTAAAAAATGATACGTGCTTTTAGTTTGGTGCACGCTAATGTTAACGTGGATCGGATCCACATAAGTCAAATTGAAAGTTTTCTCGTTTACTTGGAGAATTTAATTATTGGAGTACTTACTTTTTAGATTTGGAGTTGATATATATAGTAATATAGCACTCAACTCAACCCATTTTGTACCCTTTGCGGCTTTACCAATTGCCACGGAGGCTTCTTAAAAAGTCTACTTACCTTGCCTTCTTATGAGGGAAAGGAACCAAAAATATGAAAATAAAAATAAAAATAAAAATAAAAATAAAAAATAAAATCCACTCCATTTGGGTGATCTGTCATGTCTTATGTAACAATAACAATGTGACGTCTACGTGAATGAGATGTGTCCGAGTTAGGTCAACTAGAATAGGGGACATTCTTTAAGGTTAGTGAAGACTGAAGTTTAGAAAGGGCTTACTTCATAACAGAGATCATGTATCATGCATTCATACTACTGTTGTTTTATTAATTACAACATCTTAGTTTTTGTAATTAATAGAAATATTGTTAAATTTATCTCAATCTACTTTTATAAATATTAATTTTTTATGAGTTTCACGAATATTCATTTCGTCTCTTTAAAGGCCTGTTTTATTCAACTAATTTGACTTATTAGAACTTATATTATCTTATTTGAACTTATTATATATTATCTGAACTTATTTTATCTTATCTTATCTTATTCTGAACTTCTTAAACTTGATGATGCATGTATCATTAGACTTATCTAATATTATCTGAACTTATTTTATCTTATCTAAATTCACTTTTTGTGATGTTTATCTTACTTTTTGAAGTTTCTTTCTTACTTTTATTTTGTGTGATTTTCTCTAACTTCTTGTTCGCCAAATAAGGTAATATATCCAACAAATCAACTTTCGAGGTATCCTGATTGGGCAACTAGGAACAACATTTAGAAACGAAAGGAATACATGATTAGAGATATCAATAGTTAAGGTTGTACATGCTTTAACAAGCATGAGAGTGAAAGTGTTGCAACTAATAAAAAACAGTAGAAGTACCTATACAAGGTTTGTTTGGCAAATACTAGCTCATAGCTTATAGGTGATTATAAGCTTGTTTAACTAGAGATGGATGTAAGCTTGTTTAACTAGAGATGGATGTAAGCTTGTTTGACTTAGTCGTTTATATTAAAAGTGTTTGATAAATAGAAACTGTCTAATTGCATTTTAGCCTATTTGACAGTTTACCTCAATAAGTCCAATTTTCTCGCAGTAAAATGCTCTCTTCACCAACTTTTTCCAAATTAGCGTTTGGGATCCAAATTGCTCTCTAGATCCTCTTTACCAAACACTAACATCTCAGATTTGACTGGCTAATTCTCTAAATTGAGTCAAAACCTATAATTCATGTCCAATCTTCTAGTTCATAAACCAAGTCAAAGCTAAGTATACTCGAAATGACAAGTAGACTGAGCGGTTATTAATGTATTACTGTATCGAAATTGATTTTTATTTTTTTTAAGGAGCGAAAGAAAATGACAAAATTAAATAAAACTATAAGCACACAGAATAGATAAATAGCCTCCAACATGTGATGCATGGTTACATACTTACATTTATAGATGCTTGTTTTAATAGAATTTACACTATTACAAAAAACTATGTGCAATACAGGCTGTGATTTAATGTTTTTGTGTTGTATTGTTTTGACAATTTCATTTTCTTGATCTTTAACTTACTCAAACCAATGTCCAAAAAATAACTTACTCAAGTAAAAAAAAAAAAAAAAAAATCAATGATTTAATGTTGAAATTTAATAGATTTGTTCACTTATTAATTGTAAGGGCTTATGACGAACTATAAATCTAACATACTTACCATTTAGTAAAAAGAAGTCATCCAAATTAAAGAAGATTACACCTTTATGTAATCAATACAAAAACAATTCCTATTAATACTAACATGGTACATTAACTACAACTAATGGAGATTCTCAATTGTAACGATTTTGACTCTCTCTATATATAACCAAGAAAATTATATATTTGATGAAACAAACCCTACCTTATTATTTATTATTATACAATGTGACATTAATAATGAAATTTGTAGATATTTTCTTCAGTTATACTCTTATAACTAACTTTGGTCAATTAGTTTCATTAATCCAAATTTTGTTCGAATTATAGGCTCCGTTCTTTTGGGCTAGAGTATTTGAACTAAACTGCAAAGACTAATTAAACTGAAAATAAGTCTAAAAAAACAGGGTCTTACTCATCTCACCCCTCTCCCGTGTTCTCATTTGCTTGCTTCTTCCGGCAAGCACGTGCCAGCCAGGTGGCGGTCCCTTTTCACTTTCCCCTTCAATTAATTAATAATTACTTCGTGCAACTACACGTTACAGAAAAAAGAATTAACAACATTTTTAAAATTATTTCACTGTTTACCTAACGAACAATCTAATTTATTAGCGAAAACTAAATTTAACCAAAAAAAAAAGTCGCAAATTGGAAAACAATCCAATGCGAATAGGTCATTATGCGCACAATTTCCCAACTTTTTCCACGACCACCGGCAAAAATCTCCGGCGAGGAGAGAGAAAATTCGAAAAATGGATTCCGACGATTCAAATCTCCGAGTTCTGGTACAAAGATGCGCCGAGTTAGAGGCGAGTCAAGCGAGTCTTAGAGCACGGTTAAACCAACTCACTCGGGTTGACCAACTTCAGCTGACGTCATTTCCCGGCAACTTTAGGAATGGTAATCCGTACAGTCACGTGCTTCAGTCTATGGATCATGCTGTGCACGTGTCTACACTTTCTTCTCGAGAGATCATTTTCTGGTATAAGGATTATTATTCACCCTTTTCAATTTCATGTCTTTTTTTTTATTGGGTTTGTGTAATTGTGTGTGTGATTTTCTGGGTTCTTGGATAATGGCAATATAACAGTTGGGTATTAATAAATTCTGTGAATAGAAGTATATTTTAGTTAGGTAGTAATAAAATGTGGATTGTTTTGGATATACTATATGGTTTTTAGATTTTTTAATTTGGGAAGTGTGTGAGATTTGGGTAATGTCTATTAGGTGATTTTCTTCCAATTTTGTCTAGTATGTTAGCTGGTGTTCTTTAGTAGAGTGAAAACTCTTGTTGTCAAACGTTAGTTACATGGTAATTGCATAGTAATTGTGTTTCAGCTAGGGTTGAGACTGATTGATTGATGAATTGATGGAAATTGGGTACCTGAAACTATCTGGAATACCTTTCTGTAGTTTCAATTTTTCTGTCACCAAGACATGGTTATCATAAGGCTTGACGTTGCAATATGATTTCGTAACACAAGGTTTTGGAGAAAAGTTTTGCAGTGAAGAGGATTGCCAGTTATTACTAATTGGAGTGTATTACATTTTTGAGAATTTGCTATTTCACATCCCGGTCACAATGTAAAAACTTGCCATTTGATGTTCTTGGAGCTGGGATACGGACTTATCTAATTCATATGAAGATGCTTATAGGTGTTTATATTAAAGTACTATGGTTGCTGAATTTCGTCAACTGCTTCACTTCCCAGATTTTTTATTCATAAATGCTAATATGAAAAGTTTGGTGCTTTCGCATGTGTGTCATATAGAGGTGCAAAATTGTGTCACAGGAACCGTGCTGCGGAGAAGCTTTATGGATGGAAAGACTATGAAGCAACAGGGCGATGTTTCTGGGACCTTCTTATTGAAGAAGAATACTTGCCATACATGGAGCCCATATGGGAAAAGTTGCACTTTGGCCAATCATGGTCAGGTCAGTTCCCTTTTAAGAAGAAATCCGGTGGGACTTTAATGGCGCTAGTGACTCATAGTCCATTATATGAGGATGATGAGCTTGTTGGTGTTATCACTGTTTCAAGTGATGCGGAGATTCATAAAAATATGAAAGCAAATCAACCTGGGGAACCACAGGATAACATGAAAAGGATTCAGTGGCAACAAAGGCCACAGATTGCATCAGTGCCACAGATGGCTTCTTCTATTTCCGATCTGGTGCTTATATGTTACTGTAACATATCTCTTTCATTATTCCTTGTTTCTTCCTGTTCCAGTTGCTGAAAGAGTGATGGTGTGACTGATCAGGCATCGAAGGTCCTAGGGCGCATACGCAGAGATGACACTTCGAGGGACGAGGAGGCATATGTTTCGGATGCTGAAGATGTGGTTCAAATTAAGCAGAAAATTGACGTATGCTTACTTATCCCGTCAATATTAGATATGATGATGTTGGATGGTCTTTCAGTTTTTATGAAGGTTTCAGTTGTGTTTCTTTCAGGTACCTAAGAATGATAATCAAAGTAAAGGCTCTCATGCAGAGGAGTCTATGATGGCTCAACCTGCAAAAGTGGTATTTATCTATTCTTTTGATTTGCCATTAGATTGAGAAGATTTGTGTCTACATGTGGCCTTCAAAATTCATGAATATTTTCCCATTGAATGTCTGAGTTGGACAACTATGTCAACTTCTATTAATTTAATGTGAACATTGGGACTATCTAGCAGGTGCACTATTGTGAAAATGATTCTGATCCCTTGGCCTTTGTTCTCTGGTAAAACATTGCATATGGTTGGATGATTGCCTCCTCTATGTTTGGCTTTGATAAAGAAGTTTGTGTATGTCCTTTGTGATAGTGAAAATAAATGATTGTGATCTCGTGGCCTTTGTTCTCTGGTGAAACATTACCTATGCTTGGACGACTGCCTCCTCTATGTTTGACTTTGACAAAGAAGTTTGTTTGTGTATGTCCTAGGTGATGAAATGAGTGATGAAATGGGTAGTTTGACATATTAAACAGGTTGTGATAAAATGGCTATAATTTGCTACAGCCCAGATAATAATGTTTGAGTACGATTTAGCATTTCACCTAGGTACTATGAGTATTCTAATCAGTAGCTTGTGCTGAAAATGAACCCAGGCTGCAAAGTTCTTGGCAAAATTCCGAAAGAAGAGCGATGGCAACAATGTTCAAACAAGTGATGGTGGCCCTGTACAGAATGGCCTCGGGCAACAATGTTTTGCCAGAAACTCAAAAGATATTACATCTAATAATTATACTGGTGATGTCCGATATTTCCCACTTCCTGGTAAAAGTGCACATGTGAATGAAAATAGGAAGTCCTATGATTTAGAAAAGGTTCCTTCACTTGGAGTGTGTTATGAACGTTTTAAGGAGCCTATACTACCAAAGTCCTTCCCCGTATTCGGCTTGCATGTGAATGATAAGGATGCAAACCCTGAGCTAGAAGAGCCTAAGGCTGCAGAAAGAGAAGATGCTTCCGAGCGACTAGTAGGAGCTAAACCTTCTCCTAGCTCAGGGGAGAACTTTTCTGGAAGTGCTGGTAGCTCGTCAAGCAAAGGTGATAGTGAGTCGAGTTCAATGGTTGATTCTGATATTCAGTGGGAGGACCTACAGTTGGGTGAGAATATTGGTCAAGGTAACTGGATCATATCATCATATTATATACTTCCTCCGTTTCTAAATAAGTGCAACACAGAGAAACGGCACACATACCATGATACCAAGGCACCTAGAGAGAGAAAGTTGGGGACCACAATTAAAACAGATATTAGGAAACACCTACACTAATTAATTACCCACCAACTTTATTTACCCAAGACCTTCCACCTGCCATCCACCACAGGCACACAGCAGTGCCACCACCACCACCACCGGAAAATCACCTACACTAATGAGTTGGGGTTGATTAATTAGTTTTGCTTAGGTTGGTAGATGATAAGTTAATCAAGTTGTTAGGGAATTAAGTAATGGCATTTCTGTAAATAAATAGAAGAAAACTTTCTATTTTGAGCTATGTTGCACTTATTATGACATTTCCTAAAATGAGAAATGTTGCACTTATTTAGAAACAGAGGAAGTATGTTGTTACCACCCATTTATGTCGTTGATGGTGCTGTAAATGTGAGGAGTGTCATTGCTAATAAGTATGTGTCTAACTTTCACATTAGCATTCACTTGCATTTCTGCTCTACAGGTTCTTTTGCTGCTGTATATCATGGACTTTGGAATGGATCGGTAAGTTCTAGTTCAATCTAGAGTCTCAAGCTGTTGGTCTAGTAGAAAAAAATAAGGGTGCTTCCATGAATAGGAACTGATTTATTTCGACCGTCACACAGGATGTTGCTATCAAAGTTTATTTTGGGAGAGATTACAGTGAGGGGACTCTACTGGATTACAAAAAGGAGGTGAGTTTTGCAATTATTTCAACCTTTCCAGAACCATTAGAGGAAACGAGTTATAAATGTATCACACTGCAGATTGGTATAATGAGGAAATTGAGGCATCCAAATGTCTTGCTCTTCATGGGAGCATGTTACTCACAGGAACGGCTTGCAATTGTCACTGAGTTTCTTCCAAGGTAATACTGAAATGTTAGATGATGCAGCTTTCTTTTAAGTTCGTTTCCCCGGCATCCAACTTTTGCCTGTTTCCTATCATGAATCATATCTAAGATATAGCTTGTATGCTTTGGCAAAACAAGTGATATTGCTTGGGGGAAAGATTTATGATGAAATGTGTAAATATGTTGCCACAGCTTCAAGTTGTCATTCCCTTGATATTATGTTCATAATTCCAATGCTGTAAAAGATGCAAGAGACATGCTACTTATATTTAAATTTGTTAATTTCACAGGGGAAGTCTCTTCAAGATACTTCACAGGAGCAATCAGGTGTTGGATCTCAAGCGGCGTCTGAAGATGGCTCTTGATGTTGTATGACTCTGTTCAGATATAAACATTAAAATATCATTGCTGCTCCAAAGGCATGTCTCTCATTTTTTTTATGGCTGCAGGCTAGGGGTATGAATTATTTGCATCGCAGAAATCCTCCTATAGTTCACCGGGACTTGAAATCATCAAACTTGCTTGTTGACAAGAACTGGAACGTGAAGGTAACTATTGCTGGTTGAAAAGCTCATTTCTTCTTCTTTTAGGTAAGCATCTAAATATTGAAGGGTGGCTCACAAGAAAGCTCCTGTATTAGGTTGGCGACTTTGGGTTATCGAAGTTGAAGAATGCAACCTTCTTGACGGCGAAATCTGGAGGAGGAACTGTAAGATACTCATCAAGTCAAATTTCAAGCTCTATGTTCACTATGAACATTGATTGTATAACAGAACTCGGCAGTTGTATTCAGTGCAATTATATCTGCTAATGGTTAGCTCACTCTCTTGTTTTGTATGTTTACTAATTCTTCTATAATCATCTTGCAGCCTCAGTGGATGGCACCAGAAGTCCTGCGGAATGACCGCTCCAATGAAAAGTAAGATCGTAATGTCTGAAATCTTCTTTCCTTTAATTAGGGTATATGACACCCCTTCATAGAAATCATAAAGGTGGGCATGTCACCTTAAGCCTTATGAGCTAGAAGTATATGCTTGTGTTACTATCTAATGTCCACAGACTCATCATAATTGTTTTTTTTTTCCCGTCAGTTGTTATACTCCCTTCTTTTAAAATAAATTTACACTCTTTGTTCGCTTGACCATTATTGGTGATATAGACGTACATAAAAACATGCTCCTGAGATCTTGTTAGATTTTTCTCAGCTCTCAACATATATTTTCACTTATCAAATTTTTACTTATAGATAATTAAAGATACTATTGATAAAAGTTTTGCATTCAAGCATGAAAGTCAAACAATATAGATTAATAAGAAATAGAGGTAGTATATGATTTAGCTACCCATATTTAGATGTTCAAACCTATAGTAAAGTTCTCCTTTAGCTGTCCATCTTTCTTTTCCCAGCAATATGCTGCTACACTAGCACAAACTAAATCTCCTGCTTCCTGTCCAATATAGGGCTCACAAACTCACTGGTTCTTTGGTTGGGAGTCGATAACTCGAAAAGATAATTTGTGATAGTATATGTGAACTGAAATTTGATTGAAAAAGAAGAAATTTCACTAGTGCAAGAAGAAATGCATGGTAACCAACCATCAAATACAAGTTTTAATCCCTTAAAAATTAGTGCCTGAAATTGCATTAATAACACTGATAAATGATCTTAGGAAATTTCTTTGGAAATTTTGATGATCCAATATAGGATGTAGATTTTGAGTTTTACTAATAATATATTGTGCTCTTCTGGAGTTCTCTCTTATATTTGTTTGGCCGAACACTGATCTGAATTTTCCTAAAGGTTTTTCACCCTGCTTTCTTGGACAGGTCAGATGTATTCAGTTTTGGTGTCATCCTATGGGAACTGGTAACTGTGAAAATCCCATGGGATAATCTGAATGCTTTGCAGGTTCTTTCTTTCTCCTTTTGTGCCCTTTGCTGTGTCTTTTACTAGATTGAAACAGTCTAAAATGCAGTCATACAAACATTCACCTGTTTTTCTAAAGAATTTTTGTTTTCTTTTGGAAAGGTTATTGCAGTAGTAGGATTTATGAATAGTAGGTTAGACTTACCAGAAGACACTGATCCTAGAATTTCATCCATCATAAAGGAATGCTGGCAAAGGTAAATCAATCTTCTCTATGCAAATTTTTTTACTTTCCTAAGAAAAATAGGTTTAAAAAGCTAACTACAAGAAAAACTGAACACCGGTGCTGTTATGCAATAATCAATAAGCAGCGAACCGGAACTGCGTCCTTCATTCGAAGACATTATCCAGAGAATGACTGGAATACTTCAAAGTATTCCGGCAGCAGCACATCCTCCTGTTCGAAAAAGCTTATCGTTACCATCTTAGGAAGCAAGAACACAGTGCAAAAGAGTGACATGACAAAGGAGTCATCTGCTTCATTTTATATTGTGTGATCACTGTTGCGGTGCATTACTACCTCCATCTGAAATATATATTTGCCATTTTGGGATATCTCAAAAAAAAATTACCCATTTCTGACTATGGGTTGGGACCACATCTCAATCATGATTTTAACCCATTATCCCTCAGCACATAAACTGTTTCCTTTTTTCCCAATGAAATTTACACATTATTCTCAATTATACTACATACTTTTCTCTCTCTCAAATGAATATCTTCAAATAGCCACCCCATACTTCAAAAACTTTGTACCTAAAGCAAATGTGTACGATGGAGGGAGTATTATATTATTTGATGTGGTATGTTTTGGCTGCTGGAGTGCTGGAGCCTGGAAGTGGTAATGTAGTGGTAAATGTGCTTAATACTTCCACATTACTGCTGTAGTGAGTTGTGCAAATTCTGTGAACCGCTCCCCGCAACTGAAAGCGCCGTGTCTTCTATACAACAGATTTTGTGCTAGACTCAGGCTGTATGATCTAGTGAGCAGTTTAGCAAAGTAAGGGGATTATATGGTCTCTTTTCTTCGCGTCTTTCTTTCTTTTTCTTCAATAATTATTTTTTTGGACTATGGCGTGTAGTCCTTTTATAGTGAATAATTTATTAATCTAATTTGTAAAAATATGAGGCCATACAAGTGTTTTTGGTATATTTTACTGTAACTGCTCTCACTACAGTTAGGAAAAAAAATGCTGTCATTATCCTTGCAAAAATGTTTATTCAAATTATATATAATTATATATGTGCATATAGCAATAGCATCGTGTTATGCACACAAGTACAGGTAAAAATAGTGCCTTCTTTTGCTTTCTTTTCAACAACTTATTGCATTTATGTACATATCAATTATCAACACGAAGTGGGGTGCAAGCAATTGTCCACTTCTCATCTCGATTCACCATTTCCAGTTGTCCATGAATCGGAGCCACTTTTCACCAGAAAGAAAGGTTTTCTTTTTAGAAGTTGATTGAACCATCTTTTGACTTTGATGTTCAATAAATGAGTGTCACAATGAACAACTGATTTTTGTCTAAGTAATTTTGTAGACTCTTACAATTACTCGAAGTTTCCTTAAATATTCAATATAAACTGCAAATACTCTATCTATGTTGCTGTTGGACCTTCATACATGCAACTTCTTGCATGGATTGGGTCCCTCTACTATAGGAAATAGTTGGTGAACCAGCTAATAATCAATTGATTAACAATCAAAGCTAATGTTTATTTTTCTTTTTTACCGATAAGGATTAACTATACTTTCCGTTTACCCAGATTTGAAGTACTTGACTCAAATTTGAATTGTTACGAAAATTATCAGATTATGTTTTGACTTAAAACTATAATCTAAGCTGAACCTAAATAGATGATTTGACTTAAAAATTGAAATGACTATTATTCATCATTAACCTATCATAATAAGTAGATCGATAGTAGTCTATACATAATCTAACTAAAAGCTATACCAAATACGACTTGAAGCGAAACTCAATCAGAAGGAATTAATTGCCACCTCTAAGTATGATTGTACGAGTGACTCTTTATCTTGCTTTTTTCTAGTTAAAAAAAAAAACATAAAAGACCCTCCTTATGAGAAGAGTACCTAGAACAACATCATTTGCGGAATTGTCTAGTTGCCTTTATAATTTATCCCTTTGTCATCCCAACTAGGAAAATGAGAGCGTATGATGATATGATATATGAGAGAGAGAAACAAATTAATAAACAAGGTCAAACGTCGGCAGGTAGATATAATTTGCTGTAAGAGAACAAAGGTTGTAAGGGTGGGTGTAGTTAGTAGTTACTAGTTGGGATCGTTGAGATGATGATCTCATTGAGATCATCTGATTGTTACATATTTTGTCTCATTTTAGTTTGAAGATTCTAGTCTTGTGCGTACACCTCCCACTCATTTTCTGTACACGGTACACCATATACTCATATAGTACTAGACTACTACTACTTTGCATTAGCGGGCCAATGTGATTTTGTGAACGATAGAGATTGGACATTGTTCTACGGCCACAAAAGTAGAGAAGATTGGCTATTTTTTAAATGACATATTGTTAAGAGTATAAGCCACCAGGCCACCACGTGAGTTAGAAAATAGTTGTCATATATTGAAGAATTAGAGAATGAATGACTAACATATAGATTGATGGGTTACTCCACGTCTCCACCTATCAGTGATTGGTTTTAGGATGGAACTCTGTCAACCTTGTATGTGATCAAACTGTACGGCCGAATGAAGTTTATCATGGTATCAGAGCGGACTATCCCAACGCATTATAAAATGCATCATGAAAGGTGTTAAAGATATGTTTGGTCCGACGACAATGTTGTTTATCACATATCTCATATTTAACATCCTCTCATTCTACTTCTATAATGAAATTCGTTGGACTTTGATTTTTTTTTTTTTTTTTTGAGGGGATTTCATTGGACTTTGATAAATGTATGTTTCTATTGTTACTTTCCACTGATTGAAGTTGTCAAACTACTTTTAAAATTCAAGGAAATAAGCACTTCATTGTAGGGCAAATTTGTTTTTCAAAAGTCAACAAAATTTCCACTAATAAGGTTCATTTATTATCTTTAGAAAGCTAGAATTGACAAAGTTATACTTGAGTTCTTTTTTTAACAAATTTAGTGGGGGTTAAATTGGGAAATTTTAGCAAAATCTTAGTCGTTCTTTTTCTTTTATTTGCAGCTGTTAGTCTTTCTTGGATACTCGTGTAAGGTAAATTTACTTTCCAAACATCTAGAAAGCATGTTTGTGTATGGTGCAAAGAAGAAAAGGTAGGGGATAATTCGACAAGTTGTTTTTTTAGAAGTAGTTATTACTTATTTGTAGGATTAATTTGCGCATTTGGCCTTGCCTCTAGATTACCTGAGAAAATGTCACAAATATTAAATTATTTTATCTTTAAAAAAAATATTTGCCTAAATAGGTTATACAACACATTCGATTATTTTCTGAAGATGCTCGATAGTTTAGATTATGAGCTAAGCTCGACATGTTTATACTTTTTCATGGATTAAATTTGAATGTTATAATTAAAAATTATCATAATTAATTCAAATATTAACAAAATTAGTTTGTATAAGGACTATAGTTTTTGGGAATGTAATTGAAGAATCCTGTTAAAAATAAGTTAGCTTTTTTATAAGAATATATTATTTTATTTGCTAGATGTTGGCATGAGCTTGGCTTAGCATATGGAGTATTAAATGTTTTCTTATGGATTAAATTTGAAATTTTCATTAGTAATTCTTCATAATCAATTCATCATCTTATAATACATAAAAAAATGATCATCTTGAGTAAATTGGTTTATAGAATGTAGTTGGAAAAGATTATCTAAGATTTCTTGTTAAAAGAAGATAGCTTTTTTTCTAATAGAAAATTCTTTAGTGAGAGAGTGACACGTGTCACTTTTGGTTTTGTTTTAGAAAAATGTAATATTGTTTTATATATTTTATACTTACATTAAATTAATAGTGATGATAACATGAATCAATAACCAATTAGAAGACGAATTGGAAAACCTAAAAGCAAGTTCATCCTTTTTCTTTTAAAATATTCCCCAATTACCTAATTGTCTAAATACTTTTTACAAAAGTTTATTCCAATTAATACACTCGAGAGTAGTGTACATCAAGGCTATTTTTTCCCATTTCTCATTTTATAGCAATAATATAAATTGCATGTTTTTTGTAAAAGTCAAAATTTATAGAATTTCACCATAACTTCTCTTCGATAAAGAAGGGTGAGTTAACCCCTAACTAGGAAGTATTGAGAATAATTTTTGAGAATAGTTTTAGCATCAGATGTGTAGTTATATGTGCTGTTAAAGTGGCTGGTTTCAAAGAAAGTATTAGTGAAGTCTTGGATCTCCATCTTCCTACTTGGTTTTTCCTAAAAATTGCCCCATTTCCTTCATATAGACCCCACATTCACTCTCTATTTTTCTCCTACCCAACACACAGTTATACGAAACTACCCATCCATACAATACAACTCTTAAAAAAGTAACCAAAAGTGAATTAGGCAAACATTAAGAAACACAGGTGGTACGGAGTACCCCTAAAAAAAGACATAAAAGGAGTAAAGACACCAACACCAAATATCTTTCACATGGACCTGCCATTGTTGTTCAACAACAAATGTGTATTCACAAATATGGCTCCTAACTTTCTTTCTTTCTTTTAAATGGAAGGTCTTACTTCTTTGCTTTGTTGTTTTTTAAATGGAAGGTCTTAAAATATAAAGTCTAAATAAATTTGAGATGAGAACAAACAATAGAATAGAAATGAGTTTAGTGGAAAATTAATGTGGATAAGTTTGAAGTGTGAGAAAAATCTTTGGCATAAACTTAACTCAGCAACAATACAATCAACAACATTAGTGGAAGATTAATGTGGTTATAAATTCATCAACTATTCTATTTCATAAATTCATCAACAACATTTTTATTTCATAGAATTAAATAATTATGCTGAAGAATCTAGAGCAAATGTTATGACCACGAAAAGAGAGAGGGAATGGTATTAAAAGGAGTTTTTGAGGTCACGTGACACCCACGTGGCCAAGTGTTGGTTAATGTCGGAGTCAACGGATTAAAATCTACTTTCTAGCATAAGGTAGGTCTTTACAATTAAAATGTTTTATAAAGTACTTATTACCTATTTTTCTATAAAAGGTTTTTTTTTACAGAAAAAGTGTTTTTATAAAGTAGTTTTTGATAAATTTTCTTATAAAAAAGAATAGTTTTTAAAAACAAAAGGAGGATTTTGGGAACATAGACGCTACTAGATGTGTTGTTAGAATCCATACCTTGATACCTCCTATAGTCCTATTAGGCCATCATTAGTCTTGTCTAAATCCAAATAATGACAGATACATTATACATAAAGTAAGTTAAAGTGAAGAAAAGAGACAAATTGAGGATCACGGAGTGGAAGTAGGAGGTCTTGAACTTGTTGAGACTTGAGACATCTATCTCATATTTTCTTCTCTGTTTTGATGCACAGAATGCAGATATGCTTAACTTTTGATGTATGATCTTTATGGGAAAAAGAGTAAAAAGAATATGACAATCAAACTGATAGGTCGAAATTGTTGTCATTTTATGTAACCAAGGGAAGGAAGAGTACTGATTCCTAGCATTGCAGGTTTGTAGCACTGATCTATTATTAGGCTTTGTGCTAGGGGTGTGGCATGACCCTGCTGCAACCAGTTGTACAGAGTTTCAGACACAGGTCGCATACAGCTACAATATTAGTAGCACTAGAGTATATGAGTACCGTCCCTTTATAAACTTGACATGAGTATGTTTTTTTTTATTTTTTTTTATTTTACAATGGGAAAACTTACATTAATTAAAATTGGATACAGTATAATGCTAATACAATTAGACATAAAACAAAGTAAAATAAAACTAGAGGAGCTTCATTTACTCTTACATACTCTATAAAATAAAAACAAACTATTACATATTCAGACCAACTTAGATTAATCTCAGGCGATGGTAGGAGGGTCTAGGAGAAAGATCTTGATGAAGCAGACCTGATATGAGACAAAACTTGTTGAAAGACGACACCCAAACGATCTTCAGAAGTAGATTGCCGCAACTCAACTAATAGCCCCTAATGTCTACTAGCCACGAAATCCCAAGGTCCTTGAACATGAACACGTTCTTGGGATTTTACTGATGAAAGTAACCAAGAAGTCACCTTCTTTGGTGACCTCTTATCCTTTTGCAAGGGTAATCAGAGTTTAGTCTCGCAAGACTGAAACTCAAAATGCGTGTAGGTCATAATTTGCTCTAAATTAAATTGAAAGGCCTCACACAAGGTGCATTTTTTAGGTGTGATGACTCCAAATGTCATCACATAAACTTTGGGGCGAATTATATTGAAGAAATTCACCCATTCTACGAATCTGAAGATCCAACCTTGCAATCTCGAACCTAGAAGATCTAACCACAACATGATTAAAATAATCACCACCTATCATCTTACCCAATACTTCAACCCCTACAGATGCATACCTGGATCTGAATAAACCTAAATTAAAGCTGAAAAAAGAGCATAAACAAGATACAAGAAACAGACAAACGTCCAAAACATAATACCACACCAAAACCAACACCACACAATCTTCATAAATTGCATGAAATCTTCACGGACCAACGTGGCGTCCTTAGCGAGCCAGGCGAACCGACAACAACTATCACTAGTGGAGAACGAGGAAGGGGACACTAAACTCTAAAGCTCAAGACTATAGCACGGGAACAGGGATGGGGAATCTAGAACTTACCACTTCGAATTCGAACGGGGGATCGGGGAAGGGAAAATTAATTCTAAACTTCAAGCGCCAATAACCAGGGTACAGGGAGGGGGACTTAACCCTAAAAACTAAGACAACCTAAAAACCAGGGAGGACTATACGGGCACACAAAGGGTGAAGCTACATGACGACTTGTGGTGGGCGACGCGACTGCGGGGAAGGGGGAGGAGCTACGTGACTACAGGTACGGGGGATGGGAAAACGACGACAAACGGGGGGAGGGGGGATAGGGGAAGGGGACCAAAAACTACACTATGACTAAATGACGTGGGGGAACGACAAGCCGTGGAAGGCTAAATGGAAGGTGGAGGGACTCGTGAAAGCTAAGGGGAGGAGGAGGGGAAGACACGCGACGGTGGACGGGGTAGGGGAACATGGGAAGGGGGGAAGCCTACGCTACGACTAGAGGATAGGGGCAGGGGGTAGGCTCGTCGGCGACCGGTGGAGTGACGCGCACTCAGGCCGGCTACTAGCGAGCCTGCTAGAGCGGCATGTCTTGAAGGATTTCCTAGGGTTTGTGTTTTGGAGGAAAAAATAGAGAGAGAAAGCAGCTTAGTTGGATCTATTAGTCAGTATGTTTTTCTTGTATATAAATATTTGGCAAAAAAAAATTAAGGTTTGATTATGAAAAAAGAAACAAGACGAATGAAGTAGTTAATAATGAGGAAAGAGAGTATGATCACACACGTCCAAATGAGGTTTCATCCTAAAATCAATTGGTAATATAAGGAGTTGTCCATCAAAGTTATATTTATACTACCTATATTTTTTAGATGCAACATGTGATTATCTCAGAGTAATCCACCCACCAAAAAGACAAATGTTACATTTAAAAAAAAGCTGATGAAGTATGATAGTCATTCTCTCTTTTATTTTGAAAATGTGGGACAATCTCACTTGTGGATTAACACCTTAATAAGATGTTATCCACTTTTTTTTTTCTTCTCTAAACTTCCTTTCATTGCCATGTTTGAAAAGAGTTCAATAATTGTCATAAAGCTATCATATTAAGACCGTGTTTGTTTAAGTTGAATTGAACTTAAAAACTAAACATACTCCCTACGTCCCAAAATACTCTTGACACTTATCAAGGCACATAGTTTTAGATGATAAGTTGTTGTTTGGTTATCAATTGTTATTTTATTGAAAAGTAGATGTGATAGGAGTTAATAATTAGTAAAAGTAATGTTACTTTATTTTAAGGAGAGAGAATGTGGGCCATAATTAGAGTTGGTATGTAATAGGAGTGAGTATTATTTTATTTGGAGTAGAGAGAGTGTGGGCCAATGTTTTAAAGGTAGAAGGATTAAAATAATAGTGGGTCATATCCAAAAATAGAAGTGTAAAGAGTATTCTGGGACAGATGAAAAATGAAAGTGTAAAGAGTATTCCGGGACAGAGGGAGTAATAAAATAAGAGTAGCACTAATAATAAAAAATAGTAGTAATAATAATAATTTAGTGAATTGAGTTAAACTAAACTGAAATATGGCTCAAAAGAACATGAACCTGAACGATCTAACGGTAGATATGAGTGAAGTAAATATGACTATCCGGCTGTAATTTATATTGGGTCACTTCCATATTGGATATGGGCTTATAATATGTTATTAAGGGTCATTTTGAAATTGAAGTTAATTGCTATCTAGGCCCCGTTGTTTTGGACTGTGAGAAACTAAACTGAACTGAACTGACTTGAACTTATATGAGCTGAAATGAATTGAACTGTATATTTAATTTTTAAAAATAATAATTAATATTTATTAACATAATAATATCGATACTAGTTACTCCTTCTGTCCCAGAATACTCTTGACACTTATCAGGACACGTAGTTTTCGATGATAAGTTGTTTGGTTATCAATTGTTATTTTATTAAAAAAGTAGATGTGATAGGAGTGAGTAGGTAGTATGAGTGGTATTATTTTATTTGGAGGAGAGATTGTGTGGGCCAATGGTTGAAAGTTAGAAAGATTAAAATAATAGTGGGTCATATCTAAAAATAGAAGTGTAAAGAGTATTTTGGGACAGATGAAAAAGGAAAATGTAAAGATATTTTGGGACGGAGGGAGTATTATTATTATTTTTATTAAATTGTTGTTGGTGGTGGTGAAGATAATAATAAAAATAATTATAATAAAAATAATAAATAACAATAACAATAATAATAATAATAATACTCCCTCCGTCCCAGAAAGATCTGAACACTTGTTGGGACACGTAGTTTAATGTGATAAGTTGTGGCGTGTCTATCAAATGTTATTTTATTTAAAAAGTAGATGTGATAGGAGTTGGTGGGGTATTTTTTATTAGAGGAGAGAGAAAGTTGGGTAACTTTTTATTGATAAAAGATAGAGTGTAGGCCAAAGATGTGTAAAAGAAATAAAAAAATTAATAGTGGGACCATGCCAAGAATGGAAGTGTTCAAACTAATTTGGGACAAACATAAAAGGAAAGTGTTCAGACTTATCTGGAACGGAGGAAGTAATAATAATAATAATAACATTAATAAAAATATGAAAATATATAATTATAATATTAATAATAATAGTAGTAGTAATATTGAAAACAAAAATAATAATTAAAGCATTGAGTGAAATGAAATGTACATTTAAGTGGTGAAATTGAACTGAACTCAAAATAAGTCCAAAAAAAAAGGCCTTAGTGTTTTTGTTTAACATTTTTTAATTTTTTTTTGACGTAAGAGTAGTATTTTAATTCTTCGAGGATTAGGTAATATTTAAGCTCTGTTCTTTTCGATACAATTTCATTTCAGATCAATTGAGTTCAGCTTAGTTCAATTCAACTTATTTTGAGTTTTATTTTTACTTTAATTTAGTGCAACCCAAAAAAAGGGGTCTTACTCCACCTTATTTTGAAAACTTATTATTTAGGCCTTGTTCTTTTAGACTTATTTTCAATTCATTTCAGTGTGCAATTTAGTTTCTCTCAATCAAAAAGAACGGAGCCTTATTTTTGTGAATCCGATTCTAAGTCATAATTAGTTTCCTTAAATAGAATTCTGATAGTTGGAAGAAAAATATTGGGTTCCAAATATTGCCTCGGAAACATTAATTCCCATTACTAATACTAATCAAATGAGTTAATGATGAATGCTCCATAAATAAAGGAAGTAAGCAAGTACTCTTCATTATGGAGGAGAGTAGATGAAAATTGGGAAGGTTGAATAACACGGTCCACGTGGGAACAAGACATAGAATGGTCACTATCTCTGTGGTGGGGAAGAAAAAAGAAGAGTCAGAATAATTAGAATAATTCAAGTACAACTCATTTTTCAATAACCTATTCATACATTTTTCTTCTCAACTTTACCCTTCTCTCTCCTCTCCTCTCCTCTCCTCCCCCACCAAATATAAATCCAACTCACACTCAACTCTTTCTAACTTTCTCTCTCTCCTCAAATGCCCGCTAAAAATAAAACCACCCTTCTCCTCATATGGGAAAGGCATCCAGGTGGTTTCGGGCCCTTCTGGGCTTAAAACAACCCGACCCGAACCCAAAGCAATCCAAAGATAAACGCAGGTGGAGCTTCGTCAAATCCTACCGAGAGAAATCATCCTCAACCTCAAATACTAACACCACACGTCTTCCTACGCCTGCCACGTCGTCATCCTACGTGGAAGGTGGAGATGATGCCAACAAGCGCGCCATTGCTGTAGCCGCTGCCACCGCAGCTGTAGCCGATGCCGCTGTTGCAGCCGCTCAAGCCGCGGCTGCCGTTGTTCGGCTAACCAACACCAACACCAACACCACCACCACCACCAACAACAACAATGATAACAACAACAATAATAACAATAACAATTACAATAATCCTGTCCACTCGGCGCAGGTTAGCAGGAGGACGAGAAATGGTGGGGAGAAAGAGATATGGTGTGCTACTGTCGTCATCCAGTCCCACTTTCGCGGTTATTTGGTTGGTTTCTTCTCTTTTCTTGTTTTCATTTTAAACGGCGTCGTTTTGTGTTACGTCGGCTAGTTAGTTTTCTTAACGGAAGTTTGACGATTACGCTACCAAACGCGGGAATTTATTAACCACAATCCCGCACTTCACTTCACTAGTGTCAAAGTGTAGTGGGGGTGTTTTCTAAGTTTGTTATTTTATTAGTAGGCATAGCAATATAGCATGTGATGTGCTATTAAGATAAAAGCGGCTTTGAGTGTATGATAGTAGTCTTTTTGTTTTTATGGGGGATCATTATTAGTGCCTCTTTTAAGATTTTGTTCCATCTCTAACAACTTTTTGTGGATCATCTTGGTTTGCATATCTATGAGTAACTTTAATTCATTTTAGGTTAATTCGGCTATTTTTCTCTCATAGTATTACTTTAGTTCAACTCGTTTCAATTTAGTTTAGTCCAAAAGAACTGGGCCTTTCTATATTTACTTTTGCTATCCAATTCTGAATTCTACGTAACCAACGCGTGCTTGGATCAATTGCTAAGGAGATTGTTCCAACTTAACCAAAGATTTTAGAAGAATGAGGGATTAGAAGGGTGATAAGCCTTTTCATCTTCCAGCTACATATTGTGGGTTCGATTCTCATCAGGGGTTTGGAGTATGTTGTATTTAGGTGTCTTGTATCTTACCAATTTTTTTTTATAAAAAAAACCAAAGGTTTTAGGCACCAGTCCTTTTAGAAAAGGCTTTGCGGCTTGTTCCTTTACCCCCATTGTGGCTCGAACCCAAGTTAGTCGGAGTCTAGTGTAGGCTCTTATATACTACTGCATTTTAAAAAATAAAATAATAACTGGAGTACATTAAACAGGGAAAGAACACAATTAATGGGCGTAATTTATTGGGATTGAGGAGAATTATATTAGTAGCCTAATACTAATTTTTCATCTTTAGGACAATTACACTAACTTTTGAAGTACTATATTCAATAGAAAGCCAAACCTCAAAAAAAAAAATTTCAATAGAAAGCTAAACAACAAATGTTTTGCTACCATATAATATATTCTACCGATTCCACTTCTTGTGGGTCCCACACACCTTCATCTCTTGTGAGTTGTAAATTGTAATGTTTGGTTTGTTTTTATTTAGGCAACGAACTAATGGTTCATTGTTTAGCCGTACCTTTCTATTTATAGGACCTAGCTAGCCAACCCCAAAGTGTTATGCTCCCTCCGTTTCTTTTTAATCTACACATTTTCCTTTTTTCTGTGTTTTTCTTTTTAATCTAGACACTATTGCTTTTTCTATTTTCGGTAACATCTCACATCTACTTTATCATATTTTTCTACCTATGTCGTCCACTTTTTTATATTTTAAACCATCTTTTAGTTTCTTTCTCTCACTTTTCAATTTCTCTCTCAACGTTTTCAGTTTCTCTTTCATACTTTTGCACTTTCTCCTTGGTTTTCCCCCAAAGTAAAGTAAATTAAAATGAAACGGAAGGAGTAATAATCTATTAGTAGTAGGAATAGCAGTTTATAATTGAACTCCCAACTAATAAGGGTCATATTCGTAATTCTACAAGTATGTACATCGATAATAGTATTGAGTATTGAGTGGGGTGGGTTTTAGAGGTTGATAATGCCAATACACGAATTTGGAAAATACAGCTCATGGGTTGTTACCGAAGCAAGTACCTAGCAATTCCATACTCCATTACTCGTCTTCTTACTCCTCTCCATTATGATACTACGCAGTATGCACTTGTCTTCTTTACACTTCAGAATCACATTACAACGACAATGTCATAGCCTGAATTCTAGTATAATGTGGATGTGTATGTGTAGTTGGTGGCCGTCTACATAATATCATATTTTATTGCGCTCTATTTCATGTTAACGTTGGCCTTCCTCGAATTCTTCTAATATTTTCATAATCCCAACTCGCCACTATCCTTACTAGTGTATCATGTAGTCGATGTCTCACATGCTTTTAACCACTATAATCGTATTCTTAACTAATCCTCAATATATGCAACTCGAACCTTTTTATAATGAATTTTGGATCCTATCCTTAAGTTAGTAGTCACGTTACTAGTTCAAATTACAATGTATATGTGACAATTGATTTTAAAAGTTGGAGTAATAAGTTTATTGATTTTTTATTTAAGCTGAGATTCGATTGTCTTTTCCTCTTGGGTCTATGTCAACTGTTCCTGATTTATTTCGTGGGGGTTTTAGACTTGGACTTTCAGGACTAGCTGTCCCCCAAAATCCTCATGATTGTTGATGTGTGAATCAATGCTCCTAGACTATTTCAGTTTTTTTATTCTTATTATTTTAAAATAATTATTTAGTTTGGACAGATTACTATCTTGCATGCATATATGTGTAATAAAAAATACAAGGTTGAGCTTTATTTGCTCTATCATGAACGAGAAGCTTCGGTAGAGGTGTTAAGGTAATAGTAATGGTGAAATGATGCATGGCTGACATATATACCACACTTGTTGGGGTTTTAAGTCTGCCTTAAATAGGTTGACTGTGATGATTATGGGATGGACCATGTCGTTCACGTCCCTCTTGTTAGGCGGAAATAAATTATGGTGATGGACATTGAATTTTTAAGTTCTCCTTGTTAGATCTCATGTTGGCATCTTCCTGTTAGTGATTTAGGCCCTGTTTTTTTGGCCACAATTTAGCTCATCTCAGCTACTTTTCTCTCACTGTTTTATTTCAGTTTAGCTCACTCCAGTTTAATTCAGCCCAAAAGAACATGACCTTAGCCATCCTCCTCTGGTGCACCTAAGTGACTTAACCATTGTCAAACATCGACATAATATGTTCACCATTTTATTACCCTCTGGTTTCTTATAAATTGGAGTTAGCATATTGTGGTTGAGATGACTCTAACTTGGAGATTACGTTAAAAATTGATGGTTTAAACTAGATTCATAGGAAATGATTGTTTTGTTACTTTGTTCACAATTAAATGACAAAAATCCTTTTTTTTTTTTGGTTAACTATCCTAATAGTTACACACTTCATAAATTATTTTGTATGGATTACTTGTCATATTTGTATGAGTAGTAGTACTTAACAAGTGAAAGGAGTAGATCTTCTATATAGGTTAATGACACTATTGAGCAATGCTTAACTAGCTACTACCCGTTGGTAATATCCAAAAGGCAAATATAGACACTTTGACATAACATAACTTTTCATTTTTGCAGTGTCTAAATGCTTCGAAATGTTTTTCTAAATATATATAAGTCTATGTAGATTGTCCTTTATGTTCTTACTCCTCAACTGTTGATCCGTAAGATGAGCTTTCTTGAGGACCTTCCCACGTTTAATACTAAAGAGAAATGGAAGAAATGCTGTGCTTTACTGTAGATGAATTGCTGATTATAGTCAGACCTCGTGCATTTACCCTTCTGCAGATCTGAACTATGTAGTTGAATTGTCTTTGTCTTAATGAATAGTATTATCAATTATGTCGTTTTCCTTATTTTCTTTTAAAAACATTTCATGTCATTTTGTGCATTTCCCTTGGCGCCAAAGCTTTGTGTACTTGGAATCTTGGATAACTGAATTAGAGAACACAGGATCTGGTAAGAATTTTGGTGGGTTTCGGTAAATATTGAATGCATTTATCAATTTGCTGTGTTAATGCATGCAGGCTAGAAGAGCATTGCGAGCATTGAAAGGACTAGTAAAGCTGCAGGCTCTTGTTAGGGGACACATTATGAGAAGAAAAACCACAGAAACGATGCGTTGCATGCAAGCCATGCTACGGGCTCAGGCTCGGGCCAGATCGGTCCGCTCCTATATCCCTGAAACACCTTTTTCAAGTAGCAAATCTTGTCCAATTTTTCAACCTGTAAGGATTTATTCTCTCCTCTTTACCTCATGCTTTTATGTTCATTTAAACTTGTCTATCAAGTGGTACTTGGTGCAATAGGTGATTGGAGCTTCACTTGAGGTCACAATATCATTTCTTATCAATTGTTCCCTTAATATACGAGGGTTAAGGTTGACCTAGTAGTTGCGAGACCTTCTTTTCACTCATGTGAAGGGTTTTAATTCTCATCTTTTTTAAAAAGGATAATTAATTTGTCCTTCTTGCAAGAGAATTTTCCTTATGAAAATAAAATAAAATAATAGGTCCTTAATCCTCCTCAAGGTAGACATGGGCTTGGCATGGAAAGATGGACTATGGACTAGTACTGTGAGAGTTCGAGTTTGAGTTCAATATGGTCTTTCTCCTTAATATATTAAAAAATAATAATAAATTTAAAGTCATCTTAGTTGTAGAGTGAACTTGAGTACTCCTTCCGTTTTTTTTTTATAATTGCTACATTTTCCTTAAATGGTTGTTTCTTTTTAATTGCTACATTATTTAAATTTTCCTTATATGGAATACTTGGCCTACCAAAAAATAATTATTTGTTGTTTTTCACTTTTTCCACGCAAAATTATTCTTTTTTCACCTTTTGCCCTTATTTTACATTAAATGAGTCAGAAAAGTACTCTCTAAAAATCTTAAAAGTGACATTGCCTAAAATTTTGTAAAAAAACACAATGTAGCAATTTAAAAAAACCGTGAGGGAGTGGCTTTGATTTACCTTTTAAGAAAAAAACCTAAACATTTTATACAACTTGTATATGTTCCTTGAATTTCAAATACAGTATCTAGGAATCTGCACTTGAGTTTTTTTTTTTTTCTTGGAAAAGTTGAAAAATATGACCCCAGGTGTATAATATTTTGTACTTTATTTCTTCTTTTTGTTAATAAACAATAATGCCAGTGTGGATTAGGTTGTTCTTCACCTTTTGGAAAAAAAAGAAAGAAACCAGTTATATAGTCGGTAGAAAAGTGAAGTGGTGGTTGAAACAGTAGTAGACTTGGTCAATCTGCTTTTGAGCTGCTTCTTTTAAAAATATGGTTATATTGACCTTTCTTGTATGTTAAGCCGAATTTCATAATAGAAAGCCAAAAATTTGATATAATCAGCTTTTGAATCAACCTTGTTTCTTTGCTTTGATAGTTGACACTGTTCAAAGACTTGCTCTAAAGACTTGCTCTTTTGTGATTTTCAAGTAATTAACATTGATTCGTAATCTGATTGATTATCAATAACTAATCTGAATTATGGTTTACCATAAAGTCACCTAGTTTTCTCCCTGTTCATGTACCCTTTTATTCTCCCCCTCCAAAAAAAAAAGAAGTACCTTCTTTTCTTCACTTGATTCTGCTCTTCACTTGATTCTGCTCTTCACTTGTGAATGTACTAGACTACTAGGTCTAATTTAATCATGTTGGTGATCTGTGTTAATTTCTTTAGGGACCCCTAACACCTGATAAATTCGAGCAAGTTGTTCGTGCTAAAAGCATAAAGCAAGATCATTTACCAAAGATCAAGGTATATATATCCTTCAATTATGAAATACTCGAAAAAGCTAACTTAATTAACTACATAACCAATCTTTTCTTTTATAATGAACTAAAATGTCCGAGGATCATGAAGAAATCTACTCCACTACCTTGCTCCATTGTAGCTAAATAGCATACTCTTCTTGGTTTTGCTTACCTCAGAGGAACAGTTCAAAATCAAGTAGCCGGATGAACACCGTGAGCCAGGACAGACCAAACTTCGGCTCATCCTGGTCAGACTCTCGAGTGGACGACCCAATGTGGGACCCACGAGGGGCTACATCCTCCACGAGAACATGTCTGACAGATGATGATCGAGCAGACAGAATTCTCGAGATAGACACAGGGAAACCTCATTATAGCTCTAGAAGGAGAAGCCTCTTCGAAACCTCCTACTCTGGCCTTTTAACTTCAGATCAAGTAAGCCACAGCCTCACCACCTCAAAGGACTCGACAACTCACCAAACAATACATAGCCCTGCATCATGTGAAGTAGTCCAGACCTTAAAGCCTGTGTTACTCCCACAAGAGATAGTTGACGACAACAACTCATATTGCACGGCAGAAAACAGCCCACAGTATTGCTCGGCTGCCTCTCAGGGCGGTAGCAGTTCAAGGAGAGGCTCGTTTACTCCTACTAAGAGTGATGGTTGTAGAAGCTTCCTTAGTGGGTACTCTGACTGTCCTAGTTATATGGCTTACACCGAATCTGCTAGGGCAAAAATGAGATCTCTTAGCGCTCCAAAGCAAAGGCCTCAGTATGAGAGAACGAATTCGACCAAAAGATATTCAGTTCATGGATTTGGCGAGCATAACCCAAGATCAAATGCACAGAGGGTTTCCGCTATGCAGGCTAGTTTCAGTAGCAAAGCTTACCCTGGATCAGGCCGATTGGATAGGCTTGGAATGCCGGTGAAGGATAGTACAGTAGTTTACTACAGTGGGTATCTGAATTAGAGAAGTTTATTTTGTTAAAATCATAATTAGCCTAACTTATGTAATGCCTTAGGATTTTTGTTCCTTTTTTTTTTTTCTTCTTCTTAATGATCAAAGTATACTACTCATATGGCTAACTTAATTAAGGATTTATCTCAAAGAAGCTAATGCTTCGGTTTGTGCATTGTTGAACCAAAAAATATTAGAGCTAATGTAGTAACGTCATCCTATTGGTTAAAAAAACACTAGATATCTAAATGCGAGATAAGTGGCAGATTATATGCCTAGTGGTAATCATAGACTCGTCCTTCTAACATTTAGATATCTAGCCACGCTATGTGGGTTTTGAAGATAAAAATGAACTGCAATAGCCAAATGACCAAGAGTACAAGATAGATGTTTGTGGTCCCATGAGGATTTGATGTGAAAGAGAGGGGAACACCGGCCTTGTTATGAATGAATTTTATTATTGTTAATGCAAACAAGGTAGTTGAAAAATTGGAATTGTGTAGTCAAAAAATTAAAGTACCTTGGAGTGAAGTGTTCCAGGATAATCAGGTAGGAATTCTATGAGGCAAGCTGTCGGTGGTGGAAGTGGTGGTCATAATTAAGACCAAAGTGCCGGTCATCGTACGGTCACAAAAATTCATGCAATCATGCTGTACTTAACCCATCATCATCAATGTAAATTACTACTCCCTCCGTCCCATAATATAGTGCTTGTTTCTTTTTTACACAGTCTCCAAGACGTAACTTTGACCTTTAATATCTTCAATTCTGTATTAATAAAAAATATAAAAAGTTGATATTATGAAACTACACATTAAGACGAATCTAACAAGATCCCACATGAATATGTTTTTTTAAATATACAAATGAGAATATTCGGTCAAAGATTTTAAAGTTTGACCCACCAAAAATGAAGTAGGCACTATATTATGGGACGGAGGGAGTATAAGGCAATGTTAGTCATATTATGATTTGCTTAACTAGTGCTACTTATTCATATTATGATTTGCTTAATTAGTGCTACTACAGCCACATGCTAAATATGTGCTCCCTAATCAAGTGTCATTATGACCTTGTTCGAAACTTGTCAACAAGATTTAGAACAGTAGATGTGGGTTTTCATTATATTTCACAATGGGTCTTAATTATATAGTTAAAATCAGGTGGATCTTTGAGAGATCCAATTTAGTAGAGTTCTTGTCTATTTACATAATTAGAGATGGGACGTGTAGGAAACTACTATATAATATGCATGTTTTTCAAAAATATTTCATATTAAATTCCATTATGTATGTTTGGAAATGAGAATTTCTTGAAATTCTAGATTTGGCCAAAATCAGATGTTTGGGAAAATGGATATATGGAATTAGAATCGGGCCAATTCCTTTGAAATTCAAACAATTCAAGACAGGATCAAGTTATTGTATTTCAAATTCCATATACGATAATGTCATTTGAAATTTTAACTAATGGCTTTAGTCTCTTCTTATCTCTCTCTTTCCACTGTCTCCTCCTTATCGACATGAAATCACATGCCGTGGCGGAGCCACATGGTAACAAGGGGTAGCACGTGCTACCCCTGTTTTTTTTTTTAAAAAAAAAATTTGAAAAACAAAACCTAAACCTAATTGCATCTCCTCGCTGTCCTTCTTCCTCTCTCTCAGAGACTCAGATCCTCTACTCCACTGTACTCTCTGTCTCTCTCTTGGACCTCGCCGCCTTGGTCTCATCAAAACCTAACAATGGCGATTTCCACGAAGCAGAAGAACAACGATGGCTTCGCGAAGAAGCTCGCTGGAACACCAAACATCAATCTCTATTACGCCAAATCTCTGAATTATCACTTCAAATTTAACATTTACAATCGAAATTAGACTATCTACGTGAAAATCAGAGCAATTCCGTCGATTTCGAGGTGTCGCTCACAAAAATGGCGGCGCTTTTGGAAGCTAAGAGTTCTAATCAGATTCTCGAGTTTTCTAACATGAATTCGAATTCAGAATCGGAGTTAACGAGTTTGGATTTTGTTGCTGAAATTCCTTATGTTAATTTTGCGGAAAGCGAAGAGGAGGAGAAAAAAGAGTTGTTACAAAAGGCAACTTTAAGTTCGAGTTTGAGAGTGGGAGCTGAAGGTGAAGATGTTTGCGCTTTGCAGGTTTGTTTTCTGTCTCTAACCTAATTTTGATTTGAATTCCTCTTCACTTACCGGCAGCGACGAGCAGCGACGAGTCATTGTTGTTCTTTTTCTATGGCTCGCTGCATAACATGAAGGCATTCTTCGTCCTTGTTATGTTCTTCGCCTGAATTTTTAATTGTTAGTGAATTCTAATTGTTGAATGTGTGAAATTTAATTGTTAATAAATGATTTAATTAATTGTGAATTGTAGTTCTTTGTAAATTTGGGAATGATATTGGGATTATGAGTGAATAGAATTCATTAATGGACTGTTATTGAAAGAAATTTTTTGTGATGGTTAATGGTTTAGTTGGAAATTCAAGCAAAAGCAGGCGGTGCTGCTACTCTTCTCTCTGCTATATTTCATTGTTTATTGGTGATTCAATGGTTGTTAGTAAATGAGTTACTGCCGTGTAATTGTGGAAATCATAAGGGATGAATTATTAGTGAATGAATGGTTCATTGCAAATTTGGGAATGATATGTTGCTGAATTTGTTAGTGAATAGTGAATGATTTTTTTTTGGGACCCGATAGTATTGTAAAATTACGCTACCCCTCATTCGTAATCCTGGATCCGCCCCTGCTCACATGTTTTTCCAAACTAAATAATTCCCATACTTAAAATCAAGAAATTGAAATGAAAGCAATGTTTCCAAACACTACCTTGGGAAAATAGGTTAAAATCTATTTTTGCTGTTTCATATCAGCTCGAAAAATCCTCATGACATATTTTAGAAGATAGATTGTGATCTACATATTGAAAAAACAAAAATAAAAATGTTAGGACTTATGAAATCTCCCATTCTTAAAGTTCTTTCCTTTTTCTCGTTTTAGTTCATTCCATATATTTTTCTTCTTGCTTTATACCTTATTTGGTGGATGATATTTTTTTTCCTAGATTTAGAAGAACCTTAGAAAGTTGTTAGTCATGGCAGTATGGTACCACCAAAATGTATACAACCACGAAAATTCTCTACATTGATGGGCAAGAATTGGAATTGCAATTCTCCCACTTGTCAGTAAGAGATGAATTTGTACTCTAGGATATCCAATGTTCTCATGTATATGAAATAGGGTTTTTCGATTTCAGCTAATAATTGGTGTCATTTGGATTGCTCTTTGATTAACTTTTCTTTTCTTAAGAAGAATGACAAATGCCAACCTTACTCTTTTCTGGTTTTCCCAAACATAGATCCTCATATTAGATACAAAACTAGGCTTCTTAATTTCATAGTCAATATAGAAGCTAATAAACTAGATAAAACGCATAAATTTTTTTAATTATTTTTTGAGAGGAAATGCATAATGATTTTCTTTTTCTTTGTATGTGAAACCAAAGACAAACATATTGTTATAAAGTTGTGGTATGAGTACATAAATTTTATTTGAGGTGATCGATTGTATAATTTGTTAGGAATATTACCCCTTATCAAGGAATATTACTCCTACTTATTCCGAGGATATGGTTGCAAATTAGACATCACAAATGTACTAAATATTGAGAATAACACATACAAGTGATACAACAATATATAAGAATAAATACAAACATGGCGAAGGAAGAGAACGAATCCACTAATAAGATATGGAGAATACTAACGGGAGAATTATAGTACTCCCACACACAAAAGGGGCTCTCAAAAACAAAGGTTACTCACAAATTATAGTACTATTTCAACTCTAAATAATCTCACTTGATCTCTCTCAATAAAGCTTATAATATGGTTAGAGTCAAAATAAACTTATGCTCACTCTGATAATTACAACTTACGGCAAAACATATTATGTAGGGGCAAGCCTAGAATCCTAAATACATAAGGATGGTAAAAGATAAAAGTTGCAGCATAATATGATTAGACTTGGAGTGCATTCATCATACACCCGAGTGTATCATGTGCATGGTACACCCAATACTATTTTTTGTTCATTTGTTCATTTGTAGATCTATCTATTATGTGATTATGCTCATTTAGAGGTTTTAAATGAGTAATGAGCAAAAAAATAGCCTTGGGTGTACCATGGTCATGATCATGGTACACTCGGGTGTATGATTAAAATTCCCTTAGACTTGGCTAGGAAATTCCATAAAACTATAATTCTAATAGCATTGAATAAAAAATGTTTCCTTTGTTTAAACGTTCAAATTTCCATATGAATTTCAACTAATGATGACTATCATTTACATCTGAGCTCTTCCTTAAAAAAAAAATAAGAAATTACATTGTGTAAGATTTGATACCGTTACTTCAAACTTTATATACTTAAAGGCTTAACGACTAAACCAAGTGATATTTGATGTTATCATTTCAAAGTAAAATATTATTAAATAAAAATTTCCTTACCCGGGGCATAGCCTGGGCCTAAAGACTACTCCCTTCGTCCCATAATATAGTGCCCACGTTCCTTTTTGGGTGTCCCAAAATGTTGTGCCTATTTCTTTTTAATCAATTTGTTTGGACTAAAATATTTTGAATTTCTACACAAACTTTTCAAAATACCCCTATATTTCTTTAAAATATGTGCCCCTATTTATTGTTTTACACCATTCCAAGGAACATTTATTGTTTTTTGATATTTTTCTAAAGGAAAAAGACAATAAATAACTAGTTCCAAGATAAAAGCACTAAAAAGCACTTCATTAATTATTATTTTTGGAACATCCTACTACTCCTTCCATTTACCTTAATTGCCGTGAAAAATGAGAAGTAATCACTATATTATAAGAGAGAGAGAAATATTTATACAAATCACGGCCAACATTTAGGGCTTGAATTGATATTATGAAAGTGAAAGCGAAAGATATATAGTCTCATAAGTCATAACCGACTACTCAATAGTCCATATGAGAATATTAATTGTTCGAGAAGCATATCCCTGGTTGGCTGGTTCCCTACTAGATTACTCGATCAAAATTTTCAACCAATTGTACCTTAATTACATTAGTATGGAATATGATTTTGGTAGGAATCAAAATTAACATAATACAACCCAAAAATAAATACAAATAATATAAATTGGAGTATTTGTCCTG
Source organism: Beta lomatogona (assembly GCA_947646795.1). Classification (NCBI taxonomy): domain Eukaryota; kingdom Viridiplantae; phylum Streptophyta; class Magnoliopsida; order Caryophyllales; family Amaranthaceae; genus Beta; species Beta lomatogona. Next base: position 1,697,023 of record CANSNZ010001191.1, on the reverse strand, counting down.
AACACAGGCTAGAGGTGCAATCACCTAAGGCACAGGATTACAGATTAATAGTGAGAGTGTGGGATCATCAAAGCGTGGAATATGCACGGGTGCACAATGCTCATTGTGCATCCAAAAAGAACATACCATTTAAATTAAAGAACACGAACTTTTTTGCAACACTTTTTCTACTTTAAAAAAGAGCACACTACTTAAAATTAAAGAACATGTAAATCTATATTTATAAAAGAACATAGGTTATAATGAAAAGAACATATTAAAAATGAACATCTACACTTAAGGTAAAAGAACATATACTTTTTAAATTTAAATTTGAAAAAGGAATCTTTAGTTCCAAAATTTAAGGAAACTGATAACAACAATTTTTTAAAATTATAGACTCTAAAAATGATAAAACGACGTAGTTTAGAAGAGGTGCACCATGCTCTACATGCACTTGGGTGCATGTACTTATTTGCTCATGCCAAAATGGAAGTGTTTAAAGTCTTTAAACTAATTTGGAACAAATTAAAGAGAAAAAGGAGGTGTTCAGACTATTTCGGGAGGGAGGAAGTATTATTCTTGATGCAGATGAGGCAACGCCAATGAAAGAAAAAAGAAAAAAAAAATACAAACTAAGAACAATAAACTACCGAGGAACTAAACGTGGGTATGCCATGCCTCGAACATTGATAGGTTGTCGTAAACCTGTCAAAAATAATTCCTGCAAACCTTCTAACAATGTAGTTGGGTAAGTAGAGTCGAATCCACAGAGAGATAGTCTTTCTAATCTAGCTTCTAAGGTATGGAGAAACTAAACAAGATCAGAGATGTGAAAATTAATTCTAAACTAAGAAAATATGAAAATCAAACTAAAAGGATCTAGGGCAATGGTTCACCATGTTCATATATATAATCTATCAAAATATCATCAATGGTTCAATTAATTAGATATCTAGAGCACAGGTTTATCCTACGGCCGGGTCTTAACGCTCTCAAATCAACATAGGCAGTACGGTCGCTAACATAATCAAATTTATTAATTGTAGGCAAACCTCTAAAAGTAATATCTTGATCAATACAAACAATTATTAGCAATATTTAATCAGACAATTGATCAGATTGCAGGATTAACAATAAAAACACTAATCAATTAGAGATATCAATAACTAATCCAACCATCAATAAATATCAATCAAGAATCATAGCATATAAACATGGATTCCCAAACCCTAGAAATAAAAACTACTCTATCATGAAATAAATAATAAAATCTAAATCTACAAAGTAAAGCATAATCAAAGAAATCAATGAAAGAAACTAATAGAATTAACGAATTAATGAAGAAGAATAAAAACTATGGTTTACAACTAAAACTAGAGAGAAAGATAAGAGAAAACTAAAACTAAACCTAGAAAAATAAAAACTAACGTGAGAAGGGGGGAGGCGAGGAAGAGTCAAAACCTAATATAATTAATACTAGGTAACCTCATAAAATTAGGAAAGTAAGTTACAAGATAAGGAAATAGTAATCCGCGCGTACGGGTGGCAGATTCCAGCAGAAACAGTTCCAACTTCGAAAGATATAACTCCTTGACTAGAAGTCTCCTTGGGGCTTGCCACCTATCGTTGGAAAGCTCTTCAAGTCTAGTTTCCAAATCTGCTGGAATTATTCGATTATAAGAAGCACATCAAAAGTTATGATCAGAAGAGTAGACATGACTCCTTTTTCACATTTCTTCTAATGATTTTCCACTTTGTTTTCGCTCAAACTCGTACTAATTATACACCAAACGATCCTTATGCATTGTAGCTTCCTTCCAAGTGCTCCTAATCCTCAAGCTTAGCTAATTATACTCCAAATACGTTCTCATTACCTAAAATTCGTCAAAAACAAGAAAACATACCGAATAGGAGTAGAATAGCATAACTTAAGAATATGATGCAGTAATGAACCTAAATATGAATCTAAATGCTCTAAAATGCAACCTAAATGCACCTAAAAACTATATGTAAAAATGATTTATCAAACATCCTAATTAACCGTTACATAAGTTTCTTTCTATTTCCATTTTTTTATTATTCATAAGTATAAAGAATATATGACATTCTTTTCAATATATAAGGAAAAAACATAGTCATATGTAGTTTTGTTTGATTCACCTCAATGAGTACATTAAAATTTTCAAACTTTGTTAACTTTTACGAATATGTAACTAAAGATACTTGAGTAATATTATGAAACAAAGGGAGTACTTGAGTAATATCTATATGAATTAAGCACTACGTTTTAATTTTAATCAGTGGCGGTTCTTGTGCGGCGCGAACTGCGCGACCGCATAAGTCCCCGGGAAAATTGGGTCCCCAAAAATATAATTTTAGATTTCGTAAAATAGAACAGAAGATTTCTTGAGGATTAGTGGCTTGAACATGGGCCATAAATGTTGTTGGGCATAGAAGAACCCGCGTTCGATTCTTGATATAGTTTCAGTTTTGAAACTTAATAATGGATAGTGGACATTTTATTATGTCTATTTACATTTTCGAGACAATAAATTAGGTTTTGAGTTTCTCCAAAAAGTTAAATTCATCCCCCAAAAATCTCAACCTCTTCCCGACAATGTCATACATTAATTCTCCACTCCAAAGTCCAACCCAATTCTCTCTCTCATTATGGAAAACTACCATAGTGTAATGGTATTTTTTTGTTCTAAATTTGTTTTTTAAATTTTATTTGCCTTTAGTACTTTCTATTAGTAGTTCTAATTAATCCTTTTTATATGTGTCATATAACCAATTTTTGTATCCCCTTGATATGTTATCTCCTTTTTTCCCCCTAAAGATATATTTTAGTTAGATGGCGACATCCTTTTCAAGTGCTCTTTTTTTCACATGTTTACTAATTTCAGTGTTTGATTAGCTAAAAGTTGAATATTGTGCTTAATATATTTTGGAGAAAAAAATAAGTATAAAAAAGTTCAATTATCCTTTTGTATTATAAATGAAGGGCCCAATATTATGAATTGCACAGGGCCTCTATTATCCTTTCCCCGCCCCTGATTTTAATAATAACATAAAGAGATATTTAGACTACGGTCTTTCATCTTGAACCCATATGTTGTCATATCCGACATTGTTAACAATAACTGCAAATATGACTCAAAACAAATTCAAATGGCTCAATGGTCAATATCCGAATATGAACCAATCAAATGGACCTTATTTACACGACCTGAACTTGCCAAGTATAAACGAAGATGAACTCAAGGAAATGTGTTTATTTTCATTGAAGCTTAGAGAAAAGAAATCAGGTACAACTGACTCTTACAGAATGAAAAACTAACTAACAACTAACTAGCTAGGAGCTATTTATACAAAAGGGTCTAATAACATAATATGCTGACTTGTCAAAATAACAATATTTACAATATAACTTATACACCCCCTTCAAGCTAGACTTGGGAAGCAAGACCGAGCTTGGAGCAAAGAGAGGAATGTTGTGAAGAGGTGAGAGCTTTTGTAAGGACATCTGCTAGTTGTTGAGAGATTGAAACATGAGCAGTTGTTAAGAACCCATCAGCTACTTGTTCTCTTACATAATGCATATCTCTTTTCATGTGTTTTGTCTTCTCATGAAACATGAGATTATGAGCCAAATGTTCTGCAGATGTGTTATCACAGTACATAGTGATAGGAAGAGGAATTTTGATTTGCAAATCTTCTAAAAGACCATGAATCCAGACAAGTTCAACTGTACTTGACATTCTCCTGTACTCAGCCTCTGTGGAAGATTTACTGACTGTAGTTTGTTTCTTGGTTTTCCATGAAACCAAGTTTGAACCAATAAACACTGCATAGGCACTTAGTGACCTGCTACTAAACTGGCAACCACTCCAATCAGAATTCACTAAATGCATGCACATGTAGTTTTGTATTTTCAGTGTAATACAAACCATGATCCATAGTTCCTTTCAGATATTTAAGAACATGAAGAGCTGCTCTAAGATGAGGAGCTCTAGGACTATGCATAAACTGGCTCAAATGTTGGACAACATATGAAAGATCAGGTCTAGTAAGACCTAAGTATAACAACCTGCCAACCAATCTTCTATAAACATCAGGTTCTTCCAAGAGCTCTCCTATGTCTGTAGACAGCTTCAAACCAGAAGAAAGAGGAGTATTGGCTGGACTACAATCTTCCATTCCTGTGTTTGAAGAATATCTCTAATATATTTTCTTTGAGACATAAAAGTACCATCCGGAGATCTGATTATTTCTATACCAAGAAAGTAATTTAGCTCACCTAAGTCCTTTATGGTGAAGGCTAAATTAAGATCATGTTTAACTGTCTGAATATGAGACATAGAAATTCCAGTGACAAGCATGTCATCAACATACACCAAAATAACTAAGAATTCCCCATCTTTGTTCTAGTAAACAAGGACTAATCTTGTTTAGACTGTTGGAAATCAAGAGAAATCAGAAATTTAATCAACTCTTTATTCCATTGTCTTGATGCCTGTTTTAAACCATAAATAGACTTCTTTAATATGCAAACTTCACCCTTCTTAGCCTTTGAATAACCAGATGGAGGGAGCATGTATACTTCTTCATCAAGAAAACCATGCAAAAATGCATTGTTTACATCTAATTGACACATATGCCATTTCTGCACAGTAGCCAAAGCAACAACAACTCTCACTGTTGCCAATTTTGCAACAGGAGAGAATGTTTGAGTGAAGTCTTGTCCTTCTACTTGCTGGTATCCAATTGCCACCAGCCTAGCTTTATGTCTTTCAATAGTTCTATCAGGTTTGAACTTAGTTTTATAAACCCACTTAGTGTTGGAAGTTTCAACAATAGTCAAAGAAAGAAAAAACCCTCTTGTCCCACATGGAAGAATTATCTAGTATCTTCTTTGTTTATATAGGGAAGTACCTTAGAACACCTTGTTGGATAATGGGCAAAATGGGTTGGTAACCACACACGCGCGCGCGTGCCGGCCGGGCCGGGCTCGGGCTCGTGGCGAGCGCGGCGTGGGCTGTGGGACTGTGATCCCTTTTAAACTCCAGTCAGTTTTTGAGGTGACGCTAATTGCAAGAATAGTGTTCTTGCCGTTATTAGCGAGATACTTAGCCGTTTCTTGTGAGATTTCTGCCTTTATTTACTTCCCTTATTTTAGCCTTTCCGTTTCTTTTTGATTCTGTTCTTCTCCTTATAAACCCTGTTTCTTCTCCTTCGAAATTTTCATGTGTTTGTGAGTGCACACGTCCTACGGTGCTGTGCTAATCCTGGAGGACGATCGCGGTAGTTCTACTTGCATCTGGGTAGCGCGAAATCGTCTTTTAGGACAGTGGTTCTTCCACGTCATGGCAACTGCTCTTAAATCACGCTTCAACAGATAAGTATCATTTAATTGTTTTATTTGCAACAATCTAAAAGATGATTATGGCTTCCAAATTCACTATTCCTGACATGTCTAAACTAGAAGCTTTAGATGGTAAAAACTATAAACGTTGGGCTGTTAGGATGCAATTTTATTTGGAACAAATTGATGTTGCGTATGTTCTTGAGGATGTAACTTTACCTTCTGATGAAACTGAGAAATCTGAATTTGAAGCGAAATTTGCTAAGGACGATAAGAACTTGTAAGGGTATGCTGTTGCACCATATGTCTTATGCTCTGCTTGATATTTACATGCTGTTTGATCATACTAAGAATATTTGGGATGCACTTAAGGATCATATGGGTCTGACGATGCTGGGACTAAACGTTATTGTGTTAGTAAGTGGTTAGGTTTTCAACTTGATGATGATAAACCTATAATTGACCAAATTCATGACTATGAGAATATCTGCATTGCTATGGCTGGTGAAGGACTGTGTATCTGTGATTATACCCTTGCCATAGTATTGATTGAAAAACTGCCTCCCTCATGGAAAGACATTCGTAACCAGTTGATGCATAAAAAGACAGACCTAACCTTAGAGGAGCTCATAGGTCACCTAAAAATTGAGGAGAGGAAAATCGTATTAAGGATAAGGGGACCTATATTTTTGGCGGTTCTTCTTAGGCAAATCTGGTGGAACCTAAGGCTTCAAACCATTCTGGTAAGACCTTTAGAAATGATTTCAAACCTCAAGGAGGAGTACAGAAATACAAATTTAGGGGAAACTGTCATAATTGTGGTAAGCCGGTCATAAAGCCAAAGACTCGCAGAAGTAAGAAGAAATGCGGACGAGAACCAAGCTAACATTGCGAAACCGTTGAGAACTTTGTAGGCATTGTGTCGAGGTTAATCTTGCGAGGTAATGTCACCGAATGGATCGTTGATACTTGGAGCAACGAGACACATCTCGCACAAATCAAAACATGTTTTCAACCTATGACAAAACCGATGGTGAGAATGTATTCATGGGGCAACTCGGCCTCGCAAGTGTTCAAGGGAAAGGGAAGATAATTCTCAAACTTAGTTACGGAAAGCTTCTCACTCTTACTAATGTTTTACATGTTCCCGAAATGCGTAGGAATTTAATGTCCGGTAGTCCGCTTATGAAAGTCGGTCTTAGACTTTCTTTTGATTCCGATAGGCTTGTCCTTACTCATAATGGGGATTTTGTAGGGAAGGGGTTTTGTAATGGGGGGCTCTTTATTCTCGATGCTTCTGTTGAAACTATGAATAAAATGGCTAGTACTTCTTCTGCTTATATTGCTGAGTCTATTCATTTATGGCATGCAAGGTTGGGTCATGTTAATGTTGCTTCTATTAAAAGGCTTAAACATTTGAATTTAATTCCAAACTTCTCTAAAACTGAATTTTCAAAATGCGAAATATGTGTTGAAGCCAAATTTGCAAAGAAGCCATTCAAATCAATAGACAGACAGGATCAAGTACTAGAACTTGTTCATAGTGATTTGGGGGATTTTAAAAATCATGAGAGCGAGGGGTGGTAAAAGGTATTACATTACTTTTGTTGATGATTGCTCTCGTTTTACCATGATTTATCTTCTCAGGTCAAAGGATGAAGCAGAGGAAATGTTCCTCAAATACAAGGCCGAGGTAGAAAATCAGCTAGATCGAAAGATCAAGAGACTTAGGAGTGATAGGGGTGGAGAATATGACCCTAACTCTCTTAAAACTTTTTGTGAGCAAAATGGTATAGTTCATGAAATGACTGCCCCCTATACACCTGAACAAAATGGAATTGCTGAAAGAAAGAATAGGACTCTTAAGAACATGATGAATGCCATGCTTATTAGTTCTGGTCTTCCCGATAATATGTGGGGGAAGCTATACTTTCGCTTGTCATGTTTTGAACCGAGTACCTCACAAGAAACTAGACAAAACTCCTTATGAATTATGGAAGGGTAGAGCACCCAACCTGAATTACTTAAAAGTGTGGGGGTGTCTGGCGAAAGTGGGGGTTCCTAGCTTCAAGAGAGATAAAATAGGTCCAAAAACAGTTGATTCAATCTTTATTGGATATGCTTATCAAAGTGCTGCATTTCGTTTCCTTGTTAAAGGTGCTAACAGTTCTTATGCAGGTGGTAACATTATTGAATCAAGAGATGCAGAGTTCTTTGAACACATTTTTCCTTTGAAATCCTCTTGCATTAGTAATGATTTGCCATCTTCTAGCTCTGCACCTACCTTATGTGATGCTCCTCTTTTAGATAATCATGTTACAGATTTGGAGCCAAGGAGAAGCAAAAGGGCTCGGAAAGAAAATAGTTTTGGATCCGACTTTATTACTGCTTTCTTAACTGAACCTTATTTGATTGACTGTGATTTTGTCTCTGCTTTCATTTTGGAATATGACCCTGAAACTTATGATGAGGCAATGAGGTCCATTGATGCAGTATTCTGGAAAGAAGCTATTAATAATGAACTTAATTCAATCCTAAGTAATAATACTTGGGAATTGACTGATTTACCAAGGGGTTGCAAGCCCATTACTTGTAAGTGGATCTTTAAGAAAAAGCTAAAACCTGATGGATCCATTGACAAGTATAAGGCTAGAATTGTTGTCAGGGGATTTACTCAAAAACATGGAATAGATTATTTTGATACTTATTCCCTTGTCACCAAAATTGCAACAATTAGAACTTTGATAGCTCTTGCTTGCATTCATAATCTTGTTGTGCATCAAATGGATGTGAAAACTGCATTTTTGAATGGAGACTTGGAAGAAGAGATTTACTTAACTCAACCTGAGGGGTTCGTCGTTCCTGGTCAAGAAAATAAGGTTTGTAAGTTGGTCAAATCATTGTATGGACTTAAACAAGCTCCAAAACAATGGCATGACAAATTTGACAAAACTGTGGTAAGTAATGGTTATCATGTAAATGAAGGTGATTCTTGTGTTTACTCTAAGCATGATGCTTCTGGATGTGTTATCATTTGTTTGTATGTAGATGATATGCTAATATTTGGTACTGACTTGGATCGTGTCAAAGAGACAAAGAATTTCTTAAGTTCAAAATTTGAAATGAAAGACATGGGTGAGGCTGATGTTATTTTGGGAGTTAAAATTAAAAGAACTCCAAGTGGCATTTGTTTAAATCAGTCTCACTATGTAGAAAAACTTCTTAAAAAGTTTAACTCATTTGATGTTGATCCAGTCAGAACCCCCTATGACCCAAGTTTTCATTTAATGAAAAATAAGGGTGATCCAGTATGTCAATCCGAGTATGCCAAAGTTATTGGAAGTGTTATGTTTCTTATGAATTACACAAGACCTGATATTGCTTATGCGGTAAGTAGACTAAGCAGGTACACTCATAACCCCAACAAGGATCATTGGGATGCTCTTCGTCGCTTGCTTAGGTACCTTAAAGGTACCATGGATTGGGGTCTGCACTTCTCTAACTTTCCAGCTGTTTTGGAAGGTTTTTGTGATGCCAACTGGGTATCTGGTAATGATGAAATTAACTCCACTAGTGGCTATGTTTTCACACTAGGTGGTGGAGCTGTATCTTGAAAATCATGTAAGCAATCTTGTACTGCTATGTCAACTATGGAATCTGAATTTATTGCTCTTGAATTGGCAGGACATGAGGCAGATTGGTTGAGAAACCTGCTTGCAGATATTCCACTGTGGGGGAAGCCAGCTCCTTCAGTTGCTATGCATTGTGACTCGCAAGCTGCTATTGCTGTTGCAAACAACAATGTCTAGAATGGAAAGAAAAGACACATTCGCTTGAGACACAAGGCAGTTAAGGACCTTCTGTCAAATGGAGTGATATCACTAGACTATGTAAAGTCTGAAAAGAACACCGCGGATCCGCTCACGAAAGGCCTATGTAGAAAACTAGTTTTGGAAACATCGAAAGGGATGGGCTTGAGACCCATTGATTGAATTGTAAGTAATGAACTCCTACTCACTATGAGTTCAAGGGAGAACATTATGTAATAATTCGGGAGCATTAAAATTTATTTCTCCATCCCTAGATGTTTGATTGTAATAGTGCTTGCTACATTGTGAATGAGGATGAGCAAAAGGCTCTTAATGAACCCATATCCATATATTTGGTGGTGTGATGTAGCTCACACTTGATGGGATTCACCTAAGTAGGTGTGGAAGTGTGGCCGCTTCCTATGAGAATTGCTTGGGTTGATTCTCTAGAACACCTATGAGTATCCAGGCATTGGACGTATGGCCAGTATAAGGCGTCACTTTTATTCGCGGAGTATCAGAACTGTTTACATATATGATTGCGTGTTTTAAGTAATAGGTCTCTCACTCCCCACTAAGTTCAAGACTAAGGTCACTTAATGGGAAGGAGACTATAGCTTAATATCACTAAGTGTTAATTCAAGTCGCAAGACATTAACACTGATGCGATTATTTTGTTATTGCCCAAATCATTCTTCTTTTCCGAATCTTCTTTTCTTTTTCTCATATGTTGAACCTGTGGGGGATTGTTGGAAGTTTCAACAATAGTCAAAGAAAGAAAAAACCCTCTTGTCCCACATGGAAGAATTATCTAGTATCTTCTTTGTTTATATAGGGAAGTACCTTAGAACACCTTGTTGGATAATGGGCTAAATGGGTTGGTAACCACACACGCGCGCGCGCGCCGGCCGGGCCGGGCTCTGGCTCGGGCTCGTGGCGAACGCGGCGCGGGCTGTGGGCCTGTGATCCCTTTTAAACTCCAATCAGTTTTTGAGTTGACGCTAATTGCAAGAATCGTGATCTTGCCGTTATTAGCGAGATACTTAGCCGTTTCCTCCGAGATTTCTGCCTTTATTTACTTCCCTTATTTTAGCCTTTCCGTTTCTTTTTTATTCTGCTCTTCTCCTTATAAACCTCGTTTCTTCTCCTTCGAAATTTACATACAGAAAAAAACAAACACTGTTATTTCTCTTTCTCTCTCTGATATTGGGCAAAGTTCTGATCTCCAACCGTAGTTTGTGAGTGCACACGTCCTACGGTGCTGTGCTAATCCTGGAGGACGATCGCGGTAGTTCTACTTGCACCGGGGTAGCACGAAATCGTCTTTTAGGACAGTGGTTCTTCCACATCACAGTAACTGCTCTTAAGTCACGCTTCAACAGATAAGTATCATTTAATTGTTTTATTTGCAACACTTAGAACCTATTGCTTTCTTTCCTTTAGGAAGTAATGTTAACTCCCAAGTTTCATTGTCTTCAAGAGCTTAAAGCTCCTTGTTCATTGCTTCAATCCAATTTGGATCATTCTTGGCTTGATTATAATACTTTGGTTCAATGATTTGATAGGAATTTACAACAAAAGATTGTGATTCAGAAGTAGAAGAATAATTAGAAGCATTTTTGTGAGGCATGTAAGTGTTTACAAAGTCATGTAATTTGGTGGAAGGAATAATATTTCTAGTAATGTCTCTCAGTACAGGTGCTGGAGTCATAGAAAGATTGTGAAGAGAATGAGTAGAAGAAGATGAATATGAGATGTTAAGAGAAGGAAGAGAATGATTAGATGAAGTAGAATTTAGAATAGGCGAATCAGAATTGATAGAATCAGCAACAAACTCAGTATTAGGAATAAAAGAATGATGATCAGAAGAATCAGAAAGAAAATCAGTGTTTATATCAGGAGAATTGTGTTTGGAACGAACTGGAAAGAACATGAGAAGTAGAATTAGAATTAGAAACATCAACATTGTCACCAAAAGAAACAAGAGCAGGTTTGTAAAGAGTAGAAAGAGAATGTTCTGTATGATATGGGAAGGATTGTTCAAAGAAAATCACATCTCTAGATATAAAAGTAGAGTGTGTGTCTATATCATACAGTTTATATGCCTTTTGACCATAAGGGTAGCCTATAAAAATACACCTTATGGCCCTTGAGTCAAATTTGTCTCTTTTAAGAACCATGTTATATGCATAACATAGACACCCAAAGCTTCTTAATGCACCATAATCAGGAGCTTTCTCAAACATAACCTCATAAGGAGACCTCTAAGACAAGACTTTTGTAGGCATTTTGTTGATAAGAAAAGTGGCAATTAAAATACAATCTCCCCAAAACTTCTTTGGCAAATTAGCCTGAAATCTTAATGCTCTAGACACTTCCAATAAGTGTCTATGTTTCCTCTCAACTCTAACATTTTGTTGAGGAACATATGGCACACTTTAAAATTCCTTTAGACAAAAAAAGCATTTAAGCATTCTTCTCTTATGATTTCTGTTCCATTATCTGACCTCACAACTTTAACAGATTTGTTAAATTGTGTTTCAACCATTTGCAAAAAATCAGCAATAGTCTTGGCAGCTTGTAATTTGTTATGTAACAAATAAGTCCATGTCACTCTACTATGATCATCAAGTAAAGTGAGAAAATAACTAGCTCCATTTATAGCATGAACTCTATAGGGTCCCCACAAATCAATATGAAGTAAGTCAAAATAAGATTTTGCTCTACTAGTACTGATAGAAATTGGAAACTTGTAATGCTTAGACTTCAGACAAACATCACAATTGTACTTAGATAACCCTTGAAAATCACATCCAGGAATCTATTGCATTTTAGACAAAGAAATATGACCTAGCCTATTATGCAACAATTTCAGACTAGCAGCAGCATCAACATTTTTATTCTTCCTACCAACAGAATCAACAACAATGCCTTTATTTATTCTACCAACAACTGTTTTGTTTGGCAACACACAAGAAGTGTCTACTGTATAACATGATGAAACCATACCAGAAGCTTCTTGAACACCCTTAGAGTATGCATGACTGAAGTAGTAATATAAACCTCCATGTTTCTTACCCTTTCCAATAACTTGCTGATTAGGTTGGGCTTGAAAATAACAATTATCCTTGGTGAAATGAACCAAGACACCAGCATTTTCTACCAATTTACTCACAGAAAGTAGATTGTGCTTGAAACCATCTACTAATAATACATCATGTATTATCAAATCATCATTTAAAATGACACTCCCAACCATTTGCACACGTCTATGTGCACCATCAGGTAATCCTACCCTAATATCCTTCCTTAATCTTCTTTTATCTATTAAGAATTTCTCATGATATACCATATGGTCACATGCACCAGAACCAACAATCCACACACAAGCGAAGTTATGTGTTAAATCAGGATTTGAAGAATTAATAGTGTTACCTGATGTAATACCCCGAACTTTAATATCGTTTTATTAGCTATTAATTATGTTTATTAGCTTAACTGCGTCCTAAAATTTTTCCAAAATGATTATGGTTAAGTTATTTTCTAAAGTAAATCTATTTTGGGTTTTATGTATGGTAATTGAGTAGTATTTGGCTAAATGAGAAATAAAATTAGTGTATTCTTCTAGTACCTTTGTCGGTTTATTTTGGGTGAAATAAAACCCCCAAATTTTCTCTCTCTCGTGATTTCTCACTCAAAGAAACCCAAAAACCCATTTCTCTCTCTCTCCTCTCTCACCGTGAAACCCCAAGACCCCAAACCCCAGTTTTTCTCTCTCCTCTTCCCGACCCATCTCTCGCACCCCTCTTCCTCTCTCCTCGCCGGAGATTCCCGCTGCTCGCCGGAGCCCAGAGCTCAGTTTCCCCGTTGCTCTCTTCTCCTTCGTGTCTCCTCTGTCGTGCGGCCACCACAGCCGTAGCCCTGCTTCTTCTCTCTTTGATCTCCCTCCCCTGGTTCGTTTTGGCCTCGAAATTATGCCTCGCTGCTGCACCGGCATCCGAAGAACATCGCACCGCCAGCTTGCCGCCGCAGCTTTGCTAGAACCGCGTCGCACCATGACCTGCCAGCCTCGACGGACCCGTCGCTGCTCGCCGGAGCTCCGAGCTCCCTTGTTTCGTTCTCCCCTGCTCTAAGCAGAGGTATATCATACCCCATATTTCAACTCTCTAATCTTTTATTTCAGAAATTAAGCCCAAGTTAATTACTATTGTTAGTTTGTTTAAGTTGGACCTAAATCTGATTTGTTGAGTTAAACCAGTTAATTGAAATTGCTCTTTCCATTTGTTGGGCTAATAGAGACCAAGTAAAAAAAAAAGGGGGTGATTTAGTATTAACTTGTTAAACTATGAACCATGTTAGACTAGTTTGTTAATTAATTATAGTTATGGACCTAAATCAGATTTTCATAGGTGTTCGTTAAACTTACTATGTTAAACATAATTCTTGGGTCTAATAACTCTGTTATGTTGATTTTGTTTTAATAGTTTACTAGTTTAGAAATGGGTTAGTTTGGAAATAAATCTGAAAGTTAAGATGATGTGTTTGAGAGCTAGTTTCCTTTGGTTCCTAATTCAAGGATATTTTTGATATATTGATTAGAACAGTATGATTCAAGAAGTTGGAATGATAGAGTTTGAGAATATAGATTAGTTAGTTTCGTTCTAGAGATGATTAGCGATGGTTAATTTCTTAATCTGAATATTATTAGGATCGGTTATTGATTATTATTATGGTTATTATTGAGGTTAATTATGGAGGATTGTTATGAAGTTCAAGAGAGTTGATGGAGTTATGAAGTTCTCAAGGTTCTTATTGTCGAAGTCAAAGAATGGTTAAGCGTATGAGGTAACCTTTCATGTCCAGCACCCTATGTGATTGCCCGTATGTGTTATATGTGATGTTTTACATGTACTCAAATGCGTGAATACAATTATATGATGTTGATTATGATGATATGATTATGTGTTATATGTGACGATGCTGATGTGTGTTATGAAATGTCATGTTTATGATTTGTTTACGATCTATGGATGATTCCGAATTAAGAATATATGATGTATGATAAGTGATGATAATAAAAGTGGATGGTTCTGCTGGTTTGGAATCATGAAATGATCCGGTAAATGGGCAAGTCACAGGTGGAGGAATTATGTTACGATGAACGATACGGACCAAAAAGGTCATATGATGATGTTAATGTTACGAATTACGAAAGTTATGCTATGTCCAAAACCTGTACTTGCCAATGAACTAAAGTCACGTAAATGGTCCTTGCCAGCAGACTATTCAAGGCTAATGATAATGATTACTAAAGTGTTACTATATATGCCTGTGCATGAAAATGTTTACGAACTAAAATCGTTTTTACGGGCTGGAGTGAAGTTACTGAGTTTTCAACTCATTTTAGGTTATTTTCTGTGTTTTCTCTTTTCCCTATTTTATGAAATTATTCAGGTATTCTGAAGATAGGCGCAGGATCGGTTATGTCAGTAATGCTCCGGAAAGAATAAGTTGAAGCGACTCTGTATACTTGGGATATTTAGAATACTCTGTATTTATGGGTAATAATTATAGCTTTAAGTTGAGCATTTGTATATTTAGTAGGCCATTTTAGGCTAATTATTTTATTAGTGGGCCCTAACCCACAGGCTTAAGTTGTGCTTCCGCTGACGATTAAGGTTATGTATTTCCGGGGCGTTACAGAGGTGGTATCAGAGCTGAAACCTAGCCGGAAGTGCGGAGTCTTAGACTTTGCATCGCCTAGGTATGATCCTTTGGGAATTAAGATGTCGAAAAAGTTTGAGGTTAATTTTCATGACTATTTGGGTTGATAGAATTTAAGACATGAGAAATAGGATTATGAATGCCCTATTGGAGTTTAAGTGGTTATACCTGGACCTAGTTGGTCTTAAGTTATATGATTATATGAATGTTGTGATGTACGTGACGTTATGTGAATTTTAATAGTTTTTCGATTAATTTTAACTTATATGGTTTGAGTAATCAAAAGGTTTCCAAACGAGATCTCGCCAAATGAGTTAGTTGGAATTCATTGCCAACAAGTTTGCCCCTTTTGTTTTCTTTGCTCCTCGATTTCGCGAGTCGAGTTGAAGTAGAGATACAAAAGATGATGGCGGAATGGAGGCTGAATTCCTAACGAAGCCATAAAAGCTTGAGATCTTGGTTTTTGCCTAAATGAATTTAGTTTATTGTTTCCTCGATCAACTTATTGCAAGTTTCGAGGACGAAACTTTTTTATAAGGGTGGTAGGATGTAATACCCCGATTTTTAAGAGCGTTTTAATTAGCGTTAATTATAATTATAAAGTTAATTATGTTTTGTAAATCCTTATTTTATTTGAGTTTGGATTATTTATAGTATTTGTAATATATTTTGTTTTATGAAACTATTATTATGAATTATATTTTTGGATTTTAAATAACCAAAGTCGGTATCCATTTATGTTTGTCGGTTTAAGTTGGGAAATAAAAACCCCCAAATCTCTTTCTTTCTGTTATTTTCACTCACCCCAAAACCCCAACCCATGTTTTTCTCTCTCCTCCTACCCGTGAGAACCAAAGCCCCAAACCCCAAATTTCTTCTCCTCTCTCTCTGTCATTTTCTGTCATCCCAAATCACCCAACCCCCTTATATTTTCCCTCCTCTCCCGGTGGAAAAACCCCAAAGACCCAAACCCATTTCAGTTTCTCTCTCTTCCCTCCTTCCTTCTCGCCGGAGCGGCGTCCGCGGCTGAGTCAACCCCCCCTGCTGGCGCCTTTTCTCTCCTCTTCGTGGTGGTTGCTCGCCGGAGCTGCGCTTGGTTCCCCGGTCGCGTGGGCTGCTCGTGTTCTTCTGCTGTGCGTTGTTGTTGTCGTTGTGTTCTTTGCTGCTGCGCCGCCCTGTCGTGGTTGGGCCGGCCGACCACCTGTGCGCCCGCCACCTCGCCAGTGCTCCCCGCCGCGGCCGGGAGCTCCGTCTCCCTCCTCTGTTTTGTTCGTCCCTGCTCAGTAGAGCAGAGGTACTACACCCCCTTCTTCCTTTTTTTTTTATTCTCCTCATGTTAGAGGATATTATTGAGATTATTAATTCTGAAATTTGGGTATTAAGTATGGATGCTTTGATTTCTTGTGTTATTATAAGTATCACAAGTATGCTATTATAAGTATCACAAGTATGCTAGTTCTTTCTGGTATTACTTGAATTAATTGTAGGACTTGGTTAATATTACTCCTCGAGGAAATTGGAGTCGGTTGATGAAATTGATTAAGTTGATGAAACTGATTTGGGTGAACTCTAATAACAGTAGCTATTAATGTTTTAGAAGTCATTCTATTGATTTCCTAATAAACTTATATTTGTGAATTATGACGCTTTCAGTGGCTTAAAACTGTACTATTTATGGAATTTAGACTAATTTATGGTGTGTTATAATTACTAAAATGGATTATTGGCAATTATGTGATGAGGAGATCTTAAGTTAATTGTTAAGAAGTTTTAGGTAATTACTTAATTACCTTTATGGATTGATGCGTTCAATATGATGGTTAAGTATTCGGCTACGAGGTTGAAATGATGTATGGGTTAAAGATGAATTGATTATGATAAAGAACGTGGATTTTACTTACCTTGTTCACGTCTTATTAAGCTTATGAACTTGAAAGTAGTAGAAAGTATTTTGATTAACTATGTTAGGTTTCTTATTATATGTTAATAAGTTGAAAAGCTAAGAAAAATGTATCACCTCACTATGGTGAGAACTATTTGGAGTTGAATTATGTTTAATGACCATAGTCGATTACGTGAATTATATTGCTAATAAGCTTATTAAAATGGATATGAAGGATTATGAAATAAGTATGCTTACTATTTCTCAAGTGACTGAAAGGTGTGAAAAGATTTTCTTTGTTCTTATAGTAGACGAGTTATGAGATGTTTACGGTGATATATGTTTATGTATTCCGAATATGCTAAAGTATACCTTTAAATTCCGAGATAATATGAAAGCATGAATGGTTCATAAATAATGTAAAATGCGAAAGGATTACTATGTTTTTGCTATGTATCTGTTGTGTTTCAGATATGCTTCTGTTATGTATTTTGAAAGGTATATTAAGTTATGAGATATGCTTCTGAATACCTGATTATGCAAAAGTATATGTTATGAACATGATTATGAATATGTCATACATATGATTACTTCCCATGATTATGATTACGATGATGTAATGTAATTATGGTTACGTTATGATGATGATGATGTAACATAATTACGATTACCATGAGGTAATGTGATTATGAATATGTTTGCTTATGATTACGTTCCATGATTATGATTACGATGATGTAATGTAATTATGGTTACGATATGATGATAATGACGCATCATGATTACGATTACCATTAGGTAATGTGATTATGATTCGTAAAAGCAATGAAACATGATAAAGAAAAGTGAAAGATGGTTCTTGGTCGAGTATTCTCGCTATTGGGTCATGCACGATCCATTACGGCGGTGTTGTCACCTTCCTGGCCGGGGATGAAAATCTCCCGTGGCACCCGTGTTCTAGCCACCTTCGTTGGGGGATGAAAAAAGATCTCCCGTGGCATGTCACCTTACGTTGGGCGACGAAAGTCTCCCGTGGCATTTTATGTTGGTCGTGCATGTTCCATCCCTGCGGTTCTTGTCACCTTCGTTGGGGGACATAGTCTTCCGTGACACCCGCATACGGCTATGTCACCTTCGTTGGGGAGATAATAATCTTCCGTGGCATCCGTATTCTGTTATGCCACCTTCCGTTGGGCGATGAAAAAAGATCTCCCGTGGCACGCCACCTTCGTCTGGGCGACGAAAGTTTCCCGTGGCACCCGGCAATCGGTTTGCCCTTTCGTTGGCGAACTAATGTTCTCCGTGGCTACCTTCCGTCGTATTCGCCAAGATACCAATATGATTAAGTCAAATGAAAAGATAATGATGAGGCTTATGATATGAAACGAAATATCTCGTTATGTAGATGATTTTATGATTTAATGCTATGAAGTATGATGACATTGATGTTACGAAAGTATGATTATAATTGTGATTATGTTTGATGATTTCACTCATTATGTTATTGATGTTTGGGTTAGGAATGTTTTATGAATATGATGATTTATGATATTCTGCATGACTTAAAGTATATGTTTATGAATGTTCATTGTCTGATGATATGAAAGTATGTCTTTCGTTTTGATATGAAAAAGCTACTTTGATGTTACGATTTTGCTATGATTTCTGAAAGTACTTAAAGGTCATATAATATGATGAATAAAGTGAATGTTGTTATGTTACGGTGGTGTTGACATGAATGATGTGAACGTATTAATTACGTGAGAGTCGTAGACACCAAAGTATGTTTTAAGGATGTTTTATGGGTTAGTACTCGGCATTGTGCCGATGTGTGTCTGTCAATGTTTTGTTTTGTCACTACTGTGGCCTTGTCACTTGGTGGGTGGCGGTGTTACAATAGTTTCGAGGTTGAAGTTATGGAGCACTTTTTCCAAGATAGAAGCAGTTAAGTACTAAGAGCTCATCTATGATTGTTTTACGTTCCTTTTGAGGCGATAACGTTCCGCTTTGTAATAGATAATAAGTAATGATTTAGTTTTATTTCGAGCGCTGGATGAGCAATAATGCTCCTGTTTCTCGTTAGCTGCTACTCCGCGAAAGCGTTGAGTTTTGGATTTGGTATATTTTATTGTAACAGGTTTTTCAAACATTCTCCCATTGTGGGTTGACCAATTTACAAAGGAAACTCTGCCAAAATTTCTAGAAAATAGTAATCTATTATTAAAGTGTTTCTTTAAAGAGGGGCAAATGTAAGTAATGTCCATGTAAGTTAATGTTAAATGTCGCCTTGTATTTTCCCATAGTGGAAAGTACGGCGGTAACGCGCCGACTAAGCTAAGTCTTCCGCTGCTAATCCTGATTAATTAGCTTAATAAGGATGTATGAAAGTCGGGGCGTTACAACCTGCACAACTGGCAAAAGAATTATTGTTGTAAGCAAATTGTTTACCTTTCATTGCCCTCATAACTTCTTGACATATCGAGCTCAACATGTCTTGATCAATCCTGTTGCCAGAATTAGCCAGAACTCAAGAAGCACCAACAGAACCATCAGAATTTGCATTATTTTCAAAATCCAATGGTGTATCAATGTGAGCAACATTGTCTCCTTCTTGAGAAAGATGCATTAGCAGCAAATTTCTTTCCACTATTAAATTCACCTCTATTAGTACCAAAACCACCAGAATTACTATTGCCATAACCTCCATTACCACCTTTTGCTCATTTCATAGCATTATACCAATCTGGATACCAAATGATCTTGAAACATTGGTCTACAGTATGACCTTTACCTCCACAATGATCACATTTCTTATCTTGTTTCTCCTTTTTCCAGTCACGTTTTCCTTGAAATTTCTGCAATCCATTAATTGAACCTCCCTGAGCAAACCTTTGAGTAGTCATGGCACTGCTCTCAGCAACATCTAATACTCCAGAAATCTCCTTTTGTTTCTCAATTTGTTGAGTAATTGAGAATGCTCTATTTATTGTAGGTAGTGGTTCCATTGACCATATATTAGTGATAGTATTGTCAAATCCACTATTCAATCCTAACAAAAATTGCATCAATTTATTTTCAGCATCAAGATCTGCCAATCTTTTAAGAAATTGACAAGTGCATTGAGTCAAAGCACCACAATTACAGCTTGGAAAAGATCTCAATGACTTAAGCTCATCCCAAAGCTTCTTGATCTTTCCATAATACGCAATGATTGTCATGTTTTCTTGTCTTAATCCATCAATCTCCTTCTTCAATTGATAGATTAATGGACCATTAGATTGACTAATCCTTTCACATAATTCTTTCCACAATTCGGCAGAATTGGAAACATATGCAAAATCATCAGCTATAGTTGGACTCATGGAACTAAGAATCCAACTCATAACCATATAATTTGCTCAAATCCATCTAGTATAATCTTTGTCTTTCTCTTCAGGCATTTTCAACACTCCAGTAATAAATCCTTCTTTATTCTTAGCTATAAGAGCTCTCCTAATATTCTTACTCCATCGAACAAAATTTGTTCCAGTAAAAATTGCAGAAATTAAGGAAGCAGTAGGACTATTTGAATTTGCAATAAAAAGAGGATCTAGATTAACTCCGTTCATCGCATTCTGAACATTTCTAGTATGAACTCTTGATGAATTTTCATCAGATTCCGCCATTGATGAAACCTCAAAGAAGCAACTCAATTATCTCCAGAAATAAAACCTCAAACTCTACAATCTCCAGAAACTCTTGGAAAAGAATCAAGAAATTGTTTATCGCAATTTCAATCAACCTCAAACAAAATTTAGCAATTACAATCGATTTTTACAGAAATTCGACTGCAACTAAGAAAGAAATTCAGCAATTACAATCGATTTTAAGAAATGCGACTGTAATTAAGCTAGGATCTTCAATCTCAATCGTGAGATTCAGCTCTGATACCATATAAACGAATATGAACTCAAGGAAATGTGTTTATTTTCATTGAAGCTTAGAGAAAAGAAATCATGTTCAACTGATTCTTACAGAATGAAAAACTAACTAACAACTAACTAGCTAGGAGCTATTTATACAAAAGGGTCTAATAACAGAATATGCTGACTTGTCAAAATAACAATATTTACAATATAACTTATGCCAAGTCTTAGAAAGATGGTCTCGTTGTACAAAAAGATTTATTATGTAAAATAACATTTAACATTGCATTACTACTCATTGTAAAAGACAACTTATATTTTGGATTAGAAGGAGTATTAATCCAGATCTTATATAAAGAGGGTATGTGTTACATATCTTGTGCTTGGAAAATGGACTACTAGTAGCCTAAAAGATCAGCATGAACTTCTGCTGCTCCAAATTTTAAGCATATTTTACCCTTTGTTTGGATAACATTTGTGGACGGAAAAGAGGGGTGAAAATTGAAAAGGAGATAAGTGAGTGAATTCCCCATTTTCCTTCCACATCTAATTAATTGTGAAAGATATGTTTTGTTACAGGGGAATGATTATGGTTCCCTCCAGTCTTTCCATTCCCTTTCCCTATTAGCTTGTTTGGTTCATTTTTAGTAAAGAAAAGGAAGAGAAGAGAAAGGAAAGGAAGAGAAGAGAAAAGAAAGAATGCAAAAGGAAAAATTCCCCATGTTTGATTTAAATTTTCTTTTTCCTCCTAAATTCCCCCACATTTCGGAAGGAAAGGAAAGTGAAAATTTATTAAGGAGTCTTTCCTTTCAATTCCTTCCATTTCCTTTCATTTAAATTGATTTTTTGAACCACATTGGAAACTAACAACCTTCCTTCCACTTTATATCTTTTCCTTCCACTTTATATCTTTTCCTTCCAAATCTTTTCTACCAAACAAGCCGTATGTCATGAAGTACAAAGAAAATAAAAATCTCACAATTTCCCTCCAAATCTTCTCATTCAAAAGCAATGTTAATCTATAAAGAAAGAGGACCAAAGCCCGTGAGAAAAATGCAAGTGCCTAAATCAATGACTCAATATAGAACATGCCACTGCCCGAAAACAATTCATACTAGTAATATGATACAGCAGATATAAACGTCAAGAATCAAACAAACGTCCACCATTTACTACTCATTTCTATAAACACGGTGATTAACAAGATCAACCATTAACAAAAAAAAAAAATTTGACGTTTGTATTGCTATCTACTCATGTACAACGATAGCCGAATTCGATCTATATAAACTAAAAAACCGGAGAGAATAGAACGTGAAAATATGGTAATGAACATATGAAAGCAAAGAAAAGAAGGGGATAGTAGCATGGACATGTCTTCTAATCAGTTCCCGCATTCCCATCTTGAAGTAGGCACACATGAGAGGTATCGGCACCATCTGCACTGATCATTCCCATTCTTCCCTTGGAATAGCATTACCAATGCAAGTATAAATCTGCATGAACACGAAGAAATATGGTGTTAACTTGGTCAAGCTCCACATCAATATGCAACAAAATATACAGAATGCAGTCACATGATACACAAAAATCCCACTCTAGGGACAGGCCAGTTTGCGCTTGCATAGGCAAGGCTCAATAAGCTTAATATCCCTTCACAATCAACTCTACGAAGACCTCATTTGGGGTAATGTAATGTCTGGATTAATAATTGTCTGGATTTAAATCATTTACTATAGTCGGGAGTACGAACCTACTTGAACTACCCAAAACATATTTTCCATAACCAAGGATTACTGAGGTGCTTTAGATTTGAATTTAGTGTGTTCCGTACAATGAACCAGGGCCTTTGAGCAACTCATATTACTCTCTGGAAATAATAGTCATTTATACTATATTGGTATATCTGGATACGAAATATGTCTGGATTTAAATCATTTACTATAACTTATAGCAGTTTGTTTCAATTTGATGCCATAATCGACAGATGCTGTCGCTGGGACACACCAATGGGGCATAAGATATGAAAGAAAAAACTACTACACCTATTTTGGAAATTCTAAACAAAAGATTCATCATCTGTTTGCAAATGGGTTGGACACTTTGATCTTCATGGAGAAACATAAATTTGAATAGTATTGGAAGTTGGAACTATAATAAATGGTGAAGTCTTACCCAGCTACCAGTGCCGCCAAGGCAATAAAGAACAACACCACTTGGTATGGCATGTATTTGGTTTTCACACGTGCATGTTCTGGCTGTTGATGACGCTCCCGCCACCCAAATCGAGGACGTAGGAGTAACACAAATCCAAGTAGGAATCCTGATACAAATCCCCCAATGTGGGCGAAATTGTCAACATGAGGAAGGATTCCAACTGCCAAGTTGATAGCGATCACGATCAAAAGTGTGAACAGAGCAGCAGCCTACATGAACACAAAGAAGCACTTGAGCTGAAAAACATGAAATATACTTCATCTTATTTTAAGAATCTTGCAATTTAATGGTTGTGGATTGTCTAGAGAGCATTTTCTTATGTCATTATTTTCTCATTGCGGAAATCAACAAAAAAATCAATGAACTCTATAGGATAAAAGTAACAGCCTACTGCTCCTGCCTCCTAGACTAAAACTCCAAAATCATTAAATAATAAAGAAACAGAGAGTTACCTTATTTGCATAGATTGTCCAATTAGTAAGAAGCTCAGAAAGCATAGCACCAAGTAGTCCAAACAAGGCACCAGAAGCTCCAACAGATATATTCCGTTGGAGAAAGAGTGCAGATAGTACAGATCCACCCACTCCTGAAAGCAGGTAGAGTATTCCAATTCGAACTGCCACAAGGCCAAAAGACAATGGTGAGTACTATTAACTTTTACAACTACATTTAAAAAAGCAAAACTTGTTCTCAACTCTAAAAGCATAGATTCGTTTATAATGTGGGATGAGAGAGCATACCAAATCCAAATTGCTGTTCAAGGCGGATACCAATGAACACCAAACTCAGCATGTTCACAAGGAGATGAATGACACCAGCATGCAACCAGATACAAGAAATGAGTCTCCATCCTTGATGCTGATGCACCACCCTATCCCACTGAAGAGCCCCCAATTTCAGTAATCTGCAGGAGTCCAATAGCACCAATCAGTATAAGGACATCTTTATGGTTAAAGCGCACTAAGCAAGTAATTAATTAATTATGGTTAAAGAGTAGAAGTGTATGTATTAACTAATAGGGAAACACACTATGCTATCAAACTTCAAGGAGTAGGCTTGACAGAATATACTCCATATCAAGCAGTAAACATTCACAAACTTCTGAGCGTCATTGACAGAATATTCTTTCCATATGAAAGACATAAAGTGTCCTGTGTCCAGCAGAATCAATGTTTAACACCAATAGAATTCTCCAATTAAGGACATGGTCTGCATCACAACAGCTAGCCCAAAATTCATCCTACTTGGTACATATTATGACGTCACCAATACGCTACTGTTTCAAGCTTTGCTAACAAAAATATTTCCTAAGATGGTTTTAAGTTGGGACTTAATGAGAACAACATGCGCTATTCGATTAAATACTTAGTAGTTCTAATTTAGCTTCTTATTCATAGCCCTCGATACAATGTTAAGCCCTTTCCTTATTTCAAACTAGATCTTGGAGTTATGCTCCTTCATGTAAAAAGTCAAACCATGGCCATCGTGAGATAGATAAAGTATAAAACTATATGTTGACCCAGAATCCTAGATTTTCCAAGGATCCCCTAGCAAGTTGTATTAGTTCATGCTACTGTCAATTGACAGTTCATACAAATAAGCCTTTCTTACACATCTTAATTTCGTCAAAAGTACCTTAATGTAGAGAAGTTTGACCTTTTCTATGTGAACTGCCTGGCTTAAGGACATATTGGCATGTAATGAGAAGAAAACAGTAAAACATTTAACACAAAAGTCCAAGAAATTAAAAAAATTATGTAGTGTTTACCAAGTACAAGTTCAACAAAAATCAAGTACTCAGCATGTATTCAATACCCTTCATTGGGGACCACTAGAAAACAAATCATCAATACCCTCTATTTTCTTTACCATTTTAGGAAAAACATTTAATAACTATTGTTCATATATAAAAACTGAAAAAAATATGAAGAGAAGGCATATATTGATACCCGGCCAAATACAAATTCTTGGATAAGACAGTCTACCAAAAATATGTGATCTGATCATGTATTAGTTACCCAAAAAACATTATAAAGTAAGTACAATAGCTAAAGGTTACCCCTTTTTACCGGGTGTTATCATCCATAACAAAGAATTGGCAACTGTTTACTTATTTGGTTTAATTGTCTAACATATCATGTCTTCTAAGTAACTACAATACCTAATGTGACAGCAACTGCTTCTAATCAGAGTGTACGACTCAAACTACTGTCAAACAAAGAGCTGAATTAGTACGGAATATTTCATGATGATGCTGTCATCAATGGTTTAATCATAATCTCAACCATCCAAAATAGTCAAAACTTGAGAACAGAAACAAGCAATCAAAAGAGTTGTTACAGCTGAAAGAAAAACTCCCATTTATAATTTGACCTCAACTATCAAATTCAAGCAATCCCATATGCCTAGGTAAAAATCAGGGATCAATATTCTCAAAATTGAACATACCTACACTCTCAAAATCTTACTTACAAAGGCAATTACTAAAACAAATAATGAATTTAGCACACACCCATATCAGAGAGCAATAAAAATCAAGCAAAAAATTTCTGATATTAGAAAAAGCAAAAAAAAAAAAAAAAAAAACCGTTACAAACCCACCAAAGAACTGAAAATCAAACATAGTTCAGAAAACACACATCAATGATCAAAGCTACAAAAATCAAGCAAAACAGAAAACCCAGCATCAATTAATTTTAAAAAAAAAACCCACAATAAACTGATAAAGCACCTAAATTGAAGCTAAACAACACAGAATAATCACATTAATTTATCAAAAAAAATTACATGAAAAGCAGCAAAAAATGAACAAAAGTGGAAAAAAAAAAACCCCAGATGAAAACAAACAAAAAAAAAAGAGAGAAAAAGAAGGAAACTTAACGTGTTAGAAGAAGGACCCAGAAGAGGGTTTTCCCGAAGAGGTTGAAAAGAGAATCGACCCAGAAAACGAACAGCACAACCATCAAATCCAAAGTTGTTTTTAGGGCAATTATTGATGAACATGACAACAATAAACATAGCAACATTTGCAACAACAATCATGGGTACCAACCAAGAAGTCCATTGTCTTTCAGAAGTTTCAATGTGATACGCAGATGATTGTTGTGGGTAATTCACTTGATTATAACTTTGATTATTGTTAACATCCCTGTTTTTCTCCAGATCTCTGCTACCCATCATTTTCTTTTTCTTAAAATTTTCAACTTTCTTTCTTCTGAAATTGGTACACAAAAAAAAGATAGTTTCTTTTTTGTTGGTTTTAGTTTATGGGAGATAGATAGAAGTGGTTGAAATAAGAAGAAGAAGTGTTTGATTGTGGGTGGGAGAAACGGGTGTTGAATTGATGCGAGTCGGTGAAGTTACTCTTTGAAGGAGGAGAGAGAAAGAGAGTGGTGGAGGAGGTGGAGTTAAAATTGACTTGAATAACAACCAGGTCAAGTGGGAAAATTGATTGATTAATAGAGATAGGAATTGAGAAGATGTTGTTAGTTTAGTTGTTACAGCAAATTTCTGCTTTAAGTATATGAGTAACCGTGTACCTACCGCGTGCTTTTTTTGGTTCTTACTTACTCGGTTTGGGGGGGCAGCGGGTGAAGAGGAAGTGAAATCTTGGGTTCTACATTTAGGCTTTGTTCTTTTGGAATGAATTAATGAAGTTTAGTTTAGTTCAGTTCAGTAAGTTTTCTCTCACGGTTTTAGTTCAGTTCAATTCAGTCCAAGAGATTAGAACCTTACTATACATAAAGGAGTTGTGGTTGGTCTTATAAAAAAAAAAAAAAAAAAAAGTTGTGGTTAGTAACTTGGTACTGATATGTCTTTCAATTGGTAATGTAAATGTTATACAAGTTCTTTTTTGGTTGTATATGAGCGACTAAGTGTAGTGACGTAGACGTGATTCAATTTCGAGTCTTCGATGCCATCTCCGCAAGACTTCATCCATTAAGTTAGATGACATTCACATACTTCCTCTCGTTTCTTTTTTAGTTGCAACACTTTTTTTCACAAACTCCAATACAAAATTTGGGTAGGAGAGAGGTAGAGAGGAAAATTGGAGAGGGTCCCATGTGATTGGAGAGAGATAGAGAGAAAGGAAAAGCAAAAGTAGAAAGTGTTGCAACTAATTAGAAATTTCCCTTTTAGGAAAGTGTTGCAACTAAAAAGAAACGGAGGAAGTATAAAAGTTAATGGTAACTAAGATGGTAAGATATGGAAAGGTTTAGGTATTAATTGAATTTTTTTCTATTATTGTTGGAAGGGTGTTTGGTATCAATAGAGTTGTACAAAAATTATTAGAATAGGTGGTAAACTTGGAAAAATCCAAGCCTACATTCTTCTAATAAGTTCATTTCATCTCACTCTAACCCAACACTATCCGTAGATATTTCATACCAACCTAACCGTCTTCTCTCTTCTTTTTCCTTTATTTCTCTTTGAATCTCAAACTGCAGCAGACAATTTTAAAAAGGAAAAATTGATAAAAACAGTCCCAACTATGGGCGTTTCGTCATTTTCAGTCCCAACTAAGGATTATTTCTGAGCAGTCCCAACTATGCATCATTTTTGCCAAAATTGGTCCCACCTGACTGGTTACCTGTTTAACGGGTTAATTTTTTTAAAAAAAAAAATTAAGGTTCCTTCTTCCTTCTTCTCCCTCCTATCTCCTTCCTCCCCCCGCCACCCCTCCCCCTCCCTCCCACCCCCTCCCCGCCCAACACCGAAATCCCTCGCCCCTCCCCTCCCCGCCACCCATCCCCGTTCCCCGCTACCCCTCCCCCCTCACACCCCTTCCCGCCCACCCCCTTTTGCTCTATACGAACCACAAACACACGGGGAAACGACAAGCGGGCGCAACAACCCAATGGCGGCAACAGCACCCACGAGTAGTAATGACGGACACGCGAATAGAGGAGAGAGAAAAGCGGGATGGGTAGGGAGCAAGATTCCCCAAGAAGAACTTAACAACAACAACAACAACCACCAACAAGAGGAGAGATGAGAAAGAGGTTTTGATTCATTTTTAAGACGTTGAATTTTGTATCTTTTGTTATGTTCATGATGAATTGAATGTGTGGATCGTGTTTTTGGAGGATTAAATTAGGTTATTGATGCAAATTTTATGAATTTGCTTGATTGTGATATTTTTAGGAATTGATAGAATTTGCACAATATGGAGATTTAGGTCATGTTAATTCTACCTATATTTAGGAGAAAAGTAAAAGCCTTCAATTGATTTTGACAAAATTCAGATAAGTTTAGTAAATTACTGGGAATTGATAAGTTTTCTTTTTTCAAATTAGGTTCGAGATTATGAGAGACCGAATAGAAGGTAGTAGTAGGTGATTGGTGTAATGGAAGGTACTTCTTTGCAATGGCGGAAACACTGTGTGCGCTTGAGCTTGAGACAAGCCTCATGAGAGGCATGATTTTGTAGACTCTGAGTTAAGAAGTGGGTGGATATGTTTGTGAATAATGAAATTAAGTATGTAATTGTTAAATATGGGATTGGGCCGCACCCAGCACAATGGGAGAGAGTGCACTTCACAACACAAAGGAGGTTCCACCTTAAAACCATATGGCAATAAGGGGAATAGCCCCTTTGCAATATAAAGTGAACCCATCTCTCTTCTTTATCAATGTGGGACACTCACATGTGTTGTGCGCTATACATCATAGCTTCAACACTCCCCCTCACATGTGAGGTCCCTTTCTTAGAGGGCCCAGAGTAAATTAACGGCCCCATTCGTGGGCTTGGCTCTGATACCATGTTAAATATGATCCTGGGCCGCACCCATCACAAGGAGAGAAAGTCCACTTCACAACACAAAGGAGGTTCCACCTTTAAATCATATGGCAATAAGAGGAGTAGCCCCTTTGCAATATAAAGTGAACCCATCTCTCTTCTTTTATCAATGTGGGACACTCACATGTGTTGTGCGCTATACATCAGAGCTTCAACAATAATTGATTGATTGCTAGTGATTAGGGATGATGATTCTGTTAACTGAGTAGGGTAGTTGGCTTAAATGAGCTGCTTAGCTCATAATCAAAGCAACATGTAGTCAATCCTAATGATGTTGCACCATCTTTTCACTTGACATGTCGATGCACGTGATTTGAATCGTGATTTTCATGGGTCATAAAGCTTGAATCTGCTTCCAGTTTTTTTCTCTTATTCGGTATTATACATGTGGCCAAGCACTGTTGCTGCTGGAATTGTTTGTCGGTTACCTGGTTGCTGGCCATGAGTTTTCTTTTGCCAATAGAGTGCTGAGAATATCTCGTGGTTTAGAGCCTTAGGGGCCTTGTAAAAAAATCATGTCAGATGGACTGAACAAGGTATATGAAATTTTGTCAGGGATTTCGTAAGATTGACCCAGAAAGATGGGAATTTGCGAACGAGGAGTTCATGAAAGATAAGAAGCAAGTGAAGCTCGAGGAGAGAGAAATTGGGGCAGAAGCAGCCTCAGACTCCGACACCAGCAAGGACATGGTGGAGTGAGGAGTGAGAAAGAGGTGGAGGGAGGAAGAAGAAAAAGGTTGTGGAGAAAAAAAGAAGAAAAAAAAGTATTTTACCAGTTGTAGCAGGTCATTGACCTGCTGGAACCAATTTTGGCAAAAATGATGCATAGTTGGGACCGCTCAGAAATAATCCTTAGTTGGGACTGAAAATGGCTGAACTCCCATAGTTGGGACTGTTCCTATCAATTTTTTTCTTTTAAAAAACCCAACGATCTTACCGAATGGATTAAACTAGTCACTAAATAGATTAAATAATGTGATTACTGAATGGATTAAACTAGTCACTCAATATATTAAATTAGTCACAGTATTAAGAAAGGTGGTCTGTTATATTCTTAATATT
Organism: Beta lomatogona; assembly: GCA_947646795.1. NCBI lineage: Eukaryota > Viridiplantae > Streptophyta > Magnoliopsida > Caryophyllales > Amaranthaceae > Beta > Beta lomatogona. Next base: position 1,667,277 of record CANSNZ010001191.1, on the reverse strand, counting down.
GGGTTTTGGGTCGTTGCCTAATTTTCAATTAAAAGTAAACGGTCACTTATAAAACCAACTCCGAGTTGTATTAGATGCCAATCTCATGTCGCAAAGATAGGTGCATTTGCACAAGGAAAACTTTTATCGATTATTCTCTATTACTTCTAGTTCTATAATCCTTTTTTCTTTTAATTTCCTTACTAATTGTTATTTAAATTTTGAAGGCCCATATTGTTTTATTAGGAAATAAGTAGATCGAATCGGATTCAGTGATCCAAATCTAAATTTTTTATTTAGATTCGATCCAAACTTAGCCACCGAAAATCTAGAGCGGGTATTTGACACTTTTGTCTTCGTTATTCTCCATAAAGGATTTTAGGCCGAGAGTGCACATTTCTTTCTTGATAAACAAGTTGTGCATACTCTATATGTTTGTTGTTATCTTAGCATCTATGTCCTTGATCTTCTTCGAAATTTCATTTGCACACAATCAAACTTGTTCACACACCCATTGCTTCTAGAGTTACGTTAGATGAAGACATTCAGATCGATCCTTTTTTTAGTATCGTAAGTATGATTGATGCTTATTTATACTTCCAATTGCACACAGGCAAACCCATAATTATACACTATAACCCATTTAATTTAACTTATTTACATGTAAACCTAACACAAACTCGACTCGACCTAACCTATTTGCCAGCTTTTTCCTCACACCACTGTGGGCAAGTACCCTTATTTACTGGGAAAAGATTAATAGAATACATTGGTGTGGTAACATTGATGTCTTGTTTTGGCTTGTGAACAAATTATTATCATTTGTAATACATTAGGTTTAAACCTCGTTAGAGAATATATGCTCTTAGTCACTATTTACCACTTTAGTTTACTATTTTGATGTTTAGTGGTCTAAACCTTTTCTTTAATTATTTAATTTATTGGTCAACATCTTTACATTATTAGAAGCAACATGTGGAACCTGCGCAAAGCCGCTGCAAGCAGACAAACTTCATTTCCAGTACAATCTACTCAGAAAATGAGAATTAGTGGATATTTTAGAGGGTCCACATAATCAATAGTTGTAGTAGAACTAGCGAAAAGGTGACGGAATGACATAAGATTTGTTGTAATTTAAAAAGTTTTAAAAAAACTTCTCATCGACCTCTAAATTTTAATGTAATTTTGTAGAAGGTAAGTAGCAGAAGCCGTGACTATATGAGTAATGATTTGTATGAGAAAGGCAATAGAAAGCAACCTTTTACCGAAATCATGAGAATGCGTACCAGTTAGGTACAACTATGGTCAATTGGTCATTATTCTTTTAGTACTAGGATTATGCAAAATAGGAGTATTTTACTTTCTTAAGAAATTTTTCAAGGGGAAAATTTTGATGGTTCATTATATGTATTACTTAATTACTTTCTTCATGCTCAAGTAAATTTTATACTTAGGCAATATCTTTTTGTTAACTTAGACAAAAAATTCATCTCATTTAACTCATCATAAGATTTGGACTCCACGTCTCCACTCTCCACCCTCATTTACTTCATTACAAACTTGTTTTTACCTATCTCTCAAAGGATGAGGTTTTCTTCATAAATTTTCATAATTACCACTTCATATGACCTCTTAACTGTTTAGAGCATGGACAAGTAATATTATATGACATTGAAATGCTTTATCACAAATTTACCAATAAATATTTATAACTATTGTAGCACTGAGATGTGAATCACTAACATGCGGTACGGTACTTAATAATTTATCTCATATATTTGAGCATAATCTATATTGTGAGGGTATCTGTAATACTCCGTATTTTTAGTAGTTAATATTTGTATTTTTTAGAAAAAATTTGGTTATTAAAAAGGTTTTATTTACTAAAAAGGCTTGTTATTTACTAGAAGCTTTTCAAATAGGCTTTTATAAAAGATTTTGAGTATTTAAAATAAATTGTAGCCCAAATAGATGTTGTGCCTAAATTTACTAGTTTTAAAAAATAAGTATTTTGGAAACAAAATTTAAAAATGTTGTAAGGAAATCTAAAAAGGTTTAGAAAAGAAAAAGAAAAAAAAACAAAAACAAAATCCGCCACGGTTATGTTTCATGAAGTTTTGGCCACTTTTTGTTTTTTTTACTTATCTTTTAGTTATTTTACCTTCTGTATTATGGGATAATTTATATCTTTTCCTAATCTTAGTTGGATAATCATAAATATTAACTGGAGTATATCTTAGCTAGATTAGTTTATCTTTTTCCCTAAATTCATCTTTTAGTTTTCTAGTCCTATTCCGATTCTACCTATCCAACTAGTATAAATAGGGGTCTCCACCCATCATATTCTTCACACCAAATTTGAGGAATACATCTCTTTTCTCAAGTTTAAACTCTCTCTCCCTCTTAGCCCACCTTTTCTCCTCTTCTCTAGTAATTATTAATTTTCAAGGTGCGTGTATATGTAGATCTTTAATAATTATTTTGCAACCTTAGTATCATGTTTTTAGGAAAATATTTTGGATTGACGTCCATGTTTTTATAAGTTTTATTATGAACTACATGTGTTTTCTATGAACATCTTTGAATGATTATTAATTTTATTATGCACTTAAATCATGCCTTTAGTTCAATATTATTATAAAGTTTGATCTTTGAATCTATATTCATATAATTTACAAGGAGTTTGTTGTCTACATGCATGTTTAAATATTTAAAAGGGAGTGTTTTTGAACTATTATTATTTTTCAAAGGTTAATTACCCCTTGAGCGAGTTATTTTATTTATGCCTTTTTATGGCTAAATTTATAAGTAGTACTATTCTTTTTAAGGGAGGATTATTTCAGAAGGATTTTTATAAGTTATATGATCTTTTATGATCGCAATTATAAAGAGGCAACGGCTTGTTATTTATTAACAAGGACGGTAGCTATTATTATTTACCCATGCAACGGCTTCTTATTTATTAGCAAGAACGGTAGCCATTATATTATTTACCCATGTACTTTTTGTATAAGTCATGTGGACAAGGTAGTAACCCCTCTTAATAGATTCAGTAAGGAATACTAAACTTGGGGAGTGTGCACACTTTAGGAAGGGTACCTAGGCAAGGAGAAAGGATTTTTATCAAGGTTATATACTTTATATTATACAAGTATTATCAAGTATTCAGAAAGGTTTTTCGAAATTAAATATTTCAAATGTTAAATTAAATAAAGTGTTTAATATTCCGCATATACATGTACTCAGTATTTTTACTGACACGCTTTTATTTGTTTTGTTTTATGGCTTTGTCCCTGTGATGACCCTATTTTGGCGAACAGATTCTACAGGTTGATATGATGCATACTTCATATGGAGGAGCTAGTGAGGAATCATAATTAGTCAAGGAGTTGTTATTTTATTTTTCTTGTTATATAGTTGTACAATAAAGTTTATATTAATAAAAAGAAGTTATTTAAGTTATTTTAGATATTTCCGGTGCATTAGTTTGAAGTTCAGTTAGTAGTTAATATTAAAGCCTTTAACGTTATCACGTGGCGGTAATACTTTCAAGTTTCTCAAGGAGTTTTATATCAAAATATCTTTTTAAAAAGAGAGAAATTTGGGGGTGTTACAATATCTGTTATTATTTGTGCATGCTCTTACATTAGCGTGTGTCTCAATGTAAATGGAAAAAGTGAGGTTCACGTATGTCAAAAGTTTAGTGAAATTATATAGTAATTATTTGGCTCACTCAAAAAAAAAAGTCGCTCAAAACGCATCTTATTGACTACTACTCAACAAGCTGTCAAAATAAATAATAGAATGAATTTTGACTTAGTAAGACATTTATATTATTTGAAAAAATTGAATCATAACACGACCATTTTTTTTAAGGTTGAATAATATAACACGACCTAAAAGTGTAGGTAAATTTATTGTAAAAGGAAAAAAAAAAAAGCTATAACTTCATAGCTCATATGTCATATGTGTAATCTGTTATAGTGGATTCCGTTGGCTCCCGCGTTTTCACGTGTGGTACCCGGCAACGTCGTCTACGCGTATAGCTTACTTTATGCCTCAAATAACAGACAAGAACAAGATTAGACGTCTCCTAAGGAGAGCATTTTGGTGGCTTTTTAAGCTATAACTCAAATAAGAAAATCTTTTCACCAAAAACAGAAAACCCAAAGAAGAAAATCTTATAAAAAAGATCGATAAAGATTAGGTTGGAGGAGTTTTCCTTCCTACTTCCCTCGTTCCAACTTCTAAACCCACCAACATTCTTTTTCAGTATCTTTGAAGGAAAATTTCTAATTAGTTAGTAAAGTACCCAAATATTTGGAAAATGATCACAATTTCTCAATCTTACTAAAATAAACTACTTCTATGACAATGAAAATGGTCACAAAACATAAGCAAAGTTTCTATAAATTTAACTCAATTTTCATCCTAAGGGTTATGATTGATCTATTAAACTTTGTTTTTTACATCAATTTTATAGACAAATTCGCTTAATTTTCACTAGAGCATATACATTGTCATAGTTCATTCATTGATAGCTTATTTGAATTGAAGGAAATGGAGGGAAAGAAAGGGGAGGGAAATGGAGGGATGGATTTTCCTCCTTTTAGATACCAAATGAGGATGGAATCGGAGGAAAATGGAGGGATCGATTTTCTCCATTTAGATAACACATGAGGATGGAAACGGAGGGAAATGGAGGGATAAATTCCTTCCTATTTAGTGAAAAACAAATCTCTCCAACAACTGAAAGATTTGGAAGGAAAATTCGTCACTCTTCCTTTCCCTCCCCTCCCTTTTCTTTCCTTCCTCTCCCTTTTCTTTCCCTCCTCTTTCTATATCCAAACACATCATGAGAGATTTTTTTTTCATTAGTTACGAATAGAGGTGATGCTTTAGACGAGGTAAAGAATGAATGTTCGATAAGTATTTAGGTGTGGAGTATGTTATTAATCTTTCCTTTTTCACAACTGTGTATTACTAAAAAAATCCAGCAATGTTCTACTCCATTTCTTTATGTTATTTATGTTTAAAATCTTAGTGAAAGTTAAACATATAGAGTATATCTTATGTTGGGGTTTGATTGGGACATTTGATGTTGCATCATATAGAAATAGAAGATCTAATATCAAACAAAATTGTAAAAGTTAATTAAATTGCTATTTCAAATTGTTTAGTTTTATTGGATCCCTAATATATATTTAACGATGTTCTGTAATTACTTTTAGTGTTTTATAATAGCATGCCCATTGGATGGACTAGGCAGTAGATCATGAGGAGAGAGTGCAAAGAATTTTAGAATAAAAAAGGAAAGAGAAATGAAAAATGGGGGGAGAGACAGGGATGATCAGATCATTGGGATTAGGGGTGTTTTCGAGGCAAACTGAGATCGAGCCTGGGTTGTTAGGCTCGGCTCTTAACACTTTTACTCGAACTCGAGCCAAGTCACGAGCTTAGATTTTCTAGTTCAATTTACCTTAAAACTCAACTTGAGTTAAATAACTATATTACATATATTCCAAAAATAGGTTTAAACTACTTTCTTTGAGTTTTTCACAAGTATTGTGCACAATTTAAGTGTAACTTTTCATCTATTTTTTTATAATATGGAAAATAATATAGCTAAAATATTTTTCGAGCCTGCTCACGAACTTTTCAAATCGAACTTTGTTATGCTCGATTATAGGAAATTTCGAGCTGAGCTCGAATAGTTTGCGAGCCAGCTAGGCTCATTAACACCCCTAATTGCGATGATTTGATCAAAGGTGGATTGAAGGAAAAAAAGCTACAACAAAATATGAAAAGGGAAAGAGGCGGGACAGGTGGAAGCATGGGAGTAAAAGAGAAATGTGGCGCACCCCACGCATGTCTGCAATCGGCAACATCCAAAGGTCACCAAATTACCAATCCAACGGTACAAAATATCTCTGAATTTTGTAACGTAATGTTGATGTGGTAAATATTAATTATATTAATTTTCGTTGATATTAATTAACTACAAATATTTAAATTACTTACATTAAATAATCATCAATCGATTCTTAAATAATCAATAATAATTAAAAACATTGGATGGAGAAAAATTGAGGAGAGAGAATTTATGGTAGGACTAGCATTGTTTGCACGCTATGCGTGCGTGTCATATTAACTTTTTTTTGTCGATTGATTATTCATCAATGTTACAAAAAAAATTGATTTGAACAAACATTTATAATTATTTTTAATTTTTTAAATATGTTTTTCTTAAATCAATGATTCGTTGTTTTTTTTTAGTTATTTGTTCATCATTATGCAAATATAGTATTGAGAGAAAGAGATATAAAGCAGAAGAAAGCTTGTGCTCAAATAAAATAGAAGAATTTGTATATCAGGTTCAATTGTTGAATATTAATAAAGTCAAAGAGTTTAATTTATATAATAGAGATTACCTAATAACAATCAACATTTAGGTTTTAAAATATTATCAGTATAATTATTACATTCAAGTTTTGATTTTTTAATCTGATTGTGTCAATCAAGTTATATTGTCAATTCAATTTTTTATCAGAGTTTTTCACACATATGTAAGAAGAGGAAATCATTCTCCTTAATTTAATATTTAATTGAAATTTCAAATTCAATTCCATTGTTAACTTGTTAATATATATGACAAGTAAGAAGAATAAAATATTATTTAATATATATGGCAAATTAAATTTATTAAGGGTATCTCAGACTTTTTGTAAGGGGGACACTATCTTCCTCCTCCTTCACTTATATAATAGAGATATGGTAAAAAGTAGGATCGAGAATGTCAAGATCCAAAATTGTAGATCATTTAATTTATTGGGGGTGAAGAAACCATATAAAGTAAATGTAAATCATGAGTGGGGGTGAAAGAGAAAAGAAGTATTAAAATAATTGATGATCCAAAATTTTGAATTATCCCATAGCGATGCTCTAAGACAATTGTCGCGGGTGGCAACAAATATTGTGCATGACAATAAATATTATGTCGGAGCTTTAGCAATTATATTGCCATCTTGATGTCCCCGAGTATCAAGATTGACCAACTTTAGAATATTTTGTGAAATATAACATGAAATTCCAAATAATGGTGGAATATAAAATCGACGAATTGAGTTGTACCATATTCTGTCTAAAGATAGAAGTATCATTTTTATTATAAAATTACCCTAAAATTGGTGGTGTACTAGTTGGGATATAAAATATAAACAACTTTTTTAGATAAGCGTAAATTTGAGATTTCAACTATGTAATGTTAAAATTGATGCATTCCACTTTAAGTCCCAAAATTGATGCTTTAGCCAAAAGATTTATTAACCAGCATGTCGATACTTAAGCCACAGCTACGTTGTCAATACTGATTAAAGTGCAAGATAGCCTTTGGTCTTTTCTTTAGCCGCAGTTGAAATCGTCAAAAGTGCTAACATTTTCCAGCTTCATTTCGTCTGGAACGTCATCATTAGCTACAACTACATGCATAAGAACACAAACAACTTGCTTTCAATTTTCTTTGTCTGAATGCATGTCAGCGTTTGTACGTCAAATTCGGAGGTTTAACTAGACGTCTTAGGCTCTGCCTAGATATAGCTTTTCTTACAACACTTAGCTAACTCCGAAACAAAGTAACAGCTATATTTGCAGCAGAGAAGCTTCTGCACTAGGTCGACAGAAACCACTTGAGTCAACTATCTAACTGGCTTATCAGACTGCTTTGGCTATTTCCCTGACGAGAGATAGCTTGGCGAGAAGTCCACATAGTTGTAGATAAGAGCCAACTCCATCAACAATTCTCATATGTGCAAACCCAGTTTCCTGTACACATAAAAGAGAAATCAGGCGGGCGTTGCACCAGCAACAGGGAAATCCAAGGTCAAGGAACAAGTCATACCTTCATAAATTCCAACTTCAGATACTCAGCCATGTCATAGTTTTTGACAACACGGAAAAAGGTTGTGATTATGTCAGTAGGGGAATAACCCATATCATAAAGTTGCTTCAGACCACCACAAGCATCATCAAACTTTCCTCCAAGCACATTACGAATTATGTTCTTAACATGCAGAGGATGAGGCTGGTCACAAACCTGTCATCCAAAAGATAGTGAGCAATAAGATAGCGATCATCATATTTTTTTAAGCTAAAATAACTATGGTAATTAGTAGCTACCTTGAAAACATTTTCCTGGTTGACAAATCGAAATCCACTGTAAGTAGCCTGCAAATTATTCAAAGCTTGCCGCATATCACCATCAGCAGTGAAGATTATGGCTTCAAGACCTTCTGGAACATATGGAACCTTCATCACAGAATACAGAATGTATTTCACTTTTTGTTAATCAAATAAATCAACACATTGCATGAAAAATAAAAAATGGAACCAGAACTGATATGCAACAAGAACAGACCTTCCCACTCTCCACTCTGTAGCATTCACAGTAAAGAATGAAGTGATAGACAAACTAATAAAGCCTTGACAGAACAGAAAAATTTTAAGGCAGACCTACGTCAAGATAACTCTTCTTTGAAACACTTAGGTAGTGCTTTTGAATAAAAATTCCAATAAATAATGAATCGGAGCACATGGAAGCTTTTGAATCAAAATTCCAATAAATAATGAATTGGAGCACATGGAACCCGTTTCTTTCTATCAAGAAAAAATATGGTGGACTAGCTGATATTTATATCAGTTAATGAAAGAGCCCAATGCAAAAAAAAAATTGCATGTTCGGCTACAAATAAAAGCACAACACAAAAAGAAGACCCATCACAGTACCAAGAGATCACGGTCTGCTTGCAAGCCTATAGTGGATTTCCAATAGTAACAAAATTGGTAGGGATGTCGGGTGTCCACATCATTTTTCATGGATTAGGGAAGCCATTTAGATAGCAAATATCACCAGCCACCTAATTAAGCATGTGTAGAGGACATAGTGAGTTATAGCACACTGATGCATCAGATCCAAAAAAATTGAAATCCTCAGTAAGCTCACATGGTCGCTAACAAAAGAGTTTCTGTTATGAAGCCCGACAATCAAGCAGGTCAATGCCATTGTCTGATATCACAAAAAGAAACACCTCCACATAGAGTTACTAAAAGAAAACAGAGAATAAAGTGAAAATGCATGTTAAATTATTGTTCCAGAATGAAATAATATTTCTCAGTCCAAAAGTGAAGAACATATGATTTAGCATAAAAAACGCTTCTACAATTATTGCATGACATGGATCCCGCTTGATGAGTTCTACTGTGCAAGTTCGTATTAAGCTCTTCAGAATATATTGAAGGTAAGGAATGAGTTGGTTTCTCAAGGAATACTAAGTGCACAATTTATAAACCTAAACAGCAATGTAGCAATATTTGATAGGGAAAATAGATGATTGTCACAACTCATAAACCTAAAATGGCAGCTCTATCTTCATATACGAATACTACATGATTGTCACAACTCATAAACCTATAGTTGATAGGTCTCAACTATTGCTGACATCCTCAAATAATCAGTAATAGATTAAATCAAAATATACACAACTATTTAGGTATTACCCTACCCTTCCCAAAATAGTTCATCCTTTGAACTAATTAATTTCTATTTATATTTTGAGGCCTTTCCTTTTATTTCTGATCCTCACCTCCTTCCCTTTCCCCCTACACCCTGCCGTAGGCCCGTAGCCATCTTCACCACCACCAACCCACAAGGCCACAACAACCCACGACCCAACCCCCATGACTACCGACACTACCACCACCATTCAATGCCACCTAAACACATCTTTGGCATGCTCTAATATTCATATATATGAACCCTAAGCCTAACAAGTATGTGTAACTGGAGAGGGAAGATAGAAAACAGAAAAAGAAAATGGTAACTTGTATCCGCTTAGACAAAAGTATCCCTTCTAAAGAACAACAATTCTGAAGCAAAAGAGCTTTAGGTCAATACGGAGTGACCCCATAAGCACCTTGCCTCAAGCATATCACACCTCACTTGACCTGTTATTGGAATTGTTGATTCCAATAGCTTTAGATCTTGGACACAGCGTGGTTCAGGGGGGAGGAGCTCTGGGCAACACCAAACTGCCCAATCCAAGGACTCCAAACAGAATTTTGGTATACACCAGGGGCAGACAACAGACAAGCTTACACTGAAAAAGAATCCACAGCTCTTATGAGATAGTTCTCCATAATTGGTCATCAGTTTGGGTGATTCTTACATTGTGAGAAACAAGCATTATTACTTTGTTGCAGTGCATACCTATGCTGTGAAACTATTGAATGAAGGATGGAAAGGCAGACTGTGGAGGAAGTGGATCCAAATAAATCGATTGAGTTTTTTCTGTATAAGCAAACAGGTATTCTGTCTGGTAAAGGAAGATTTAGCTTAGCTAGGCATGTTGTTGTTTCAGAGGAAAATTTCGCCATAGAGTAAAATAGAATAAATCTAATAATATAACATTACCTAAATATCAATGATCTCATAGGAGGTATCCATTACTTTCAATATATTAATCAAGTTAGAGTGTGGATATGGTGAGGTGATGTGCTGGTTGGATGGGTGTTGATGGCTGGCATGGTCAGGGAAGGATGAAGAGGAGGGAGGTTAAGGGAGAGAAATAAAAGAATAAAAATTGAAAAGCATGTCAATCAGATTATCAGAAGGTGACACGTCACCTCATCAACTGATTAACAAAGAATTGAGACTAATTTGATTTTTGTGAAGGGTGACACAATAGTTCTGATTATTATGAGTTAATCACCTGTTGAGGTTATATTCAAAAGGTCAACAATAGTCGAGATTATTGGTGTTAATTTTTACTAGTTAATACAAATATACAATATGTCAACTACCCTAATTTGTAAGAAGTAGCTCATGTCCCACATTATCGTATTTGACCCTAGAAACAAGACCATATTGAAGGAGAAACAGCATAAGTTAACAATGAACAATTAAACTTCAGCTTAGAAAAAAAACTACCTTCTCAGCCTCAATAACAATCATGAGACGCCCAAGGATTTCTTGATCTGACAACCTTGAAAAGCGGACCAATGCACATCTACTCTGAATGGGCTCAATTATTTTTGAAGAAGTATTACATGCAAGAGCAAAGCGGGTAGTGTTTGAGTATATTTCCATTGTCCTTCTCAAAGCTTGTTGAGCTCCAGATGTCATGCTGTTCCAGCCCCAAAGCAGCGCACAGTTTTTTCAAGAGGAATGTCAGGGAACCACAATGATGAATGAAGCATGCATTAAGATAATAAACTTCAGTTGTCACCTGTCCGCTTCATCCAATATAACTATCTTGTGTCTCCCAGAAGGCAGAGTAACTTTCTTCTGCGCAAACATCTTAATTTTGTTTCTGACAACATCAATACCCCTGCACGAAACAAAGCAACAAATGCAGTAAATATTTCGGAAGTTCAGGAGCAATATAAAGTCTATAAGGGGTATCAAATCAGAATACCTATCATCTGAAGCATTTAACTCCAGAACTCCCTCCTTGCAGTTTGATTCTAGCAGCTCATGTGCAAGAGCTAGTATGCTTGTTGTCTTTCCTGTACCTGGAGGACCCTGAACATATGATTGAAGTTTCATCAAATTGCAGCATATAGCATTGACCTGCCATAGTAACATCATCCTAAGTAGACACACTCACACAAATATCTCCAGTCTAGCTCCAGGCAAATTCTGCTTACATAACCCCATCGTCCTAAAACTAGAAACTCCGATTTCACCAATAGATACCACTTGTGAATGAGTATACTGTATGCTATTTACTGGACATAACAATCCAAAGTCGCTTTGCTCGTCAAACGCCTTCGCTACCATAAGTTACCCCCAGCACAACCCAACCCAACCCAACCCAACTTACGGCACAAAAGCAAAGAGAAAGTGGCAGCCTCCCTTCCTCCTTCCCCCTTCATCATATTCAACAGTTCTCTAAATCTACCTTGTTCACAAACCAAAATAGCATTGCCAAAATACAGACAGCATACATCATTTACACAACAAATTTTCCTAGAATCTGACAGATAGACACCTTTCAATTATACCAAACACAGCACTAAATAAAAATCAAGCTCTCTAGTTATATAATTTAGTAACACGAAGCTCCAATTGAAACAATTCCCACAAAGTAACCTAGATGTAAAATTGGCGGGAAAAGAAGAAAATTATAATAAAAGTAAAACCCACCAAAAAAAATCAGTAATTGCAAGAAAAAGTATGTAAATTAAAAGGCATAAACGAGTAAAAATTTATCTTAGATTGTAAGATGAAAGACGGAAGTAGATGAAAAAGAGGAAATAAAGTACAGTCAAGATGAGATTGGGCATGTTGCCGTCGCGAGCGATGACTTGGAGGCGAGAGACAGCATCTTCGTTGCCAACAATGTCAGAAACTTTAGTGGGTCTGTACTTCTCCACCCATGGTATGTCGTACCCGCTGCTCGATGAAGAAGACGCCATGCTTTTTTTGCTATAACCAAACACTCAATATACAGTTGAGTTGAGTGAGTGTTTTATTGTTTATGGCGACTGGGTGACTAAACGAATAGAGGTTTTGTGTATTTGGAAGAACAATCTCCCCTTGGGTTTCTTCAATTTCTAAGTTTTGTATCCCAACCTTTTTGTATCCGATCTGAGAACTTACTCCTTATAAGAAAAAATATAGTCATGCGGGGTGTTCTTTGATTCGTCTTAATTAGCACTTTATTAATATTCAATCGTTATAATTTTTTTAATAATACATAATGAAAGATATTTAAATTCAAAGATGTGCATTGGTAAACGTGCACAGGAAAGTGAGAAAAATAAAAAAAACATAGGGAGTACTAGAGGTGGGCATGGGCCCCGGCACGAGCCCGCTCGAGGCCCGGCCCGTTGTCCGCTACGTGGGCTGTGGGCCTGTCATGGACAAGAATTTTTATTTCAGGCCCGCACCGGCACGACCCCGCCTATAGGACGCCCGCAGGCCGGACGCCCCTTTCCTTCGTTTTTTAGCCTAAAACTGCCAAGAATCCAAAAAAAAACATAAAACACGGGCCAGACCCGCAGGAGGCACGAGCCCGGCCCGCGGGCCGGGACGGGCCGTGGACAAAATCTGAAAATTCCAAGCTCGGCACGGCACGGGCCGCCACTCAAGGGCTTGGGCCCGGCCCGACCCGCCATTTCCCCAAGCTCGCGGGCCGAGCTCGTGAAAAGGCCTGGCCCATGCCCAGGTCTAGGGAGTACCTTATAGTAGTAATGCACAATACTACTCTCTAGTCTCTAGTCTCTAAATCTAATTATACATTATTAATTTCATTTATTTTTTATAATTTAGTGGAACTAATCCAAGTTAATATTCCCTTTTAAGGGTTAAATTATCTATAAGCTAGTATCAGTTCAACTAGATTATAAAAATTAAATGAAATTAGAGGTAGGGCCATTGTGCATAAAAAAAATCTAAGTTTAAGGGTATTATGTAGAATTTTAAAGAGGTTGGGATGCAACGTATAAACTAAATACACATAAGGGTAAAACGTAGAAAATACCAAAAAAAAATTGAATATAGCATTATTATGAGGTTTCAATTTTTTGGTTTTAGATTTTAAAAATCATATGTTGGTAATTTATATAATTAAATCAAAAGTCTTCATACTCGTTTTAATCAACTTTATTTCGAAAACTAACAAATGGAAACAGAGTGAAAAATAGCTTATTATTATTATTATTATTATTATTATTATTATTATTATTATTATTATTATTATTATTATTATTATTATTATTATTACAATTATTAGTATTACTATTAGTATTATTATTACTATCATTCTTATATGATTATTATTATTACTATTACTACTACTACTACTATTATTATTATTATTATTATTATTATTCTTTTATTAATATTATTATTATTATCATCATCATCATTATTATTATTAAAACAACTTTCTTATAAGAACTTTTTTGATATACTCGATAGTACAACTACGTAAAGTCAAAATATGTCAAAAAAATATGTGATAATTCCTTCAAGAAACTATCTTATAGAACCCAAAAAAAATCCCCACAAGTAAAATTGAGAAGTCCAAATTATCTTAAAGTAGCTAAGGTTTTGAAATTCTTTTTGGGGAAAAATATTAGGTAACTTTCTTCAAACACGCATGTTCCAAATTGCCCTAATGTTAAATTTTAGGGTATATTACTTTGGGTAAAGTATCTTTCCTCTAGGCAATCTTAGTACATATAAGAAATTATTGAGAGACACTATCCATCCATGCTTATAGATGAAAGTTTGGATTTTAGTTTGGATATAGTATAGTTTAAAATGAAATCCAGTTTTTGGATTTTTAGTCCAAACCGACATGTATATTAACCTAAATTAGTTTGATGTAGTCCGGTTGAGATGTTATAGTTTGGTAAAAATTCACAATAATGAACAGGTTTGTTTTTTTGTTTTTGCCCTAATGGCGATGGACTGTATAGTCTAACATTCAATACCTGTTCTTTTAGGCTAAATTGAACTGAAATGAACTAAGTTGAGTTGAACAACAACAACAACAACAACAACAACAACAACAACAACAACAACAACAACAACAACAACAACATAATAATAATAATAATAATAATAATAATAATAATAATAACAACAACAACAACAACAACAACAAGTTAACAATAGCAACAACAACAACAGCAACAACAACAACAATAATAATAATAACAATAATAATAATTATTATTATAATAATAATAATAATAATAATATTGAACTGAGCTGAACTAAACTAATATTGACCCATACTTGAGGGCATGTTTGAGATCACTGTCAAATTTCAGTTCTTGGTTTTGAGAATATGATACAAGGGTATGATAAATTAAAAATTAGTTATACTTATACTAAACATATCAATTTTAAAAATTAACAATTGAATAGTGAGAACTATATTTTCTGGTTTTAATATTTTCTACAAACGAATAATAATAACAAGGCCTGAGTTGTTTACCACCACAATATTTTTCACATAAATTATTATAATAGACGGTCATCCTAACAAGCATATTGAATTCCATCTCACTCTAACTCAATACTATCCCTAGATATCTCACACCACCTGATCGACCACCCTTATCGAGTAATCGTCCTTTTCTTTTTTGCCTTCTTTTGTTTTCCCTTTAAATCTTGAACTACATAAGGTTGTGTTTGGATACCATAATTTCATTTCAAATAGTGGAATTCAATTCCAGAATTTGAATTACTAGAATTCAATTTCAAGTCTTGTGTTTGGGAAAATTGAGAATTTCAAATTTGGAATTTCAAAATCAAAGTAGAGTACGGATTACGCTGAGAAGAGAAAAAAGGAAGATCGAGAAGAGAAGGTAGGTGACGAGGAGCAGAATCGAGCTCAAAATCGTTAACAATGGAGATCGAGGAGAGAGAAATGGGTCAATGCTAAAAAACATGGAGTACGTGATATTGAGGAGAGAGAAATGGGGAAGAGTATGTGGGCTTTATATTAGTATTTGAAATAACAAGTTTTAAGTTGGTATTTAAAATGACAAGTTTTAAGTTGGTCTAGTGTAGGACAAGGAACTGGCCCAAATCCAAATACAAATGTTTTGGATTCCCAAACACCTGATTTGGGCCAAATAGTTTCCAAACAGGCCATAAGAGAATTTTCCAAATTCGAAAGAGCATGGCCGTACAATCCATTCAACTTTCCATCACCAATCACCATAGTGGACCCCATCATACTCATCAGACAGTTATCACATCACCTCCTTCTCTCAACCCCAAACTCTTAACGCTCCATTTCATTTTCACACCACTGATTTTACCACTACACCCAAAACATCAAACAAACAAACAAACAAACAAAACCCCAAAAAAAAATTCATAATTCGCCAAACAACAACACCGTATCGAACTCTAATGTCAAGCCTCGATGCAACACCGTTTATTCTCCCGGTGCCGGCGCCGGGGACAGCAGACTTACCATCGTCGATGCGAGCTCAAGGCCTACGCCACGCAGCGCGGATGATTCGTCGCGCAAGCGGAGGGAGGAGGTCGATGAGAGGTGCTTCAGTAGCAGTCAGAGAAACAGCAGCACAAGAAATTGAAGAGAGACAAGTTGATTGGGCTTATTCTTCCCCCGTTGTCGCACTTGACGCTGCTTGGAACTCCGCTTTCGTCTTCGCTGCATCCATTGCGCTTTTTCTCACTCGTCGTGACTCGCTTCGCCTTCCGCTTAGGGTTTGGGTGATTGGATATGCTCTTCAGTGTCTTCTTCATGTTGTTTGTGTTTTTGCTGAGTTTCGCCGTCGTAGGAGGCGAAGGATTGCTCTCCAAGATGGCCGTGATGATTACTATGAGGAATCTAGGTGATGATTGTTAATTTTTTTGATGTTATTTTGGTTCAATTTTGAGTTTGTATGATTTATTGTGGCATTAACACAATGTATATACATATACATGTATATGTACATATACTTACATGTATATGTATATAACAAAAGGTGGTTTCCAAATTAATAAACCTATGTTTTCCAATGATTTTGAATCTCCACTAAATCTTGAAAAAGACTTTGATTTTTCTTCAATTTTGATAAACCTGCTACAGAGTTTATTCGCGAAAAATACTATTCCAAATTAAATGAATTAGGTGTTAATATTCCATTTTTCACATGGCTTTTAATTTACTTAAGTAATTTAAAAATCCCTTATCCATTTTCTGATTTCTGTATCAAGTCCAATATTGCTAAAAAATGGATTCTCAAAAATGGTGAATTAGTTTCGTCTATTCATCATCCATTAACAGATTTACAAATTCCTCCTGAGAAATGAAGAACTTGTGAAGTTGCTCCATATAAAGGAAAGGATGCTGATGATAAATCAGGAGACATTAAAAAGGTTTATGAACAAAATAAATTTTCCAATACAATTTTGCATCCTATTTTTCCTCAAGTTAATTCCTTATCTTCAAAACCTTATGACTTTGAATTCTCCAAAAATTATGATAACTACTTTTCCTCAAAAACTATTAAACTCCAAGATCTTCAACATGAAATAAATCAGATAAAATCTCAAATTACAAATCTTGAGCAACATGATTCTCCACAAGAAACTTCTAACCTCCCTTTTCCAAAAACTTCTCCAACTAGTCAACAAATTAATTATCAACTATGGTATTGTCCAGTTAGATTAATTCTTGATCATAATTTCCAAATAACTACTATTATTTTATTTGATAGTGGTGCTGATCTCAATTGTATTAAAGAAGTATTAATTTCCTCTAAATACTATGAGAAAACTACTGAACATTTGTCCAGTGCTAATGGACAAAAACTCCAAATCAGGTATAAACTTTCCAAGGCTTATATTTGTAATAATAATTATTGCTTCAAAACTATTTTCACTCTTGTTAAGGATATTAATAATGGTATTATCCTTGGTACTCCATTTTTAACTCAAATTTATCTATTTTCTGTAAACAAATTTGGTATTCATACTTCCATTTTGGGGAAACACATTTCTTTGTATTTCTCTACTCCATTACAAAATAAAGAAATACATTCTCTCTAAACTAACTTGATTACATAAAAAAGAAAACAGATTTCCTTTTTAAAAGAATAAATATCTTTCCAAAGGATAGAACAACAATTACAAAATCCTCATATTCAACAAAAAATAAAGGATTTCCTAGAAATACTCCAACATGAAGTTTGTGCAGATATTCCAAATGCTTTTTGGGAAAGAAAAAAACATATTGTTTTCCTTCCTTATGAAAAGGATTTTTCAGAACAACAGATTCCTACTAAGGCTCGACCAATTCAAATGAACCAAGAATTACTTGAAACTAGAGGTGATTAAGGGCCGGGTCGCGCAAAAAAAAATTTGCCCATTGTGCGGGCCGGGCCGGGCCCAAATCCGGGCCAAAAATTTGTGCCCAAAGCCCGGTATTTCGGGCCGGGCCGAGCGGGCTTTTGCGGGCCAAAACGGATCGGGCCTAAAATTTAGACTAAAAAGTGTTTTTTGGCTTGTCCAAAGTCCGCCAAAAAAAAAAATTTTGGCCGGGCCGGGCTGGAGTTGATCAACTCTACTTGAAACTTGTAAAAAAGAAATTCAAGTACTTCTTGATAAGAAGTTAATCCGCCCTTCCAAATCTCCTTGGTCTTGTGCTGCTTTCTATGTCATGAATCAGGCAGAAAAAGAACGAGGTGTTCCACGACTAGTTATTAATTATAGACCTCTTAATAAGGTCGTTCAATGGATTCGTTATCTAATTCCTAATAAAAAAGATCTTCTTAATTGGCTTTATGACTCCAAAATATTTTCCAAATTTGATATGAAGAGTGGCTTTTGGCAAATTCAAATTGCTGAAACAAATCGTTATAAAACTGCCTTTACAGTCCCATTTGGATATTATGAATGGAATGTAATGCCTTTTGGTTTTAAAAATGTTCCATCAAAATTTCAAAATATTATGAATGATATTTTTAACACCATGTACTACATTTACCATTGTTTATATTGATGATGTCCTTGTATTCTCCAACTCTATTGACCAGCATTTCAAGCATTTACACATATTTCTCCAAGTTATAAAGAAAAATGGTTTAGTTGTTTCTGCTCCAAAAATCAAACTTTTTCAAACAAAAATCCGATTTTTTGGTCATGATATTTATCAAGGCACCATAAAACCAATTGCAAGAGCAATTGAGTTCGCTGATAAATTACCAGATGAAATTAAAGATAAAACTCAATTACAACGTTTTCTTGGTTGCCTAAATTATATCTCTGACTTCTTTCCAAATCTAAGAAAATTTTGTGCTCCTTTATACCAACTTCTCCAAAATAATCATAGTCCTTGGACAGATGAACATACTAATATTGTTCGTATGCTAAATAGTAGAGTCAAAACACTTCCATGTTTAGGTCTACCAAATCCAAATGCCTTTATGATTGTAGAAACTGATGACTCTGACGATGGTTATGAAGGAATACTTAAACAAAAATTAGAATCTAAAACAGAACAATTAGTTTGTTTCCATTCTGGTTTATGGATAGGTGCTCAAAAGGGTTACTCCACTGTTCGAAAAGAAGTATTATCCATAGTTCTTTGTATTTCCAAATTTCAGGATGATCTTTATTGCAAAAAATTTCTGATCTTTATTGCAAAAAATTTCTTTTAAGAGTTGATTGTAAATCAGCTAAAGAAATTTTTCAAAAGGATGTTTAGAACATTATTTCCAAACAAAACTTTGCACGATGGCAGGCAAATCTATCTGCTTTTGATTTTGATATTGAATTTATACGAGGAGAAAATAATTCTCTTCATGATTTCCTAACTCGTGAATTTTTGCAGGGACATCCAGTATGAAAACTCCTAAACATTCCAAAATTTGGCATTAACTTCCAAAATATCACCTCCAACACTTTCCAAAATTATACCATCATCCTACACAGCCCCCTGCTACAACATCCAATACACTTATTTCCCTTATTCACCAATTACCAGAAGATATCCAACGCATTATTTACCAAAAAGTAAAAACTGCCAAATTTAATCAACATTTTGCCATATTCTTGAAGAAATATGTCATCTTCCGACGTTATTTTTAGCGTCTATGGGGACAAACTAGTGTCTTCAATGATGACTTTTATTTATGGTCAATGATCTCCAGCAAAACAATCCATATTTCCTTACATGGCGATATGGTTTGGTTCGCAAATTTTATGATACCTCAAACCCTCAAACACAGATTTTCCAAGAATTTTCCAAATTCCAACAATATATTTTCTCTACTTTATATTCCATTAGAACACTCGAATGGATTTATGAAGACATTATTTGTGCCAATATTGAGATGGATGATGGAAAAATCAGACATGCTCATTACCTAATCCTCATTAATTTTCCATCTCTTCCAATTCCAAACCGACATTCACTTCACATTTTGAGTCTTATGTTTCTCAATCCAGCTAAAACTCGAGCTCGTGGTTTCCTTTCCATTTTCCGAAATATAAACCATTACCATAGTTATTCTGATATTATTACCTTTATCCATTATGGCAACACTACTGTTGCTTTCCCGACCACTTTTAATTCATATTTTTCTACTGGCATTAAACACTCTCAACCTTTATTTCCATATTTATCAAAAATTACTCAAGGTACTTATTTGTCTCCAGAAGGAAAAACTTATTTCCATCATTTACTTAATAAATACTCCCTCTGTCCCATAATACTCTTTACACTTTCCATTTTCCAGAATACTCTTTACACTTCTGTTTTTGGAAATGACCTACTATTATTTTGAACCTTCTACCTTTAAGTATTGGCCCACACTCTCTCTTCTCCAAATAAAATAATACCACTCCTATTATACACCAACTCTAACCATGACCCACATTCTCTCTCCTTAAAATAAAATAATACTACTTTTACTAACTACTAACTCCTATCACATATACTTTTCAATAAAATAACAATTGATAACCAAACAACAACTTATCATCAAAAACTACGTGCATTGATAAGTGTCAAGAGTATTTTGGGATGAAGGGAGTACACATCTTCTAAGAGTTCCAGTTCATCTGAGGCTTCCACCCCAGATTTGTATGGTGGACCTTTTGCCCAAGATCCATTTGATTTCTAAGAACGTAAGATCCCGCTAAGTGTTTTACACTTAGGCAAAAGTTAGAGACATAATCATTCCAGTTTACAGAAGAATTTCCAGCTAAGAAATTTTCAAGCAACTTCCAGCTTGACTTCCAGCAATTTCTAAGCAACTTCCAACTTAACACAAACAAACTCCAGCAACTTCCAGTCAATTACCAAGAAGTTTCCCGAAATCGTCAAAAGTAAATAGTGAATAGTGAATAGTGACCGCGATGAATAGTAGTACTATTCATGTACCTAAGTGGCATCTTCTCCAACATTGTCCAAAGTCACAACAGTAGTGGCAGACAAAGTATCCAGCTGTCAAAACGCACTACAAAAAGCACTGGCTGATAGCTTTCCAGGTATCCAAGAACTGTATTTACAATTTGTCGTTTTTAAATTGCTGGAATACACTCAGGACAGGGGAAGGGGAGATTAACCCTAAGTACTAACCTAGTTTGTATAGGAAGTACACAAAACTAACTAAAACTGACAAAGTAATTTTAAACATAAGATGGAAACATGATTATAAGAACTAAGAACTTACTGAAGAAGAAACTTGGATTTAAACTTGGAATTTTACAAAATTGAAAATTTTTTACAGACTTTGGATTAGAGCTTTCTCTTACATGTATTTTCTCTCTTAAACAAGCTCTTTCTTACAAATGTGTTTTTCTTCTAATTTTGCTCTGCCTTCAAATGAAAATAATCATACCTATTTATAGGCTAAGAAACTTAATACAGAATGAAAAGTACAATAATTGAACTAAGTTTACAACATTAAGCAATCTAAAAACGACAAATTGTAAATACAGTTCTTGGACACCTGGAAGGCTATCAGCCAGTGCTTTTTGTAGTGCGTTTTGACAGCTGGATACTTTGTCTGCCACTACTGTTGTGACTTTGGACAATGTTGGAGAAGATGCCACTTAGGTACATGAATAGTACTACTATTCATCGCCGTCACTATTCACTATTCACTATTTACTTTTGACGATTTCGGGAATCTTCTTGGTAATTGACTGAAAGTTGCTGGAGTTTGTTTGTGTTAAGTTGGAAGTTGCTTAGAAATTGCTGGAAGTCAAGCTGGAAGTTGTTTGGAAATTTCTTAGCTGGAAATTCTTCTGTAAACTGGAATAATTATGTCCCTAACTTTTGCCTAAGTGTAAAACACTTAGCGGGATCTTACGTTTCTAGAAATCAAACGGAACTTGGGCACAAGACCTACCATACAAATCTGGGCTGGAAGCCTTAGATGAACTGGAACTCTTAGAAGATGTGTATTTATTAAGTAAATGATGGAAATAAGTTTTTCCTTCTGGAGACAAATAAGTACCTTGAGTAATTTTTGATAAATATGGAAATAAAGGTAAAATATGAATTAAAAGTGGTCGGGAAAGCAACAGTAGTGTTGCCATAATGGATAAAGGTAATAATATCAGAATAACTATGGTAATGGTTTATATTTCAGAAAATGGAAAGGAAACCACGAGCTCGAGTTTTAGCTGAATTGAGAAACAGATGACTCAAAATGTGAAGTGAATGTCGGTTTGGAATTTGAAGAGATGGAAAATTAATGAGGATTAGGTAATGAGCATGTTTGATTTTTCCATCATCCATCTCAATATTGGCACAAATAATGTCTTCATAAATCCATTCGAGTGTTCTAATGGAGTATAAAGTAGAGAAAATATATTGTTGGAATTTGGAAAATTCTTGGAAAATCTGTGTTTGAGGGTTTGAGGTATTATAAAATTTGCGAACCAAACCATATCGCCATGTAAGGAAATATGGATTGTTTTGCTGGAGATCATTTGACCATAAATAAAAGCCATCATTGAAGACACTAGTTTGTCCCCATAGACGCCAAAAATAACGTCGGAAGATGACATATTTCTTCAAAAATATGGCAAAATGTTGATTAAATCTGGCAGTTTTTACCTTTTGGTAAATAATGCGTTGGATATCTTCTGGTAATTGGTGAATAAGGGAAATAAGTGTATTGGATGTTGTAGCAGGGGGCTGTGTAGGATGGATTTTTGGTTTGGTAATTGGAAAATGATGGTATAATTTTGGAAAGTGTTGGAGGTGATATTTTGGAAGTTAATGCCAAGTTTTGGAGTGTTTAGGAGTTTTCATACTGGATGTCCCTACAAAAATTCACGAGTTAGGAAATCAGGAAGAGAATTATTTTCTCCTCGTATAAATTCAATATCAAAATCAAAAGCAGATAGAATTGTCTGCCATCGTGCAAAGTTTTGTTTGGAAACAATGTTCTGAACATCCTTTTGAAGAATTTCTTTAGCTGATTTACAATCAACTCTTAACAGAATTTTTTTGCAATAAAGATCATCCTGAAATTTGGAAATACAAAGAACTATGGATAATACTTCTTTTCGAACAGTGGAGTAACCCTTTTGAGCACCTATCCATAAACCAGAATGGAAACGAACTAATTGTTCTGTTTTAGATTCTAATTTTTGTTTAAGGATTCCTCCATAACCATCGTCAGAGGCATCAGTTTCTACAATCATAAAGACATATGGATATGGTAGACCTAAACATGGAAGTGTTTTGACTCTAGTCTTTAGCATACGAACAGTATTAGTATGTTCATCTGTCCAAGGACTAGGATTATTTTGGAGACGTTGGTATAAAGGAGCACAAAATTTTCTTAGATTTGGAAAGAAGTCAGAGATATAATTTAGGCAACCAAGAAAACGTTGTAATTGAGTTTTATCTTTAATTTCATCTGGTAATTTATCAGCGAACTCAATTGCTCTTGCAATTGGTTTTATGGTGCCTTGATAAATATCATGACCAAAAAATCGGATTTTTGTTTGAAAAAGTTTGATTTTTGGAGCAGAAACAACTAAACCATTTTTCTTGATAACTTGGAAAAATATGTGTAAATACTTGAAATGCTGGTCAATAGAGTTGGAGAATACAAGGACATCATCAATATAAACAATGGTAAATGTAGTATATGGAGTAAAAATATCATTCATAATATTTTGAAATTTTGATGGAGCATTTTTTAAACCAAAAGGCATTACATTCCATTCATAATGTCCAAATGGGACTGTAAATGCAGTTTTATAACGATCTGTTTCAGCATTTTAAATTTGCCAAAAGCCACTCTTCATATCAAATTTGGAAAATATTTTGGAGTCATAAAGCCTATTAAGAAGATCCTTTTTATTAGGAATTGGATAACGAATCCATTGAATGACCTTATTAAGAGGTCTATAATTAATAACTAGTTGTGGAACACCTCGTTCTTTTTCTGCCTGATTCATGACATAGAAAGCAGCACAAGACCAAGGAGATTTGGAAGGGCGGATTAACTTCTTATCAAGAAGTACTTGAATTTCTTTTTTACAAGTTTCAAGTAATTCTTGGTTCATTTGAATTGGTCGAGCCTTAGTAGGAATCTGTTGTTCTGAAAAATCCTTTTCATAAGGAAGGAAAACAATATGTTTTTTTCTTTTCCAAAAAGCATTTGGAATATCTGCACAAACTTCATGTTGGAGTATTTCTTGGAAATCTTTTATTTTTTGTTGAATATGAGGATTTTGTAATTGCTGTTCAATCCTTTGGAAAGATATTTCTTCTTTTAAAAAAGAAATCTGTTTTCTTTTTGATGTAATCAAGTTAGTTTGGAGAGAATGGATTTCTTTATTTTGTAATGGAGTATAGAAATGGAAAGAAATGTGTTTCCCCAAAATGGAAGTATGAATACCAAATTTGTTTACAGAAAATAGATAAATTTGAGTTAAAAATGGAGTACCAAGGATAATACCATTATTAATATCCTTAGCAAGAGTGAAAGTAGTTTTGAAGCAATAATTATTATTACAAATATAAGCCTTGGAAAGTTTATACCTGATTTGGAGTCTTTGTCCATTAGCACTGGACAAATTTTCAGTAGTTTTCTCATACTATTTAGAGGGAATTAATCTTTCTTTAATACAATTGAGATCAGCACCACTATCAAATAAAGCAATAGTACTTATTTGGAAATTATGATCAAGAATTAATCTAACTGGACAATACCATCGTTGATAATTAATTTGTTGACTAGTTGGAGAAGTTTTTGGAAAAGGGAAGTTAGAAGTTTCTTGTGGAGAATCATGTTGCTCAAGATTTGTAATTTGAGATTTTATCTGATTTATTTCATGTTAAAGATCTTGGAGTTTAATAGTTTTTGAGGAAAAGTTATCATAATTTTTGGAGAATTCAAAGTCATAAGGTTTTGAAGATAAGGAATTAACTTGAGGAAAAATAGGATGCAAAATTGTATTGGAAAATTTGTTTTGTTCATAAACCTTTTTAATGTCTCTTGATTTATCATCAGCATCCTTTCCTTTATATGGAGCAACTTCACAAGTTCTTCCTTTCTCATGAGGAATTTGTAAATCTGTTAATGGAGGATGAATAGACGAAACTAATTCACCATTTTTTAGAATCCATTTTTGAGCAATATTGGACTTGACACAACACCTAATTCATTTAATTTGGAATAGTATTTTTCACGAATAAACTCTGTAGCAGGTTTATCAAAATTGGAGAAAAACCAAAGTCGTTTTTTACGATTTAGTGGAGATTCAAAATCATTGGAAAGCATAGGTTTATTAATTTGGAAACCACCTTTTGTAATAACATTCAAACTGGAGAAATTAGGAGGTCGCATTTCAGACTTAGTTGGTGATGGAAAATCATTTTCATCAACTATTTCTGGAATGGGAGTTTTTTGAAAAACTTTGTAATTCTGAGAAACATTTGGAAAATCATCTGAATTTGGAAAAGTATTTGACCTTTCAAAAGAACAAGAAGATCTTGCACTTTGAAAGTCATAATTGGAAGAAGAATATGGAAATTCCTTACTTGAATTAAAGCGATTAAGAACTCTGACATCTGGTTCTTCAATTATTTGTTCTACCTTGGATTCTGTCAAAGATTTTCATCTGGAATAGTAATTTTATCCCATGGAAGAGCTTCTGGAGTATGTGTGGTTGCTTTGCCATGTTCAACCTTAAAGATCATGGTCTGACCAGGAGCAAAACGTATTCTACACCTTGGATTCATTTGAGTATTCAAGAGTTTGTAATAAACTCGATAAATAATGGAAAAGTTTCTAGCACCTTGGAACTAGCACCTTGGAACTGAAGGTCTTTAGACATATTGATATCTAAAGTTAAAGTTTTGAGAATGTAAGGATCATCAAGATCTTTGCTTAGATTTGGAAAGCAATTGAAGTAAATTGAACCTTTACAAATATTAGTATTTGCTAAAGCTAACAAAGAATCTTTAAAGTGTTTAAGAGAAGCGTCTCTGAGAGCAAGCATAATTGGACAGTCAAGACCTAATCTGACCATAGGTTTGACAGCAATTTGGACACAGCCAAAATGGATATACCTAAAACCTTGTTCTAAGTGTTTTTGGATATACTCTTTATCTAACAATTGGATAGTCATTTGACGCTGATTGACACTAGTAGTAAATTCTTCTATATGGATACCTCTGCCAAAATTAAATTGCCAACTATATTCTTTATCATAAATATCAGTTTTAGAAAGAATTGACATTTCCCAAACAAATGGGTCATCCTTTTGGGTAATCTGCTTCTTCTAGACTGGATTCTTACTGTCACCAAAGACCTTTGAAAAAATACTACTAACCTTACCTTTCACCATGTTTACTGATAGACAACAACTAAAATGGCTAATTCGAGGGACCACTGGGACCACCTGAGGGACTACCACACCTGGAACACCTATACCACGGCTTACCAACGGCTTTATAGGCTGACCAACAGCTGACCAAACCCAAACTCGCGACCACTCTAGAAGTGAGTGTTCAATAACAATGGCTACAAGTAACCTTAGAGCACTTCGTCGCAGGCTCTGATACCAGGAATACACCCAGGGGAAGGGGAGATTAACCTATATACACCCAGGGGAAGGGGAGATTAACCTATATGTATATATATATATATATATATATATATATATGATTATGTGTTATATATGATTAGAGATTCTACTTCAATATCCTGAGAGTGAGATTGTGAAGTTTTTGCTATAGTAGTGTATTACAGTAGCTGATATGAGAATGTGAGTAGTAGAATTTAACGGTGTGCTATAGCTTAAGAGGAGAGAATATTGTTTATTTGTGAGTTAATACGTTTTGCGGATCCTTGTTGAGCACGCTGAAAGGTTGTATGAGAGGTGTTAAATTGGTTGAGGTTGAGCTTGTAGGCTATAGGAAGCGTGTGAAAAGACTATGAACGTTTCAGTGACGGCCAACTCTTTGAGGATGTTGATTTTGGTGGTGCACAATTGTTTTAAAGGGCTTAATTTACGTTTATAATTAGAGCTTGATTTTCTAGTTTTCTGAATCGTAGAGGAACAACTATAGTTGAACTTGATGAGTGATCGCACTTTTTAGACTTTTTTTGGTTCCGAGGCTAAATCTCGGCTAATTTTATATTACACATTGTTTAGCCATTGATTCTGATTTCTTCTGCAGTACCGTGATAAGGCATTTGGAATCTGTAAACACAATGTTTTCCTTTATGTGGTGGATACTTGGATTTTATTGGATATGTATGGGCGGCCATGCCTTGGAGCAAGACTCCCCCACTCTTTACTGGTATGTTCTGATTCAGATTCTTCCTCATGCTTGAGTGTGGAAATGAGATGTCAATTATATGAAACTTTATTTGGCTTCGTGATGGGCTTGCAGGCTTTGCATAGCATTTTTGGTTCTTGATCTGTTTTTTGTCATCTTCTGCGTGGCTCTGGCGTCTGTGATTGCTGCTGCTGTTTGTTGTTGCCTCCCATGTATTATTGCTATCTTATATATTTTGGCAGATCGGGTAACTCTCATCTCTCATGCCTTTTCTTGTTCCCATCTTTCATTTTTACTTTGTTGCTACACTTGGGGATGTATCCTTAGCATCGTTTACATGAGTAATTTATGTCGACTTATTTGTATTATAAATTTGTCCTGGTAATGCATTACTAATTAACGAATGTGCGAGCATCACTATCCGGCAAGTTTCAAATACTTTTTTTTTTTATTTAACGTGATTTTGATGATTAATACTCATTTTGCACTAATTGAACTGCTTTTGCCAATTTCTTCAGTGTATTTCTCTTATGCAGTTTATAACCCTATTACATGGGTTGTACCTCACTTGTTTAAGCTACATAAGCAGAATTGCAAGCACAAAATGTAATGGGGTTCGACTGCTTCCTGCAGTTCTCTGACTCTTGAGTGCCAGATGGTTGATGGTGTTGAATGTCAATACCTAGAGCCTAATCCAACCGTGTTCTGTAGCATGAACTGGATGACATCTATAAACACTGCTTTATCTTATGCGAGAATCTGCAAGCTTTCTTCTTATCTCCCATTTGAGGTTGCAGCAGATTGCTAGTCTTAAATGATAGGCCTAATTGTTTAAAGTTTCTATGAGTAGCTTTTCTTAACTAGTAAATAAGGTGATCTGATGTTTAATGTATCTGAACTAATAGAAATCTGCCATTGCTGCCACTGACATCTGTCACAGTATGTTTTGACTTTTTAGTCACTTATTTTGTAATTATGTTCTACTTCCTCCCCATTGTGACCTATTTGTCATGGATTTAAGCAGGGGGGAGCATCCAAAGAAGAAATCGATAACCTTCCAAAATATACATTCCACAGGAGTGATAGTGAGCAGAAAATGAATGAAGAGACTGAAGCACCTTGCGGAGGAATAATTAAGGGGTTTGGAACAGATTGCGCTGTTCAACGTACATTAACAGCAGAAGATGCTGTAAGTTTTGTGCCTTCCAGCTATCAAGACTTTCTAATTTGACTGCTTACCTTCATTGTACTTGCTCCCTTACTTATATATCCTTGATTCCTAGATTAATGCTCATTTACCTCATTGCACAACTAGACTAAGTTATTCCCAAAAAAAATAACTAGGCCAAGTTGTGTGGTCCTTTGATGTAAGAGTAATGTTTCCTATACGAAAAGTCTTCCGTAGGCCAATATGGTAATTGCCTTTCCAGATCATGCTAATGGTGATATTCCAATGAAGCAAATGTTCAATTAAACAGACTAAAAACTAAATTAAGGGGTGGCTAAATTATAAGACAAGGGATGTGTGCATGAGCACAAGTAATCAAGATAGTAGTGAAACATATTTTTTTGGATAGTGAAACATTACTCTACTCTATTAA
The DNA here is from genome assembly GCA_947646795.1 of Beta lomatogona. Taxonomy (NCBI): domain Eukaryota; kingdom Viridiplantae; phylum Streptophyta; class Magnoliopsida; order Caryophyllales; family Amaranthaceae; genus Beta; species Beta lomatogona. The sequence goes on along the minus strand of CANSNZ010001191.1, from coordinate 1,638,401 downwards.
TTTTCTCCCCTCCCCGTCTCTTCGTTAAGGTATACTAGCTCATTATCTTTTGTTCTTAAGGAGTTGGATCTGAGTACCATCAGTATCTCTGCATCTCTTATAAGTTCGTCACAAGCTCCTGATTGCAGCAAGAAATAAATGAAGCAATGCACCAAGCAACAGTTGGCATGAGATAAAGTCATAAAGCGAGAAATGGCCCCTCAATAGTGTATCCATAGGGAAATATGACATGATTAGATACAGTTATAGGCGATACTATTAAAACTTCTACAACTTGAAATTTATTAGCTTCAAAATCAGAGCCTTCTGCTGGGGATTTGAGATGCAATTCCTGACACATTATACTCCAGCTAAGAATATCCTTGTCTCCTTTTTTGATTTTCTTTTTTTTAATAGTGTGTCGAGGAGGATCAGATCAGATCTCTGAGTTTTAGGAGGATTAAGACAAACAGCAAGTCTTTCACCTCTTTGTAGCTCTTTCTTCTCGCTCCTTTCTCTGTCTTTTTTTTTTTTCCTCTCTATTTTCTTCCTTTGCTTTTCAGCTCTCTCCCGCTTTAGGCGCTTGATAGGGATTTGTCTGGATAGTGTAGAGGGACTCACCTCTGGTCTTAAAAGATTTAGATTTCTTGTTTTGTCGTTTTGGAGAAGTAGTAATAGTGTAGTATGATAGAGCACATAGAGAGGCCCTGTGGACATGCTTAAAGAAAGAGGACATGGAATCAAGTTATCCGAGGCACATATGATAGGCAAAAAAAACCTTGAAGTGATGGTTTTTTTTTTGGGGGGGATGCTGCATGAGGACACCAAGGGACACAGTTCCTTGAGAATATTGGAGTGTAGCTGGTTTGTGGAGTCCTTTTCACTTTGCTTTGGTTTTGAATGTACTTCTAGATATTTTTGAAGATTACCTGCCTAGGCACATGCTTGCTAATGGTGTTATGGAGGGCAAGATGAGGCAAGTTTGATTAATGTTGGAGCTTTTGAGATAGTGTAGAATCTTAAAATTATATCCAAGCACAGCTGCTGTGGCAGCATGATGAATGGAGAGTTGCTTGAAGATTTTCTAAAACCTAAAGTTAAGCTCGAATTGCAAGTGGACTGATGATGTTTTGTTTGGTGAAGAATGCTTGCACAAACAAGTGGCAGAGGTGAGGGTACTTTTTCTGATATGCATCCATGCTGGGAAGAACAGATTTAGGAACTAGGTGATTGGGATTTTGGGATAAGTGAAAGTGGCTTCTGCAGTTCCTCTGAAGACATGATGCACAATGGTAGCTTTACATTATTCAAACACATTAGGATCAGATTCAATTCTTCTATGTTTAGGTCTTTGAGGACCAAGATGGCAAGATTTATGAATCGATTATAATAAGAGCGAGGCCTAAGAATACGAGGAAGTGATCATACAAGACTTCACTAGGATAAATTTACTAGGATATAGGATATATACCGCCTTGTAGAGCCTTTTCAGAAATTATATCGTTTTTTTTTTATATTTTATTGCCTTTTGTTACCTCATGGTGGTTGGTTTCCTAATATTCTTCACCCTTCATATTTTTCTTTTTCGGTAGAATACATTCGCTTATTTTCTGTCTTCGTTATAGCCATTACTTGTCTTTTTCTGTTCCATTATTTTTTTTCATTTTGCTGATTTTATTATTATTGGAAAATAAGGTCTTATTGTGGGTATACTCTTTACTTCATCTTGGCCATACTAAATTCTGCTTTGGTGTTGTATTCTTGGGTTGTTAGTGTTTAGGATTGTTTTTAGTGATTATTTCCAATCTACATTACTTTATAGACTAGGTTTATGTTTTCTAATCCTTTTTGAGCCGATATTTTCTTTAGCTATAACGATAAGAAAAATCAAGTTAGTTCATGATTACTTATCTACACCCTTCTGGAGGTCCATTGTGATTTTGTAGCACTAAGTTTCCAATTCTATTGTCGAAGCTGAGTGCTCGTGATCTCCATGCTCCAGCTTGAGGGGGAGTATTGGACTAGAGAGCTCTTTTGGTGTAGTTTTGTGTGTGCTGCAAGGTTCCATGGCCTTGGCCCTTGAGCCGCAAGTCAGCATTAGTTTCGTAAATACACTAGGTCTTACTATATCTACTTTATATTGAAGGTTCAGTACAACAAAAATAAAATCAGTCTTCTGTCTTTCTGAACATTATCTACTGGAGAGCTCTTTTAGTGTAGTTTTGTGTGTGCTGCAAGGTTCCATGGCCTTGCCCCTTAAGCCGCAAGTCAGCATTACACTAGGTCTTACTATATCTACATTATATTGAAGGTTCAGTACAACAAAAATAAAATCAGTCTTCTATCTTTCTGAACATTATCAGTTCTTATTATTCCTTTGATAGTTATTAATGGGCATTTCCTATTGTTGGAGCTGTCAAATTTCTCCTGATGTTACTAAATCTTTTTCAGGAGTGTTGCATCTGCCTATGTGCTTATGAAGATGGCATTGAGCTTAGAGAGCTCCCTTGCAATCACCATTTCCACTGCTCTTGTGTGGACAAGTGGCTACATATCAACTCCACCTGCCCGCTTTGCAAGTACGATATATCGAAGCGTTACAATCGAGACGGAGAAGTTTAAACATTGCAGGGAAAAGTTTTGGGTTGTCATAGCTGTAAAAAGTTGTACAGTATGTGTAAATGTATCATGTTTACATCTGCTATTGGAATTCTTCATAATCCAGATATAATGGGCTTTGAGCCTTGTAATTGCGCAATTAAATAAGCAAATTTTAATATACACTATGAGATAGCAGTTTTTTTTTTGGAACATAATATGCTTAGGAATTTATTTAGTAGCAGAAAACATTAATTACCGAAACTGATATTTTTGATCTCATATTTGTTGTGAAATTGGGAACACACGTTATCTTTGAGAAGGGGGTAAAGAGTAAGAGTGATCTTCTATTTTCCTTGAGCAACGTCTAATGTATAATTATGATAATTATAAATTATGATACGTTGAGCAAGAGTAACCAGGTTTTAGATTAAAAACCATTGGTAGCACTTACGAATTTTCATAGTTCATTTTCTCCAGTGCATAAATAATTGATATAAAGAGAGCTCAGCATAAGAGGTGGTGGTAAGAGGTGGATAGACTTGTATGATAATGCTTCAATACGAGCCCACTTATTTTAGATTTCCGATATGTTTCACGAAAATCTTCAAACGTAGCAAATCACTACCCTAACTTATTACCAATTGTGAAATTGAACACCCTAATTAATAACTATAGCAATTAGTTTTTTTTTTTTTTTGAAAGAGAAATTTCATTAATTGAAGGCCAAACGACATCTACAATATGTATTAAAGAAAAACAAGATACAATTAAAAAAGGCTAAATCAAATTCGTCTTCGAAGAAACTACAATGAATCAGATCGAACAATACAATGGCATGCCCCTCAGTATTTGCCGAATCAAGCAGCTATTGATGAGGAAGTCTATCATTCTGACATAGTTTGGGAAGAGCATTCTTGATCGAGCCATGTTGACCGCATCCGAGATTCCAATACCTTCATGTTGAGTCTCGAACTTCAACCAATGAGAACAATTTCTCATACCTAAAAACAAAAAAAAACATACTCACAACTCCCATAGGGGAGAAGGAGATCTCCAAAACAAAGACTAAAAACCCCATAACAGGATTTGAAAAAATCTCGTAAAGAGAGACTAAATTATTAAACAAAGCAAGAAAATGAACTAAAAACTGAAAATAAAAGGGGAAAAGGGGCTTACCATGGATGACATCCATGGCAGCCCCAAATTAATGAAAAAGGAGGTAGGGGAGGCTCGGGTTTGAGAGAGAAACAGAGAGAGGGGGGGGGCTAGTTTTACCCTTGCTTACTTGAACAATTGTGATAGCAAATTAGATTACTTCCTTTACCAACAACGAAGTTAAACCCCACTCTAATTTTTCAGCTAATTTCTTAGTAGAAATCAAATGTTGCTCTAAATTTCAGAGAAAATGTACTAACATTTGTTTTGATAAATTAGTTCAAAATTATGGTCAAAGTGAGACATTTGAATAGTAATGCAAGTAATATAGGATGAAGAACATCTTTGTGAAACCCAGGGAGTAAGTAATGACTATCTTTCTTATACCAAGCATAAATTATTAGAATAGGCAGTCTCTTATAAGAAAAATTGTACACCAGGTTGTAGAATTAACTACCCTTCTTAATTTTATTTGAGCACTATCATTATTCGCCCTGTATCTCTCTATCGTCCTTATGTATACTTTTGAGACCTAACACCAATCCCCATTCCCTTCTTTTCCCATTTCCTTATGAAACTCATCCCATTAATTAAGTGGGTAGTGGAGCGCCAGATCCGTCGTTCATTGAGGTGTTTCACAAATTAGATGAAGATTTGCAAGTCTGTGTTATGTTTCTTTGTTGGGCTATCCTGAGTACTTATAATCGAGTTATATTTAAAAACGAGGTGTCATCCTCCATTTAGGTGTGCTCTTATGTTGGGAAGCTGATTGCGGAAATAGTTAGTGGTGAATCTCCAAGGTCTGCTACTGCCACGGTAGTCAATTGGGTCGCCCCTCTTTCTTGTGTAGTAAAGATTAATGTCGATGGGGGTGTCTTGCGCTAGGGTAGGGTGGGGTTTGGGGGTTGTGTTAAGGTGTTCGGAGGGCTTCTTACTTGGTTGTGCTATATTGCAATAACAATTAGACACTAAATGCCTTGAAGTGAGTGTTATTCTCTACGGCATGAAGATCGCTTTGGAGTTTGACTTCAGGAACATGCTTGTGGAAAATGATAGCCTAAATGTGGTTCATGCGATCAACTGCAAAGAAGAAGGCCTTAGTACTTTTCATTTACTTATTAATGACATTTTGGATCTTGCTAAAGTTTTACTTCTATTTCTTGGTTTTTTTTCATAGGCACGATAATAAGGTGACTCATGCTCTAGCACACCTCCCTCCTGTTTAGGTAGTAGGGTCTGGAGCTCTGACTTTCCACTTTATATTGTTTCTTTGTCAGTTGATGATTTAGGTGAATAAATAATTAGCTGCAACCTGAAAGCCCCTTTTAAAAGAAGGTTTTCCCTAAACTTAATTTATTTTCGCTGAATTTATTATAAGTTTAGGAGAACACCTAAAAAATTTCCGAAATTTTTAACCCTTAAATCCTAGGTGTAACAAAACCCTAAAACATTTGGTGTAGTTCTTTATCCAAAAGTAGGAACCCATTCTTGTAAATTTTCTCAACTTTTTTTCCTAGGCAAATGATCCCTCATGGTCCCACCAAAAGTCAAAAAGAGTGGCAAAAAGGAAAGAAATCAAAACATAAACAAAAGTAAACAAGGAAAGTAACGGCCGAAAAAAGAGTTACTCTATAATCTATTAGACATTAGTGTTCTTCTTTGAGTCTTTGAAGACAGAGAGAGAAATCTTCAAAAGCGTGTAGCACGCATTACTCAGTCTCACAGAAGACAGAAGTTGTTTGCACCATCAACTTCATCGCTGAATTCTTCCATTTTCAAAAATATTCCCTTCATCTTCTTCTTCTTCTCTCACCAATTGTTTTTGCAGCTCCAAATTTCATGAAAATATGGAAATGGAAGAAGAAACTTCGTTGAAATTTGAACGTTACCGCCGTGATCGTCAGAAGCTTCTAGAATTCCTAATTTTATCTTCTGGCTTCAATTCTTCTCTCTCCGACATCAACCTCGACACTCTTAGTGCTGACTACGTCATCAATTGCGTCAACTCTGGTGAGAAGAGCCATTTAGTTTTAATTTTTTTGGTTTTTTAATTTCTGGGTTTTCAAGTTTTTGTTGATTTTGAATTTGGGTTTTTTTTTTTTTTTTTGCAGGGCGTGTTTTGGATGTTGATGAAGCGACGAATTGTTATTACCATGAATTATCATATCCTACAATGGTAAAAGTCTTGCTGAAACTTTAAGCATTGATGTTTTAATTGTGATATCAATTATTGCTTGAGTATGTAATGTGTTAGAATTGTCATAATTTATATCTTTATTTTGGTCGCACCAACACAAGAATAAGTCAGTGAAAAGATGAGCGTGTTTTTGTTTTGATAGATTATATATGTAATTTGTGGTTCTTAGTATATGATAATGACTGAGTTTAGTGACTCGTTTGATTAAGAATTAGTGGAACTTCAGTTTGTGTATACTAAATAGTGAAGATAAACCCTCAAAGTTGGCTGTTTTGAGAGATTTTAATTTAATTATACAAATGCTCATTACATGCTTTGAAAATTTCCCATGCAGATTCATTCTCAATCAGGGAGTTCTTTTTATACTGTCTCACAGTCACAGCTATCCAGATCACCTCCTAAACGTCGGCCTCCCCCAGCTGCAGCCAGTAAGAGAACTACTGTTGCACCACAATCAACTGTTGCACCACGATCGTCAACCCAATTAGGGGAAGTTTCTAATTACAAGATGGCCACAAGGAAGGATGAAAATGGGTTCAAGGTCGGAAACATGATGACTAGACCCTTAAAGTTGGCTGAAAGTGGAGTTGTTCCTCCTTTAGGATTACCTCACTTACAGACAGGTGTGGTGCTAGCTTATTGATATATATTTTCTTTACCTTTTATTGGGTCTTATATAAAGGCCTTTTTGAAAAATGATAACTCATTAAATCATACAGCTGATATATTAATTTTTTTGATGATGTATTGTATGGAATTAACTGTTTCTCATTATGAATTTCACCACTGTTTTACCTTTGATTGAATAAGTCGTGGACTTTTGGCTTTTAGACAACTCATATTCAGTTCTAGGGTTTCTGAAGGATTGTCTGATGATGACTTGCGGGAGTCGGCTTATGGAGTACTGGTTGCATCCCTAGTCTTTTCGGGGTAACTGTACTTCCCTTACTTTCTTGTGGAATACTTCTATGTGCTTTATTGTCAACATAAGTGCTCCCCTCCTTATGCAATGCTTTGCTTTGATCTTGTAAGATTGGTAGTCACCTTTTTGTCATCATGCTTTAGGATTGAAGTGCTATGTGAACAAAATCGGAAAAGGGACAAGACTTCCAAACTTTTAGCAGGGTTGAAAGGAAAAAAGAACAAAGAGTATTTGCCAGCCCAATTTCAAGATAGAAATTTGGAACTACTCAACACCATACGCACTCAGATGGAGGCAAGTTTCTTATTTTTTTTCTTCGGCTTTTATTGGGCTTGTGGCTTGGCCTGAACTCAAATTCTCAAAGTTTCATCTATTGCTTATCTACTTGTTCTCATGTATCTGGTTCATTGAACTAACATGGAGTATCCACAAGTCTTCATTTGACAAATACTAAAGGGGATAGGAATCAAGTTTTACTAGGAAGCATTCTTCCTAATTTATGCAAGTTGTTGGCTCTGCACATTAATATTGTTTTTTTAAGTTATAAACAAACAACCACTCACAATTTATGTGAGTTGGTTATATTAGCATAATTTTGCTGAAACCTGTCCTGTTTATATTAGCTTTTGAAAATAGTATAGTTTTCTAAAACAACTACAAGACTGATTTATTGGCACACTACTTTTTGGTAGATTAAAGTGATAAAACATGAAAGACTAATGGATGAGCTCCTTTTGCTTCAGGCTCTTGACTACTTTCCCTTCTATTTCCCTACTTACGCCTTATCTTCTTCAAATAATGGAATAATCCCTCCTTTGCCGTGGTTTCAATTGTTACATATCAGACAAAAACAAAACTCTGTCTCTCTTCTTGCTCTCAAGCTGCAACCCCTTAGATGGAAGAGATTTGAAGGTCCTTCACTAAGTTTCCTAAGCGTGAGAAAAAGTTAAATAACTGTAATTTGTCATTTAGGTTTTTGTTTTGGAGAAGAAGGAAATTAAGGCTAAAATCAATTGCATTTATCTTGGATAATGGTTGTGGATGAGAGAGAGTGAATGATATAGAGAACAGAGATAAATTAATTTAGTTGGAGAGATTTCTAAGCTGAAGACATGTATAAAAGGGACGAGGTAATTGAGAAGGAAATTGGAAAGTGGTTGTTATCAGTCGTAGAGAATATAGGGGTCAACGTGTTTAAATTTTATTTTTCCCACCGGAATTCGTAATTGGTGTTGCCCTAACAAATATATCTTCAAAGGTAGTTGTTTTTAAAATTAATGAATTTGACACATATTTACAAAAGGACAGTGGTTGTTATCAGTCGTAGAGAATAATGCTCTTAGTGTAGATGATCCTTATTGTGAGATTAAATGAAAAATATTTCGATGTTTCCATGTTTGTTTTTGTATGATTGTTAGAGGTTAGTTACTGAATCAAATAAGTACTTTTTCTTGCTTTTGCTCGACATGTACACCGTCTTTAATAGTGTATGGCTTGTTAATCATTTCCTTTATGACTTCAACATAAAAGGATTTCCCAAAAGGATGAATCTAGTTTCATCTTCACATGTTATCTGGAGTTTTGTAGAGTTCACAACCTTGAACCTTGATGTATTGGCTGCTGACTTTCTTTGAGCCAGTTGATACATAATAATTAAATTTTCTGGTTGGTTCACATGCCATGCCTTCGTTCCAAGGCCTTGACCAAGCATGGCCCACTGGGGTTGTGCATTCCCATCCTAAGCTGAAGTTCAGCCAACGCACTGCCCAGCCTGCATGTCGTGCAGGGCGGGTTTTTGCTAACCATGTGCATTTCTTTTATTTGTGTTGATTTTCTTTCTCAAGACTTTACAAAAAGTTAATTGTTTGACATGACTAGGTTTGACTGCGGGCTATGTTATTTTTTTTCTTGACTTTTTATCTTTTAGTAATTAAGAAAAATACCTCACATCGATATTAAGTTTTTTTTAAACACTGATGACTAAATACTATTCGTAATATGCTATTGAAAGAAGTTAGAATATAAGATAATGTGGAAAAGTAAGTTTAAGTAACAATACTAATAATGTAAATTATTTTTTTGGTGTGAAGTCCCACGGCACGTTTGTGCCTTGTGCTTGGCCTGCGGGCCAATGTTGTGCTCCCCACCATGCTTCGTGCACCTCAGCGCATGGTGTGCACCGCTCATGGCCCATGCCTTGTATCTTGTGTCAGCCAGTGCCACAGTCGTGCTGGCTTTGTGTGCTTCATGCCTTCCCGACTGCCATTTCTCCCTCTGAGTAATGTAGTATCAAGTTGCCACAAATCGGTGTATGGGATTTGATCTGTTCATATACGTCAGCTTTCAAAATTGTTTTTTATTCTGTTTCCTGCATGGTTTGTTGCATACTTTAAATTTTTGGGTAATTAGCAATTAGCATATTGAACTATTTATTGTACTCTATTTTTGCTGTCCACTTCTCTGATTGATGAAAGTTGTACTAGGTTTCAGAAGCAATGGATTTATGCATCAGGCAAAGTTTGACGCGATGTGCTTCTAGGACATCTTGTGTACAAATTGATGTTTTGGAAATTGTCTTGTGGCTTATTAAAGGCATTTCAAGATCAAGTTTTCCAAATGAAAAGTCCTATGTCCAGTGGAAAAATCGACAGGTAAATGAATGAGAAGTAAATGTAAACATCTTAACTTGGAGCAAGATGCTGGTCCATGATAGAGGACCTTGGTATTGATTTGGCCGTCAGCTGACAAGCAAACTAGGGGTCTTGTTTAGTGATTTATGTCGAGCTGTTTTACAGGCATTATATCTTCAGGTCATTTTAAGTTGCTTAGCTAACTCTTCAGTTTTGTGACTTCCTGATCAAGTCTTTTATCTCAGGCAAATATGTTGGAAGAACTCTGTTGCCTAGGCCACTTGACTAATGAATATGCAACTGTCAAATATTATATTGGAAAGATCAGAAATGCAAGGGTATGGACTTTGATAAATCAGCTATTGTCTTTTGGTTAATTTCAGCATCTTTCATATCGAAGTGGTTGAGTGCATGTCTCCTTTGATGGCTGATTTTGAACAATGCAAGTACTTTGTGTTATTTTGTTTCAGGAATGGGATATGATGTCTCCCACTGAACGATCTGAGGTTCTAACTTCCATCAGAGATTCAGCGTCAGAGATGATCCACAAGCCAGGACATGGAGATAATAGCTGTGACTTACCCAGTGGTAACCACTTAAAAGTCCGGCTTTATGAGAAACTGTTGTCTACAGTGTTCGATATCCTTGAAGAAGGACAAATTTTAGCGGTATTTTCTTTCGCTCATCTTTTAGGTTCATGCCTTCTCATTTAGAATTTTTTTTTTAAGTTATCAATGTGAGAAGTAAATTTGTGATTGACTAATGTAGGAGGTGAAAGAAATTTTGAAGCTCATCAAGTTGACGTGGTCTTCCCTTGGGATCACTCAGATCATTCATGATGCACTATATAGTTGGGTTCTTTTTAAACAGGTATCAAGTTTCATTGTTGCTTTCAGTATTGACTGAATTTATAGTTTCTTGAGGTGTCTCAGATGTCATCATTTTGGAACTTGAGCTGTAATTGCTTTTTGGAGTCTATCCAATTGTTTGTTTGTTCAGTTTACTTCTGATGAAATACAACTTCTGGAAAAGGGGTGAGGTGGTGGGCTTGGGGAAGGGCTAGGAATTAGATGTTAGCTTCTTCTCCATCTATCCTTGTTTGACCAAATCAAGTTGTTGAAGTGGTTTCTTCTGTCTTGTGATCAATATATATTTTTTTACGGTCAGTGGGTCTCTTCACTCTTGAGCAATGCTTAGACACTAAGCGCAACACGGTGTGGGATGAAGTTTTTTTTTCATATACCAACTTAGAACGTCTATTGAGCTTGTTCTCCTTCTAAGAAGAATATATATCATTGACCTTTCTGAGCCTTTTCTCTCTCGAAGTTTGTTCAAACAGATAAAGAAGATCTGCTAGAGTACACAGCTACCCAAGTGCAGAACATTCTAGCTGCTGAATCCCTTGATGAAGGAGTGGAATGCTTCTTGTGTACAATTGAATGGCAAGAAAGTGTGTTTCAACTGAATTTGGTTCAAGCTATATTGCTCTCCATGCATATTTGGTGTGAGGGGAAACTACAAGATTATCATAGGCATTTTGGTCAGGTTAGCTCTTATGTGTTCGTGTTTTACTATTTTATTTTTTTATTATGGACTCATATAGGATGGAATGGTGGATGTCGGTTGCATTTTCTTGCCTAACATCTTAAATCTTTTATATTGTTTAAGCTTGATTTCTAGCCACTGAAGTCACGTAATTTTAGTATATGTGTTTGATCTATGTTAGTATATCTCTATTGGTGCCGATCATCTCGTCAGATCCTTTACCCTAACAATGAGCTACCTTTGCAGAAACCATCCAACTTGAAGAGGATATTGACCTTTGCTATGGCGACTGCAGTTCTTGATCTAGGTGGCGAGGTAAGATATTGATAACTTGTTGCAGAGACATTAATATTTGAAGATTCCATTGGTTTCATGACGCTCGCTGTTTTACTTTTTATCATGAATGATGCTGGTGAGTAGGGATGGCCACGAGTCGAGTCGAACTCTAACATGGCTTTGCTAGGGTTTGATTAATTTTACCGAGTCCAAACTCGAACTCACCTCAAACTTTAAAATCAGGCTCAAGCTTGGGTTGATAAGAATAATCCGACTTTCGAACTCAACTAGTTAACCCATGTTCCAACAATAAGCACTATGAGTTGTTAATCTACTTTATATTAGTGTTCTGCTTGAACAAGTTTTGCTGAGAATCCCCCTATCTTTGTCATTGAGTTCATCATTTAGGCGTTGGTGTAACATTTATATAACAATCTTACGAAAATGTATTTTATTTCTTATGTTAATGAGCTCATGAGCTTGCGAGTCAAACACCATTGAGTTTGAGTTTGGCTCGTTTAATATTCGAACTATAATTTTAAGCTCAAGCTTGGCTTATTAACAAACCAAACGAGTTCAAACCGAACTTTTATCGAACCTATTTCGATCTGTTCACAGACAGTTCTGTTCTTGCCCACCCCTAATGGTGAGTTTGACTGTTTCTTGCTTAGAATTTTGGAAAACATCGCTGTACTCAGAAATTGCAATGAGATGTGCGGAAGCTGTTACCCGTTCTTCAAAAAGATACCCATCGTCTATTGCAAATTTTTAAGCTGAATTTGGTATTAAGACTTCTCTTTTCTTCTGGGACGACTTAAATGAATCACCCCCTCATTTGCCATTCTTAGTGTGAGTTAATGGCTTTTCGGATTCCGTTGTTTGAAAACAGATTATCTTGCTAGTAACAAGTTCAGGATTACATTTATCCCTGGTATCTTCTAAAACGATCTATTTTGTTATGCAGTTAATCAAACCTGACTGTTCCACTAGAGATGCTTTGAGAAGGTTAAAGATCTATATTCAGAGCTCTGTTCAAGCTGCATACATGCAAGTGAGTCTGACTAATATGTTATCCTATCATGTATTTGAGTCAATTTTGTTGATCATGAGTTATATTTGACATGACGTCTTTCGTTGAATAGGTGCTTGATGGCTTGGATCATAAATCTAATCTAGAGGGGATGCATCCGGTGGCATTACTTGCAAATGCTGTAAAATTGATTGCTGAGAGAGAATTTACTGTATTTTGCCCTGTATTACATCTATGGTGTCCTGAAGCCGGGATGATTTCAGCCACAATATTGCATCAACTTTTTTGGGAAAGATTGGTATTTTATCCAAATTGAATAGATATTCATCTATTTATTTTCTCTTTTGAATTGTCTTATGTATTCTGACGGGGTCTACTGTCTCTTTCGGATGAGTAGAGACCATTTATACAGGGCATATCATGCTTTTCTCAAGATGTCAAGGTGGTTCTTGCTGCTGCTCGTATGCTTGACCGGGAGCTTACTCAACTATATTCTTTCAGCTGTAAAGGGAATAGCTTTCATCAGCCTTTGAAAGCTGATTTGGACCATTATCAGGTGAGGGTTGTCAGGGTATCATGTAGTCTATTTCCAAGATTTCCATAGGTTGCTGTTTCGATGCATCCAGATTCCAGAAGTTCAATTGACCCATTCCCTTCTCTTCTCAACCAGTACATCACCCCAAAAAACCAAACTCTGCCTTACGTAAAGTTGCCAGAGTACGATTAACCTCTGGATTTGAAATCACTGCTTAATACCTGGTATTGGCCATAATTTACAAGAACATTCTGTAGTCTTAGTCAGAGGTGGTATTGAATTTCTGCAAGACTTGGTCCCTTTTTGGTTTATCTCATCTAAGATAGATGCTTTTGTTTTTAGGGGTTGCTGGCTAAACAATATGAAAGAATAATTTATTGTCTGCTTACTATAACAGAACAAAAAAATATTTTTTTTTCATCTGGTTTGGCAGATTGCAGATGTCTCTGCTTCGCTTATTCTTGATTGGTTGATTTCTCAACATACATATATACTGGACTGGATTGGCCGTGCCTTTGATCTTGAGGTTTGTGATCATTCTGGCTCTTTCTGATGAGTGTTAAAGCAATGAGCTCCTACTATTTCCATCATGAATATTATAATTTTTGTTAGTATTGATTTTTTCTTTTCTACTACCCTTATATTTATTTGTGGAATGTGTTTTTAGCAAGTCTCTAAGTAGCAACCTCTCTGTTTAATGTAATTTAAAGTGTGAAGGTGAGAGTACCTTTGGACCTCCAAAGGCTTTCGAGCCGCCTGGGCGGTTATTATTGTTGGATAAATGCGTAAGTGTACATGCTTATGATGATTGTTATGTGATTGAAGACAGGAAACGAAATAGAACGTTGTCCTGTTCACCTATTTTACCGAACTGAATAACTCTTACTGGTTATAACTTATTTTTACTGAACTGAAATTCTTTTTACCAATCAAAACTGATTTTATTGATTCTTTATTGTTTTCTCTTATACAGTTTACTGATTTTTACTGATTAAAACTTATTTTCATTAAACTCAACTCATTTTTACTAGATATCATAATTTTAAGATGAACTAAATAGGGCCGAAGTCTAGATCTGACATCTATTTGCCAAGGATATCATGCTTCCTCTGTCATAATCTTTATCTTTGATCTGTGGAAAGCATTCCGTCTGAAAAAGCATCCCATTTTGGATGTACAACTGGTAGTTCCAAAATAATTTTGCTTTTGGCTGATGGCAGGAGTGGGAACCTTTGTCGTCTCAACAGAAACATGCAATATCTGTTGTTGAGGTATTTAGGATGATTGAGGAGGTAAGTGCTTTGTCTTAATCAATTTACAATTATGTTATTGGCTTAATAGAGCCTGGACTCTCATTTCGTTGTGAAAGCTGTATGATAACCTTCAAGATGACTGGGGGGTTAGAAAAAATAAGGAGAAGTCGAGAAGGCCCTCTAGCAACTGTGGAGCCCCAAATTTTTGTTAATATTGATGTTGTCTGCTTACTAGCAAATTGAGGTACATTCCGTAGTGTAAAGGGAAAGCTAATCTGCCTTGAGCAAAAATTCCCCTGACCTGACAGCAGAGGAACTAGAATAATTTACAATGACAGGGGGAGGGGAGGAATAAAATAAACAAAAAATTTCTATTTGCTGACTCGTCTTTACATGTGTGCTAATTTCTGATGGTTCAAAGTTAACGTGCTTGTCTCTTTTGCATGATATTCTTGGTTTGACCTGGTCTTTTTCTTGCTGCAGACGATGGATCAATTTTTTGGGTTGAATCTTCCTGTGAATATCACACATTTACAAGCTGTACTTTCTCTAGTCATACACAGCTTGGACACTTATATGACAAAAATGGTTGGCCAATTAGGTAATGTGTACACAAGGAAGATAACTGTACTTTTGAGTTTAGAAATGTTGCTTGCTGAGTGTGTTACTTCCTTGATCTTGAGTTTCTTATGATTTGTTCTTTACGAAAAGAATTTTTTTCTAAAGAAAAAGAACTGGCAAGGATATGTTGGGCCTGATGCTTTGTTAATTCTGGTCCGAAATGTAAATTTTGGTATAAGTGTATTCTTCTACTAATTAGATGCTCACAAAGCCAAAATGGGTAGAACACTTTGGTGGGCTTATTGTGTCTTTCTTTTCAATGATCCTTTAGTACGTTCCTCATTCTTGTGATGGTTACTTGGTTAGTCTAAATTAGCCACTTTTGGCGGGCAGGAAATCTGATGCCAATGCCAAGACCAAGGGATCTACTGCCATTGACAAGGCCAATGACCTAGGCTACAAGGCTAGGACAAGGAAGGGGATAAGGGCAAGCATAAGGCTAGTATGTGGTAGCTTGATATAAGAGCAAGGAAGGGGATGATAAATGTAATTACATGACTAGCTTAAGAGAGGCTAATCGGGGGCTTGCATAAATAAAGCGTGAGAGACCCAATCTAGACAATAGTGGAAAGTCGCGACAGAAAGTGGAACCAAATATTTGACTTTGCTACAGCCCATCAAGGTGATGTAGTCTATGAGATCAGTAATGGACCGAAAATGAACTTATCCCAAAGGCAAAGAATGACACCTATGACTTGTGAGACCCTCCCGGGCTTGCGGGAACTGTCAATAGTTATGGGGTTTTTATTTGACACCAAACACAAGATATGTGGAGCTGGAGTAAGGTATAAGGTCCTATGACACACATCTAACGGGAAGTGAGAAGTCTTAACAGAAAGTGGAGGGATGTCTCCCTGGCTGTGAGATATCCTTAGTTACTGAGGGTCTTGATCAACATTCAACCAACTGATCGGTTGGATACCACTTTTATAGGTAATCACAGTAGAAGACCCTCCTGGGGCCTGTTAGGAGATGTTGGGGGAGACTGCGAGGAAGCCTCGTCTAGTAACCCGGCATTCATAAGATCCATTCATTTTCTAGAATCCCCAACTTTAGAATCTAGATTTTTTTTAGTCGTGCTGGTCTCTCTTCTGTCAATCTGCTGATCTAATTTCTTTTGCCCCAGTCCCATTTCCACTCCCAGCTGCAAGGAAGCGGTGTTTTTTTGTTCTTTGATTTTCTATATGTTCAACAAGAAATATCTCTTGTAACTTGTGGGAGGGGGGATATGTTTCGTCCATGTGATGATTGTAAGACACACATATCGTATGTCTTTTCATTTTCACTTCCGATTTGTTGAAGTGATTTTTTCCGAATATGGTGCTGATACTTCCGAAGTTATTGGGGTTGGGGAAAGCTATTCAGATTTCAGGTGTTGTGTTGTGTTGTGTTCACTGTTTGGATAACTACTCTCCCTATTTGGAAACACAAGGCACCCACGGTCTTCAAGGTTAAAAGTTGAGTGTTGATTTCTCTTTAATGTATATAGAAATTATGAAAGATAATATTATGGTACATTTTAATACAAACTTGAGCTAATATCTGTATAATGGTTCAAATTCCAATAGATTGTGAGAGAAAGTATTGTGGAGCTATTGTGAACTTTTAAGCTCCATTTATTTCATACTTTATCATAATTGGAGTCAAGTTATAGTAGCTGAGCACCACTTGACTTTTATTGAGTTTGTAGATAAATTGCTCCATGATAGCTCGAGGGCTTAAGCTTTTTGTCATTAGCCCTCCTTTTGTGTATGGGTTACACTCCTTTGGCGTCTTTCTAATCTGGTTCTTTATTACTTATCAATAAAAAATTATATATATATGCATAATGAGAGAAAATAACGATTAACTTTTGATCTCCAAAAACACGGGTGTCTTATGTTTTGAAATAGGATAGATTGTCGGATCATTTAGATTTGTCAAGAGTCTGTAAAGTTTACCTCTCTTTTACTCTGTTTTTCCTTCTTTAATTGTTCTTTTCTCATCTGTCCTGCTTTGCTTGAGGATTTATATCTTAATCTCTGTACTATATCCCTCTCCCTTCCACCATTGAGCTCTTTTGGGTGACAAATTGCAGTTGATAAGAGCCACCTTTATCCACAAGCTCCTTCATTGACACGGTATGAGGAAACTCTTGTTCCTATCACTAGGAAGAAGATGGTTGAGCTCAAGATCTTGGATGATAATTCTAGCAATACTCTTGATCAGTTGACAATATCCAAGCTCTGTGTCAGACTAAACACTCTTCAGGTGAGTTTTCCCTCCCCACACACCCCCTCCTAGAAAAAGGAAAAGAAAAGTAAGCAAGCATGATTTTTCTTTTTGTGAAGAATGTCAGTCTTATTATCTCAGAACCATGTTTTTTCAGCCATGTATCTGGAGATAAGCATACTTCACTATCTGAATCTGGTAACTGTCTTGAAAAGATAGTTGACTGTAGACTGTTATTGATCAGAATCTGTAGAATCGATGAAAATTAAGAACTGTGTAAAAGGAAAGGATCTGCTTAGTTGTGTCATTTCTCTATTTACTAGTTTCTTCTAGATAATTGTACTGGAAACCTATGCTATCAGGACCTTTATTTTACCTGAGTTACCCTTGTTGGATCATTGGCACTGCAACTTGGGTTTGGAGAATGGACACTTTGATGCGGCATTTTGGACCAAAGTGACAGAATCTTTTCATAAAATAGTTGAGTCTAACACATTGACACGTACTTTTACGTCAAATGAGTTCTACAGTCCGAGTAACATAGCTTGAAACTGGATAATTTTATTTCCTAAGCTAGAATGGAATTTAAATATACTTTGATGCATTTGTTTATCATGGCTTAGCTGTTGAATGTTTAGTTTAGTGTTTGAGTTATTTCCTCATTGACTTCTAGTATTAAGCTCGCTCAGTTATGTTTGTTACCACATAAGTTCTTTGGCTATCAATATTATGAAATTTTGGCGTAATTATATGTTTTCCATGTCTGTTTGCAGTATATCAGAAATCAAATTGGTTCATTGGAAGATGGCATGAGGAAATCATGGGGACTTGTCAAACCATCTGTGAATCGAAGATGGTGTAAGTGCTTGCACTTGTCTAGCAATTTTCGTCCTTTCACCTGACTTGTCCTTTGTCATTTTCTACTTGTTACTGATACTTCCTGTACTTGCTAGCTTATTTGGATTTGTGGGCAGCAAGTTGATTTTTCTGTTTGCGTTCCAAAAACCGGTAGAGTTCTCCTTGAAGGAAGAGGGGGGGGTTATTTAATCTAGGTTTTTGACTTTTGACTTGCATGATCTTGGATGCTGGTCTTTCTTCTATATCTGAGTTAAACATTAGGGGCTGAGTGCATAATCGGTGAATTCCAAGAACGCTTTCTTTTAATTTAGTTTATGCCTTGATCAACCAAGTGTCATCAATCTTTATTATTGCTGTTCTCACACTTAAAAGAGACTACTTCAGGGTAGCAAAGACTGATCAGAGTAAGTGATGAGAAAAAGAAGAAAATTGGTTTAAACCAATATAATCAGTGGAGAAGATTTGGAAATTAGGTTAATTTCTTATTTAGCTGACCACAATTGGTTGGATATTATAATGTCGATAATGTTTGAACAATGGATTTTTTAAAATGTGATTCACTGGCATTATATATTCGCAGCTTATACTACTTTTTTCAGACTAAGGAACTTGCATCATCCTGCCAGCCATGGGATCCATGCTGGGTGTTCTGATTGTTGACCTGAATATCTATTTGTATCGACAGTTAACATTATAGAAGAAGAACTTCCTGAAGTCTTGGAGAGAACTATGTCAATGAATGAAGAATCGATTGACGAGTTATTTGCTACGACGTTTGATGGAATCATAAATAGTACCACAAATGCTATCATCAAAGTTGTTGACTTCACCGGTAAGCGACAAACTTTCAAAGTGGTTATGTCTCAGAGAAAAAGATAATTAAGAATTTATTTTCAAAGCTCTAAAGAATAATCTCTCGCCAAACTTGGAGCAATATGTCCATCTACTTAATATATTGCCCTTGAATCTGATCCAAAATATAATTCATTTCAGTGACTTTCTATAAAAATGAAATTGTAAGTCATTTTGCAATATTAATACCACATTTTAAGTGACTTTAAAATATAAATATAACATTCTAGGTCATTTCATAATATCAAGACAATACTAAATGCTACTTTGCAATACCAATGCATTGTTAACCAAATATAACCTAAGTCTGAATATTAGTAAGATTTGTTGAAACGACTGCTAATTTGCACAAGACGGAGTAATAACATTGCATGATAACCACATATATTAATAGTGCTGTTGATGTAGATGCTATCATCAGACTTATTGGCTTCACTTATGACAGTTGAGCCTTAAAATTGCATAGAAATTAGAGGACAATTCAAAGTGTTTATGAATTAGTTCTTTGCCAAATTCTTAGCAATATCTATTCAGTAGAACAGAACTGTGTGCAAGCACCACTTGTTATTCATTCTAACTTCAATTTGTTACATTGTTTCTTTGGACCCCATGTGTCCGTAATTTTGATCATGTTGCAAAAGATCTATGTGATTGCTTTGCATAAATTTTATTACAATATTTCTTCAGATTACCCAGGAGATGATTTCAGTTTCCACATATTCTTTTCCCTTTATAGGATGGCATGAATTTTGATTGTCTAATTGACACTGGAAGTAAAGAATAGTAGTTTGAATCCCATGTACTGTTAATGTAGGAACAAAAGCTGTTTTCTGGGACCTTAGAGAGAGATTCCTATTTCAATTATATCGTGGTGGTGTTGAAAGAGCTCGTCTAGACACGGTTCTTCCACATGTTGATGCTGTAAGTAATTGACCTCATATCTGTGTTCGTTACGTACAATACAAGCCAAAAATCTGCACCACCTAAAGAAAGGTTGTGAAGTGCACTAGTGAAGCAATCTATGCTCATTTATTGTTTTAAATCTCATGTAGAGTATTATTAATTTTTTTGTGAAGTTGGGTCAACTAAATTTCTGCTTCTGAGTGATACAATATGAGGTGCATTGATGTAGGTGCTGAACCAAATATGTGGAGTAGTTGATGACACCGTCAGAGATCCTGTGGTTTCAAGTATTTTTCAAGCATTGTTGGTATGTTCTGGAGTTCAATTAGCTTGGGTATTGATTATCCTTTCTACCCATGCTTCTGATTTTTTTGTCTGGTTCAGGAAGCATACCTTTGGGTATTGCTAGATGGAGGGCCTTCACGTGCATTTTCTGAGTCAGATATCATTTCGATGAAGGATGACTTGAGAGCACTAGAGGTATTTGATGTCTCTTTCTCTGTGGTGGTTGAATTACTGTCTGATTTGGCGTGTTAGGGGGGGTGTTTGAGGGAAAAGGGTGAGAAAGAAGCAGGGCAGTGAATGGCATCTTATCCCTGAGCAGATCCATCACGTAAAAAATATTGTGGAGTTAGAATTGGAATGAAATATATATATATTCCTTTTTTATCCTAATCGCAAAATGGGGGTTATAGAACCCTATAACTCACAACCTGATCGCAATCAATCAACTTTTTGAGCCCAAAAGGACGAAGTGAGTTAGACGGATCATGTTATCTCCAATTGCTCATACAATGTAATAGGATCCAACAGATCCGATACATCTATAAGTCTAATGTATTTATGCGGTTATGCCAGAATTAATTATCCTAACATGTAGTTTTGGAGAACAAGAGAGAGGGGGCACAAGTACACTCATGAGTGAATTGTTTTGGAGGGGGGGTGTTCTGGGGGTTAAGCGAAGTGACTTGTGGAAGTATTCTCTCTTTTTGCTAATCCATTATGCTCTTTGTCCCCGCAGAGGTTCACATAGGAGAGTAATAATTTTGAATTTAGGATGGCAATCCTTGTACAATATTCACTTCATTCTTTTTTATAATGGGAAGTCAGCAAAAATTTGAAACTATTCTGGCAATTGCCTCTCATACCAAAGTGAAGATCTGCCCTATTTTTATTCTTCCTGCATTCTAGACCCCGCATCAGCAGAACCTTCACTGAGTGCTTGATATTGGCTGTTGTAATGACATTCTGAAAGCAATGACATTGTGTTTTTAAGAATTCAGCGGTTAGTATCTTCTTTGTGTACAATAACTTCACATCTCTCTCTCTTTCTAAATTTTCTTATTTTCACAATTATTGAAAAATATACAAGGGAAATTCTCATTGGTAACCTTGTAGTATTGGGAATTATATTTGGTAACCAATCTCATTGGAAATTCTCATTGGTAACCTTGTAGTTAGTAAATTATTACCAGACGTGACATTAATGAGGTAATTGGTTAACTTTTTCGTTAAATGTCATCCCCACCCATGCCGGCCCTCACTCCACCCCCCACCCCCCACCCCCACCCCACCCCCCGCCCTCACTCCACCCCCCCCCCCCACCCCCCCGCCCCTCACTCCACCCCCCCCCTGCAACCCCCCCACAACAACCCCCACACGGCCCCTCTGCGGTTCCTCCACCGCATTCTCGCAGGCCGCCCGGCCCCCCACACCACTCTCACCATGGAAATGAAACGAGATCCACCCATGCGTTGGTTACGGGTTGGTGGTGGGTACCAGATTATGCGAGACTTTGAAGCCCGTTAAGGGTAGGAGAGGGGCGATGGGCAACGAGAGGAAAGAGGGTATGCGAAGGGGGGAAGGGTAGGAGGGGGGAGGGCGGCGGCAGCGAAGGAGGGAGGCGAAGGGTGGTGTGGGGGGGGGCGGCGGCTGCAGGAATGCGGTGGGGGAACTGCAGAGGGGCTGTGTGGGGGGTTGTTGTGGGGGGTTGCGGGGGTGGGGGGTGGAGTGAGGGTTGGCATGGGTGGGGATGACATTTAACGGAAAAGTTAACCAATTACCACATTAATGTCACGTCTGGTAATAATTTACTAACTACAAGGTTACCAATGAGAATTTCCAATGAGATTGGTTACCAAATATAATTCCCAATACTACAAGGTTACCAATGAGAATTTCCCAATATACAATTAAATAATATCTTTTAGTGTTTTAGTTTATTATTCAGTCTCAATGTATTTACCTTCAATCTATTTGAGGCCCTTGACCCTAAACATTAAGATGAGGTATTTACCCCTGAACTTTGTGAAAGAATAGGTCCTTATAGTATCCTTAGTTCTATATTGTTGATAGCATGAGATTAGAAGCCAAGTTATACAATTTTTTTCATGAACTTGGAGAATTTTTTGGTGGAAGAATCACTTTTGGGACCTATCAAAAAGGAAGACAGAGACTTTGAAAGACAACATAAGCTTGAACTTGAAAATGTCACTTATCTAGCATGTCATCGTTTTCACTTTAAAAAAGAAAGATATGCGGAGATGCTGCAGGATATAGATCGTGATCATCTGGAATTTAGTCGCTATCTTTTCTTTCTCCTTTGATCACTCTATTCCGGGGATCAAGATTTAGTTTTGATTGCCTGGACTTCTGTCTTCACATATGTTTGGTTTTCAAAAATATATAAGAACCTAGGTTCCTTTTGGCAGGACTTCTTTGTAGCTGATGGAGAAGGCCTTCCTCGTTCTATGGTTTTGCGAGAAACAGAGTTTGCACATCAAGTGTTAGGCTTGTTTTGCCTTCAGGTTTGACTGATAATTTAAGACACCTGCTAGTTATGTGGCTTTTTAAGTTAGTATTAAAGCTGCTTCCTATCCTTGCTCATTCTTGGTCCTTCGCAGACGAGCAGCATTATCCAAATGTTAATGACTGCAAGCGAGCGCATCTCAAATGGGGTTCTATCAGGTCATAGATTATTGGATGATGCTAATACTTTGATTCGAATATTATGTCACAAAAAGGATACAGAGGCTTCAAAGTTCCTAAAGAGGCAATATCGCCTCCCTCCATCTTCAGGTGATGCATTTTAATTTGGGAACTTCTAGCCAGATTTTATTGTAGTAATATTGTTAGTAACCTATAATATCCTGTATATACAGAGTATGAAGAAAATCCAAAAAATGAATCTACATCAAGTTCAGCCGTCATATCAGATCTGCTAAAAAGAAGTGCATCATTTCGGTTCTCAGAATCAGGACAAAGTAGCTTTAAGTCATTGAAGAAAAAATTTCACGACGCATGGTGAGAAAATGTGATTATATCTTCGACTTGAGGTGTGTAAACTCGGATGTCGTTGGAACGAAGGCGGAGGTAGATTTGCTCTCGTTACAAGATTAGGTAGTTGAAATTAGTTGGTGCAGATTTTGGCCTATAATGTAAGATTGATAAACTTGAGATGATCAAAAGAATTAGGTAGATAGTTTATTTCCACAATACCCTCAGGTAATAACAGTTATTGGCAAAATCAGCTAATAATAATTGATAAGCACGAGAAGAGAGAAGAAGATAGGTGTTCAGAAGTGAAAAATTGAGTATGGAGTCCGCTTCTATTGGTCGTTATTAGTTTGTTAAATTGATAGATATTGCCAATAACTGTTATTCACTTACCATTTCCCCACCACATACACAAACTAAAGGAGGGAAAATGGGTGGGTAGGGTTTGCAGAGTGGATTAGATAGGTTTATTAGGTTCTGTACCCGGTTTTTGTTGGGTCTTTAAGGTTTGTTTAGTTTTATAAACGAGTGATGAAGTTTTCATTTTGCGCAATTGACGCATCCAAGAAATGCCAATCTGTTTGTAGTGGCAATTTATGCGACAAGTTCAAAATTGCTTCCTCCATTTTTTCCACTAATTTTAATTTGTATGCTTGTTAATGACACAATTTTGATTATTAATATCTTGAAAACTATAAATAGTTGATAATGCGAATATATATATGGGGAAGGAACTTACAAGAACAATATTTTACATTATTATATTTTCCTTGCGTATAATGATGCAAGATGGTCAGTGAATAACGCTAAAAGTAAGATGGGAAGAACTAAAAAATTGGAAGAAATAATTGTCAACAATACCAGAACTTTATGAGATTGACCTCATGAGTCAAAATAGATTTCAGACAAATATTTTGTCAATGTGTGAATCACAAACTATGGTCAAAATACAGTTTATGAATAGTGTTAAAGTACAAAAGTCTAATAAGCATAGTAGAATATAGAGAGTATAACTTTATCCATTTTACTTGGCACAAAAGTTCAAGAATGGAGCTTGAAGTATAGGCATTTAGTTTAAGAGAGAGAAAGTTGGAAAGTGATTGAAAGGAGTTTATCTTCGAGTGGATTAGGAACTTCACTAAAAAAATGACCCATTCAAAGTAAGAGAGGAGTATGTCTATTTGGTCCAATTTTAATTAGCTAACTTTTATCCCATAAGTCTAAGGCTATGTTCAGTTCACCTTATTTTTACTTATTTCAGATCAGATCAGATCAGAAAAAATAAGTTCAGTTCAGATCAGATCAGATCAGATAAGTTCAGATCAGATCAGATAAGTTCAGATCATATCAGATCAGATCAGATCAGATAAGTTTAGATTATGCTTATATTTAAAAACTTATAATTATTATTATTATCATCATGATTATTATGATTATTAGTATTACTAATGCTATTATTGTTATTGTAATAATTATTATTATTGTTGTTGTTGTTGTTATTATTATTATTATTATTATTATTATTATTATTATTATTATTATTATTATTATTATTACTATTTACTAGTACATTTGTTCAAAAAGATTATTATTATTGTCGTTGTTGTACTTATTAATTATTAATATTGGTAATTATTATTAATGTCGTTGCTATTATTATAAATGTCATTGATATCACTATTTGAAGCTATTTGTGTTCAAGAAGAAGAATGTTATTTTGGCATTTGTAAGTGTTCTTTTTTATATTTATTCTAATTAATAATTTTGATATGTGATGTTCTTTTTGATGTTGTACATATAATGAACGTGACAATAGTATATGATGTTTATTTTTTAAAACAATTTTGGTAGAATAATACTTCATTCGTTTCATTTTACTTGCTACACTTCTCAATTCATGGACTCCTAGGCAATTTTTGGAGAAGAGAGAGGTAGAGAGTAAAAAGAAAAGAGACCCATGTGAGAGGAGAGAGATAGAGAGAGTTTATTGCCCAAAAAGGAAGTGTAGCAAGTAATATGAAACTTCTCTATATGGAAAGTGTAGCGAGTAATTTGAAACGGATGAAGTATAAATTATATATTACTAGTTTATATAAAACATGAGTAGCATGGGATAACCTAATGGTGTTGTCATCACGTTCAAAATTTTCCCTACAAAGGATTTCAACTTATCTTTAAAAACAAAGTTTATATAGAACAAGACAACGATATAAGAAGAATATTTAACCATTTTGTTCAAGATCATATGATTATATATATTTATAGGTTTATTTATAATAAAAAAGAATAATTTATTGATATAACAAAGAACATGTTGTTAGTTAAATCCAAACATGTCATCAATATAAAAATAACATCTATCTTTTATTTTTCAAATGTGTTCTTTAAATAGATCTTGTATGCTCTTTCAGTATATGTTCTTTTTTTGATATCATTATATGTTCTTTTCATTACTACCTAAATTATTATTATTAACGGACCTTGAACATGAGTATTCTTTTATTTTTAATTTTTTTGGGCCCATTTCGGGAATCCCGTGGTAAGATAAATTTTCTCTAGGTTTGCTCTCGCACAGGTCACTCACCCTAAAGACCCAACAAGCCCCAACCCCCCTCCCCACCCACAACAATATTGAAATATATGCTTCCACCAAGATTTGAACCTTGGTCTCCCATGTGGGAGGTAAGAAGCCATACCATTGGACCCAAGAGTCCTTAGTCTTTTATTTTTAATTGTATGTTCATATACTAATGTGCTCTTTTTCAAAAAAAAAAAAAATTAATTATGCTATAATAATAATTATTATTATTATTATTATTATGTTATCTATATTATTATTATTATTATTATTGTTGTTGTTATTATTATAATATTATTTATATTATTATTATTATTATATTATTATATTATTATTATTATTATTATTATTATTATTATTATTATTATTATTATTATTATTATTATTATTGAAAGTTGTGCATAGTAATAGAATGATAGTAATAGTAATACTAGTAATGAAATACAAAGTAATAATAATATTAGTAATAATATATTTTTTAAAAGATCAGTTCAGATCAGATCAGATCAGATCAGATCAGTTCAGATCAGATCAGATCAGAAAAAATAAGTTGAGATCAGATCAGATCAGAAAAAATAAGTTCAGATCAGATCAGACCAGATCAGATCAGATCAGATAAGTTCAGATCAGAAAATTTCAGGTGAATTAAACATAGCCTAATGAGGTATTTTGATAATTTTATCTTTATAAGGGTCACATCACTTGTATCTCATTGCCAACTATTTAGCCAAATAAATTATTTCATAATAATATATTAATATACGTATAGTATAATATCGCAAAATAACAAATGAATAAAAGAAAAAACTAATACTAACTATAAGACTAAGGGAAGTAGTATCTCTTAATTATTCTATCACGGCTTGTGTAGTTGTATGTAATAAGGTGACGTACAACTCTTTCCACCTTGACTAAAAGGGCAAAAAATATGGAAAGACAGGAAGGCGCCGAAGATATGGAATAATGCATAGGCTGGAAGACGATTCAGCATGCAGGAAGCAAATTGCTAGGTAAGTTTGTCTCTGAAAAGGTCAGTGAAGTAGATTAGGCATTATCACACAGAATTGTTGTTGTCTTTATTTTGTTCTTTTCTACACTATGTTTTGCCAAAAAAAAAAAACTTTACTCTTTCCACTTCAAAAAAAAAGTTGTGTAATAACAATGTGGTAATCATGTATTGAACACGCGACATTCATATTGGAGCATAATTCGATTTTATCCGATTTGTTGATTGTTGATAACTCGACTTGTCATCGATTTCACCTCATAGTAACATCAATCGTAAACTAACACTACTATAAAAAGGCATATATGTAGATGAACTATTCAAGCATTGATTTTTCAATGAAATCTTAAATAATGATACAAATTTGAAGCAGCGCCACACAAGCTTCATGACCTGTCCTGCACTCGCAGCGACCCGAAAGTGACCCGAAACCAAGTATGGCACAACCCAATTAACACAACCTGATAACTACGGACCTGAACTTGACTCCAACCTGACCTAAACCGCTATTGTTTTGACCTGATAAGTATCCGACCCACGTATGACCTGAACCTGAAAGCACGCACCCGCTACAAACCTGCAATAAACCCGATCCGACACCACGAAAGATGACATGCCCCGAAATTGACAGTGTCGAACCCGACCGAACTTGAAAGAAGGAAAAACCGAGGTAGACCTGACCGAATTACGACCATTCCCTACCTGCACCCGACCTGTCTGATTTAATGATCTGACACGACCTGACCGAACATGACCTGAAACTTGAGATAACCCAACCTGAACACGACTCGAGTAATTGATTGACAGCTCTAGTGGATACTCTTTTCATGTGATACAATATTATAATATTGTGTTAATAGTATCAGAGTCATATACTCATGTTTAGTGCTTCTTATTAACATACATGAAAATGTTCGAATATTATTGAATTAAAAGTCTGATTTTTGCCCGTAAAAAGTCTGAATTTTAATGTAATTATTCAAATAATTGAATTTAAATTTCAATACAAAGACTTAATTATTGTCCTATAAGACCTCTATCTAGAGTTGTGATGCAATGATTTAACCAATCTTAATATGATTAGAAGGAAAGTTCAATTTAGTAACTTTTGCTTTGTATTATAAGTATAGATGTTTAAAAAGACAAAAGACTACCATTATTTCTAACTTGGCGCTATGATTCTAAGATTCTTACGTGCTTTAAGATTATGATTTCGGATGTATAGTCTCTAAAAAAACAGAGTGGATCTGTAATTATTGTCTTGTGTATTCTAACAACCATGACTATTGATACATTTTATGAATTGTATATAAAGTGATCCAATTGTACTCATATTCTCATGGTTTTTAAGTCGAATTGAATAGGTCAAACCCATTAATCTAAAGAATTTATAGATGATGAAGTTCAAATCCCGGACCTTGATATTGGAGAATAGGACAACGAGATCTCCAACACATTAATATTCTATGATTGAAACGTGACAATGCAATGATAGATCAAGACTGGTGGAAGTCGTGCAATTGTTTGTTTTCGGCGCGAGAACTTACAATGAAGGTTCTTTCTCCCTTCTTTTTCCAAACTTTAGTGTGCTCTGGCCTATGAACATGCTTATTCTTTAGTGTGAGTGCAACCAACTTTAGAAAGAGCGCAAATCTTCTCCTACCAAAAACTCCACATTTGAGATTTGACGTTACTATTCACAAGAAACTAATCAAGTGGGAACTGGTGAAGACAAAAAAAATATAGAAAAATTAAGAGAAGAAAATGATATTAAGTTCCATTCAACACTGTCAACTTTTAATTACGTTTTAAAATTTAGAAATTACTTTTATATGATATAATTACACAATAAATTGATAATAGGTCATATTTACATTAATCATGTTTATATTAAAATCTGACTATGGGATAATTGAAAATCACTTTTCGTGATTGATATATTTATGGATATGTTTTATTGAAAGTGAAAACAAAAAAATACTTCCTTCGCTTTCGCTTCCATTTAATTGCAACACTTTTAGTTTCACGCTTATTAATGCACAATTTACACTATGAGTAATATCTTTTTAGTTATGTTTTGCTAAAAAATAGCTATTAATAAAGTACACATTGAAACGAATCGAACAAGATCCCAAGTGATTATATTTTTCTATACACATGACACGCTGAAGCTAGTTATATGAGTACTACTTGTTAATAGGACTAAAATGAAAAGAGTTGCAATTAAATGAGAGCGAAGGGAGTAAAAAACAAATTACTTGATTGGACTAATACGTGAGCCCACAATCATAATAACATGCTTTCTCTCGTTGTCTACTGCTCATAAATCAATTGGTACGTCTTACAATATCCATCTTATCTCTACACTTCAATCTCATCTGCCACGCAGTCACCGGTATACCAGTCACCGTCCGCCACGTGTCCACCGCCGTCAAACGTCTTTCACCTGAACTCCAAGGTTGACGTATAACCGGAACTTCACCTACAAATCTACAAGCAACATTAACAACCCCATGCCCTCTTGAACCGTCTTTCTCCCTTAACCGGTAACTCAAATGATGGGCTAACCCAAGAGGAAAATGCCCATCAAATATATCCCAAACAGGTAACTGAATCCAGCCCAGTAACACAGGGCCCAATAAGGCCCGTTTAGTGAAGAGCTCAAGATAAACACAAGAGTAGTTACTAGTGAAGAATGTGGGGTCCAATGGTATAAGGAACTTATCACCCCATGTTGGGTTGTTACCTCCTTGATCATCTACACTTGTAGAGTACACGTGGCAGCTGTTGTAGCCCTTGATGTATTTACATGATGATGATGATGATGATGATGATGATGATGATGAAGGAATGATGGTGATGGTGATGAAAGGTTTAAGGTGATGAGAGAAGAGAGAGAAAGAGGAAGATGAGTTTTTGAGTCCTTGAGCTGAAATTACTGTTATCTCCAACATATGGATGTTTTGGGGTTTGTTTGTTTGTTTGTTGTGTGTTACTGGTGAGATTTATTTAGGGAGGTAAGTAGTGAAGTGTAGGGGTAGTTTCCTTTGTGGAATAATTTGGAAGGAAATTGGAAAATTTAAACTGATGTTGGATATATATATCATGTGATATCTTACACATATAGACTATCATTTGTGGAAGTTTTGTGTGTTTTATATATATAGGTCAACTTAAGTCATTTTATATTGTCTAATTAACAATTATGATTTTAGGGGAGGGAGGTGATAGTTGAGTGCAGCTCACCAAAAAATTAAAGAGTTAGTCTTGCGTGGACCTGGTCCACAATAATATTATTGTGGACCAAAACCACTTATTTAACATAGTGACCTTTTTTTCCGTATAATAATTTTTTCAAATTTTAAGTTACAATATACGGTTACTATCTACCAGAGTGACTGTTTTTTTAATATAGTAACTCTTTCTCACATTAGTTTATCATGATGAAAATTTTCATTTTATGACGTATTAACCTTTTTTTTTTTCATAGTCAAACTTCATATTTTATATCTATTCATCTTTTAAATTTTTTTTTTATATAGTGATCCTTTTTTTTATAAATAACATGAATTAGCATTAGGTCCACACTAATTTTATGTGGACCAAGTCCATACAAGTTTTTTACAAAATTAAATTATGGCATTTGAATCTCTATGATAATTATAGGGCTCAAAGGTTTTTTACAACTTAAAAGTTGACACGTTTTTCTTTGTGAGATTTCTACTTGTGATCTTGTGAGGTTTCACATTCAGTCACTACGATTAGTGAACATGGAGATCAGTTTGTCTCTAGCTATTTCCCTTCGTATATATAGACTGATTTCATGAATATGCCAATCCATTATTATTTAGTGATAGTTCTCACACTATATGCATGACTATGTATAGTTCTCTGTAGCTCTAAATAGGACGTGTCTCTCTCACATTATATGAGAATTCTTGATAAATATATTATTCTTATATGTTTGATTAATTGATTTGTGTAGACGACAAAAAATATGATAACTTGGAGCAGAAAGTTTGCCACACCTTTTTAAACAAAATTATTTTTTCGGTTCAAGTTGATAGATCATGACGTGGACTATACAAATAATGACATGAATCTCATGTCATTTTATCATTTATTTCATGCCATTTGAGTTTTATTTACAAAAAAAGCGGTGGTTTGTAGGTTGTTACACTATAAATAATGCTGTAATAGTTTCACCCAAAAATTTGTGAAAGTTGAAAAGGTTGTTTTAAGCTAATTTTTTTACTTGTATAAAAAAAAATGGTTGAAATCGACGCCAAATAAATAAATAAATAAATAAAAAAGTAGGTTGAAATTATGTTCCATCTTACTCAACTAAAACAAATTTCTATCCCTTCTCTCTAGAAGTCTCTAGCCATTTTCTTTGTCCATCCACCACCTCTCTCTGACCTACAACCACCTTTCTCACAGCCGTGTGGTGGCCGGGTAGCAGACCCACTCTAGCCCGCTTCTTGGTGAAGCTATAGCTTGAAGATCTGCAGCCTAAGTCAATGGTTCTTGCCATCGCTCTATGTACAACTTTCTTAAGAAGCAAGATCTATCTAGGGTTCTAGTTTTTATTTTGTTTTATTATATCTTTGCTTTTTCCTTGTGCTTTAGTTTCACTAGTGATTCTTCATGAGAAATAAGGATACCACTAGAATCCCGTTCAGTACCTCTTGAAAAAAATAAAAAAAATAAATACTCAATTCAATAATTAAATAGGGCTACCACTAAAAAGTCTTGCATTCCGCGCGACATTGAACATTAGAATTTGTACTAACCTCATATGCACGCAGTGTGTGCGAACTATCTTTACATTTTGTTTTTTCAAAAACCGTTGTTAAGTTTAAATGTGATTTTTCCCCCTTATTTTGTTTAAATGAAAGCAGTTGTTTATCCCCCTATCTTTTTTTTTTTCCTTTTTCTATTTTTTGGTGTTCCCTATATATTGCCATATAAAATAGAGATATAGATACCCAAAAATAACATTACGACTCTATGCTGCCAAAAAAAACATCACGACTCTAGCCCCTACACGGCTACACCTATCCTTTTCCTCCTACCACGTCCCATTTTTTTCTACGCTTTGTATTTTGTGGATAAATTAGTGTTTTATTTCTTACTATAAATTTCCTAGAATATATTTATCAAAATACCATCATGGAGTATTTCTTTTAGCTTGGTTTTAGTGAATACATTTAAACTATCTACTCTGAATGAATTTTTCGAAAAACGTATCCTTACTCCTTAGTTACTATTGATTAAAAAGTGTGCATTAAAAACCATGATATAGAAAAGTAAGTGTAAGAATTAAAAGAAAAGGAGGAGAAAATATAGTTAAGTCATGGCGAAAAGGAAAACAGGTCATTTGGGCCAATTATAGATCTTGAAAGTGGAATGCTAGTAGTCCAAGGCCGTCTTAAAAATTTTAAGGTCCATTTGTTAATTATAAAATTGGGTCTTAAATATAAAATTATTATACATAGATTGTAACATTATAAATAATGTATTCTATAAAAATATATCATTGTCAAAATATTTTTGACAAAATAAAGCTTGGGATGATGAACAATATGACTGCAACAAACATTTAATTTAGGAAAAATTTCAAGAAACTACCTTTTATAACCAAGTTTTTTCAAACAACTACCTTTTAAATTATTTTTTTCAAAAAAACTACCTTATATAACAAAAATCTTTCAATATACTACCATTGTACGTTTATATTTAACACTAATCGATAAATGAGAATCGACATAGGTGTTGCTGCCGGTGGGGCAGCGAGAAATGAGGAAAGGAACGAGAAGGGAAGAAAGAAAGCAATTAATTGGTGATTCAATTATTGTGATTTAACCACATATATGTCAAAATGGTAGTATATTGAAAGAAATTTGTTATATAAGGTAGTTTTTTGAAAGAAAATTTTTAAAAGTTAGTTTTTTTGAAAAAAATTGATTATAAAAGGTAGTTTTATGAAATTTTTCCTTTAATTTAAGACTTTTGGACCTTCTAAAAACCGGGGCCCTGTGTGTTTCGTCCTATACTAGTCCAACAAGTAAGCTGTAGGCTGAGCTTTCTTGTCTAGCAAGTAAAAGAGTATCCCTTAGATGTTCTTTAGTTGGAGACTTGTGCAACAATGCTTGAATCAGCTTAGTCCTTAGTCTGGGCTTCGTTCCCGAACCTGCAAAAAGGGACCCACCCTGGAGGTTTGGGTGGTGGTTCCCCCTCCGAAGCTTAAGTCAGATATTAGGAGTTGTAAGAGAAAGTAGGGATAGAAAGAGAAAGTGAGAGAGTATTTCTGATTGGCTGAGGAACCAGATCATGACACGTGGCAGGCCATGATTTGGGAGGGTTTATCAACTACTCTCCTGCAGCCACCTCACAGTGCTGGGCTCTGACTACCTTTTGGGCCAGAAAAGTAGCCTTTTAACCCAACTGAGCATAACTGAGCATAACCCAAAGATTAAATCTTTCTTCTCTATTAACTAGAGGAGGACACGTGTACGGCTCTGATGAGCCCAAGTGTCTTCAAAGGAACCGTAGATGTTAGGCTACAACACTGTGTGTTTGGTCGCATTGCACGTCCTATTCAACGGCCCGGCTAGTACCCGGATGGCCAGATGTATTCTGAATTGTATTGAGCCATGCTATGAGTTTTGTGAAGCTAAATCTTATGTGATATATATAATCGTAGTAATAATTATATCTCTTTTATTAGTAATTAATTATATTACTTATATTAAACTTAGCACAATTACTTGCTAAAATTTATATATTTATTGTTTTGATTTAGATTACATTTATTTGGATAATTTCAATCCTTTGGATAGTGTTTAATAGAAGTTATTCAATTGCTATATATATGTCCATGTATGTTAAGGTTGTGAGTGCGAGCGGAAGTAAAGATGTAGAGATTGAGAAAAATAATAAAATGGAAATATGTGTGGCCAGAAATGTAATGTAAAGGACAAATGATATTTAATATAGAAAAAAACAATTCTCAAATAGAGGTAAAATATTCTCGAACGACGAGTATCCGAAAATCCACTTTTAAAGTAGGAAAGTACAAAATTATTAGGTTGAGTAATACTATTATTACTCTTACTATTAGTACAAACTCACAAAAAAGTAATTAACAAAAAATAGTGGAATATGGAGATCTTAGTAATATAAGGAGGGATTGTAATGTAGAAAGACTTTTGGATGTGGCTTCTTGTATGTTGGTTGATAGTATGCGCACACTCATATTTATACCTATAAATGGCAGTTCATAAGCCAAAGAAAATAAATCAGTTGAAGAAATCTCAAGACATTTCTAAATCCGCAATTTGGCAAACATTACTCTTCATGATCACTTGATTAATAGAATTATCTAGCAAAGTTGAGAAATGAGTTTGCACCACATACTCATGATATAACTAAGCATTGACTTTGACATTTTGATTAGGCAAGTCTTCCCAACAAATATCACTAAGATTAATTGGGTCACATGGGCCAATTAAGAATTTGGGCCACCTTATACCCAACAGTTTACATTAATGTTCAATGTTCATGGACAACACTTAATTGTTGTTATTCTATCATATTACGCATAGAATTCTACGGGTAAATTCAGACTAATCACAACATCAATAGTATAAAAGGGTATTATTATTTCAAGAACAGTGATCTAACCACGTCACAATCTAAATATTGTATTTTCTTGACTGTTGTATTAGCGCATCTTCTAACAAATTTCCCCAATATAATAGAGATAAGCTTGGCAGGTCACCTGAAAACATTACAAAACTTGACTTCATTAAAAACAGTTGAGCAGCCTTATTAGCTACTAGTAGTATATTAAATTCATAAATATTTAAATTTCTAATCAAGTAGTCCTAGTAAGTAGAGGTGATCAAATGGCGAGCTGAGCTGAGTTCGGGCCGAGCCGCGACTTAAATTTTTTGCCCATTAGTCGAGCCGGCCCATTTTTTTGTGCTCAATGCTCGTTTTTTCAGGCCAAAACTGGGGCGGGCCAAAATTTGAAATGAAAAATCATTTTTAAGTTGCCCAAAATATGTCCCAAACAAAAAGAACAAAATTCAAGCCGAATCGGACCAAAATTAAAACCCAAAAAATCTGCCAAAGCCCAGGCATTTTTCAGACTCACGGGCCGGACTCACTTTGATTAGGTATACTAGTAAGTGACTACTCTACCTTCGATCTGGACTGCACACGACTTTGATTGTTGGAAGCAACATCTCATGAACATATCACATGAAGTATATATAACCAATGTCTTTCCTACCCCAAAAAAAATCAAAAAGCAAATGCTGATCTGTCCTTGTAATCCTAAATCAACCAAATCTCTATAAGCTTTTCAACGTCAACTTTTATCATATTCATATCCCCACTTGTATTATACAACTAACAAACTATTTACATCTTAATTTAGTAATTCCTACAACAGAATAAAATGTGCTACAAAACACACTTGAAATTCCATACACTATTTTTCAAAAAGATGGTTTTTTTTAATTCATTTTTTCGGGTAAAACTTTGAATCTCTTGCAACTTTTTCCTTGTAAAAGTTTTGCGAATCTTTTGTCGTGTTTCACGTGTGGGTCTCAACTTTTGACGTTGGCTCCACCCAGCTGTACACTGCAGTCTCTCTCCTCACCCAACCCAACCCCTCAAAATTTCCAGAAAAGCATCCTAACATTGACTTTCTAGAAACTACTCAAGGAATCCCACAAATTCTATTTCCTCAAATTATCTGCCGTATATAATATCATCATCAATTTTCTTATCCTCTAAACGGACATCAAGCCCCACCTCTGCACACGCGTCCTTATTCCACTCATGTCTCTTTCTTCCACTCTTAACCGTTGATCACATAATTTATGATTTTACCCCGTCCTTTATTAGTAGTTCCTAGTATCTATAACAGTTTGATTTTCGCGCTTGCCAATTGAGATCTCATCTCCGGAACCTTGCTCCTCCTGCTGTGGTGGCACCGGGTCACACTGCCCTCGCTCACCACTACCGCGGTTTTCCCCTTCATCCTCTCTCCTCGCACGCTTCGCTCCGATGGAAACCCCAAACAACCTTGGACACGGCCGACACGGACATCCTTCTCCTTCTTCTTCCTCTTCCTCCACCTTCTCTCCTCCACTCGCGGTTGCGCCGCCGCTAGAACCACCGCATAGTTCAGGTTCACCTGTCACCGGCTTCGTCGGTAGCAATTCCAACTGCCTTCCTTCCGTTAATCCGCCGGTCTCATGTTGCACCGACGCATAGTTACTCATTAACGCTAGAATATTGTTACACAATCCTCTCAAATGATTTAACTCCTGCGATAAATTGAAATTCTCTCTCCTCAATTTCTCGTTCTCATCCAATATCTCCGTCGTAGAACCGCAATTTGTCGTCGTCCGCTGTGGCGTCACGACAATAGGTGACGGAGACGAATTCGACGAATGCACTTGCTCGTCACCGGAGTTCGCCGGCGACACCGTCCTCACCGCCACCGGAGGCGGCGCCGCTACTGTCACAGTCGCCAGAGTTGCCTGAACAGACACTGGTGTCACAACTGTCGTCGTCGGTGAATTAATCGCCGGCGATATTTTCCGGCGTTGAATGTCGCGTAGGAGTAATTTCTCGCCTCGTTTGAAGCAATCATTAGCAAACTCCCAACGGTCTGGCACAACTTTTCTGAAACCCTAATTAAATCCAAAAAAGTAAAAAATTAGATCCAAATTACAAAATCGTCTACTTTAAACCAATAAAAAGAAGAGAGAGAAAGAAAAGAAAGAGAGATATATATACATAAGTATTGAGTTGGCGGACGAAGCTAGAGAAATTGTTATGCTTAAAGTATTTAGGAAGCAAATCACGAGCAAATTCTGCAGGTCGCCAAACAATGAAGCTGGATCCGTCGTCGTTCCATGAGATCAATTCATCGACGGATGGATCATCAACAAGCTGATAAGTTTTAGTAAGAAACGGCGTCGGAAGAGTGCGTTGCTGAGAATCGCCGCCGTTTGCACTGCCGGAGCCGGCGCCGGCGGAATCGCCGTTTTGATCTGCCGGCGTAGGAGGCATGGCGTAAAAGATAAAAAATCTGTGTTAAATTTGAGATCCAGAAATAAATATAATTAAGGATGAAAAAATTTGAAGAGAGATGTAAATGAAAAGAGAAGATAGAGTAGAAAGGGAAAGGAGAGAATGATGTTTAGAGAGAGAAAGAGAAAAGGTTGGAAGTTGGAAGGAAGGAGATGAAATGAGGAGAGAAGATTGGGGTTTGTTTCTAGAAAGTTCGTGGTAGGGAGTTAAATGATGAGAGAGAGGGGGTGTGATGTTCCAGAAGGAGCGAAATATGAAAGAGAGAGTGAGAGAGGAGAGAAAAATGAAAATAAAAAGATTGGGAGTATTGGAGTGTGTGGGTGTGTGTCATGTGGTGGGGCTTGAATGTGGAGCGGAAAGTGCGAGAAGTTGCGATACGTCTTTTCCAGAACCTTCATTTTTATTTTTTTAAAAATAAATATCATCCAAAACTGTGGTCATAAATTACAAGTTTTGGATATGAAGTATTATCTTGTCAATCTTAAGTTTGATCTCTTGGTAATACTACATCCGTTTCTTTTTCACTTTTAACACTATTTACAAATTTTCTTTTGACTATTATTGGTGAATTATGGTTAAGAGAAAATATGGTCACGTGGGGTTTTGTTTGATTCGTCTCGATATGTAGTTTTAGAATGTCGACTTTTTATATTTTTTACAAATACAAAATTAGAGATATAAAGGCTTAAACTAGTTCATCGACATGCGTAAAAAGTGTAAGTGTGACTATTAAAAAGAAACTGAGGTAGTATTTAGGATGATTCTAATATGGTCTTTTTTTTTAAAAAAAAAAGACAATGTAAGCAAATGAATGTGAGCTACACATTCTTGCTTGTGGAGCTCTCATTTATTTTTTTTTCCCTTTTCTTTTAATTGCCAAAATAAATTTCATTTTATATTGTTTATTTACCAAAATTTAAGAAATTAATTTTTGAAAATCGAAAAAAAAATAATAATAAAAAATCATAATTTTTTTTTCACCTTCTAAACAGTGATTCACCTTTGGAAAAAATTTTTGGACCCAAATTACCCATTTTCCCTTTCCTCCTTGTTCTTCATGCTCTTGGTGTTCTTCACCAAAACTGAAGATCACTCATCTTCCACAATTGAATTTCTCCCAAATTCGATCCATTCTTCCACATTCTCCCTAAATTTTGACCCTATCTTCCATCTTCTCCCTCATTTCGACCCATTCTTCACATCCATTTCACCCCAAACCTTCACCTCAATTGTTGAACTTCACCTCCATGGATTTCGATCTAAACTCTTCACCCGTACATGAAATGGATGTAAGTTTACTTGATTATTTCACATATAGTAACGAGTTGATCATTTTCTATCTTCATTTGTGCGTTTGAGTAAGATTAAATTTGTAATTTATGAAAATTTTCCCCAAAAAAAAACCTAGGGTTTTAGAGAAAATAAAATAACGGTATTGGTGATTAAATTGCTCTAAATCAATGCACTTCACACTTTTATGCGACAATTTGTGGTTACATTTGAGTAGTTCATACTTTAGTTTATCTACTAAATGGAAAAAAAATTCAGATTCTTCGCGACCTCCATGGGAGGTTGAGCTGGTTTTTTGTGTAAGATACTGCAGTGGTTTGGTAATTACTAAAATAATTTTGTACATGACCAAACATAAAGACATTTTGGTAATTACTAAACTTATTTTGGACATGACCAAAAATAAAATTAAGGTGTGCGTGAGATAATTGTAATAAATCAATGCACTTGACACTTTTAATGGGTTACATTTGTTGAGTAGACCATACTTTCGATTAGCAATTAGATTAAACAAATTTGCACCATTCTCGGGACGTCACTGGTTTTTTGTGTTGCAGGGTTTAGGTAATTACTAAAGGTATTTTGATCATTACCTAACATAATCACTATATATGTTAGGTAATCACATAATTAGATTAGGATATTACCAAATCTTTTAGGTCATTACCTAAACCATTTTAGGGAATTACCGAATATAATAATTGTCTTAATGAGGGAATTGTATGATTAAGATGTGGGTTATTAATAACCTAATCTGAAATTTTTTTGCATCTAGTATAACTAAACTAAAGTATGAACTAATGATATTTGGTAATGACCTAACATAACCACTATATACGTTACGTAATCACCTAATTAGATTAGGTTACTACCAAATATTTTAGGTAATCACCTAAATATTTTAGGGCATTACCTATAATAATAATTGACTTGGGAAATGGCCTCAAATTATGTGACTATAACATATATGATGATGACATTGTATGCTTAAGACGTGGGTTATTGATGACCTAATCCATGTGGTTTTATGTCGTTTATATGACAAGGTAACATCGGGGTAAAATGTTGAATTTTTTCTTTTTCTTTTGCTTTAAAATGATTGAATTGAACGACTTTGATGATATGAAAGGTTCATTGATAGAAATATTTATGTTAACAACGGATGGAATGGTAGAAGAATATCTATAAAGAATCCTCTCCATTGTAGTGGAATGTCACTTGTTTTTTGTGCAAGTTACTGCAGGATTTAAGTAATTACTAAATATTTTTTGGTAATGACCTAACATAACCACTATATATGTTAGCTAATCACCTAATTAGATTAGGTTATTACCAAACATTTTAGGTAATCACCTAAACATTTTAGGGCATTACCTATAATAATAATTAACTTGGGCTATGGCTTCAAATTATGTGATTATAACATATATGATGATGGCATTGTATGATTAAGATGTGGGTTATTGATAACCTAATCCATGTGGTTTTATGTGATTTATATGACAAGGTGGCGTCGGGGTAAAATGTTCCATTTTTTTTTCTTTTGCTTTCAAATGATTGAATTGAATGACTTTGATGGCATTAAAGGTTCATTGATAAAAATGTTTATGTTAATAGCAGATTGGAATGGTAGAAGAATCTCTAAACATAATCCTCTCCATTGTAGTGGAATGTCATTGGTTTTTTGTGCAAGTTACTGCATGGTTTAAGTAATTACTAAATATTTTTTGGTAATGATCCAACATAACCACTATATATGTTAGGTAATCACCTAATTAGATCAGGTTATTACTACCAAACATTTTAGGTAATCACCTAAACATTTTAGGTCATTACCTATAATAATTAACTGGGGCAATGGCCACAAATTATGTGATAACATATATGATGATGGCATTGTATGCTTAAGATGTGGGTTATTGATAACCTAATCCATGTGGTTTTATGTGGTTCATATGACAAGGTGACATCGGGGTGAAATGTTCTATTTTTTTCTTTTTCTTTTGCTTTCAAATGATTGAATTGAATGACTTTGATGACATGAAAGGTTTATTGATAAATATGTTTTATGTTAACAACGGATTGAAATGGTAGAAGAATCTCTAAAAAGAATCCTATTTATTGTAGTGGAATGTCACTGATTTTTTGTGCAAGTTACTGCATGGTTTAAGTAATTACTAAACATTGTTTGGTAATGACCTAACATAACCACTATATATGTTAGGTAATAAACTAATTAGAGGTTATTACCAAACATTTTAGGTAATCGCCTAAACATTTTAGGGCATTACCTATAATAATAATTGACTTGAGCAATGACCTCAAAATATGTGACTATAATATATATGATGATGGCATTGTATGCTTAAGATGTGGGTTATTGATAACTTAACCCATGTGGTTTTATCTGGTTTATATGACAAGGTGACATCGGGGTGAAATGTTCCTATTTTTTCTTTTTCTTTTGCTTTCAAAAGATTGAATTGAATGACTTTGATGACATGAAGGGTTCATTGATAAAAATGTTTATGTTAACAACGGATCGATTGGAATGGTAGAAAAATCTCTAAAAAGAATCCTCTCCATTGTAGTGGAATGTCACTGGTTTTCTGTGCAAGTTACTGCATGGTTGAAGTAATTACTAAACATTTTTGGTAATGACCTAACATAGCCACTCTATATGTTAGGTAATCACCGAATTAGATTAGGTTATTACCAAACATGTTAGGTAATCACCTAAACATTTTAGGGCATTACTTATAATAATAATTGACTTGGGGGCCTCAAATTACGTGACTATTACAACATTGTATGCTTAAGATGTGGGTTATTGATAACCTAATCCATGTGGTTTTATGTGGTTTATAAAAGAAATGGCATCGGGGTGAAATGTTACATTTTTTATTTTTCTTTTGCTTTCAAATGATTGAATTGAATGACTTTGATTATATGAATGGTTCATTGATATAAATGTTTATCTTAACAGAGGATTGGAATGGTAAAAAAATCTCTCAAAAGAATCCTCTCCAAAGTGGATGCTATATTCTCAAAAGTGGTGCACATGAGGTTGCATTAGAGAAGCTTATCCCAAGCGTACCTCCAGAAGATAAACAGAAGGCACGCGAGAAGGGTGGGAATGATGTTGATACCACCAATGTATCACAAGGTAATGATGGGGGAATGAAACGAAATGAAATCTTCAGCGATGTCCGAACTGTCCCCACTAAACCAGAAACACACGGAGATAAGATGGGCTCTCCGTTTCTATCTCCCATACTTAGTGATACACTTAAATATACAAAGCGTTAATTGGATGTTGACTATGATGACGAAACTTTTATGCCTAATGTGCAAGTTAGATCACCGTTTAGCATGAAGAAAATTCGATTTGTTCGTTCCGAAACTTTCTTTGGTTTGGAAACCATTCGGGACATGCCAATAAAGAAGTTGACGCCAAAAAAGACCACCAAAAAAGCCAAGACAAAAAAAGAAGAAGATGAGGTACCAAGCGTTTTGGACACGCCTATAAAGAAGGTCACTCCGAAGAAGGGCACCACAAAAGTAAATGTCACAAAAACACCTCCGAGTGCCAAAAAAACAATGAGTCGAAAAAAAGTTCAGCAAAAAAAAAAAAAAACCCCCTCGAGGTGGATGAAGAAAACTTTATGAGCAGCATATGAAAAGAATTTATTTTATTGTTTCTTATTCTTTACTTACACATACTATTTTGGTAATGACCAAATTTGTATTTGGTCATTACCATATGTTTATATGCTCTTATTTGTTATTGTATGTGTGATGTGGGGTATACGACCACCAAAGTTTTCAGGCCATTATTTTCAGGCCATAGTTGTAACAAGTAAACAAATTTATATTGATTTTGGTAATAACCAAAGTTTTTCGACCATTATTTTCTTGTATTGTGAATGCTTGAAGGGTTATATGACCCAAAGTTTTTGAGGCCAGAGTTGTAACAAGTAAGCAAATGAGGTGGATACTATTAATCGAGGTTATGATTTTATGGCCGAGTTGTGTTTGGTCATTGACTTTTATGTTGATTGGGAATGTTACTAACATCAACACGTTTAAGGTAATGGATGCCATCGATTTATGATTACTAACTGATAAATCATATTTACATATAGTTTTAAGGTGCATTTAGGTTGCATTTTAGAGCATTTAGGTTCATATTTAGGTTCATTATTGCATCATATTCTTAAGTTATGTTATTCTACTCCTATTCGGTATGTTTTCTTGTTTTTGATGAATTTCAGGTAATGAGAACGTATTTGGAGTATATTTAGCTGAGCTTGAGGATAGGAGCACTTGGAAATAAGCTACGATGCATAAGGATAGTATGGATACGTCTTAGTACGAGTTTGAGCGAAAACGAAGCGGAAAATCATTAGAAGAAATGTGAAAAAGGAGTCATGTATACTCTTTTGATCATAACTTTTGATGTGCTTCTCCGAATCAAGAAATTCCAGTTGGGTTGGAAACTAGACTTGAAGGGCTTTCCAACGATAGGTCACACGCCCCAAATGGACTTCCGGTTCGAGAGATACAGCCTTCACAAGTTGACGCAAAAATCACTGTTTTCCCGCCCGGTCGACCGGGCGAAATGAAAATTTCAGAGGATGCAAAGCATGTTAGCCCGGTCAACCGGGCGAAAAAGGAGCGAAAATCGCTTGCGCGCCCGACCGGGCGGGATAGCCCGGTCGACCGGGCGGATTTGCTGTTCTGTCGTAGCTCCTCAATCACCGTCGCCCGACCGGGCGGATTTCGCCCGGTCAACCGGGCGGTTTCTCGAGACGGGTTTATTTGCCTTTTTTAGCCGGTTTTGTAAAAACTATAAATAGGTCTTCTCTCTCTCCCCAAAGGGGAACCTCTCTTTTTCTGACATTATATTTTGTATTCTTAGGTTTAACTTTAGTTTCCTTCTTTCTTTTCTCTCTAGTTTTTCATTGCAAACCCTAGTTTCTCTTTTCTTCATTAATTCATGAGTTTATAATTTTCATCTCTTTTCTTTCATTGATTTCTTTGATCATGCTTTTCTTTGTAGATTTAAATTTCTTTATTTATTTCATGATTGAGTAGTTTATATTCTAGGGTTTGGGAATCCATGTTTATATGCTATGATTCTTGATTGATATTTATTAATGGTTTGATTAGTTATTGATATCTCTAATTGATTAGTGTTTTTATTGTTAATCTTGCAATCTGATCAATTGTCTGATTAAATATTGCTAATATCGAGTCATAGATCGAGAGATAGTACTCTTTAGAGGCTTACCTACAATTAGCAAATCTGATTATGTTGAGCGACCGTACTAGCATATGTTGATTTGAGAGCGTTAAGGCCCGACCGTAGGATTAACACGTGCTCTAGATATCTGATTAATTGAATCATTGATGATATTTTGATAGATTATAGTTATGAACATAGTGAACCATTGCCCTAGATCCTTTTTAGTTTGATTTTCGTAGTTTGATTAGTTTAGAACTTTAATTCAATATTCCTGATCTTATTTAGTTTCTCTATACCTTAGAAGCTAGATTAAAACGACCATCTCTCTGTGGATTCGACCCTACTTACCCTACTACATTGTTAGAAGGTTTTGCAGGTATTATTTTTGACAGGTGTACGACAACCTATCACTAACTTAACTTAATGTTATTTTATTTGTTATTTGTCTCCATTATGGTAGGCAAAGAGATCAAGACGGCAAAAGGTTAAGATGTCAGCAGAAGGTCGGAGTGATACTGAAGAATCATCGGTATCAAATAAAACTTTCTCATGTTTGCCACATTCTTTAGTATAAAACTAATATAGTATAACAAACCATGGCTCGAATTGTAGGAAAATGTTCAGGAGAAAGCGATTGGGCAACAACTTCAATCAAAAAATAAGTTCATTGAGAATGAAATATCCAAGACGAATCAAGTTCTTTCCGATCCGTCAATTAAGCAGCAATATAAAACATGTGGTAGGCCGCTTCCATTTTACGAAAAGTATTTACCCTCTTTGAACCCGATTGAAATAAACATTTGCAAGAACATATTGAAAGGACCATCAAATGAAACTATGTACCGGCGGAAAGAGTCTTGGAGTTTTTTTAGTGACTACGAATGTTTTTGTATCTACCCTGATCAATGGCTAAGCAGTCAGGTACGTTCGTCATCTATTTCAATTTTTTTTCCTTTGACACAAGTTTGGGGACCTTGTGGTCTGACAGTGTTTGGTCACCAAACAAGTTTTGGTAAATACCATAATTATGTCCTGATATTGTTT
Source organism: Beta lomatogona (assembly GCA_947646795.1). Taxonomy (NCBI): domain Eukaryota; kingdom Viridiplantae; phylum Streptophyta; class Magnoliopsida; order Caryophyllales; family Amaranthaceae; genus Beta; species Beta lomatogona. The sequence goes on along the minus strand of CANSNZ010001191.1, from coordinate 1,594,275 downwards.
GGCAATTACCAATGATGGTTCGAGTCATTACTCAAATTATTTGGGTCACATGGTAGTTTTGTTTGACATGAGTTTGCATAATGACTTCAGTGTTAAGGTAATGACCAAAACGTATTTTGGTCATTATCTAACACTGACAGAACACCAATTAAACATGTCAAAAGGTATTGGTAATTGGTCTAATAGTAATTAGTTTTAGATTTCAACAGTTCATTGATGATGTGTATATGTATGATTTACAACTGACCCGCATTGAGGAAAAAAGCAAGAAATTAATACTTCCAAGTATCTTCATGGTGAGGTGACCCACTAAATTTTATGTTTATTATAGAATTATTAGCATCGGCTAAATTTTTATTTTGTAGGCTGTACGGACTGGGTATAAGGTTTGTCACATAAGTCTTTGGAACACCTTTGCTTCATTCTTGGTTGAATTTTTTTATCCCAACTGACTTAAATAATATTGAAGAGGTTTGTACTACATATTGCTATGTATGATTCTTTACATGGTTTCATTTAAATTTTACTAAACGTTGCTTGTGACTTGTTTATAGGTGTATATTCCTTTGCTTAATATGAAGCATGAGCATTGGTTCTTGACGATCGTTGACTTACGTAAGAAAAAGGTTTACATTATGGATTCTCTTTCCAAAACGAACCATCGCCTTGTGACAATCATGGACATGGTACTCAAATTTGTACTTATTTCAGTTTCGGTTATTACCTAACTATCTTTAGGTTATTACCAAACATAAGACAGTAGTGTTTAGGTAATTACCTTAATATATTTAGGTTATTACCAAACAGGACAGAGCTCTATTAATGTTTGGTTAACCCTTGCTTTTCCCTATTTTGTTTTGCATCAGATGACTGCGACTTTAGAAAGCCTTGTAGGTCGCCGTTTGGCGCCCTTGTTCGTGGACATGAAAGATTTCACTTATGAATATCCACCATGTGCACGACAACCGAATGCGTGCGTAAAATAAAATTTCGAACTCTCTTATTTTTTCAAATTTATATATAAGATAGACTTATGTATTTGTTCTTTTTTAGGCATGATTGTGGAATATACGTGATGAAGTACATCCACTGCAGTGATGTGAACGTGATCCCAACCATTTTTTACACTGTACGAAGTGTTAATGTATATATTTGACTTTGTTGCATGATGTTATTGTATTAACTTGTGTAACTTTTTATGCAGACGGAAGCAATGCGTGTTGAACGTTTACGCGCTTTAGCCAACATTGTGAGAAGCAAACATAACCAAATCGATATAGCTCGATATTGTCGCGCTAAGTTTGTTCACAATGCACGTAAATAGATCGATGCCTTGGTATAGTTTTGTCGTTCGAGTTGGTGTACTTTTTATGTAGACATATGACAATCTAACTTAGTAGATCAAAGTGTTCACTTCTAATGTAAAAGTTTAGGTAATTACCTCACTTAAATATGGTCATTACCTAAACTTTTGATGATCCACTCTGTCCATTTTTTGTGTAAATAGGTCATTGTCCTTTAGTAGATCAAATTAAATAGTTTAAATGTAAAAGTATTTGGTAATTACCAACTTTGACTATAGTCATTACCTAAATATTGTATGCTACACTTTGTCCCTTTTTGGTTAATTATTATTATGTGGCTTTTAGTAATTACCAAACATGATTTGGGCATTACCAAACCTATTTAATGACAATACATCCCCATTACTTATCAAAGCAATCCTATGGGGATTGGACAATCATGCCATTGGGTCCATTAGGCTCAATACCTCATCAAACCTCATTGACTTGAGTTTTGGGCCCTCATTGTCCCTCCTTGTACTAAATAGCCCAAATTAACCCAGATCATATGCTTTTAGGTAATTACCAAACATGCTTTGGGCATTACCAAACCTCTCCAATCACTATCCATTCTCATTACTCATCAAAGCAATCCTATGGGGATTGGACAATCATGCCACTAGGTCCATTAGGCCCAATATCTTACCAAACCCCATTGACTTGGGTTTTGGGCCCCCATTGTCCCTCCTTGTACTAAAAAGCCCAAATCAATCTCAGATCATATGCTTTTAGGTAATTACCAAACATGTTTTGGGCTCTACCAAAAATGTTTTGGCTATTACCAAACCTATTAAGACATTCTTATATCTTACATGTTGTGCCTTTATAACTCTATTTGGCATATTTGGATTAACATATTTATATCATATTGATTAATTTGTACTTAGGATTGTTTATTTTCACACTGTGGAATTTGAGGTTTTGAGACTTCTCTTAGTTTATGACATGTTTTGGTAATTACCTAAACCCAGTTTAGTAATTACCTAAAGTGTCCGTTCTAAAACCCATTTTAGTAATTACCTAAAGTGTTCGTTCAATCATCTCCTTCTTCAACCTTTCGATTTTTTTCTTTTCCTCTGAAATTCTTCATCTAGTTTGACAATGGTCATCAATACTCAAAAAAAGCACAAATTGGTCCCAAATCGACGGTTTCCGAACATCTGACAACATCCAAACCATGTTTTTGCTAAATCCAAAATGACCTAGAATTTTGATTTTGAGTTTCTTCATTTTAAAACTCAAACCTTAATTTCCAGGGAAATCTGGGAGTTCATGGTGTACATACGATCATCAATTTTATGTTTGTTCATCTATTTCATGAATTTACAATGACGAAAGAAAGAAAAGTGAAAAAAAAAATTCCCCAAAATTTTCCCCCAAAATCGGAAATTAAAACTTCGATTTCACAATTTCTCCATCACAAATTCATGATTTCTTCATGAATTCTTACCATTTCATGGAAAGAGAAGGGTCCAAGTAAGAGGTCTACGGAAAATTCGAGAAGAATTGAAGATCCATGGAAGATTTGAGGGAGGAAGGGGTAGAGGAGAGGAGAGAGAAAATCTAGGTAAAAAAAAATTTCCCCAAATTTTTTTTGGCCGAAATTAATTTTCGGCTTTTTCGGATTTTTTTTATTTTTTATTTTTCAAAATTATTTAAAACATTTTCAGAAATTAGAAAAATTTATTTAAAATATTTTCAGAAATTAGAATAAATGATTTTGGTATTTTCTAAAATCTTTTAAAGCAAAAAAGAAATGGGAAAAGAAACTCAAAATCATTATGGACGATCTCCTCGTTTTTTTTTTTTTTTTGACAACGGGGAAAATGTGCATTAATTAAACTCGGAAGTACATCTTAACGCTAATACAACCAAACAACACAAAGAAACTAAATTGAGCGATACTCGCTCTTACATAACAATTACAAAAACATAAATGACGTAAACTAGGATAATTAAAACTGCACGATCTGGAGGCCTGATGTGATAGGGAACTAAAATGAAAATCGTCTGTTGGTGGATGACGCTCGCCAGAACCATGAGGAAAGGAGCTGGAGGAAAGGGCTGATTTCACAAGCGGGGAACCAAAGTAACAACGAGATTAGGAACTTGCAACAGGACCAATCCCAGTGACCTTCTGTCACAAGGGATTCTACGACCGAGGGTCCTGGAAGAGTCACATTCCTTTGTGACTCAATACCCTTTTGGAAGGGTATTTCAGGCTTCTCTTTTGATGAGAAGCTCAATTGAGTAGACGCGCTATAAACCCAATTGATAAATTGGGGAGTCGTCTTCAGATATCGTTTTGTCAAGGCAATGATTGAGAAAATCATTACCAAGCGAGATTGAAATCTAACCATTGTTAGATCTCGAAGAACCATCCGATTTTCAAAATCGAATAAAACAAACCCCATCCATGAAATCGCTTGCCATGCAAACCCAAACCAACCACATAAACCAGACTAAGACTACCTCCAGCAAGTAACAAAATTATCCAGCAAGTTAACAAACGACAAACCCATACTAATACAACCCACAACTAAATCACGAAAGGTAGGTAACTAAAACTAAAAGGGACGCACCGCCGGCAACCTAAGGGGGAGGGGGAAGGGGATGCCCTTACACCTATGACCAACTTATCTAGGAGGAGGGGGGAGGGGGAAGCCCAATGATAAGTGTGTTATTTGCTATATATTTAGTCCCTAATTTTAGCTTTATAGTTAACTTTGTCATATAATTTAAGGATTTTACTAGTTTAACATAAGTTAGATTGTTTTGTATTAGTTACACAATTTTAATATTAACTCTACTTAATTAGCATGTTATTTTGTCAAATGTGTTTAACCAAGTGAAGCCCATTATTATCTCACCCAATCAAGTGAGCAAATCAACCAAAAGTAACAAAAATGCTCGTGGGAAATGAAGAAAAGAAGAATAAAAAAAAAGAAGAAAAAGAAAGAGGAATTGGAGCCAAAAAGCGCAGCATCACTTCGCCAGCCAAAATGAAATTTCATCCCTTTTCTTCTTTACAGTACATGGAGGAAACAAGGACTCTATCTCTTTCCACTCTTACTCAAATTCTATCACATTAGGTTGTTACTTTTAGTTAGAAAATTGGAAACATTAAGAGATGGATAGAAATTGCGGGAATATAGGGATGAAATTTTATCATCTTGTGATGGTAATCTTGTACCACTCTACTACAGATACATGGGTTTATTCGAGGGAAAAGGAGAAGCGAAAGACGGGATTTCTGAGATTAAAGAAAGGGAGTTTGAGAGTGAATTTTCAGGGCAAAGATTGAGGGTTTGAAGTGGAGGAAGAACAGTCCATCGCCGTCCAGCTACTGTGCAGCGAGGAAGAGTGAGAGTCGGGGTCGTCGGAGGTGTTGAAACCGAAGTCGAGCAGCGATTTTCCGGGAATTAATTATAAGTTCTTCTCTCTCCTTCAATCTCTTTAGTTTTATCCAGAAATTTATTTTCACAAATTATGATCTTGTACTTGGATTATTTAATGTTTCAATTGTGTTTTTGGGTCTTTGAATTCTATAATTTACATTGTTAGTTCGAATCTTGATATGATATTCAGGTTATACTTGTTCTTGCTAATAAAGATTACATTTTTATGCTTAATTGCTATCTTTTGAGTATATAGTGTATTCTTATGCTAATTACATAATTTTTCCTAGTACAGATTACGTAATCCGGGTAGTAACTAGTTTAAATTAGAATTTGCGAAACAATTCCAGTTTAAAGTAGAGTATAATTTGATCAAGTAAATTAATACATTTATGTGTTTATTAATTGATTGGGTTGATAGTTCTTAATGCTACTAATCTGAATTTTTGCTAGTTGCGAATTACTAGCGATTGTAGCATTATTAAGAGTTAACTTTGGCCTAGTTTAAAGTTAGCTATTGCCACTCCTAATTTAGTGATAGTGGGTTGCGTTAATTTCACTTGGCTAGATTGGAGAAGAGGGATAAGGGGAAATTTTGCTACCAAAATTCCTAACATTAATCTGTCATATTATGTTTGCAACTAATCGTGTTTGACCCAGATTCACTATTAAAAGGTTGAATATTTTTAAGTTATGTGCTTAATGGGTAGCTTGTCGTCACTTGTAAATAGTAGTTTGGTAGTAGTTTTAATTTTAATTAGTCTAAGTAGTTTTTTTTTACAACCGAAACCCCCCTTAATCGTACATATGCGAATAGTGTAAATAGTGTAAATTCGTATATAATATATATTTTTGCCACTTAGTTGAATATTTGAGTTTAGGAAGTTAATAATCTTCTCGTGGGATCGACCCTTTCTTACCCTTTTACTAGTTATAAATATTTTTGAAGTTTTAAGTTAGGTATTTAATTTTATGCGGTAAACAACACGTATCACCCAAACTGACAAACAGGGGGAAGGGAAGGGAGACACACCACTCAACTGGGGAGGGGGTAGGGGGAAGCCCAACACAACACCGAACAGGGGGAGGGGGAGGGGAAGCCTTAATCGAAACCACCGCAGGGGGGGGGAGGGGAAGCCCTAACTAAACCACCGAGACTCCTAAACAGGGGAGGGGGGGAGGGAAGCCCTAACTACACACCGGACTACGAATCAGGGGAGGGGTAGGGGACGCCCTAACAAAGACCGACTCACTATGGGAAGGGGGGATACCTACGACTGGGCGGGGCTGGGAGAACTGACGAACACACCGGTAGATGTCACTGCTCACGGCGAAGAAAGAACAAGAACGCGAAACTAAGATCAAAACCCGATAAGAGAAAAAGAAAAACAATTAAAAGAACAGAGGAACTCACCGGAAAACTAAAAGGCGCCGGAACTCCCGCGAGTTCCTAGGGTTTTTGTGAGGGGAGGGTTGTGTTTTTAGAGAGAGGTCAGAGCTTTTTTGTTTTTAGAGAGAATATTATATCCTATCTTTCTAAGATCCTTGATCTCCTCGTCAGTAAGTAGTCAACTAGAATCTGATCTCTACTCGTCCTGTAGTAATTTCACTTGATCTACATCCATCTATATGGACTGTAGAATAATAATCCCATAGCTCAACTAACTCAAGAATAGGTTCTTAATTTTTGAATCATGTAAATTCTACAAACATTGCATCTTGATTAGATGTTGCTTTTATTTTTGTTACTAATGTGTGAATAGTTCTTTCACTAGAGTCAGATGGTCAAACAGTCTGGCTAAAGTCATTTGGTCTAATTAGATACTTCGGTTAGTTATATAAAATAGAATTACTGAAGAAATTATGTAAATAAAGTTAATAATACCTTTTTGGGTAGAATATCTTGCCCAAAATTTATTCTGTGAAAAACAGGTATATGGAATTAATTAGATTAGTAGAAAAAAGGCATTATGCGCATACACATTTTTTTTTATAGATATAGATGGAGAAAGTTATATAAGCGGTTAAATGAAAATTTGAATATTAGGGGTTGATTTTATAAGAACTTGTATATCCAAGAACTGATAGCTAATTCTATTTGATGGTATCAAATATAATATTAAAGCAAGAAAAAATTATCCAACGTGGCAATCAGCAGTGAAACGAGGCCTCACAATGCACGCCAAAGAATTGAAACATTGCAGTAATTGAACATGTGTCATTCTCCCAAATCAATGACAGGTGGCATCACAAATCTTCTTAATTCAAGCAATAAAGATCATTGTATCAACACGTACATAATTAGGAATAATAATCTACTTATTTGGTGCCAAGTTTCAAGCAATATGATAGGAAGATGCTTAGAGAAATTCTTTTTTAATGAACCTTCACATCCTTAATTGAAGGATTATATCAAAAGTTGCCAAATTGGGTAGATAACATCGTATCAACTTAGGTGTATTTTGGAAATTCGTTCACAATCCAAGCAGACGTTATACGTCCATCTTAATATTAATTGAACAACAAAAAACAGAAAAAGAATCAATATAATGTTACGAAATATTGCAATTTTATATTTCATAAAATTCATTCCAAAAAACTATATGAATTTCGAAAGCAAAAGCAAAGCTATTAACAAATCGGTTTTTATATGCTTTTCTAAAAAAAACACAATCGATTATGGGTCCTATATAATACTGATATCAATTCTTTAACGGTGACTACAATACATAAATCAGCTCATTACTTAATAAGATACGCATTGACTATGGATGCAACTATCAAAATCACAAAGCTAGGCAAACTCCAAATACTTCAAGCAACTGACAACATTGAAATAACTACTTATTGACATGGTCCAATACAATATATAAAAATCGGTTTTTAAATCACACAACTTGAATATTCAACCCATTGTTTTTGTAGGTGTATTAGCAATAGTTATATATTTAGGTGCCGTGGAATTAGATACTATTCAGAACATCAATAAGCAACATATTATCATTATAGATAAAAGGTAAATTTAAAGTTTTTTTGTCATCACCTATTATATGTTGACCATGATACCATATATATCCTTTTGGTTCTAATTTGCTTATTTTCTTAATATGATTAGTTGTACTGCAACTATATTGTGCCTTTTGAGCAATTTCATTCATGGAACTGTACAAAACAATAGTTGGGATATTGTCTCACAACACATCACACTTTTCGCAAGAGCTTTGATCATTAACAATGATCAAATTGGTAAACGTTTTAATCCACACTTTTATTTTAAAGAGATATATGATCTACGTGGGTTATTTTTTTCTAATTGAACAACATATCATGATTTTGTAGGTCTATTTTTACAATCACAAAGTACTACAATAATGATGGTCAACCCTAGAATTAAGCGTGCATACAAATTACGAAAATGGTGAGGCATTTATTATAAAAAAAATAATTAAAAACAATTATGTATTAACCCGAAATACGTATTTGTAATGTTGTCAATTTAATAGGTTCATCAATGATCAATTTGTTCAACAAAAGGTTCGAAGGATACACAATAGTTCCCTTCCACTAAGTACATTGTTGCTCATATCAAATGCAAAACGGTTGACGATACGTGAATTTCTAGAGTACAAAAGGGTATGCCATCTTCATGCTAACCTATTGACAAAATTGCATTTGATTTTTTTATGTTTAGGACGATTGTTTATTTTTATTTTGTATTGATTGAAGGAAATCTATATATTGTAGAATTATTGGGAGAGTTAACAGCATCAATGTTGATCAATTCAAATGGATTGATTCATGTTTCTTCTGCAACAATAGAGTACATTTTGTTGGACAAGAATGTGTGTGTTATATGTATCACAATAGAATTCTACCACCAAATAAAGGGTACATAGTTAGTCTTGCGTGGACCTAATCCACAATAATATTATTGTGGACCAAAACCACTTATTTAACATAGTGACCCTTTTTTCTATATGGTAACCTTTTCAAATTTTAAGTTACACTATATCGTTACTATCTACCATAGTAACTTTTTTTTTAATATAGTAACTCTTTCTCACATTAGTTTATTATGATGAAATTTTCACTTTGTGACATAGTAACTTTTTTTTCATAGTCAAACTCCATAATTTATATCTATTCATCTTTTATATTTTTTTTTTTATATAGTGATCCTTTTTTCCATAAATAACATGAATTAACATTAGGTCTACACTAATTTAGTATGGACCAAGTCCATATAAGTTTTTTACCATTTATTTAGCCTTCTAAATCTTTTCACCTTACTGCATTGTAATAATGTTTTTATACTTTTTTGATTGCTTTGGTCATATAGGCTATCCATAACTATTCAAATAAAAGACATGAGTGGAACAATGAATGTTACATTGCGTGACAACCAAATTGCATATATATTACATACATCAAAGTATCATTTACGAAATGAACTTAATGAGGTACGTATTTATTTATAAGAAGTGTATGTATTTGAATTCATATATGTTATATTATTTAGGCATATAATTCATTGTCACTAACATATTTTTTGGTTTAGGTCAACTACAAGAACATTTTACGCACTAAACTTTGCTCACATATAGGAGATGCCTATATTTTTCTACTAAAATCGACAATCCAGAATTCACTTTATCCTTTTTTTGACGTCGTTGACTTGCCATGCGTGGATTGGACTGAAGAGTGTGCTTATCTCTTTAAGTATTATATCTTAATTTGATACTTCCTTAAAATATTAATGCCCAATTTTTATTTATTTTTCTTTAAAGATATTGCTAATTTTTTTTTTGACGGAAAAGATATTGCTAATTGATAGGTTGGATAAAGTAGTATTCTTTTGTTAATATCATTCCACTAAATGGCTATATTAGTACTGACTAAGTATTTTAAAAAGGTTTTTAAAAAAAATAGTAATAGTGTTTGAGAAGTGTTGTTTCTCAAACACGGTACTATTGTTTTTAAAAAATTGAGTCAATTTAAACTAATATCAAATAAGAATAATGATATTTGATAGATAGAATAGAACTTATCTTTCCGTAAAATATTTGATATATTTTAAACTATCATTAGTTTTAGATCTGTTTGATCAAATACAAAACCACTTTGTTTGATTTGCACTTCATATGGGTAACACAATTGATATGTAACACAATTGATATAGATATTTGAAATGGGTATGTAAATAAAGATGAATAAAATTTACATGAATCTGAATAATCATCTTAATACTCTGTATGTGCCAGTGTCGTCTCGGAATATATATTGTGCTTTATATTATTGGAATTTTCCCCCTTATATATATTGTTGGAGTACTAATTTGAATTGTCAAAAAAAAAAAAATTGGCCACCGTGCCAAAACGCCAAACAATATAAGAGCTTGAAATGGGAGAAAGTGGAGAGGACAAGATAAAAATTGTTGGCATGGTTATGAGTTTAATTAGGATAAAAATTCAAGAATGATAGTTTTGGCCACCTACCAAAACTTTTTTAATGATTTTTTTTTCAAAGATATGGGGCCCATAAAAAAGAGGGACTTGAGCCGTCGCTCAAAGTTATTAAAATAGCGATTCAAATCTTAAAATCTTACGATTTTACGATTCAAAATATGGTAGACGATTCGATTCACGATTCTAGATGATTCTATACATTTCTATTGATTAGCGAAAACCTCGCAAATTTAAATCATGCTAACAAAGCAAATAATAAATATATATTGTTAGTTATTGCCAATATAGTGGGTAAACAACTATTTTTTCCAATGTTTAGGTTTTTTAACTTATAATTTTAGCATATTCAATGAAGATTGAGTGCAATATCTCGATTATACGTGTTTGTAGAATCTTACGATTCTACGATTCGGTTTTACGATTCGATTCTAAAGGGTGGTTCCCGATTCAAACTAGAATCTCGATTTTAACAACTTCGTCGCTCATGGTGCTCCCCTTATTAGCCGGCTCTGGTATGTGTTCAATTTTTTTGTACGATAGGCTTGGATCCATTTGTTATGTGTACCTAATAAAAAAAGTAATGATCAATTGTATGCGTTCAAGACCTTGAGAAAACAAAGAGAATAACATTGGATGATGGAGCAAGTGACTTTTTCTCTAAAATAAGATCTAAATAAGTAAACAATAAAACCACATATTTTTTAGGAACATTGTACATATGTGTGCTTTATTATAAATAGTAGTTTTAAGTTTTATTTCTCAAACTTATATGGATTTAGCTTTTATATTATTATTTTTATGTATAGGTGTGGTGTCTAGCATGATCAAAACCAGCGGTAACATGAGTGTAGTCATTACTCCAATAATTTTTTCCAAAGGATCTCAATTTGCAAGAGAAAATGGAATAACATACAAATTCAATGTACGTATTCTATCTTAGTGTCAATTATAGGAAAGTAATAACAATAGTACTATTATGAGGTTGAGGTGGTGGAGTAGTGGCATCGCTTCCCACCTCATATCCCTGAGGTCTAGGGATCAAACCTCATGAGACTCATTTGAGGATTTCCCCTTATCCCCATCAAGTGAGTCCCCTTCATCTTACCTTTGTGAAAAAAATTTAACAATAGTACTATTTATAATAAATAAGTTATATTTCATAATCGTATAATGTACGGGTCGTAAGCCAGATTTAGTTCTTTTCAATACAAGATCATAAAGTTTAAATCACAAGTTATTAGTTATAAAATTTAGGGAGTTTATTTATATAAAAAAAAAAAAAAAGCACACCCTCCCAAAACTCTTATAAAGGTTTTTCTTTCAAAGAGATGGGCCCATAAAAAAGAGGGGCTTGAGTCGTCGCTCATGGTGCTCCCCCTATTAGCCGGCTCTGGTATGTGTTCAAAATTTGTGTACGATATGCTTGGATCCATATGTTATGTGTAACTAATAAAAAAAAGTAATGATCAAATATTCAAATGTATGCATTCAAGACCTTGGAGCAAGTCAATTTTCTCTAAATAAGTTATATATCATAGTCGTATAATGTACGGTTCGTAAGCCAGATTTAGTTCTTCTCAATACAAGATCATAAAGTTTAAATCACAACTTATTAGTTTTGAAATTTAGATAGAGTTGTTTTCAAGGAGTTCTCAAAGTTTGAAAGAGTCGTTAACAATAGTCAATCACATTGATAATGACGTAAAAAGTATTTCTTTCTTCTCTAAAAGTCCATACATTTCTTTTGTTCAAGGTCGGAATATAAAAATTCAAATTTAATTTTATATTAGTACTTCTTATATGTTAATATATCACATAAGATATGTCTGAATCCATTTGTTAAGTATATTAGATTAAATTGATGATCAAATGTGTACATTCAAGATCCTATACATTAGAGAATGAAGTGAGTTCATTTTTGTTTTAAATTAGAAAATAAACATTACCGTAATAGTTCTATTTTAATATATACCAATAGGAGTTGGCCATAGTTGAATGGCTATATATATAGAGAGTTCATGTGAGAATGCATACTTACATGAGAAATAAGAATGGATTTTACACGCTATAACTCTAATGAACAAGTGATGTAACTCTAATGAAAAAGTGATGTAACTCCAAAAAAAAGAATATTAGAAAAAAAAAACCAAAAAATTTTTTTTTTTTGGGCTCAAAATATTTTCGGAGGTATAACTCTAATGAACAAGTGTTGTAACTCTAATCCAATCGTGTGGTTGAGATTCATTCTCATTTCTCATGTAAGGAGCATTCTCATGTGATCTTGCCTTATATATATATATATATATATATATATATATATATATATATATACACACACACACACGGTATACTTCGAAATAATTGAACTATCACTGTAGAGATATTAGAATATTTCTAAATGTCTACAACAATATTCACCCTGCTGAATTCTTTGCGACAAAGTTCAGACAATGAACTTATTGGTTTGATCACAATTTGAAATTCTGATGATCATCCTTATCTCAATTAAACTTTGGATAATATGTAAGTTATTTAACTTTACAGAAAAGAGTAAATATCATGGCACGGGAACTATGTAGTCGTTGTCAATTTTATAGATGGTGGAAATGATCTTATATTAGCTATAGTGGAAACATATATTCGGCCACCTAGAGGAACCTAAGTATTTTCAAACGAGTGTTATTCTTGCTTCGTCCCATGAGATAGTGGAGATGGTGAATAATCGTGTGTTGTCTGAATTACCCTGGGGAATTAATAGAGTATATTCTATGTTCAGATGCAATTTCCAAGGAAGTGCAACTTAGAAGTGCATGAAAATCTAATCCACTGAATTCTTAATTAATACCATTAGATGTTCCGATCTACTGAATCACTATATAAGACTGAAGATTGGTACATCAGTGATGCTAATGAGGAATATTGGCCCAACATCTGGTTTGTGTAACAATACTAGGCTGGTAATCAAGCATGTAGGAATCCGAATCATCTGTGATCATTTTAGGTAGCAACGGGGAATAAGGTATTTGTACCCCGTATGATACTCATTCCGTTAGATAGAATAAAATTTCTTATGAGGTTTCAGAAAAGGCAGTTCCCTTTGACAGTGTTGAAAGTCAAGGACAATCTTTATCGTATAGTGGGTTTGTATCTCCCAATACCAGTTCTCAACCATGGCCAATTTTACGTAGCCACTTCTAGAGTCACGAGTAAAAAGTGCCTAATAATACTAATTTGTGAGAAAGAACATGGAATGTCTAATAATACGATTAATGTAGCATATAGAGAAGTCTTTCAAAACATATGAGTATTACGTATATGCTAAACAATTTATAATTAATATAAAGGTGAGTTTTATTATGCAAAAAAGTTTTTGATCGAGTAGACGTAAATAACCATTTATATGTTTTCAATAGATATACAAACATTCTTATTAAACTAAAAAATTCCGTGCATTATGCACGGGTCCAAAACCTAGTTTATTACTATTATGCATCTATTCAGGTGCACTTGAAAGCATACATGCTCAAAAATTGTCGCGTCCAGAACTACATTTGTACATTATTTGAACATGAATTACTTTTATATTAGTTGAGATTAGATTTTGTCTAGTGTAATCATATTCGAAATTTATCCTAATATAGCAAGGACGGGCTAAATATGATAAAAGTAGGTTTGATTACAAATTATGTTTTTGATGGAATTTTTCGGGTCATGTGCATAAATATGATGGTCCTGAATGTAAAAACTTTACGATTTTAGTAGTGCTGCAACAATATTTCCACACCTACACGGCTACACAACTTATATATTGGGTATCTTGGTGTGAGCTCTTAGCTCTCCACCTTAATTATCTGTATGAAAACACATTTGTGGTACCCCCCTCTCAACCAAATGCATGTTGCCTTTATATAGTAATTGCCAACTTCCTACGCAACTCTCTAGCATAGTCTTCTACAATCTTCATCATGACATATTTTCTGTTATATACTCCCTCCGTTTTTTTAATTGCTACATTGTTGTATGCATAACAATTTATGTAATGTCACTTTTAAACTTTTTGAAGGGTACTTTTTGACCCATTTAATGTAAAATAATAGAGAAAGGTGAAAAAGTAGTTACTTTGATATTATTTTATGGTAGGCCAATTACCCCAAATAAGAAAAGTTTAAATAATGTAGCAATTAAAAAGAAACAATCATTTAAGGAAAATGTAGCAATTTAAAAAAAAAGAAAAAAAAGGATGGAATAGCAACTAGATTCTTATTTTTATTTACCCATCTACTATAGGTGATCGACTAGCATTAACTAAAATAAAGATTCATTAATAATAAAGATATTGATTGATTCTATGTGTTGATAATGACGGACAAAATACGAAGATACATATGATTGTGTGGATTTTTACAATCACCATTTGATCATCCTCTACTAAAGCACCACAATTTTCATCTGGAGGTTAATAACATCATTAATGAACCAACAAGTTTCCTACTTTGGCTAATTGTATTAACTTTTGATCATTGAGTTTTTTTTGGCTCTGGTTTAGATGAGACCTAGTGCAAGTGTGCACTGTGCAACTCCTCAATGGAGGACAAAGCCTAGCCATTTAGCGTCTATAATCTGCGACTGCCAGCATTTGAAACATCTCAATACTCATCATCGGAAAGGATGCTTCACTGGATTTATTGTTGTTGTGCAAACTATGATGTGGTCAACCCTGACGAAACTGAAGAATATACCAAAACTCCGGTGAATATGCTGTCTTTGATCTTGGAGTGACGCTGACGCCTATTGAGAGCGTGGTTTGTTTTGGTGAGTCCTTGGTAGTCTCATCTATTCTTATGGATAATGATTTTAGAGGATAAGTTTGACTTAGCAAACTAATCCTAGTCTTCAGTTGTTGGAGATATTCTAGCTAATTAATATCTTGTTGTTAGTCTTATCTACGTAGCTTTTCAAATTAGTGTAGTTAGCAGTAGCCTTTCCTACTCCTAGTTTCTAGCTTTGTTTGTTAGCTTGTAGCCTATATAACACAGGCATTAATCTCTCAATAAACTATCTTAAAATAACTTTCCTTACAAATGATACAATACCTATAGTTCTCAACAACAATGTTTTCAAGTGTTGCTAGTCATGAGTAGACCTAGTTATTGTGCGGGTCACATCGGGATATTAGCAGGTCGGGTCGTTAGATTTTCTCTTTTATTTGCTATAAGTTACTTGCTTAGGGACCATGAAGTATTTTCTAACTTCCGAATAAAAAATTAGTTCTGCCTATAATGTTACTCACTTCCAATTACATCAGTTTATTATTTTTTTTTTTGACATCGAGAAATCGTACATTAATTAAAAGAGGAAGTACAGCCTAACGCTAATACAAACCAAACTAAAACAAATAAACAAATCTAAAGGAGCTTTAGGAGCTCGTACATTCCAACTAAATCAAAAATAAGTAAAACTGATACAAAGTTGCGTAAACAAGGATGGCTGATGAAGAGGTAGAAGAAGCGGATGATGATCACGATTCGGACAACGAACAACCAATGGCGAGCGTCGCGTCTCGCCGCATGAGCAATCCCAACGATCTGCTATCACTTGGGATTCTGAGCTCATGATCATGTGATGAGTCATATTCCATCGTGACTCATAACTCTCAATCGAGAGTATTTCAGATTTCTCCATGATGTAGGAGAAACGCTGATGAGTGGGCGTGCTTAAAACCCCAGATGCAACTGGGGTGCCGCCTGCATATTTGAATTTTTCAAGGCAAAGACCATTAAGATCAGTGCCAAGCTAAAAAGAGGGCCAAACAAGTTGAGCCCTCGAACACAACTCCGGTTTGCAAAACTGGAAAACATACATCCCATCCATGAAAGCCTATCATCACCTCGTCTGTGTTCACGATCTTCATGAGACACCTTGTCCATCAGCACATATTCCCAAAAACTGACATACTCGACTGTTACTACCTTGAACCACCAATCTTGATCCAACTGACAAATACTGATCGATGGCCACAACCAACCACCGACAACAACTTTAGCTTTTCGAAACCAACGCACTCCTTTTATTCCACTACAAGAAAAACAGGTTTTAGCGACCGCTAAAATCAGTCGCTAAAATAGGAAAATCGGTCGCTAAACTTGATTAGCGACCGTTGGAGACCAATTTTGCGTGGGTTGCTACAAGGCTGGTCGCTAAATGATTGTAGCGACTAAAATTGAGTTAGACGCTAGTTTTGCGACTGATTAGCGACTACTTGACGACTACCAATTGGTGACTAATTGAAAAGGTGGAGACTTTGATTAGCGACTGATTATTAGTTGTAGCGACTAACATGGTAGTCGCAAAATTCATCCAAAAAAAGAAGAAAAAGAAATCAACAACTAAAGTTGTTGATCTCATTTCATTAGAGATTAAGAGAAATATAGGAAGAACAATAAGTCACGGAAATTTTTATGAAGAATCACAAGAACAATGCTAACAACAAAAATATGCAAATACAACTAGAAAAACCCCAATTGAACAAGCCACAAAAATACATAGACTAATTCCACAATCCCAAAATTTAAAGCATATACATAAATACATAATGAAGTAAAACTTGCAGCAAATTCGAATTTATTGTTTAAAATTACATCCAAAATATTAAAGTGATGAATCTACACTTAAGTAATTTCCAAAACTTTTGGCCAAAAAACCAATTCAGTGCTTGAAACGAGTATGTGCCTTCATTCTTCACTCAAAAAAATTCAAGGAAGATGTGTCTTCAACTTTAGGTCAAATCTTCTACTGAAACAACTTTCCAGATCTGGAAAATTAGAAAAAATAAAGAAAATCAAAATTCTCAAAACCAAACTAAATACTCCATAATTAACGAGATCTAAAGAGATAGCTCACCTCAAGAAAAATGGAGAGATTGATGAATGACAAAATTACGAAGATTCAAAAGTACATTCATCTCCTTGTATATCAGCTTCGATCTATTTCCTTACCATCCAAAACAAATCATCATTATATCTAATAATGACAGTTTCCCAGCAAAACGAACCTCAAGAACATCGAATCAATGGCGCGAATGTGCGCATGAGAGTTTGGCACCACGAAAAACAAATCAATTAAGTTAACATTATGTAACATGACTTACAATTAAGTTAAAAAAAAATCAAAAACTTACTTACCACTTCCAAAATAATCTGAAACTACCAGCAAATCTAGCAAATGAAATGGGTATTAAAAAGCATATGAAAAACACAAAGAAGTTGGGAAGTGAGAGAAAATTGAAAAGGGTATTGTGAAAAAAGAGATGAACAACACCTATATTCATACCTTGTCTAGATCTGGCGAATGAAACGCGAAAAAGTGAGAGAGGAATTGAAGAGAAAGAAAGAAGACTGATAAGTGAGAGAGGAAGTGAAGAGAGAGACTAAGGAGTAAGGAGGAAAGAGGCGGACGAGGATTGAGGGGATACAAGGGTCATGACTTATGAGTTTACCCGATAAAAAATTGGAAATAAATCTCAGCGACTGCCTTATAGTCGCTAAGTGTTCAAGGTAGTCGCAATTTAGCGACTAGTCAGTGACTACAACCAATCAGTCGCAAATTTTGCGTCTACTTGTCTCCAGCAGTCGCTAACCTTCATTATAGCGACTAAAATAATGTTAGTCGCTAAAGTCAGTCGCTAAAAGACCTTTTTCTTGTAGTGTTCAGAGATTAACCACGCGTTTTAGGAAAAAACCTAACATATTGACATCCAACACAACTAGTTGGAGAGCCCAACAACCAGGGGGAGGGGTAAGGGGAGCCCGACACTAACTAGGGGGAGGAGAAAGGGGAGCCCGACACTAACAGGGCGAAGGGGAAAGGGGAGCCCGACACAAAACCAGGGTAGGGGAAGGGGAGGCCCATAACAACCACGACACTAACACATGAGGGAAGATGGGGGTCAACTACTTGACGCGAGGATTGTGCTGATTTGACGCGGGACGGGGGCGGGGACGGGGACGGGAGGGGGACCAGGAACGCCGAACCACTGGGAAAAGGGTTGGTGAACGACGGCAGCAGGGGAAGAACAATTCTGCGACGACGACATCAAGCAGGGGAGACCTGAGCAAACTGAAACCAGAAGCAACCGACTCAGGGGAGGAGAAAGGGAAGAAGGGGACTGAAGCGACGGGGAAGGGAAGACGGGAACCGACGCAAACACCAGGGGGGAAGGGAGAATGGCGATACACGAAGCAGGGGAAGGGGAAGGACTACCGGGGAATACCTAGCCTAGGATACTAAATAAAATACAAGGGTGGGCAGGCTCGCTGGCGACCGGCCACCAGCGAGCCTGCGGTGGAGGGTCGTGAGTTTCTGGCTTTTTTGGGAGAAAGTTAGAGAGCGGCTAGGGTTTCAATCCACAAAAGAAAGGCTGTCCCAATGACATCAGTTTACAAACCTAGAATGACACTATTTTTAAATGTTCTTTTTGGGGAGGGGGATTATATGTTTAAAGACTAACGGATATATTTATAACTTATAAGTGGTAACAAACTGTCTCATTAATATCAATGTCGAGAATATTATATATTTAGCATGCAATAGTTTGGACTCCAAAGATAAATAAAATCTCTAACATATTACATATGTGTAGTCTTCATACGATCACTAATACATCATGTCAATAGCACGAACAATATTATGATTTGATAGAAAGACGACTAATTATCAATTATGATCATCAATATGTTGATAATCAAAACAAATACGGTCAAAATTCTGATGTTGATGTCAATGGATGCAACATAAAAACTAAGCCATCAAACTTAATACCATAATAGATGGAGCAAGTTCATGGTCAAACATATCTAGTGGAGCGAGTTCATGGTAAAATAAACAAGTTTTAATCTGAATCAAAAGTTATTGATCGATTTGACCTGACATGACTTGAAAATGAACAATCTAAATTTGAAAGGACAAACAAGTATGTTGAAATAAGATGCACCGGCCCGACTTGAGACGACCCAACGTAAATATAACTCGCACAAGCAATGGCGGAGCCAAGGATTTTCAATGAAGGGTAACCTGAATTTCGAAAAGTATTAAATACCACAAAAAAATGCCAATTAAATTCAAAATGTTACAAAATCCAAATACAACCTCACGACACTTTAATAAAAGAAAATTACAATTATTCACGATGAATAAAATTGTCTTGTAAAGATAAAGAAAAGGTGAATTACATAGTTTCATTTACCCCACTCCTATATTATAGCCTGATAAGACAACTGTCGACAATAATTATAGTAATTAATATAGAGTTCAAAAATGAATATTTGTTCACATATTTGCTAATTTTAAAACCTAAATCCAAATACTAAATACAATAAAAAAAACACTATATATTTGTTTTGAGAGTATAAAAGAATCAATATGAAATAGACATAGAAATATCAATAAAATGTATTATGTGGGAGTTTGATACTGACAAGCCTTTTTCGAAAAGAAATTTAATTATGTCATTACTCCTCACATTATTTAAAAAAAAAGCTCCTCACACACATTTGCGATTGTCAGAAGGTAGCTAAATCACATCTATACTTACTAATATATTAAAAGGCGTTCCTAAGCAAGTAACGATGCCACGTGGCGTCTTCGCTTAGAGTTTTTATGCCATGTAATCCACATACACTAAAAAAATATAAAATGCATTAGGTAAGATTCGATCCCGTGATCACAAGCATATATACTAATGTCTTAAACAATAAACCAAGTGATACTTGATGTTATTACTTCAATGTAAAATATTAATAGATGAAAAGTATAATTACCAGGGCATAGCCCGGGCCTAAAAACTAGTTTGTGACTAGGGATGGAAATGGATCGGGTTCGGGGCGGGTGGAGCTTCACCCGCATCCATCCGCTCCACCCGCATCCATCCATCACCCGCTAAGCCATCACCCGCATCCATCCATCCGTCATCCACCGGGTGAACGGGTGGGTCGGGTGGTTAGCAGGTGAGGAGATATATAACAATTTTTACAAAATTTTTTGCCATAAGATACATGTTTTTTTAAAATTTTCAACTAAAAAATTTAATAAATCAAGTAAATAAACATGTGTAATTGACAAAATGGATGATGGGTGGGTGTTAAGCGGGTGATGGGTCGGGTGGCAGATGAAAAAAGATCTCACCCGCATCCATTACCCGCCACCCGTTTTTCATCCGTTTATTTCGGGTTTTCACCCGCTTAATAAAACCGGGTTAAGCGGATGATGGATGATCCATCATCCATTTCCATCCCTATTTGTGACATCTAAAAACTGAGATTTCTTTTTTTTTTTTTTAAGAAAAATAAATTTTAAAAAGATGCAACAACATATCAAGGCCCTATCGTATTCGTGGGTCAAATCATGACCAAGTCCAAGTTAATGAAATCGCGGGTTACATTGTATTTGTATGGCGATGATTTGAAGCACAGGGATCAGAATGAGGCACAAGGATTTTTTTTGTTTTTTGGGTTCTCTCATATCTTAATCAAAACTCACAATAAAGTTGATGTCTACCATAATAAAAAAAAAACTAGTGTTGGTTTGCAACATCTTTCGTTGATCAAAATAGGTTTAATTAGCGGGGATATAACAATCTCAAATGAACCTGTGAAGAGTCCAAATTAAACATTGTAGTTAAGGGTCTGTTCGTTATCGTTTTTTGTTTTCAGTTTCTTTTAAAACTAAAAACCAAAAACAGGAAACCAAAAAAAGTAGGGGCCGTTCGGTATTACTGTGGTTTTCTGTTTTTTGGTTTTTTTTATTGTCAAATTCATATGATATATATCCTATAATGAATAAAAAATTAGTCAAATTTATTGGGAACATGATGATTTTGAAAACTGACAACTAAAAAGTGAAAACCACTTTTTCTGGTTTCCTATTTTTGGTTTTTAGTTTTCAAAAAAACTGAAAACTAAAAACAAAAAACGATAACGAACGGGCCCGTAGCTTTCACTTTTTAGTTGTCAGTTTTTAAAATCACTATATTCCCAATAAATTTGACTAATTTTTTATTCATTATTGGACATATATCATATGACTTTGAAAATCAAAAAACCAAAAAACAGAAAACCACAGTAATACCGAATGGGCCCTTAAATTATCTAGCTTATATTCAAAGTGTCTTCTGAGGTGTATGCTAAGTACATGACTAACATGAGTATTGTTATCCTCTAGGTAATTTACAGTATACTTTATTTGCCACAAAAATCTAGCCGATAATAATGGTTTTCCACCACCCTTAGCAGGACACTTTTTTTTTAGGAGGAGATTGTGATACCATAGGAGAAAATATATTATTCATTATAAATGATAAAAGTTGACCCAACTACAAATAAATAGGAAAGAAATGTTAGAGAATACTCCCTTTGTTTTTTTTTTTCCGTTCTCACTTGGAATCTTGACACTATTCATACATAGTGAGAATCTTCTCAATTTTTTGCATTTTATAAGAAAAATTATAGTCATGTGGGAGTTTTGTTTGATTCGTTTCAATTAATACTTTATTAATATTCAATCGTTATAATTTTTACTAATATATAATGAAAGATGTTTAAGTTCAAAGAGGCGCATTGGGAGACGCGCACATGGAGTACTTCATATACTTTTAGATATTCTCTATCAAGAAATATATATGTTGTGAATTTGCAACCCATTTTATTAAACAAAATGTCACACTTAAATCATTTAATTCAACGAGTAAGCTGGACTAACTCATCTAACCCAAAAATTGACCTAACTCATAATGAAAGAATATCATTATTATACCAAAACATATTTATTGATAATAATTATGTTTGGTCAATAGCATAATAACTTAATAAGCTATAAGGATATGTCGTGATTCATGTATGTTATATAATTCCACCCTATCCAGATGTTCAATGCAGAATGAGATGAAGGATAGGTCATAAATGTTATATTATACTCCCTCAGTTTTTTTTTTACTTGCTCCATTGTTGTGCACGGTTTTCAAGACGTTATTTAACCCTTAATATCTCTTATTTCGTTTACGTAAAAATTATAAAACGTTGATATTATGAATCTACACGTCGAGACGAATCTTACAAGACCACAAATGACTATATTTTTACTTATAAAATAATCAAAATAATCGGTCAAAGTTAATTACTTCATTCCTAAAACAATAATGTAGCAAGTAAAAGAAAACAGAGGGAGTAGTTCTACTCTGTCTAAATGTTCAATGCAGAATGAGAGAAAGCACAAAATGGAACACATCATAGATTCAGAATGAGATAGAGCACAAAATGATACATATCATAGATTCATACTTAATACCTATGTTGCACGGACACTTCAGATGTGTCAGCTTCGTACTATTACAAGGATTCTTTCTTTAGCAGGCGTAAAACATTCAATGCTGGCCTGTGTTGAGGCCTCAAGGCTAAAGATCATTATCTAAGGGCATCCTTAGTGGTGAAAAAAAAAATAAGATTATGTACATAATCTTAAAATGGGTTCCTTAATGGTGAAAAAAAATAAGATTGTGGGTTGATTGGAAAAAAAATTTGGTATGGGATGAGTGAAATGAGGATCAGGCGTGGGAGTGGGACCCACTGCCTGATCCGTTTTTTTAAATTTTTTTTTTGCTGATCCCACCAAAACGCAGCGTTTTGGCCGGGATCAGCAAAAAAATTAAATGTGTCAGCGCTGACGCGCTGACACATTTAGCCATTGAGCGCGTGACATGTGTCGCTACTTTCCACGCGTCGCTGCTTGATTGGTCAGTGAAATATAACCGTTGCAAAATTTGCAACGGTTATATTTAAAAAAATACAAATCAAAAAAAAAAAAAAAAATACCAACGGCTTTATTTTTTCGAGCTCTATAAATAGAGACCCATTTTCCTATATTTTGGACACACTTAATTTTCTCTCTCCTTCTTCCTTCACTAATTTCTTCTACTTGTTATAAATTATTTCATTAACTCTTCTTCTATTGCTCTTTTATTTTAAAATTCTTATAATTATGGAGCCTAATAATCCTAATTATATGAGAAACCTACCCCAAAACCGCTCAAAAAACCAAATGCCTAGGCAACAAAATCGCTCAAATACCTCTCAAAATAACTCAAATTATCGTCAACCCTCTCAAAATCAGTCAAATTATCGTCAACCCTCTCAAATAAATATGAATCAAAGGGGTGAAAATTCTCAATATTATTCTCCTCAATATGATAACCTTTACCATGAATCTCCATCTGAAAATGCCAACCTTTCATATCATCAACTTGATCCTAATTATGGGTTTTCTCAATATCAAGAAGATTCATCTCCATACAATGATGTTGATGAGGATGGTGGTCATTACCAACAAGGTGACAATGATGTTGGTCAATACCAACAAGGTGATGATTCTGATGATTATGATGAGTTTGTTCAGCCAAATCAATCCTTTTCGCAATTACTATCACAAAATCTATCTGAGCAACCACAACCACAACCACAACCACAACACAATGCAGAAACAAGTTGTAATGGTAAGAGGGCTTGGGATCAAGTTGAAGATGAGAATCTCATCTCAGCATTTATGAACACTTCTCTTGATAAGGTGATTGGGACGAGCCAAAAGAAAGGCGTCTTCTGGGGAAAAGTTTGGGATGCTTTTGAGGCAAAGTAATTGCCAATCCAACGAAAATTGCTCCAAGGAATGCGGATATGGTGAAAGGTCGTTGGAGTAGACTTGCTCCACGGGTTTTAAGGTTCGCTGCATTTTATGACGAAGCTCTTGCAAGGAAAAAGAGTGGTCAAAACGATGTAGATGTTCTGAAAGAAGCTCATTTATTGCATAATAGGAAACATGGTAGGTTCATCCTCGAACATGCTTGGAAATTGATGAGGAGGTTCCGTAAATGGAGGGCCATAGTTAATAAATCACTGGAAACTCCACGTGGTCGCCCCAAAAATCCACAAGAAAATGTTGATTCACCTGCAAGCGGAAGTAGCGGTAAAAGGCCGAGAGTTGATGGAAGTGACTCAATGCCCGAGACACCTACCAGTGGTGATGGAGGTGACGTCGAGCCACGAGGAGATGGTGTGAAGAAAGCGAAGTCTAAACTGAAAGGGGTGGCTGGTCAGACAATTGAGTGTTTCAATAATTTTAATGAAAGACTTCGGATCCATTCAGATGGTAAGAGTTCAGATGTTGAAAGAGAAGCCAGGAAGTTGGACGTTGAAACAAGGAAGGTTGCTGCAAAGGAACAAGAAATAGCGCTGCAAACCAGGAGCTTGAACATACAAGAGTATCATAAGAATTGGGATTTGCTGCAATCATTGTATGCGAAGGAAAATCGTTCACCATTTGAGGAGGCAACAATTGAGAAACTAACAATATGGTTGACGAATAATTCTCCTTTTTAAGTCATGTTTATGTTTAATTTAAGTTTATGTTTAAGTTTAGTTCATGTTTGAGTTTAATTTTACGTTCAAGTTTAGTTTATGTTTAAGTTTTAATTTTAGTGAATGTTTAGTTTATGTTTAAGTTTAAAGTTTAGTTTATGTTTATGTTTTAAGTAATGTGTATGTTTAAGTTCAATTAATAAAAAAAAGTAAAAAACCGTATTTGTGTAAATTCTATGAATTATTGTACTATTTTGCATTATTGTTCTGTTTTGAATTGACATTTCAATACAGCTTTTTACATTATTGTTCTGTTTTGAATTATTGTACTATTTTGCATTATTGTTCTGTTTTGAATTGACATTTCAATACAGCTTTTTACATTATTGTTCTGTTTTGAATTATTGTACTATTTTGCATTATTGTTCTGTTTTGAATTGACATTTCAATACAGCTTTTTCATTATTGTTCTGTTTTGAATTATTGTACTATTTTGCATTATTGTTCTGTTTTGAATTGACATTTCAATACAGCTTTTTACATTATTGTTCTGGTTTACATTATTGTACTATATTGCTTTATACATTATTGTTCTGGTTTACATTATTGTACTATTTTGCTATATAACTCATGCTTGTTTGATCACCATTTGCTCACACCAAATCTAAACCCTCTCAAATTTATACAATGAACTCTTTTAACTTAAACTTTACCGCTTCAAGTTCATCTAGTTCTGAGGATGAAATAAGATCATCCCGAGCAAACATTGATCAAGAAATAGATGATTTCTTGATTAATGTTGTTCAACCAAATGGTCCAACTATTATATCAAATGTTAGTCCAGCACCAAGGAATAGAAGAGCAAAAGTGACTGATCCTAATGAGGATCATCACCGGCCTATTCGAGGCAGCGAAGAAGGCCATAGACGATTGTATAATGATTACTTTGCTGATCAACCAGTCTATCCTGCTCGTTTATTTCGTCGAAGATTTCGAATGCAGCGACGTGTCTTTCTTCGGATTATGGAAAGTGTCGTACCAAGTGATACATGGTTCACTCAAAATAGAGATTGTACCTAGGAAGGTTAGGTTTATCTCCCCTTCAAAAGTGTACAAATTGCTATACGAATGCTTGCGTACGGGCTTGCGGCGGACAATGTTGACGAGTATGTGCGAATTAGTGAAAGCACAGCTCGAATAGCGTTAATGAAATTCACGAAGGGGGTTATCAACCAATTTGGTGCCGAGTACTTGAGACGGCCAACTCCAGATGATTTGGGTAGACTACTTGCGTACGGTGAAGAACGTGGATTTCCGGGAATGATCGGCAAAGATAGATTGTATGCATTGGGAATGGAAAAATTGTCCGACGGCATGGAAAGGACAATATCAAGGAAGAGCTGGTGTTGCTACATTAGTTCTTGAAGGCCGTGGCCGATCGTGACTTATGGATATAGCATTCTTTCTTTGGGATACCAGGTTCGTGCAATGACCTTAATGTTCTTCACCGATCTCCCGTGTTCGGGGATGTTTTAGAAGGTCGAGCACCACCCGTGCGCTTTACGGTGAATGGTAACCAATACGATAAGGGTTATTATCTCACTGATGGCATATATCCGAATTGGGCAACATTCATTCAATCAGTTACATGTCCTCAAACTCGCAAGGACAAGTTATTTGCTCAACACCAAGAAGGAGCTCGAAAAGATGTTGAGAGAGCATTTGGGGGTGCTGCAATCTCGCTTTGCTATAGTTCGTAAACCATCCCTCGCATGGGATGAGGAAATTCTCAATGATATCATGATGTCTTGCATTATCATGCATAACATGATTGTGGAAGATGAACGGGATACCTATGCACACTACGCAGATACTACTGAGTTCACTTCAAACACAAATAATGATGGCGACGAATTTGAATATTATAATGATCGGATCGTAGATATCAATCGTTACATGGCGAATAGAGATGCAATTGAAGATCAACATGTGCATCAATCCTTGAAACATGATTTGGTTGCCAATATATGGCAGAAGTTTGGCCGTAACGCTAATTAAGAGCATTTCATTATGTATTTTATGTAGTTCGTTCCTAATTAAGTTTATAATTCGTTCTTGTATTTCATTATGTGTTTCGAAATTAAAAATATATTAAAAATGCTTAATTGTGTCTCATAATAGAATTATTAGCTCGCTAATTACTTAGCATATATTAAAAACGCTAATTGCGTATGCTACGTATTAATAATTGCTAATTATGTTGATAACTTAATTATTAAAATGATAATTATAATATTAAAATTATTAATTACATTAATTAATAATATAATAGCAATTAATAATGAATATTTCATGTCATTAAAAATTAAATAATAAAAATATTATGTAATGGTGGTTGGGTGATGAGAGAGAAAAAGTAGTTGGGTGGGGTCAAAAAGTAAGAGAGAGAGGAAAAGGTAGTTGGGATGATCTTTTTTTTGGTTCACCATTAAGAAGAAAGTGGAAAAAGATTGTGGGATGTAATTTTTTAGAGAAAGAAAGTTAGAAAGAGAGTGGGATGATCTTTTTTTTCATTCACCATTAATGGTGCTCTAATTGTTTTAGATAAGGCTACTACTTACTACTTTATTAGTGGTCTATCTACAAGATAATAGAAAGACAACTCATTGGCCATGGCCTACTTTGTCCAGTGTAGATAATAAATCAAGTCACAACAGAAAAGATTTGACAAGATACTTATCATAATCTATCTTTATAAAGCACATTTCTGTTAACATCTCATATTCTCATTTATGACTCAGCGCCAACACCAAGTTTATCTACAGCAGTATACCATGGAAGCTTAGAAAGAACTATTAATAGACTGACAAACATTGCAGTTGGGCTAGAAGGAAATATTAATAGACAGACATATCTACTTTCTATAACCCATAAGTGCAACTTAAAAAACTTTTGCAGAAAAGGAAAAAAAAAAATAAGATGAACACTTTGAACACTTGAAAAATATTTGGTCCTCAGGTATTGCTTTTTGGAACTCTTGAAAGTCGAACAACATCTACCAGATCATTAGGGTTTTTCCTGATAACCCCATGGATTGCTGCTTGCCCACTTCCATTGATCCCTGCACATATCATTTATATCGCATTTGGCCCTGCAAGACATATAGTGAAATCAACTCAATTATTTAATTCTTAGATGATCAAATTAAATTAAGTAGTCCTAATCTCTTAGAGTAATGATAGGACCAATTCCGAGCTGATATTTTGAAGAAAAAAAAAAGAGCCTCAATTTAATCATGTATCATATTTCTGTATATTGATTTTCTTGCTTGTATTCATTGTACTTATGATTAAAGCCTTAAAAGAGGATATTGTAATTCAGCACTAGCAGAAATAGTCAACTATCAAGCTATAACTAACAAAGATATTGGGCAAACTTACTTCCAGCCAAGTTCTTTTGCAGCTTTCTCTGTTGAGGCATAAACTTCAGTTGCATCTCCTGGTCTTCTGGGGCACATTTTAAGTGGGATTTTCTGAAAATAGCATTTGGTAATAAATTGGTGTGAGGCTAACAGAAAATATACTAATATTTGCAAGAAAGCAGATGTAAACTGAAAAAGAAATTTACCTTTCCAGATGCCTTCTCAAAAGCCGCTACCATTTCAAGCACTGAGGCACCATGGCCAGTTCCCAAATTAATGGCATCGCAACCTAAAGCGAGATACAATCTAAGCTCAAGAGACAAAATGCAGGAAGAGATGGTACTTTCACAGCATAAAAGTGATAAAACACCATGGTTTGAACACATTATTATCAACAAGTCCTTATATATAATCTCAAGGGAATAATAAATTTAGTCACCTATATTCTGTGAAGCAAACAACTTCCTTAAAGCAGCAACATGACCACCAGCTAAGTCCATCACATGGATATAATCTCGAATCTGTGAATACAAATATTTTAAATCACAACTGAGACTCTTTGGATAAACATTAAGCATAATACTATTTGGAAACAGCATAATATGTTACATACCGCTGTACCATCCCTTGTAGGATAGTCAGTGCCATAGACATTGAGCTCAGGTAATCTCCCGACAGCAACCTGTTGTATGTAGGGCATAAGGTTGTTTGGGATACCCTTAGGATCTTCACCAAGTTTACCACTCTCATGAGCCCCAACAGGATTGAAGTACCTCAGCAGAATTATGTTCCATTCTTTGTCTGCACTCGATATGTCTCGGGCAATTTCTTCAAGGAACAACTACATATTGCAATAAAATTAGCATGATCTTAAGGAAGAGACAAGAAAACAATTTCGGTATCAGCATATTCGAGTTAAGAATACCTTAGTGCGACCATATGGATTCATAGCTTTCAATGCAAAATCTTCTACACATGGAATTTTCTCTGGCTGGCCGTAAACAGTAGCTGATGATGAAAAGACCAACTATACATCCAATAATCCAAATATCAATATATGCATCAATGAGCATTACTCTTATACACTTGATAAGTAAAAGCATGAAATTCCCCTGTACATTTACTAATCTTATGAACTCGATTGAATTACGGGAAACGAAAACTACGGTATAAAGCAATATATCCCAATCTAACTTCCTAAATGACTACATTACTAGTCATTTTCCATTTCCTAACATAAAATTGAACAAGAAAATGTAAATAACATAGAAATTGAATGATCCAATTACAAGATGAATTGCTAACAAACTTTATGATAAATTATAAGCAATCCAATGATCCAGATATCAATATATACATCAATAAATACACTCTTTAGACTGTTCATATACACTTGATAAGTAAAAACCTTAGATCCCCTGTATATTTAGTAATATCCTGGACTCGATTGAATTACAGAAGCAAAAAACTACTGCATAAAGCAATATATAGCTAAATTTTGTTTCCTAAATGACTACATTATCAATAGCTAATTATTTTCCATTTCTTAACATGAAATTTTGAACAAGAAAATGTAAATAACATAGAAATTGAATGATCCAATTACAAGATAAATTGCTAACAAACTTGATGAAATATTAATAAGCAATTCGACATTTATACTCGAAATTAACCCGAAAACTGACCTTCTTACAGTTGAATTTGGCCATAGTTTGGTACAAATTGATTGATCCAATCAAATTATTATCAAAATAGCGAAATGGATGAGCAACACTCTCACCCACAGCCTTCAGTCCAGCAAAGTGAATCACAGCATCAAATCTTCAACATGCAACAACACCCATGGAAAACAAAGAAAATAGTAAATCACCGGAAATTTAGAACTATATAAACTAAAAAGAAAAAAAAAAAAATCCCAAAAAAGACATATTAAAGAGAAAAGCAATATCATAAAGAAAAAACAACCCCTCAAAAAAAAAAAAAAAAAAAAAAAAAGAAAAAACAAAAAAGCACAAACCCAAGAAAACATTGCTAATGCAAGAAGCATAGAATCGTCAAAACCCAGAAACAAGCAATCATAATTACAGAATTATTACACCACTAATAAAGAAAAAGGGTTAAAAAAAAAAATAAACAATTAAAGGAAGCCATACTTGTTTTCAGAAAAAAGCTTCTCAACATCATCTTTATTCCTAAGATCACCCTGCAACAAAAGAAAACCACATAAATTTCAAAACCCACAAAATTATGAACCAGAATTTGCAGAAAATGAACCAAAATAAAAAACCCAGAAAGTTAAATTAATGAATTACCAGATGAAATTCGAGGTTTCTTGATAAATCCGGACCCACTAACTCTCTAACACGATTAACAGCTTCTTCAACAGAATTATCGAGATTATCAATGATAATTACTCGAAATCCTTCTTTAAGTAATACAAGAACACAATGAGTACCAATGAATCCAGCACCTCCAGTAACAAGAATGTTTCTAGTTTCAGAACCCATTATTTTGTTTTAGAGAGAGAAATTGCAAAAACAGAAAGAAAACAGAGTAAGATGAACTAGAGAGAGAAAGAGAGGAAAATGTTTGAAAAAGAGGAAATGAAAGAGAATGTGAGAAATCCAAGAAATGCTGACGCTTTTATATGAGTAAGACTAGATAAGAACAAGAGGATAAAGGCGAGGCACCCATAATGAAAAATATGCTGATGTCATAAAATAAGTTTTATGGATTATTAAATTAAAAGGAATAATTAATGTGTTTTTTCTGATAATTTAATTAGATGAAGTGTTTATGAGTTGACTTGTAACGATTTTTTTTTTATTGTTTAAAAGGATAATATTTAGTATATCCAACACCTTTTATATTATTTAAGGGTTGGAATTTCCCTAGGGTAATACTTCCTCTGTTTCAATATAGCTGTACCATTTGCTTTTTCACGTTTGCCGAGATACTTTTTGAACATTAATATCTCTAATTGTGTCTAATTAAAAATTATAAAAATTTGATATTTGAAATCCTCATATTGAGACGAATTTAACAAGATCCCACTTAAATATGTTATTTCTTATATAATGATGAGAAAATGATTGTCAAAGTTGATTGATGAATAATGACCAAATGTCAAATGGTGCAACTATTTTGAAACGGAGGAATTATTCTATTCTATTCTCTATCAATTAGAAGTATATGTTGATGTACAACTATTATTGAATGGTATAATAGCTCAGACCCTATCTAAAATTTACAAGTACACATCGGTAACTAGGGATGGCAATGGGTCCAGGACCCTACCCAGACCCTACCCTAAAATTAGGGTATGGTTCTTAATATTTTGGACCCTATGGGTAAGGGTAGGGTATGGGTCTTGGTCCTATCGGGTAAGGGGCCACTCCTCAAATACCCAGACCCTACCCAGACCCTACCCATAG
Source organism: Beta lomatogona (assembly GCA_947646795.1). NCBI lineage: Eukaryota > Viridiplantae > Streptophyta > Magnoliopsida > Caryophyllales > Amaranthaceae > Beta > Beta lomatogona. Next base: position 1,562,818 of record CANSNZ010001191.1, on the reverse strand, counting down.
ACCCATCTAAACTAAAATATATATTTTTATTTTTTAAAATTAAAATAAATATGTATATAAACATATCCTTCCAGCAGACTTCCAATAAAACTAAAACCCTCCCTCAGTTAGGAACCCTAGCCGCAAATCGTAATCATGTAAAAATATATTTATTTCTATTTTGATGTATGAGACTTTTGGGATGTCCAAAAAAATGTATTTGTATGGAATGTACGTGATATTATGTGTGCTAATTGCAAAATAAATATATGAAATTGTGCTTGATGATTATATATACATGTGAAAATGTAGGCGGATTTATTTTTGTGTTGGACCCATTTTAGACCCTAGACCCTACCCATACCCTATCGAACCCTACGGGTACGAGTAAGGGTACTAAAAATTTTTACCCTATGGGTATGGACAGGGTATGGGTCTACATCCAAAAGTTAGGGTATGGGTAAGGGTCTAGCCTTACCCTATCCAGATCCTACCCATTGCCATCCCTATCGGTAACAAGTGTTGGCGTAATAGTGTAGGTATCACTTTTGATAAGAGGGGTCTTTGAATTGAGTTACTTTCACTCCTAGCAATACTAGATTACTCTTTTAATTCCCTCCAACTCGTCAAGGCTAAAAAAATTTACAAGTACACATAAATATATGCTAGGTACCCAATTAGACTTCTAAAAAAATCCCTTTTTCCGCTCTCATGAGAAATGAATTCGGACACCTTTGGTGGAAAATGAAGGGAGTTACTATTCTTTCTTTTCCTAATAATCAATTCAAAAGATAATCTATAAAGACTTTTGTTACATGAACTCATATTAGTTAAATTTGAACAATATAGCTAAAAAAACATTTAATTTAAGACTTTCTAAAAAGCAAGACCCTGTACTATTATAGCTTTGCAGCCCTATTAAACAGCCCTGACTAAAATCTAACATAAAATCCCTTGATTCCATTCCACTATAATTGTCGTCATAAGTTTTGTTGGCAAAATAAATTCACTTTGTCATTAAAATAAACTTTCTTCTTCTCTCTTTAGTGCATTACCCTGTTTCTCTCTCCTACTACAACACCATTTCCTACCTTCCTAGCCTTTTCTTCTAGATCTCTTTTCACTTAGGAGTGAGAATTTTTTTTTTCAACCCAACAATTTCACATACTTTGCTTGGCTTCATATAAGACTATACTTCCCATGATTTTGTTACTCCCTTATGGCCCTATCCTTTATTGATATTCCTACTTGAAATCTTGGCACTATTTAGAATTGCATAAAATCTTGTAATTTTTTTTAATATATAAGAAAAAACATAGTCATGTGGGGCTTTATTTGATTCGTTTCAATAGGTACCATAATAGTCTCAAATTTTTCTAATTTTTACTAATACATATATACATACGTCATCTATTTTTTTATTGCACCACTTTTTGTTACACGTTTATCGAGAGGCTTTTTTGAACGTCAATATCTCCAATCGCATATAAGTAAAAATTATAAAAATTGATATTTGGAATCCTTGCATCGAGACAACAAGACACCAGTTGACTATGTTTTTTTCTCATATTAATAATGCGAGATAACTTAATAAAGTTGGTTGATGAATATTGAATAATGGCAAAAACCAAATGGTGCAATTAAGAAAACAGAGGAAGTATATTAATAGTAAAATTGACGCAGTCGGAAAGATCTAAGGAAAAGCAAACGCTAATACTAAACAAGAACAAACACATTTATAAGCGATAAATCTGTAAAAGCTCTGGAATCCACCAGAAGAGAGTAAAAACTCTGAAATATTATTAAAAGATGAAAACTCCCTCCTAATGACGGCTAATAATGTTTAAATAGTTAAAAGAAAACCCTAATTCGAAATTAAGGAAATAATAAAAATGTTGTTTTCGGACCCTAAACAAACTCAGATGGCTTAAAAAGGCTGTCGATCACAACATAGCAGTGTGTTTGACTTGTTGGCCCGTTTCGCTTCCCAAAAGGCATTATAATAAGCATTCTGACTCCAGAGGCCTGGCTAGTGGAAATCATTTTAGGCTTTTTCGACAAACTTATTCGTTGAACTTTTTCGCTAACCTTCCTACGTCAAAAACATGTGCGTTGACAAATATATAAGTCAAACTAGTAACAACAATAAGGAACGGAGCGGGTTTTTAAATCAAACAACAGTTAGCCATTTCTTTATAATATAGAAACTCCAATTATATTGCATCTTAAAATTTTTAGGGGAATCAAAATCCATTATTCACCTATTTTAGAAGGGCGTACAAGTAAAAAGGTGTAGCCTAATTCCATTGGTTTAGAATATGATTATGATTTCAATTAAATACTATATTGCTTTGCTTGTGAATTAATAAAGTATGATAGCGATTGACAAACGGACGATGAGGCTGGTTTGAGGAAAGATGATCGTTACCTACTATAGGTGAGGTGAATACCTTTTTTTTTTTGTTCTTTTCTTTCAAACAGAAAATATAGTTGTTTTTATTTTGTTAAAGCCACATTTGCCATTTACTCCCATGCGGCCAATGAAATAAATTAGAGAAAGAAAAAGAATCAGATTTCTATTTTTTTTTAAAAAAAAAACCCCAACAATAGGTTGGCGCGATTTCAGTTTTTCTGTTAAGTGGAATAAGTAGTAATACCCCACTCGAGTTGCACATGGGCAATCTTTTCCTTTTTCTAAAGGAGTTTACGCAAAGTATAGTAAGAGTAGTACAAAACTTTCTTCTCATAAATCATAACTTATTCTCAAATGAAGTAATTTTCAATTGCAAGGAGCAACAAGAACAATGCTAAATGCAAGTTTCATTTTCAGGGTAAGTAACTGCTTTATGCTTGCGCTAACCAAAGTTTTTCATATTGTTATTGCTCTTTCCAAAATCTCCCCTCTATATTCTAACTCTTGAGGGTTTGGTATCTACGAAAAAAAAAATACTAAAATACTCACTCAAATAATAATTAAATTAAATTAATTTAAATAAGGATGCAAACATTATTTAATCAATGGATTTCACTACATATGCACGTAATTATTTAATGTTTTTGTTAAATAAAAATGATGTCAAAATTTGCTTTAGAGTAATTTTGTGAACAATTTTTCTTTCCTCTTATTTGAGGTTAGTATATGTAATAATGCAGTTTTGTTTTCTATTTACTTTCGCACGCATCGCATTGCATATAAGACTCGTATCCGAGTTCATTTGCTCATCACATGCATAAGACTAACTTGTGCTCATTTGCTTTTTTTTGTTTGTTAAACAAAGCATCATCGTACCTTAAACTCATTTGCTCTTTAACAACTCTCCTTTTTAGTACATTTTGCTCCATTTGGATTATTTCAAATGAACAATGAGCAAAAAAAAGGCTTGGATGTACTAATACACGGGATACCCCCGAGTGTATGATAAAATTTGTACTAGTATCCTATAAATTTAACTATTGCATCATCTCGCCGGGATCACATGGTCACCCATCATAATCAATTATCTCTTATCTTATCCTTAACATAAGCAACTCCTATCCTTTTGTTAAATATCTTATTTTCCGATTCTAGTATCTATTATGGTATTCTCACATCCATAGAATGTCATATATGTTGCCTCCATCATCTTAGTCTGTGTTCTCTTCACCTTATTTTTGCTTAACATAATTTATTTTTGCTTAACTTGACTTATTTTTGCTGAATTTATTTTTGCTGAACTTAACTTATCTTTGTTGAACTTAACTTATTTTTGTTGAACTTAATTTTACAGAACTTATTTTTGCTGAACTTAACTTATTTTTGTTGAACTTAATTTTACATAACTTATCTTTGCCGAACTTAACTTATTTTTGCCGAACTTAACTTATTTTTGCTGACATAAACTTATATTTATTGAAACTTATTTTAATATATTGAGCAGAATAGAGTCTTAATTTGATCTTTATTAAATGCTCAACAATCAAACTCATATGATAAGGACTAATAGCCAAACTATATAATTTTCTTTTTACACGCAACATCTCCATAGCTCCTCTCAATTTGAGCCACACTATTTCATATATATGTATACCTCCAAATCGACCCAAAGAGATTGTGATGATAAGGTGGGATATAAAATGGGAGTTTATAGCCTCAGTTTTTCCAAAAAAGTAAAAATTATTTTATATTCAGAATTATAACTAATCAAGCAAGATAACTATATAGTTTATAAAACGGTTTTTTCACCAAATACCCCTGACAAATAAATTTATTCACCAAATACCCCCACTTTTTTCAAAATTCACCAAATACCCCTGACCTTTAAAAAAATTCACCAGATACCCCTGACATTTCAAAAAATACCAAAAATGCCCTTTTTGGCTAACGGACGTTAGTGCTCCGTTAATTAATTAACTAATTAACCTAAAAAACCCTAATTAAACCTAAAAACCCTAATTAAACCTAAAAACCCTAAAACTCTAACTAACCCTAAACCCACCCCCAAGTCCACCACCCTCCCACCCCACCCCCAGACCCACCACCCCTAGCCCCCACAACTCCAACCCTGCCGCGCCTCCCCCTCCCGCCGCCGCGCCTCCCCTCCCCACCACCCCTAGCCCGAATCCCCCTCCTCCCCCACCACTCGAATCCCGAGCCCCCCACCCCCGCCCGAGAAGCAAACTTCTCGTAGACCTCGAGTTCTACGCCGTCGGAGATCTTGCGCCGCCGGAGATCGATGACTCGGATCTAGTGCGAAACCGTCGACTCGTTCGAAGGAGTGAGGAGGGGGAGGCGCCAGCGAGATCGAGGGAGGAGGATGCGCGAGGAGGGAGGAGGGAGGGGAGGGGGAGGCGTGAGGAGGTCGAGGGGAGGGGGTCTCGTGGGGACGGCGGGGAGGGGTGCTGCGTGGGGGCGCCGGGTGGGGGAGGGGAGGGGAGGAGCTGCGTGGGCTGCTGCTAGAGAGGGGGTGCTGCGTGGGGGCGCGGGGGTGGGGGGAGGGGGGGGGAGGAGCTCGCGTGGGCTGCTGCTAGGGAGGGGGTCTGCGTGGGGGCGCGCGGGTGGGGGAGGGAAGGGGGAGGAGCTCGCGTGGCTGGCTGCTAGGGAAAGGGGTCTGCGCGTGGGGGCGCCGGGTGGGGGAGGGGAGGGGGAGGAGCTCGCGTGGGCTGCCTGCTAGGGAGGGGTGCTGCGTGGGGGCGCCGGGTGGGGGAGGGGAGGGGGAGGGGGTCTGCGTGGGGGCGCCGGGTGGGGGAGGGGGTGGAGGAGCTGCGTGGCCGGCTGCTGCTAGGGAGGGGAGGGGGTCACGTGGGGGCGTCGGGTGAGAGAGGGGGGGGGGAGGGGGCTGCGTGGGCTGGCTGTTTGGGGAGGGGGAGGGGGGGGGGCGGGGGTGGGTGGTGGCTCTAGGGTTGGGGGGGTGGGGTTGGGTTAGGGAGAGAGAGAGTTAGGATTTTTAGGTTTACTTAGGGTTTAGGTAGGTTTAATTAGGGTTTTTTAGGGTTAATTAGGATTTTTTAGGATTAATTAGGGTTAATGACTAACGGAGTTAACTCCGTTAGTCAATAAGGGCATCTGGTGAATTTTTTTAAAGGTCAGGGGTATTTGGTGAATTTTGAAAAAAGTGGGGGTATTTGGTGAATAAATTTATTTGTCAGGGGTATTTGGTGAAAAAACCGTTTATAAAATTCTCAATTACTAATTTAAACAACTGATCCTTCATTTCTACATGCAAAACATCGCGTTATTTACGTAAAACAACTTGAGACCTCACTCGTGCCTGTAAAAAATTTATTTGGAAATATTGAAAGGCTACATGATACTCCTATTGGCGAAGCTAACTGGCTTGTTATTTGATAAAGACTTGTCCGCTAATAACTTTTGGTAATGTTGAACTCCTTTTTTCTTTACGAGATTGCAATGTTGAACTTGACCTTTATATCAACTTTGTAAAAAACTTATATGGACTTGTCCACACTAAATTAGTGTGAAGCTAATGCTAATTCATGTGATTTATGAAAAAAAAGTCACTTTATAAAAAAAATAGATATAAAAGATGAGTAGATATAAATTGTGACGTTTGACTATGTGAAAAAAAAAAGTTATTATGTCACAAAGTGAAAAATTCATCACGATAATCTAATCTAATGTTATAAAGGAGGAGCTTTTCGGGAGCATAGGGAGCTCCTCAAGATTTCGAGCTCATAGAGCGCGCCACATATGATTGCCACGTCATCAATTTATATATATATATTTTTTTTACAAAAATAGAGTTCTAGATGATTTAAATACATATAAAGAGATTTGGATAAGCGAAAATTAGAGTTTGGATTTAAATCAACAACCTAAATTATTATATCATAAAAATTGTATATAACTTTTGCTACGTAATTCGGAATATTATAATTTTTGTACCATTAGAGAGTGCTCGAAATATGCTTTGAAATAAGATCCATTTATAATATAGTTGTACAACTTATGAAATATAGAGCGCCATGTAGGATTGTCATATCATCAATTTTTATTTTAAGTATTTGAAAAAAATAGAATTCTACATATATTTAAATACATAAAGAGTTTTGGGTAGGGGGAAATTAGAGTTGCGTTTTGAATAAACAACCTAAATTATTATATTATGTAAATTGAATTTAACTTTGCTACCTAATTCAAAACATTATAATTGTTTTACCATTGGAGAGTGCTTAAAATATGCTTCAAAATATGATCTATTTACAATATAGTTTTACAACTCATGAAAATATATTAAATTTGATGCATTGTAGGACATTATTTAGTCTTGTTTTTAGATAAATATAATAATGGCTATAAGTATTAAGTACAGTGTATTATATGTGATTAATTATAACATTTGATTATAGGTCCAATTTACAGGATTAAACATATTATCTTTCAAAACCTCAAACTTACTCAACTAAACTAAAACAATATATTATTGCAACAAAATTTATTAACTAAAATCTATAGCAATAAAGTTACATATTAGAGTTTTGGATTATGTAAAAATTAGAGTTTGATTTAAATAAAACATCCTTAGAATATTATAAAGAGCTCCACCTAAGCATGCCATGTCATTCTTATCAATTTTTAAGAAAGTATTCTTTATGCCCTGCATCAATTAAATTATTACCCTCTACTTTCTTAAAGTATCATTCGGGTATTATTCATGTTAAAACTGTATTAGCTATTGTTAGTCATACCTGTTATTGAGATACCATTTAATAATAGACTTAGCTACAATATTCAATTGAATATTAAAATTATAAAATTTATATATCACAATAACAAATCTAGAAATTACAGTATAGTGACAAATACTTTATCCGTTTTTTTTTCTACTTCAACAATTGGTTTGGACATGGTTTTTAAGGAAATAAAAAATGGGTAGTTTAGCATAGAGGTACCTCTTTAGTTAACTAGAGTAGGGGACAAATAAATCCTTATTAAAATAAATGCAACTTTATAAGGCAATTCGGGTAATTAATGATGGTTTTATTAACATAAAGTAAAGGTAATATTGTCAACTGTAGTTTCTTTTTTTTACCAAAAGTGGAATGGTTCCAAAAGATGAAACTACCTAAAGTGGTAATTATTGTAATAGAAAAAGAACGGAGGAAGTATATAAATACAATGATCTTGAAAAATCTCATTTTACAACAACACAAAATCAACAATAATTTTAACAAAAAATTTGCAATAAAATAAAATAAACAACAACCCGTGCAACGCACGGGCTTCAAACCTAGTAGTGACTATATTAAAAAAAAACAGTCACTATGGTAGATATTAACTGTATAATATAACTTAAGATTTTAAAAAGGTTACTATATGGAAAAAAAAGGGTCACTATGTTAAATAAGTGATTTTGGTCCACAATAATATTATTGTGGACCAGGTCCACGCAAGACTAACTCTAACTTTTTCTTTTGATAATAGAACTCATTCATTCATTTAATGCCATGTGTCATTTCCAATAAAAAGTCAAATAAATAACAAATACACATCATTTTAGATTAAAAATAACCTTATTACAATAAATCCATGATCTGTAGGAATATAGATGAACATATAGCGGAATTTCAGGAAACAAATTTCCTAACATCTATCACAAGATCGCATGCATAACATAAATATGAATCATATTACAAGGAAAAGAATGTACAACTTTTGTAGCGTGTTTTCCACCGGATTGCAAGTGTTAGATATCAAAGAACAACAATTGATGTCCCTCTACTTAGTCCACGAGCACCAATTGAATTCCCACGTTTGCTAGAACAGAAGAGGATGAACAGATTTCACTCTCTTGCTTTTTAGGGAGGGTGGCTGGATTTTCCAAAGGGAAATAATAGGGTTTCTCTCTCTTTCTTTTCGGTTTGATAGTTCTTGAAAAAATTGAACGTCCTATTCCAATCTCCTATTATAACCTTTTATAATAGTAGGAGACTAGGTTTAGAGAGAGACCTAACCTAACCCTAATTTCTTCTATTGACCGGTTTCCTTATTTCAATTAGTTACTACAATGTGTGACCTCATAGGATTAGGTTAACTTAGTTGCAGGTTCAATCAATATTGTCCCACTAACCAACATTTATTCTCTAGCAAGTAAATGTGATCATTAAACTAACGTAATTAATTATCTCTATAATAATTCCTTTTATATTTAGTAATTGTCGGGATGCCTAAAGACATATTCCTTCAATCTCCCATTTGTCCGAAGACAAGAGCGCAATGTTAAATTCCTTAAGTCACTTAATGCCAAATTTGATAACACAATGTTATTCTCAAATTTATGTTCCTTGATCACCGAGTTCGAATCTGCTCAAATAAGGATTAACTCTTTAATCCTATTCCGCATGGCCATGCATTTTTTCAGTTCTCACTCATCAAGAGGCCCATACATCATTCCTATTTAATAGGAGAACTTATCCATTCTTGTATGACCATAACTCTCACTCAATTTTTAACCCACCTGATCACTACCTTTATAACCTCCTTTTACGGCGCGGCGTTTAACAACGTCAAGGTTAAACTAATCATATTGTGGTTATTAAGACATACTCATGTCTAAGGAATCCACTAAATATAGTAGTTTGTAACTACTTTTAGAATCTAATTAGGTCAAGTCTCAATGTATCAAATATACATCCATATAATCAATTAGACATCTCTATGTCTCCATAGCCCATGGAACTGCGCTATCAATTAATTATACACTAGCCTTTTAAATAAATCACTTATGTCCAATTTAGTGATTTAGATTAGGGACTTTAAATAAATTATGATTTCAGTTCACTTTATAGGGTTCCATTATCAAAACGTTTTCAATAATCCTACTTGAAAACACAAATTATTTGGACATTTTATTTAATACTAAACCAAACAATTAAACAAGAACGAATTTTTTTTATTGATAAACATTTCAAAGCATAATAAATGTCTTTACAATTGTAAACATGAAGTAAACAACCTAAAGCCATTCTCCCATATGCTTAAGCCCCATGGACCTAGTATGACACTCATGTTTAGGTTGAGCAAGCGGTTTAGTCTGAGGATCTGCTACGTTATCCTCAGTATGAACCTTGCTTACTTTCACATCCTCTCTACCAACGATTTCTCGAATGAGGTGGAATTTCCTGAGCACATGTTTAGACCTTTGACGCGATCTTGGTTCTTTAGACTGAGCAATGCACCATTGTTGTCACAATACAACTCAATCCCATTCTCAATGCTAGGAACTGCACCAAGCTCACTAATGAACTTTTTGATCCAAACAGCTTCCTTTGCTGCATCTGCTGCTGCAATATAATTAGCCTTTGTTGTAGAATCTGCAATGGTACTCTGCTTAGAGCTCTTCCAGCTCACAGCTCCTCCATTGAGACAAAATATGAAACCAGATTGAGATCGAAAATCATCTTTGTCACTCTGGAAGCTTGAATCGGTGTATCGAGTAACAACCAACTCATCATCTCCACCATAAACCAAAAAATTATCCTTAGTCCTTCGCCGTACTTAAGGATGTTTTTTGCCGCAATCCAGTGCGCGTCTCATGGATTTGATCGTATCTCGCTGCATATACTCAAAGCATATGCAACATTCGGTCGAGTGCATATCATGGCATACATAATGGATCCTACTTGCGAAGCATAAGGAATAATACTCATACGCTTGACCTCATCGGGACTCGAAGGACAACGAGTCTTGCCAAGTGCAATGCCATGTTGCATGGGAATGAAACCTCTTTTGGAGTTTTCCAGCTTGAACCTTGCAAGAACCTTATCAATATAAGTTTCCCGACTAATCCTAATTAGCCTTTTCGATCTATCTCTATAGATCTTTATTCCCAATATGTACTCTGCCTCTCCGAGGTCTTTCATAGAGAAACAAATTTTAAGCCATTCCTTGATCGACTCAAGCATGGTTTTATCATTTCCTATGAGAAGTATGTCATCCACATACAAGACCAGAAAAGCAATACCACTCCCACTTCACTTCTTGTATACACAAGATTCCTCTTCATTTATGAGAAAGCCAAATTTCTTGACTGCCTCATCAAATCTGAGTTTCCAACTCCTAGATGCTTGCTTTAGTCCATAAATGGACTTCTTAAGCTTGCATGCCCTCCCTGGATTTTCTAGATCTTCAAAACCTTGAGGTTGTGGCATGTACACATCCTCTTTTAGGAACCTATTCAAGAAAGCGGTTTTGACATCCATCTGCCATATTTCATAGTCATGAAAGGCAGCAATCGCAAGGATTATCCTAATGGACATCAGCATAGCTACTGGTGAGAAAGTTTCATCATAGTCAATACCATGAATTTGCTTGAAACCTTTCGCCACCAACCTTGCTTTGAAAACACTAATGTTTCCATCCTTGTCTGTTTTCAACTTGAAAATCCATTTGCGTCCAATGGGTTTTACCCCATCGTGCAAATCAACCAAGTCTCATACTTGATTTTCAGACATGGAGTCCATTTCAAATTTCATGGCCTCAAGCCATCTTTCGGAGTCTTGACTCTCCAAAGCATCTTTGTAGCTAGTAGGTTCTTCTGATTTTAAAATCGTTATTTCAGAACTTTCAGTCAAAAGGAAATCAATATATCTCTTTGACGGAATGATGGTCCTACTAGACCTACATTGGGGAACAACATAAGAAGTTTCTACCTCATTAGGTTAAGTGACTTCGCACGGAGTATCTCCAAGTGGGACGGTAGGAGGTACGTGAATTGAATGCACCGCTCCTGAGCATTTTCATGCCGGGCCACCTCTGATGAGGTGTTAACCTCATCCATTTGTTCCTCATCTCGAATTTCTTCGAGATATATATTTCTCCCACTTGTTTCTTTGGAAATAAACTCCTTTTCCAGAAAGACACCATTACGAGCAACAAACACTTTGTTTTCGCTTTGGTTGTAGAAGTAGTATCCCTTAGTCTCTTTTGGGTAACCCACAAAGAGACATTTATCGGATTTGGGTGAAAGCTTATCAGAAAGTAAACGTTTTACATAGGCTTCACAACCCCATATTCTTAGAAAAGACAATTTTGGAACGTTTTCGAGTCCACATTTCATATGGTGTCTTTTCCACTTGCTTTGGATGGTGCTCTGTTAAGTGTGAATGCCACTTGTTTCAAGCGCAAATCCCCGAGAATGAAATAGGTTGATCAGCAAGACTCATCTTGGATCGAACCATATCAAGTAGAGTTCGATTCCTTCTTTTAGAAACGCCATTTAACTGTGGTGTTCCTAGTGGAGTCCATTGTGAAAGTATTCCACAATCCTTCAAATGATCACCAAATTCTTGAGATAAATATTCACCACCACGATCGGATCGCAATGCCTTAATTTTCTTCCCAAGTTGGTTTTGTACTTCATTCTGGAATTCCTTAAATTTTTCAAAGGATTCCGACTTATGCCGCATGAGGTAAACAAATCCAAATCTGGTCACATCATCGGTAAAAGTAATGAAGTAACTGTACCCTCCCCTAGCCAACGTACTCATGGGTCCGTACACATCCGTACGTATGAGGGCTAAAAGGTTATTGGCCCTTTCACTTGAACCTGTGAAAGGAGACTTTGTCATTTTCCCCATTAAGCAAAACTCACAAGTATCAAATGATTCGAAATCAAATGATTTGAGAATTCCATCTTTATGAAGCTTCTCAATACGCTTTGAACTTATGTGGCCTAATCGACAATGCCATAGGTATGTCGGGTTCGAATCATTTGTTTTAGGTTTCTTGCTGTCTATGTTATAGATGTGAGTTTCTAAGTCTAGCACATATAAACCATTTGATAACTTAGCTGAGACATAGAATAAATCATTCAAATAAGCAGAACAACAATTATTCTTAATTTGAAATGAAAAACCTTCTGAATCCAAAATCGGAATCGAAACAATATTCTTGGTAATAGTTGGAACATAATAACAATTATGAAGTTATAATACTAAAGAAGAAGGTAAAAGCAGACTACAATCTCCCACAACCAAAGCAGCAACTCGTGCTCCGTTGCCCACGCGGAGGTCCACTTCTCCTTTGCTCAACGTTCTACTTCTTTTTAGTGCCTGCACATTACAAATAATGTGAGATCCACATGCAGTATCAAATACCCATGAAGTAGAAGTAGACAAGTTAATCTCTATAACATAAATACATGAAGTTGAAACACCACTCTTCTTATCCTCCGAGATACTTAGGGCGGTTCCTCTTCCAAAGGGCCAATTTTATGGCGAGTGGAAACACTCATGTAGTGCTGCTACTTTTGCCTTAGGAGTGGCCTTTGGTTTAGAAGTATCATCAGTGGCAACAACCTTGCCCTTGTTCTTCTTCATAGGTGCCCCCTTTTTCTTGAATTACTTGCCCTTCCTAACCATAAGAACATCCCTATGTTCAGGTTCAGCCGGCAAGCTCCTTTCAGCCTGAGTAAGCATACCATGCAGCTCTTGCAAGGTAGCCTCCTCTCCTTGCATGTAAAAATTCAACTGAAAGTTTTGAAAATTTTCAGGCAAGGATTTGATCACAATATCAGTTGCCGATTACGGGGGATAAGGGAAGCCCAGTTTTTTCATGATCCGAAAATGTCCAATCATATTGAACACATGCGGACCAACGGGATTTCCTTTGCCCAACTTGCACTCCAAAGCTTACAAGTGAGCTTTAAACCTCTCCAACCTAGCATTCTTCTGAAACATAGTTTTCAGCTGTTGGAGGATGGAGTAAGCATCCAGACCATTAAAAAGCTTTTGAAAGTCTGGTTCCATGCAAGCAAGCATCAAACATGTTACTTGCTTAGAATTAGCCTCTAGGGTTTGCCTTGTTCTTCGTTCAGCTGTAGTTTCATTTTCTGGCAGAGGTTCAGGGAGAGGATTATCAAGAACATTTTCCCTTCCTTCGGCTCTGAGAACGATTCTCACAGCCATTTCCCATTCTAGGAAGTTATGTGCATTTAGTTTGTCCTTTTCGAGTAAATAGCGCAAATTAAAACCGAGGTGGTTGTTGTTGTTTGAACTAGACATGATAACTACAACAAAAGAATAACAAACACTACTACAATTTTGGGCAAAGATAACACCCTTAATTTAACGTTTAATTAAGCAAGCGTTATGTAAAGTATAAAATTAACATTTTGATGGAAGAACTGTTATCTAAATGGAAAAAAAATGGTCAAACAAATAAAGTAAGTTACACTTGACGAAATACCTGTTATCTTTACTGAGATTATATCACTTAACACTTGTTTCAATTTGTGTTATGTTTGCTATGAAATTAATGTGATGTTTAAAAAAAAACTAAAAAATAAATAAAGTAACTGTTTAAGTGCATGCGTGGGTTTAGGGAGTTAGCTAACTAGTAGGAATCTTATTTAAAAAAAAAAAAAAGAAAGAGAAGGAGGTTAAGAATACCGAATCCCACTTTCTCATTAAGTAATAGAAATAAGATTAAAATTAAAATTAAAACCCTTGTTCTTCAATTGGAAGTTGCAGTTCTACCTTCAACCATTGAAGCTTACTGTAGCCCCCTAAAAAAAAAATTCAAGAACTGTAGCACTGTCAACGGTAAAGGTATTTTTCGACCTTCGGCTCCCATCTCCGACGACTTTTCGTCCCTCACACTCTTAATTTCACTTTGCTCAAAACTTCGAAATTAAAAACTTCGAAATTCAGAAAGGTATTCTACCCAATACCCAGCGACAATCATACTCCGAGAAACCACTATCATAAACGCCATTGTTACCAGCAATTTACAGGTAATTCTTATTTTTCAAACCCTTATGTATTCCTAATTACTTAAAAAGAATTGATTTTGGTGGCTTTAATGTTCAAATTCTGTTACTATGATTAATGTCTAGTTTCTTGGATTGGTAATTTACTATATTTATTTACTGAATTTGCCAATATTAGTTGTGTAATGAGTTATGAACTGTAGCATAGCATGCGGCTGCCGCCATGGCGCCATATACTCGTTGATTTCGTACATTGGAATAAATTATTGTCCAGTATATTGGATGTTTACAAGAATGATTTTTCATTTGATATATATGCACAAGACAACTATATATATTTATTGTTTGTCTTATTAAGGGTCACTTTAGTCAGATTGTTCATATCTAAAGCATACAGTTTGGCTTTATTATACTAGAGAATGCTTTAGTTGGAAAGTGTTCTCTAAAGTTGGAAAATATTACAAAGTAAGTAGTGGATTTCTGCATTCATATATATGCTCCTTAACATGACAATTTGCTCCTTTGCATGACAATTTGTTAACTGATTACAAAAGGGAATAAAAGGAGAATCATATTTATATACTATTTATATTTGTTTGGTTTAGAGGTCACTCATATTTTCTCCTTTTATATAAAACAATAGCACATAAATAATAAAAACTGATTTGCATTAGAACCTTTATTGTATGTAAATAAAATATAAGCGCACCCTATGCATGCTCAATACATCAACACTCATCACTTGAAGCATATATCTGATATCATAATCTAATCAATGATTAACTACAAAATTAACCTTGTGATGACGACTTAGTACCTCTTTAAACAAGTAAGTGCTTTTTAATATCTTTTTGAATTTGTTGGTTTGTAGAAATGGATCGAAGTTGGATATGGATGTCTAAGCCCGGGGATGAACAATATAATGTCGGAATTAGAGAATTTATTACTTTTGCTATTATGAATAGTGGAGGTCAGTCTAAGTTACGATGTCCTTGCTATATGTGCCATAATCTTATGCATCAGAGAGTTGATCAAATACTCAATCATTTAGAGAAATGGGCATTTGATAGAACATATACGCGTTGGATTTGGCATGGAGAATCTTGGGAAGAAACTTTAGCTGGTACTTCTAAAGATATGGAGTATGAAAGTGAGGATAATTTTAATGAGGGCAATGGGTTAGAGGACAATGCAAATGAGGATGATTACAATGGGGATCATATTGCATTTGAGAGATTGGTAAGTGATTCTGGGAAACCATTATACCCAGGTTGTTGATGAGTGATATTTATATCACTCTAAACCCCTTATTTATCCCTATATCTAACCTTTCTTTTTCTATTTTACCCCTTTTATATGTTTGTTTTGTTTAAATTGCACCTTTTTGTTTTACTAGTTCTTTTTAGATTTGTGTCTTTGTTTTACTTTTCGAGTTACTTTTTACATTTGTTTTCTTGGTTCTTTGTAGGTCCTATTAAAATATACTTTTGATTTCACCTATAAAAGCCAAAGGAATGCACAAATGAGGAGTAAAACATGAATAATGAACGGACGAAGGCAAATGGGAGTTGAAGAAGCAAAGTTCACAACATGGTCCACTTCGAACGACCATATCTTACAGACCGCCAATCATTGCATTGATTCAAATTGGAGATTAAAATTTGGCTCGTTATCTTTCCAACGATAGGTCACATGCTTGATTTGGATGAAAAACGAGAAAGTTATGGCCATTTGAAGTTGAACTGTTTGCCCAGTTTTCTTAGGAGCGCCCGCTCCTTGTTATTTGGAGCTCCCGCTCCATGGTCGCTCCATGGTCGCTCCAACTTTCTGCCAATACCAGTTTCCTTAGGAGCGCCCGCTCCTATTTATAAAGGAGCCCCCGCTCCTTTCAAATTTTCCGGACAACTCTGTTATTTTCGCGACTCATTAATGATGTAAGAGTTGTACATATAAATAGGACTCATCCCTAATTTATGAGGGCAGACCCTAGTTGAGGGAGGATTAGGCTCCATTAGTCTTAGATTAGGATTTTAAGTGAGAGAAAGTCTCAAAACCTAGAGAGAGAAAGTGATAAAATCAATGAAAAATGGAAGATTTTGGATAATCATCTAGTGACAAGAAGATTTGAAGTTTTCTTTTCATCTATCAATGAGAATTTCTTACTCTCTTTCCTCTTTTGTTTCTTATTTTAATTGTTTCTATTAGATTTAATTGTTCATGCTTAGTTTAATTATATGTGGTTTATTTTGTTCAGTTTATTGTTAGATTAATGATTATTATCATGTTATTAGTGCTTAATTTCTCTAAAGTCCTCATTTTTGTATTTATGGAGTAGTTTGTTGGTTAGGGTTTGGGTGAAAACCCAACAATGATTAATTTGGGTGTTGGAATATGAAATTAAGGGGTTTGATTGAGCTTATTAATTGATTAATAGCATGATTACTATTTGCTTGCATTCTAGTTGGCCACTTGGATGTTTGTTTTATTGATACCTTAATCAAATTGAGAGAGGAGATTAAGGTTGACATTTATGCTATTTTCTTGCTTAATTACTCATGAGAGTGAGATTTGAGTGAGGGTTTTATGGATTGACATTGTGCTTATCCCTTATTTGCATGTTTGAGACCATGAGAGTGGCTTAGTTATGTGACTTAGGTAGTTTTATGCACCCTTGAGAGAGGGGTTAGAGCTAATTAGGAGTCAATAACCTCAATTATTTGCTTGGTTTTCTTTCCTCCATGTTTCACTCTTCTAATTGCCTAAATCATGATTGGTTGGTGTTGGATCCCTTTCCCTAATCCTATTTGAACTTTGGTACTTAGTTTAGTTTAATAGACTTTAGTTGGTAGTTGACACCTTCCGACTCTTTTTCGGCCTAGCTTATTATTTTATTAACACATTTCGGTGTTCCTTAGTCCTTGTGGAAGAATGACCCTTGCTTGCTACTTTACTTAGTTTAGTGGTCTAGTTAGGTAGTTTGACCTTAGGTGTTTTGTCCAACGACCAAAATATCCTTCGTCAAAATGGCGCCGTTGCCGGGGACTTCGGCTTTCATTGATTTGTGTTGATTAGATGAGTCTAGGCTATTTGTGAATACTCTTTGTTTTTCTTTGATTTACTTTCCTTTGGTTTATTCTTACTAAAAAAAAAAAATGGCAAATATCTCTTTTCCTCAATATGAAAATGAGTCCTTTTGGGTTTACTTTGATAGGCTTGAGGAATTTGTAAAGTACTATGGTTATGGTCTTTGGGAGGCTTGTGAGATCATTTATTGGGGTTTAAATGATGATACTAGAGGAGTGGTTGAAAATATGTTTAATGGTGAATTTCGAGCTATATCTTTAGATGAAACTTGGGATTTTTATATGTGGTTAGCTAGGGATACTTATGATTTTGATTGTGTGAATTCTCATAATTCATCTAATGTTGGCATGAATCTCTTTGATGAGTCAAATCCCACTAGTTATCCTATTATGAATGATTTTAACCCCCCTCCATCTTATGCTTATAACAATGATGTACACTTTAATGTTGATTTCAATCAAGTGCCTCATGTCCCCAATATTGATTCTCGTATGCTTGATTGTGATCCCTCTCTCCAAAATGATTTTCAATCTTCTTCAAAATCCGAATTGTCGGAGTCTAATTTGGAGACCATGATGGTTGATTATATGGCACAACAAAAAGAGTTTATGGAGCACATGAATCATAATATGGAAACTCTCAAAAGGCTAGATACCCAAGTTTCTCAATTGTTGGAGTCTAGGTTAGCAAATCAAGAGCAAAATGGATCTTATGATGACCATGATGAGATTATTGATGATGATGATGATTCGAGATATGTTGAAAATGAAAATCAATTGGGAAAGAGTAGCATAGAGCTTGAGGATGATTTTGAAGTTTTGATGAGTATTGGAGGTGTTCTTGAGGAGAACTCATTGATGGAAGAAGTCTCCCCTCTTAAGTCTTGTGATGTGAGTGAAGTGGTTAGTGAAAGCCTTGTTTCTATCCCTTCCCCTCATATTCCATTTGCAAGAAGAATTGACCTTATTCCCTCCACTCCCATCTCATATCCATTCTCACTTCTCAAATCTCCTCCATTAGATGAGCCTTCTTCCTCATTTTATCCTCAAGTGCCTCATTTGATAAATTTTGAGGAAAAGATTGAGATTACTAAGCAAAAAGAGTTTGTCGAGGAGAGTTTGTCGTTTTTCCTTCGTTTTTATATTCTTTTGGTTCTTCCTCTTCCTACTTTCTTGATTTTCCTTTTGTTTCTTCTTTTAGGCATCCCCCTCCTCGATTTTTGCATAGAATTGCACCATACCTTGTGCATATTCACTATCTACTTGTTGCATATGGTATCTTCTTTGAAATGTGTGCCAATGTATTTGACAAACTCTTGCGATCTTTGTCGGGTTATTTACTAGAAAGGTCATGCTTAAGACCTTAAATAAGCCTTTCTCGGGAAGTAACCCGGGATTTATTGCTTTTATTTTTCTTTCTTTTTATTTACTTAATCTTCTTTTCTTTCCTTGATTTATTTAGGTACATAATTGGAATAACACTCATTCTCAATAGCACGTGGAAAGCAAATCATGGTGTTGAAAAGTTGATTATAAGTGGAGAAATTGGGTCATATGCGGGTATTATACCCACCTACTATCCGGTAGCTTCCTTCCTTTTCTATTTTCCCAATGCTTTATGATTTGTGGAGCATATGCTTGTTGTTTTGGATGTTTGTTCCCTCCCTCCCTCCCTTTGATCGCCTTGTTCAAGCATTGAGGACAATGCTTTATTCTAGCTTTGGGGAGTAGCTATTCGCTAGCTTGGGGGAGGTGTATATATACTTTATTTGTTCACTTTTCGCTTTTTTTTTTAAAAAAAAAATTAATTAATATCCAAAAATATTTTCCTTTAATTTCTTTTCTTTTTCTTAAAAAACGAAAAAAATTGAAAAAACAAATGAAAAAGATGTTTGGCAAAATCCAAAGAAATGAGGAATAAAGAAAAGTACAAAGCATTTTGTGTCAAAAGGAAGATTCTTGATGTCAACTTATGTGGATTCCTTTACTTTGGACATTTGGGTAGATGAGTAGAGGTACTCTATTGGATGCTTGTATGTCTAATTTGGGGCGATTAGGGATCGATTAATCTTTGTTGCTTTGATTTTCTACTTGAAAAGGCATTTGATAATTCCAAATGTTGTCAAACTTTGTGTTGAAGAGAGCCGAATTATTTCTCTCTTGGAAGTTGTAGTGATCCAAGTTGAATATTGAAATCTTCTTTGGTGCACAAGTTTTACCTCCGAATAAGCTATACTAAGAGTTAAATCGATTGTTTAAAAAAATGTGTTTTATGTCTTGAGTCCAATAAGTGGAGGCAATGAGCCCACAAGGCATGATAAGCCTACAAAAGTCCATGAAAATGAAAAAAAAAATCGAAAAAGAGTCAATAAGTAGTAATATCCACATATCCTTGAGAAAGTGGGTTGTCGAAATGGTTGAGTGGGAGCTCGAAAATTTAATAAGTAGAGTTTCCCTAGTAATGATGAATGTCATTATGTAATTCATTGAGACTCTAGACCCATTGCTCAATCATTATAATCCTACAATCATGGTTTTCTCTAAGCAAAAGTCAATTTGTGGGGAGTTCATGTGCACCATAGGCGGTTAGGACCAATCTTGAGACCGTCTTCATCCATTTGAGAACGATTTGTAACTCTTGAATGCCTTAGTAGACTCTAATTGATGTTTGAAGCTTTTGATAGTGTCAATTTTGCACCTTAGTCTATCCCCTATATTCCCAAGTCATGGATACATATTGATGATGGTTATGCTTTGAAAGTTTGCTTAGATCGTCCATTGCTTTGTGGACCATTGTTGAAGAGATGAATTTGGCTTATTATATATATTTGTTCTTGATTAGAGTTGTGGGTTTAAGCTCTTGGGAAACCCTCACGAGATCTCACTCGCCCTCTAGAGCGATTTAGGGGTTTAAAGAGCATGTTGCATATGCTAAATGCAACCGTGATTCCTACGAAAGTGAGTTAGGACTTATTGCTTTCTTAGCATAGTTTTTCACTCTTTTTATTTTGTTTGCTCGAGAACGAGCAAAGCTTAAGCTTGGGGGAATTTGATGAGTGATATTTATATCACTCTAAACCCCTTATTTATCCCTATATCTAACCTTTCTTTTCTATTTTACCCCTTTTATATGTTTGTTTTGTTTAAATTGCACCTTTTTGTTTTACTAGTTCTTTTTAGATTTGTGTCTTTGTTTTACTTTTCGAGTTACTTTTTACATTTGTTTTCTTGGTTCTTTGTAGGTCCTATTAAAATATACTTTTGATTTCACCTATAAAAGCCAAAGGAATGCACAAATGAGGAGTAAAACATGAATAATGAATGGACGAAGGCAAATGGGAGTTGAAGAAGCAAAGTTCACAACATGGTCCACTTCGAACGACCATATCTTACAGACCGCAAATCATCTTGCATTGATTCAAATTGGAGATTAAAATTTGGCTCGTTATCTTTCCAACGATAGGTCACATGCTTGATTTGGATGAAAAACGAGAAAGTTATGGCCATTTGAAGTTGAACTGTTTGCCCAGTTTTCTTAGGAGCGCCCGCTCCTTGTTATTTTGAGCTCCCGCTCCCTAGTCGCTCCATGGTCGCTCCAACTTTCTGCCAATACCAGTTTCCTTAGGAGCGCCCGCTCCTATTTATAAAGGAGCCCCCGCTCCTTTCAAATTTTCCGGACAACTCTGTTATTTTCGCGACTCATTAATGATGTAAGAGTTGTACATATAAATAGGACTCATCCCTAATTTATGAGGGCAGACCCTAGTTGAGGGAGGATTAGGCTCCATTAGTCTTAGATTAGGATTTTAAGTGAGAGAAAGTGAGAATATCAATGAAAAATGGAAGATTTTGGATAATCATCCAGTGACAAGAAGATTTGAAGTTTTCTTTTCATCTATCAATGAGAATTTCTTACTCTCTTTCCTCTTTTGTTTCTTATTTTAATTGTTTCTATTAGATTTAATTGTTCATGCTTAGTTTAATTATATGTGGTTTATTTTGTTTAGTTTATTGTTAGATTAATGATTATTATCATGTTATTAGTGCTTAATTTCTCTAAAGTCCTCATTTTTGTATTTATGGAGTAGTTTGTTGGTTAGGGTTTGGGTGAAAACCCAACAATGATTAATTTGGGTGTTGGAATATGAAATTAAGGGGGTTTGATTGAGCTTATTAATTGATTAATAGCATGATTACTATTTGCTTGCATTCTAGTTGGCCACTTGGATGTTTGTTTTATTGATACCTTAATCAAATTGAGAGAGGAGATTAAGGTTGACATTTATGCTATTTTCTTGCTTAATTACTCATGAGAGTGAGATTTGAGTGAGGGTTTTATGGATTGACATTGTGCTTATCCCTTATTTGCATGTTTGAGACCATGAGAGTGGCTTAGTTATGTGACTTAGGTAGTTTTATGCACCCTTGAGAGATGGGTTAGAGCTAATTAAGAGTCAATAACCTCAATTATTTGCTTGGTTTTCTTTCCTCCATGTTTCACTCTTCTAATTGCCTAAATCATGATTGGTTGGTGTTGGATCCCTTTCCCTAATCCTAATTGAACTTTGGTACTTAGTTTAGTTTAATAGACTTTAGTTGGTAGTTGACACCTTCCGACTCTTTTTCGGCCTAGCTTATTATTTTATTAACACATTTCGGTGTTCCTTAGTCCTTGTGGAAGAATGACCCTTGCTTGCTACTTTACTTAGTTTAGTGGTCTAGTTAGGTAGTTTGACCTTAGGTGTTTTGTCCAACGACCAAAATATCCTTCGTCAGTTGTAAATATACGAGATTATCGGGTGTGCTTAAGTTGTACAATTTGAAGGCTAGTGATGGTTGGAGTGATGTAAGTTTTAGTTCTTTACTTGAATTGATGAAAGACATGTTTCCGGAGGAAAATGTTCTTCCAAGTAGTACTTATGATGCAAAAAAGGTATTGAGCTCAATGGGTTTGCCCTATGAGAAAATTCATGCTTGCCCTAATGATTGCATGTTATACCGTAATGAAAGTGAAGCGTTAGGGAGTTGTTCCATTTGCAATGCCTCACGGTACAAGGAAAAAGAAGGAGTGACGGCTAAAGTTCTATGGTATTTTCCAATAATACCAAGGTTTAGACAATTGTTTTCGAGATCCAAGTACCGCTCGGCATTTGACATGGCACCATTATGGACGAAAAAAAGACGGAAAACTTAGGCACCCGGTGACTCACCCCATGAAGTTTAATAGATGGTAAATTCCCGAGCTCCGTAAAGAAGAACGAAACCTACGTTTTGCATTGTCTACTGATGGCATGAATCCATTTGGTTCCCTTAGTAGTACCCACAATACTTGGCCTCGTGATTTTGGTGACTTACAACTTGCCTCCTAATTTGTGTATGAAAAGAAAGTACATGATGCTTACTCTATTGATTTCGGGCCAAGACAACCGGGAAATGATATCGATGTGTACTTAGAACCTCTTATTGATGATTTGAACATTCTATGGGCGAGAAGGTGTGCAAGTGTTCGACTCTTATCGAAAGGAAATGTTCACTTTAAGAGCAATGTTATTTTGCACCATCCAAGATTATCCAACTTATGGTAATCTTTCGGGATATACAAGTGAAAGGAAAGGCCGCATGTCCAATATGTCGGGACGGTTTGGAAGGAATGTGGTTAACGGCATCCGGAAAGAATGTTTTCAATGATAATCGTCAATTTCTACCTTGTAATCATCGTTATCGTAAGTTGAAAAAAAGCATTCAATGGTAAGCAATGTTTTGTGGAACGTCCTAAGGTCATGAGCGGTGAGGAGGTGCTTCGAAAGATTAAGGATATTCGGATTACATTTGGCAAGACAAAAAAATAAAAATTCTCTTCCGAAACAGGGATACAAGAAGTGCCCATATTTTTGGCGCCTACCTTATTGGAGATTCCTCTTTGTCCGACATTCGTTAGATGTGATGCATATCGAGAAGAATGTATGTGATAGTTTAATTAGTACATTATTGAATGTCCCCGGGAAGACAAAAGACGGTGTTAAAGCTAGAGATGATTTGAAGGAACTGGGGATTAGAAGGGAATTGCATGTTGTTGAGGATGGAACTCAAAAATACTTGCCTCCTGCAGCTTATACATTATTAAGAAAAGAGAAGAAGGAGTTTTGTGAGTGTTTGGCAGGTGTTAAAGTGCCAGAGGGTTATTCATCCAATATTCGGAAGCTGGTGTCAATGGAAACGTTGAAGCTTGTGGGGCTTAAGTTTTATGATTGTCATATTTTAATGCAGCATTTGTTACCTGTAGCTATTCGTTCAATTTTGCCTAAAAACATTAGATGTGCCATTATTAGATTGTGTCATTTCTTCAATGCGATATATAGTAAAGTTATTGACCCCGAAGAATTGACAACTTTGGAGAATGATATTGTTGTCGTGCTCTGCCAACTGGAGATGTACTTTCCTCCTTCATTTTTTGACGTTATGGTTCATTTAACGATTCACTTGGTGAGAGAGGTGAGATTTTGTGGTCCGGTGTATTTGAGAAATCAATATCCCTTTGAAAGGCAAATGAAAACATATAAGGGGTATGTGAAGAATCACCATCGTCCAGAAGGTTGTATCGCTGAGCGGGTCTTTTACGAGAATATTATGGAGTTTAGTGGTCGTTTTGTTGGATTGACAAAGACGATAGGGCTCCCTACATCTCGACATAGTGGAAGATTGGATGGAAAGGGGACCATAGGTCATAAACAACGTGACATGTCCTATGATTCGTGGGTCATGGCACACACTTATATTCTTCATAATGAGTCTGAAGTTGTACCATATGTCAAACGACACATGTCTTATTTGAAGGAACAGCTCCCTAGAGTTAACGCAAAATCGTTAGCGAGTGAACATTGCAAATTATTTAGTAGGTGGTTCAAAGATCAAGTAACGAGTGAGCTTGAGGAATCTTCAAATTTGGTTTCTGACCGACTTAAGAGTTTAGCTTATGGGCCAAATTTCAATGCCTCTTTTTACTCTGGATATGTCATCAATGGTTACACATTCTACACATGGGAACAAGATCAAAACAGTACAATGCAAAATAGTGGAGTAAGCTTAGAAGCCGAAGCTCTGCATTTTGCAAGTGCTAAAGACAAATGCCCCATATATGATTCAATGCACTACTATGGAGTGATTGAAGAAATCTTTGAGTTGCATTACTCTTGTTTCTCAATACCTATTTTCAAGTGCAAATGGGTTGACAATAACACTGGAGTTGAGAACGATAATCTAGGGTTCACCTTAGTCAACCTTGAAAAGCTCGGTCACAAGGAAGATCCATACATCTTAGCTAACCAAGCGAAACAAGTGTTTTATGTAACTGATCCAGCTGATAAGAGAAAATCAATAGTTCTAACACCGAGGTCTCGCTATGACATTGATGACTATGATGATGGTGATGAGTTGGAGGAAAGTCCATCTAGGAAGGTACATATAGAAGATGATAGTTCAGATGATTCATCCGTTTATATACGAGATGACCATAATGAAGGTGAGTGGATCCAAGAAAGTAAGAAAAAAAAGGTATCTGGAAAGCGGCGTCGGAAAGCTTGATGTCGAAAAAGTTGAGGTAGAATATTCAATAATTAATTATGTTACTTATTAGTAAGAAAATTATAATGTGAATAGAAGTGTCATTTTGCTTTAAAGTTTTTACATAATAGAAGATTTGAGTTGAGAACTGATTCATCTTTTTGTGTTATATTGTTTTACTTTGATGTTTGGTAATGAAAACTGATAAATTCTATATTTATGAGTTGGTGGAAACTTCTATTAGTCTTCACTTGTTAGTCTACCAATTTTTAGTAATACAATTTACAAGTAGCTAATTATGAATTTTTTTTTCATGGAATTCAGGATAGAGACCCTGCATTTTCATGTAAGAAAGCAAGAAAGTGAGTTGTTGCCAAGCTTGGAGCCACTGATGACATTCTACCAAAGCAGAGGTACTTTTCTAAATCTGTTTTGTTTTCCTAGCTTGTCCAAAAATCTCTTGAATCATCTTTAACTTTGTGCGAGTCATAACTGAAATCATCACTTTTTTTTTTTTTGGAAGCATTTCTTTCGATTTTTTTTATATAAGGGACAGAGAAATCATCTTTGCAATACAACCACAGTTGACAACAAAAACTGCAGATTGATACACAGTGTAATAGGTTCAATTAATAGTAAAGTCTCACAAACTACTCCTCCATTGCATGATTTCTTCTCGTGGCTGTGAATTCTTGACTTTGATCTTTGGTAAAGTGAGAGATATGGCTTTCCCTCTGACCCCGATGTAGGATTTACGGGGCCCATCCGTCACAGACACAAGTGGGACAAAATGGCTTAGATATCTTGTTGCAGAGATAGGGCTTTCCTGCAGTGAAAAATTACATAGAGCTCAAAAAACTATATCAGCATAGTTCCCTATTATTTCCCTGCAAAGATAACAGATGCCACAATTCAGTCAATGGATATTGAGGAAGTTATGGGAAAATTTCCAAAAATATAAACCTTGGAAAAAGATACATTACTTTAGTAAGCTCAAAAACGGGTAAATTTCAGGTTAATCCAACTTGGTGGCTGAAATAGAAGTTAAATAACGGATCTTGCCTAATGTAATTACTGCACAACTGAAAGTTTTAAACTTTTCATTAGAACACCACCTGGTGCAGAAGATGCATATATATATTGCTTTGTAAAATGTATATCCAGATAGAGAACAGAGATGTTTGACCAGTATGTTCTAGATTTCAAGCCTTATGTGCCAATTACCACAAATATGTAGTCAGCATGGAAGGCTATCCTTCCAATACCCAGTAGGAACTAGGATTACAGTCTAACCACTTTGCTAGGGTAACCATACAAACTACTCCTCCATATATGTCACATTAGCATATTTCTCCAAACTCCAAAGATTTTGTTATTTTTATAGGATAGTTCTTATTTCTACACATTAAAGACATTTCTCTCTTATTTTTATAGGATAGTTCTTTCTTCACAATATCTCTTCATGACTACACCCCTACTTTTTCAAAGTGGCCCACGAACTACTTAAAGTATCACTACTAAAATAGAGTTGGATCTAGATAATTTTATCATCTCCATTTTGGCTCCAAATCTAACTCCGTGCTACTGATATTTTTTTTTCCAAATATTTTTTTTTTTAAATGAGTAAAGCTCCAGATACATATACTTCTATAATACTCCATTTTGTAAGTCTTGTATTATGAGACTTTAGGGCTATTGTGTGACATTCAGGATCGTCCACTTCTATGTACTTGTCATTGAAAGTGGCTTCCCGTCACCTTTGACCGTCGATCTGTGATTAGGGAAGTTAGAATGCTGTCTCTTTGTTGTGTGGTTTCGAGTTCCTATTGCTTGTTAAGAATTAAGTGGCGGTTCTGTCTTTTACCCCGGGAGGAATGTGCTTTAATTCATAAGATGCAAGGTCCATTATGCTGGTCATGACCGAGTGCATACTTTGAGCTAACACACTCAACCAGCTTATATGCTAGCCTAACTTTTTATGTGTAATATAATTATAATATTTAATTTAATCATCGTTTTAGGTTAATGGCTAAAGGGAGAAAGAGTCCGAGGGTAATTCAAGAGAATGCAACCTCCGATACCGAGCATGAGGATGATGATGATAATTCTGAACGTGACGACTGTAGAGGTCGTACAGTATGTGCAATAGTAGGGAAGGCAATTCAGGAGGGTAGAAAAATTCCACTCGAATGGAATAGAAGAAAGGTTCCATGTGGGGATCATCGAAACACATTCTCTACTTATATTGGTGTAGTTGTTCGTGAACGTGTAAACATCAAGTACGAGAAGTGGGGTGATATCCCTAAAGAGCTTAAGAATGAAGTTTATGAGTTAATAACAGTAAGTAGATGTTTTGCTAATAGTATTTCAGTAATCAATAACATCCAACTTATACATGTGAGATAATGTCCTGCCAATTAATACTAATGATCCTTGAATTATTATGCAGAAAGGTTTCACGATATTAGAAGGTCGTAAACGTTATATCTTATCGCGAGCTTCTATTGCATTCCGAATTTTTAAAGCTAGATTGAGAAAGGAGTTCATGTACACTCGCAAAGGACAATTGGTGAAGAAGAAACCAGGGTTATATCCATGGATACTACAGGAAGATTGGGATCAATTCCTGAAAACATCAACTGATCCTAAGTTTAAGGTTCAAATTCCTACATGAATTACTTATAACTGGATATATTAGAGTGTTATTGAAGTTGAATTACATCATTTATGCAGGAAATGAGTGAAAAAAATCGAAGTAGAGTGAAGGATAATAGAAAATCAAGCTATCGTGGAGGACGACTAGGGTATCAACATTTCGAGGAAGAGATTGTAAGCTTTGATCAAGCTTGTGCAATTAACTTCGAACTTTAATTTTTTAAACTATAAAACTATTTTTTCTTATGTATTTATGACTTTTTAGGCAAATGAACTTGAGAAGAAAGGGATAAATGCTCTTACAGTTCCTCGGCATTTGACATGGCTTAGAGCTCATTCTCATGTCAAAGAGGGTGCGATGATATTTAAGAATCCTAATGATTTGAAAATTGCTGAAACAATTGTAAGAAAATTTACGCAGATTTTCCAAGTCGGAAAACTACGATTTTAATCATATAAATTATTCTAACTTTAATATACAAATTGTTTTTGGTGCTAGAAAACTTTGGAGGCTCAACAAAGTAGAGGAAAAATTGTTGCAGAAGGTCGAGATGATATACTATCAAAAGCAATTGAGAAACCAGAGCATGGTGGTATTGTCAGGGGCGTTGGATTAGGTGTGACAAATACAGATTATTTTGGATTTAACCGGCCACAACCACCTAGCCAAATGAAGGTTGAGATAAAGAGTTTAAGATCGGAGTTGGCAGAAATGAGAAACACTCAAAATTTTGTTATGTCCTTTCTTACAACATGTTGCCAAATTAACCCAGAGCAGATGAGCGAACAATTGAGTCAGTTCAAGGCGGGTTGGAATGCCGGTAATTGCAGTGGTCAATTTGGTCGTTTTGATGGGCATGGGGGTAGCGGTAGCCAAATTGGTGGTTCTAATAACGAAGAGTCTAGTGGTGCTCAATTAGGTACTCCTAGTTTGGTTGGCCTAGGTGTTCAAGAATTTCACCTACAACTAGAGTCAGACACCAATGTTTCTTCAAAAGACCATGATCGTGTTCATGAGTCCGATACATCACATGTTGTCACTAATCACAATCCAATGCAGCACGAACTTCAACCACATAATGAACAAGAGCATGATATTGAGCCCTATCATGTGCCGTGGCCAGAGACAAGTAAGGTGCATCATATTTCTTCTCCAACAATCCCTGAACCTCATACAACGGGCATAGATGACCACTCCTTTCCGGAGGTATTGAATACTATCTTGTAACAACACTTCAAATATATGCTCTTTTTTTAGAAGCCTAGTGCAACGCTGTTATTACTGCCTGTCAGCTCAACTGCACATTAATGGCTAAACACACAGACAAGATAGGAAGGAGGGTTGATTTGATTTCAGTAATAATCTTAGCTTTCCCACTATAATACTACTACATTAATTTTCTGGATACTTCTCCCAGTACTACTCCCTCCCCCCTTTTAATTTTCTAATTACCGGATCAAACTTGTGTAAATTGAGGACATCCTTCATGGAATGCTAATTATATGACAATATGTAGGCCTTGTATGCCTTTTTAGCTTACTTGTTCAAGTAATAATTATATGCCACCAATTTCTCCTGCAAAAATCCACTGCCTACTTAAGGTTTTACCTGACTGGGAACAAGAAATATAAAAGGTAGATTCAATACTAGATGAGACTGCACATTTGCATGCTTCTTTATATCGAACTCTTACACTTTCACAAGAACCTTTAGCACCTTTTCCACGAGCTGTTCGACCAACCCTATGAATATATTCCTAAAGGACGGTGTAACATCAGTCCGTATATTGACTAAGATAGAGCTATTTAGGAGGAGGGGATTAAACTGCAAACCTTTGGATCATTTGGAGGAGGGTTTTTTTTTAAAGTTATATATTTTACACTAATGGGTATCGTTTCTTAAAGTTGTATTCCTTATTATAAAAAACAGGGTGAGAGTGATTGTTACTTGGCGATTGAATGTGACAATGAGCTCAAGGTTGTTGCTAAGGGTAAAGTGTACATACCAAGCGCAACAGAGGTTTTACTTGTTCATCATAACACCCCTAAGGATAATCATCGGCGTGTTGCCGTCATTGAAGTTATTGAGCCTCGTGCACTTTTACCATGCCCTACTGAGGAATTTCAGTATGTATTCCAAGCTAAGGAGGCGTATATACTTTGGCCAACTCATTTGATTCTTCCACCGAAGAAGGTATGAACAAAAACAAGTTTTTTTTTTCTATCGCACAAATCTTATTCATATCATTTTTGAATATATAAACAAGTATTATATTTTTCTTGTGTGGATCTTATCAAGAATGATAAACAAGCCCATCTTGCCATACGACCCACACCATCTCCAGGAACGGCATCGTCACAATCATCATCCATTAAAAAGTACTCGATCACTGCAGAAGATAAAGAGAAGTTGACCACTAGTTTGGTGTGAGCTTTTAAGATTCAAGCTCTACGGATGAAAAAGAGGCAAGAAACTATATCCATTAAAATTCCGGCTAACGTATTTTTTAATGAACAAGATGTTGCCATAGCTTACGAGGATATGCTTGATTGGTGCTTCCAAAAGGAGATTGGATCAACTCACATGTCCATATTCATGAAGTGAGTGAATCTTTTTCCTTAGTCTAATTAGTGATTATATAATATTATGTTTCTGGATAATTTGATATTTTCTAAAACAATGCCTACGAGATTTGATAGGTACTTGCGAGAGGTTTGTATTAAAGAGGGGATTTCAGGGGTATATGGATTTTGTGATACCAACATTCTAAGTCCTTTGACACCAACAGCAATGGAAGAAGGAGATCCTCGATCAGATTATTTAGCTTGCGTCTTTGCATGTAATGATGCTAAAAATATTAATCAACTTTTTTTTGCACCATATAATGAGAAGTAAGTGTTGTGTGTTCATTTATATAAATTATTGATTTGACTACAAAAGTTATGGTGTGATTTAAATTGACGATGATTTTGTTTTCTTCTTCATTACTTATTTAATTGTACAGCAACCATTGGATGTTAGCTGTTATTAGTCCTTGGAATGGATTGGTATATTGGTTAGATCCAGCAGGAGCAGAAAATGAAGTTCGACCGTTTGCTAAAAAGATCATTAACGAGTATGTACTGAAGGACTATATTTAATACATTTATTGCTATGACTACTTATGATGATACTATTATTTTATTTTATGATTATATAGGGGGATTATAAAATTTAGCATGTATTATCGAAAAGATATCAAGAAGATTAAAAAGAATCCGGAAATTAGATGGAATCAAGTGCATGTATCTGACTCTTATATTATATCATCTTATTAGGCAAAATTATTTTTCATTTTCCTTAATTAAGCTATTTGTGATTTCTTGTTTATAGTGCCCTCGCCAATCGCTTGGTACTTTAGATTGTGGATATTATGTGTGTCGCTACATGCTTGAGACTATAGAGTTCAGACGACTAGTAATTCCAGATAAGGTACTTTATTAGTTACAATTTTTCCTTTTTTGTTTTATGATTACCAAACTTTGGGCAATATAATGATCGTTAACATTAATTATTTCTTCAGTAATTGTTTATTATACCATTATGTTTATGACTTTTCCACTTGGTATAATTTTTAATTATGACACTTAGATCTTGAGCATTATGCTTTAACACTGCATTTGTAGTGTGCAAATGTTTAACTTTGATCATCTTCTTATTTGTTTTCCTTTTGGTTTGTTTCCTTTTTAATTCGACCATGCGTGATTATTGTGTTTAATTACTTTTCAATTTTTGATGGAGACTTGTCTTATCTTTATTGTAGTACTATCATAGCATCCCTCCAACCTTTTCTCAGGATAAAATTGATGAACTCAGAGAGTTGTGGATTACATATGTCGAAGATCACGAAGAACAAGTCATGAATGATGATGAATGAGTTTGAACTTCATGCCTCATTTTTTTTTTACCTTAATCAATTTTTGGACGTACATATATATATATTTTTTGATTTGGGTATGAATATTGATGTGGTCGGGATGAATTTGATCTTAGCTTTTTTTTCTTTAGATAGATATTTATATGTATAGTTGTTTTTGGAAGTTAAATATGAGTGTTGGTTGAATTATTGTATATATATACAGAATTTTGGAGGTTTGAAATATCATCTATAATTTGTTGATTTTGAGATATGGGTTGCATATTATACATATGGTGCTATATTGTAAATTGAATTTGCCGGCGCTGTAGCAATTTGGAAGCTGGTGTCAATGCAACGTTGAAGCATGTGACGATTTGTTTTTTTTTTTTATAAAAAAAATAATAATATCAAAGATAAGAGTTATGGAAAAAACCTGTTATAACTATTGTAAGAAAACATAACACTTGTGCAAGAAGAGTTGTGTTTGCTTGTGACAAAAGCAAACTTAACGGTTATTTGGCAAATGTGTTATCTAGTAGTATAACGTGTATTATAAATGATTGTTATGTTTTCTCTCCCAAACATAACACTTCCATTAGGTGTTATCTTTCCTTTACATTACACTGGCTTGGAAAACGCCTCAAAAGTGTTATGTAAAGCCTTATATAACGATTATCTTTGGCCTTTTTGTACTAGTGAAAGCAAGATTCAATCAATGTTTATCAAGAAAGCAGCAATTAAACAAATTTTAATTAACTACTACCCTTTATTCAAAATAAAAGTCCCCTATTAAATAAAGAAACACCAAGATCCCCTCCCACTACAATCAAACGGACTTTTGGCCCTGCCTTCAATTTATAGTAGTTGAGGTAAGTAAACACTTTACTAATTATAACTAATTATAATTCTCGTTAGACAGGTTAACAACTCTTTGTTTACTCCTATCTCTTAGCTTCAAAACCCAAAACTTTATCTTTTGATGATTTTATTGAGTTAAACCAAACATTAACATGTAAGTTTCAAAAAACCTACCCTACTATTCCCGGGATAAAATGAGCAACACCCCTTTGGCAAAGACCTATTACTCACACTCTAAGGCGTTATAAGTGTTGTTTGGAAAAACAATTAAACTCAATATTACATGTTGGGGACCTAAGTTTACTATATTGGTTAATTAAAAGTGAACACATATCATAAATAACCACACATTAGACCTATTCAACGGGTCGGGTCGGGTCGGACCATGCTGTAGAGGGGTCGGGTCTGAAGTCATTGCTAACGGGTCGGGTCGGGTCAAGGGCTAGACTGACCCGGCCCGCCTCTGACCCTATTTAAAAAAAAAAATCAAATTTGTATTGACTATGCAGATATATCATCACAAGTGTTTGACCGTCAGATCACAACAAAGAATCAAATTTGTGATCGTATGTTTGTGCTGATATACTAGTGGTATTTCTGGTCTGCTGATACAAATTACCTCTGTAAAAACTTGCTTAGCATTGATGTTTCCCTGAGTAAAAGAAAAGGTGGGTTCTGTAAAACTCAATTTAGTCCCAATCTACTTGGTTTTTGGCAAGCTCTCCTACAAAACTTCATATTAGAAAAGGAAAATAAAAAATCCAGCAATACAAAACTTCACGCTGACAGTAGCAGCCACACAATCAATTCAACCTTTCCTTCAAATTTGGGTCATTCATTGCCAAACATCCTAAGAAATTCAACACCCCAGAATATAAAATGACGTTTCAAGAAAAACACATTTCAAATGAAAAACCTGATTAGATTTCAAGAAAATGGCGTCAAAATAAGGTTAAGCAAGTTTAAGGGTATCAGATTTCAAGAAAATGAAAAACACGTTTCTATTTTTGCCACAAAAATAAGGTTCACAAAACGAGGCAAAATTTAAGGGATCTAAAAACTCACACTGAAAAACCTGAGTAGGAGAGAGAGTAAAAAATAGCGTGAAGAAATCTGAAAAATATGCAGAGGAAATACTAATAACTGTATTAAACGCAGTTTGTGAGAAATACCTGGTGTTTGTTAGTGTTAGCTATGGCGTCGCAAGTGAGAAATACGTTCGATTTTGAAAGAAAGAAGGAGGAAGGAGAGAGAAGAGAGGAGACAGATGGAGCATTATCACGGTTTAGACAAAATGAGGCTGACCCCTTTTTGACCCGACCCGACCCGATAATACATTATTAGGGTCAGACCCTATATGACCCGACCATATTTTAATTGGGTCGGGTCATGACCCTATATTATAGGGTCGGGTCATGGGCTTTTTTTGGGGGCCCGACCCATTGAACAGGTCTACCACACATATAAACTTAAGCAAGCATTTAAACATGTTAAACGCATAAATAAATATAAGCATAACTAAAAGTGATCCTAGTATGGTCCCTAAACCTAGGAAAACTAATATTTATGAATTCCTCCTTGAATCTTCATGGATCTCCATTCTTGATTCTCCATGGAACTTCATTCTTGATTACATATAATTTATAATTTAAATAACTAAAATTTAAATTACAAAATTACAAACGATACACAGATCGTATTTAATTTACATAAAATTTAACGATGCGTAAATCGTATTTTCTATCTTATTTTGGGCCATACTAGTCACAACATGCAAAACATAATATCAAACATATTATATTAAGCATCCATGTATTTATAATATCAAAATAAATAAACACAAACTATTTACTTATTAACAATTAATAAGCAAATAAAACTTTCCATAATAATTATAAAGCTTAACAAATTTAAGCTAGAGATCATTTAGGAAACTTTATTATTTTAATTCAATTACTTATTTAAACATGGCAAATATAATCATTATTATTCACAAATTTACAAAATGGGAAACTTTTGGATTTATGCTCAACTTT
Source organism: Beta lomatogona (assembly GCA_947646795.1). Lineage (NCBI taxonomy): Eukaryota > Viridiplantae > Streptophyta > Magnoliopsida > Caryophyllales > Amaranthaceae > Beta > Beta lomatogona. Next base: position 1,528,541 of record CANSNZ010001191.1, on the reverse strand, counting down.
GGAAAATCAAATTTTCCTAAATTTTTTTTTTATTTAACTGAAGGGTTGACTTGTTGACCATTGACCAGCAGCACAAGGCTGCCAGTTAACAGCCAACCCAAAACCCACAAAACTCACGCGAAATCAACACCATCGCCACACCTCAACAACAACCAGCAGCCAACGCCGGCACACGGCCAGCACTTCACCCATTGCAACGACCAACGGGTCTCCGGCATCCACGCCAGAAAATACTGGCCAGAACAGCCGCCACCAGCACCCCTGCCAGCATGCACTGCTGGTTGCGTCTCCACCACCCGGCAACTGCCCTAATTCAGTCTAATTGGCCTTAGGCTAGAAAGCCAGGGGAGAAGAAAAAAGTCAGGATATTGGGGGCCCTTTTCTATCTTCCCCGTTCTATTACCTTCGGTAATAGAGTAAGGGGCCCTTTGCCGCCGACCAAAACTGTCCTCCATCGTGGCTCCACCGTCACAGGTGGGGCCACCCAGCCATGGTGGGCTTCCTTTTTGAATTTTGTAACAATTTACCAAAATTCTAGTTAATCTTTAACTAACAATTTATTTAAAGATTTAGGATTTAATTAGGTTAAAAAATCCGAAAATTTGTGGCAAAGTTTTTTTGAATCAATCAACAAATTTTTAGGTTTGTTGAGATTAGATTTGAATGTATAATCTATATTAATTAAACAATAAATCTTATCAAGAATTTAAAATTAGGGCAAAAATCAAATAATATCCGAAAAATTCAGAAAATTAACAATTAAAATCTGAAATATTCAAAAATTATTTTTAGGGTGACTGATTTATCTTAACAAATAAAATTAAATATTTCAATTGTTATCCTTAAATTCTATGAATAATCAAATTAAACATAAAATTTAACCAAAATTCAAAAATAATATGATAAAATTCGAAAATTAGTGGGAAAAATAATCAAATTATTTTCAGCCATCATATTATTCTAGATCTATGTGGGTGATGAACATTAGATTTATTTAACAAATTAAAAATCAAATCTTTAATTGTTAACAAATTATTTCAATGATTAATCAAATTAAACATAAATAATTTTAAATCTAACAAATATATTTATAAAAATCCGAAAATTTTAGAGTAAATTAACCAATTTATTTCATCTATAATATAAAAAATTCGGAACTTTATAAAATTATTTGAGCATAAATCACAAATAAATCAATTATTTACAATTTCCAATCAATTAATATCAAACATCAATTATGCAAATTCAAGCCATAAATAAATCCTCCCTTAATTGAATAAAAATAATAATTTTGCATACAAATATATGATCATATGAATATTATGAATTAGGCAAAACTGATACCACTGTAGGAATATAGATGAACATATAGCGGAATTTCAGGAATAAATTTCCTAACATCTATCACAAGATCGCATGCATAACATAAATATGAATCATATTATAAGAAAAAGAATGTACAAACTTTGTAGCGTGTTTTCCACCGGATTGCAAGTGCTAGAGATCAAAGAACAGCAATTGATGTCCCACTACTTAGTCCACGAGCACCAATTGAATTTCCACGTTTGCTAGAACGGAAGAGGATGAACATATTTCACTCTCTTGCTTTTTAGGGAGGGTGGCCGGATTTTCCAAAGGGAAATAATAGGGCTTTTTTCTCTCTCTCTCTCTTCAATTTGATAGTTACTACAAATTGAACATCCTATTCCAATCTCCTATTATAATCTATTATAATAGTAGGAGACTAGGTTAAGAGAAAGACCTAACCTAACCCTAATTTCTCCTATTGGCCGGTTTCCTTATTTCAATTAGTTACTACAATGTGTGACCTCATAGGATTAGGTTAACTTTGTTGTAGATTCAATCAATATTGTCCCACTAACCAACATTTATTCTCTAGCAAGTAAATGTGATTACTAAACTAACGTAATTATTTATCTCTATAATAATTCCTTTTATATTTAGTAATTGTCGGGATGTCTAAGGACATATTCCTTCATGATCGTCTATGGATCTATGAGATCAGATATTTCTTGTTAGTTTTGGCTACCTGAATTGTAAGTCATGTGAGAAGTTGCACTCGAATCCATGTACCACGCATCGTTGGCGCGATATTCAATTTTCAGTTAGTCTTGTAAGAGACCGCCTACTTTTAGTTTAAAATTAGGCACAACCCCAGCCCAATATTAAGAAGAGAACATGCCACCTTTATTAATATAATGACCAGTTTAATCTATTTAGGGACCAATTTAATCTATTTTGTGACCAGTTTAATCTATTCATTAATGATATTCTCTAACCCATTCAGTGACTAGTTTAATCCATTAAGTGACTAGTTTAATCAGTTCGGTAAGACTATCGAGTTATTTTTTTAAATTATCCGTTGTAGTTCGGGAATCAAGAAAACAAAAGAAGGAGAAGAGAAGGGATGACTATGATAGTGTTGGGTTAAAGTGAAATGGAGTGGACTTGTTAGAATAATTTTGTATTAAGTTCGTCTAATTTTATATTAAAATTAGATCGCCTATTTTAATAATTTGTGTTCAGTTTTTCTGTTAAGTGGAATAAGTACAAAAAAGCTAATACCCCACTCGAGTTGCACATGGGCAATCGATCAGCTGTTTCCCTTTTTCTAAAGGAGTTTACGCAAAGTATAGTAAGAGTAGTACAGAACTTTCTTCTCAGAAAGCATAACTTATTCTCAAATGAAGTAAATTTCAATTGCAAGGACCAACAAGAACAATGCTAAATGCAAGTTTCATTTTCAGGGTTAGTACTGCTTTATGCTTAAGCTAACCTAAAATTTTCATATTGTTCTTGACACACCAATTATTTTTGGCTATCTCCAAAATCTCCCATCCCTATTCTATAATCCAAAACCTAAGGAGTTTGGCGTCCACGAAAAAATACTAAAATACCCTTACTCAGATAATAATTAAATTTATTTATTTAAAAAATGATGTAAACAGTACCTAATCAATGGACTTTGCTACATATGCATGTGATTATTTAATGTTTTTATTAAATAAAAATGATGTCAAATTTTATTTACTGTAATTTTTTAAACAATATTTCTTACCTTTTATTTGAAGTTATTATATGTAATTATACAATTTTGTTTTTTATTTACTTGCTCAGACATCGCGTGCATATAATACTAATATTATCCTATAACTTTAATTATTACATAATCTAGTCGGGATCACATGGTCAACCATCATAATCAAGTATTCTGTTATCTTATCCTTAACATCAGCAACTCCAATCCTTCTTTTAAATATCTTCTTTTCCATTCTAGTAAATGTTATGGTATTCCCACATCCTTAATATTTTTTTGGGCCCCCTTTCGGGAACCCGTGGTAAGATAATTTCGCTTTGCCGCTCACACACGCGGCCACCGACCCGAGCCCCAACAAGCCCCCAAACCCCCCCTCCCCCCAACAATATTGAAATTTTGCTTCCACCAAGATTTGAACCTTGTACCCATGGGAGATAGGAAGCCATCTACCATGGGCCAGGGTCCTTGGTCCTACATCATTAATATGTGCGTATATGCTGCCTCCATCATCTTAGGCTATGTTCTTTTTAGCTTATTTTTGCTTAATTTAATTTATTTTTACTTAACTTGACTTACTTTGGCTGAACTTAACTTATTTTTGCTGAACTTATTTTATTTTTACTTAACTTGACTTACTTTTTCTGAACTTAACTTATTTTTGCTGAACTTATTTGATTTTTACTTAACTTGACTTAATTTTCCTAGACTTAACTTATTTTTGCTGAACTTATTTTTGCTGAACTTATTTTTACTTAACTTATTATTGCTTAACTTATTTGCGCTAAAATTTAGAGTATATTCTTGTTGAACTAAAATTACTTTTGCTTAACTTAACTTAACTTACTTTTGCTGAACTTACTTTTATCGAACTTATTTTTGCTAAACTTAACTTATTTATGCTAAACTTAACTTATTTTTACTGAACTTATTTTTGTTGAACTTAACTTATTTTTGGTGTATTAAACATATATTTACTAAAACTTATTTTAATAAGTTGAGGAGAATAAAGCCTTAATTTGATCTTATTTAATGCTCAACAATCAAGCTCATATAATAAGGACTAATAGCTAGTTCCAATAAAACTCCTCATTTCCGCTGAATTAAACTCCTTTTTTCTTTACGAGATTGTAATATTGAACCTGACCTTTATATCAACTTTTTCTTTTGATAATAGAACTAATTCATTTATTTAACATCATGTGTCATTTGCAATAAAAGTCAAATAAATAAAAAACACATTATATTAGATAAAAATAACTCTATTACAATAAACCCATGATCGTCTATGACTCTATGAGGTCTAATATTTATTTATATAAGACTGGATTCAATATAGATCAATTAAATACGGAGAATTGACATCTACCATGACACCGCATAAATTTCCATCAAGGAATCAACTTGTAGTGAAAAAGAAATTGAAAATCTCAAAAACAAAGTTGCTACACTCTCACCACGAGAGAGATAATATACAACATACTGCTAGAAAAAATCTCCATTTGAGAGAAAATGGACTTTAATTATAAACAATTTTTTTTTTGCCAAATGCAGCCCTTTAAAGTGGCCAATATGTTAATTGGCTAATTGCACCTTTTTCATTTCCATCTTTCCAATTGCAGCCTCAAATAAACCATACACTTTTAAGTTGCAACCTAAAAGGCGTGAAGATAGTTTGGATTTGGGCTGCAACTTAACGGATTTTGATTTATTTGAGGCTGCAATTGAAGAGATTGAAATGAAAGGGCTATAATTAACAAAGTGACAACTTTAAAGGGTTAAATTTGGCAAAAAAAATTCTATAAACAGTTTAGAAACTAGTATTAGAAACGAAAAAAGTGCTGATAGTCCCTAGATCAAATATAAGAAATAGAGTTTCGAGAGAAATCAGAAGAAAGAAATTAGAGAAAAGGGAAGAGGGTGAGTGGGAGACTACGGCCCTGTTCTTTTGAACTTATTTTGGCTGAACTGAACTGAACTTATTTTATTTTGGCTGAACTGAACTTATTTTTGCTGAACTGAACTTATTTTTACTTATTTTTGCTGAACTGAACTTATTTTGGCTGAACTGAACTTATTTTTGCTGAACTGAACTTATTTTTGCTGAACTAAACTGTATTAACATAATATTATCAATACTTATTATTATTTTATAATAATAAATAATAAATAATAAATAATAATAAAAATAATAAATAATAATAATAATAAATAACAAATAATAAATAATAATAAATAAAAAATAATAATAAATAATATTAATAATAATAAATAATAAATAATAAATAATAATAAATAATAATAATAATAATAATAATAATAATAAAAATAAAAATAAATAATAGTAATAAATAATATATAATAATAATAAATAATAATAAATAATAAATAATAAAATATAATAATAATAATAATAAATAATAAATAATAAATCATAAAAAATAATATTAATAATAATAAATAATAATAATAATAATAATAATAAATAATAAAAAATAAAAAATAAAAAAAAATTATAATAAATAATAAATAATAAATAATAAATAATAAATAATAATAAATAAAAATAATAAATAATAAATAAATAATAATAATAATAATAATAAAAAATAATAAATAATAAATAATAATTAATAAATAAATAAATAATAAATAATAAATAATAATAATAATAAATAATAAATAATAATAATAATAATAATAATAATAATAATAATAATAATAGATAATAAATAATAAATAATAATAATAAATAATAACAATAATAATAATAATAATAATAATAATAATAATAATAAATAATAAATAATAATAATAAATAATTACAATAATAATAATAACAATAATAATAAATAATAAATAATAATAATAAATAATTAGAATAATAATAATAATAATAATATATCATAATAAATAATAAATAATAAATAATAAATAATAAATAATAAATAATAAATAATAAATAATAAATAATAAATAATAATAATAAATAATAATAAATAATAATAATAATTAATAAATACTAAATACTAAATAATAAATAAAAAAAAATAAAAAAATAAAAAATACAAATTCATCGTTATTTTAATTATAATATTAATAATCATAATAACAAGAGTAATAGTAATATTGATAACAAAAATAATAATTACAACATTAGACAAGACTAAACTTATTTTTGCTGAACTGAACTTATTTTGGCTGAACTGAACTTATTTTTGCCGAACCGAACTTATTTTGGCCGAACCGAACTTATTTTTTCCGGAACCGAACTTATTTTGGCCGAACCGAACTTATTTTTGCTGAACTTATTTTTACTTATTTTTGCTTGAACCGAACTTATTTTTACTTATTTTTGCTGAACCGAACTTATTTTTTTCGAACCGAACTTATTTTTTCTTGGACCGAACTTATTTTTACTTATTTTTGCTGAAAATAAGTCCAAAAGAACAGAGCCTACACCCTTTATATATCTCAATTAGGGCTGTGAAAAACTGACCCAACCCATTTACCGAACCCGAACCCAACCTGAAATAAGCGGGTTTGGGTAGAGATTTTTGACCCATTTAAGTAAATGGGTTGACACGACTTACCCAATAAATTAAATGGGTTAGGTTAAGGTTGACATTTTAAACCCGAAATTAACCTGCTTTTGACGTGTTTAACTCATTAAAATATAAATTTCCTAAAAAGTTGGGTTAAAGTTGGTGAAAATTTTAAAAATACTAATTGTAAAACACAAATACTGAAAAGAATATCTAATCATGCATACTTTATGTGAATTTATTGTTGAAAACTAATAAGTTTTAATAAAAATTCAATAGTATAAATATGTAAATGGATTAAACGGGTTATATGGGTAACCCATTTAATAAACAGGTCTGATCAAGGTTGAGTTTTTCAACTTGTTTAATAAACGGGTTAGGTTTGGGTTAGGGCTGATTAACAGATCAGGTCGGGTCGTGTTCAGGTTCGGGTTAATAATAAACGGGTTGAGCATGTCCCAACCCAAACCTAACCCGTTTATTAAACGGGTTGAAAAACTCAACCTTGACCCAACCTGTTTATTAAACGGGTTACCCATATAACCCGTTTAACCCATTTGCATATTTATTACTATTAAATTTTTTTTAAAACTTATTAGTTTTCAACAATAAATTAACATAAAAGTATGCATGATTAGATTTTCTTTTCAGTATTTGTGTTTTACAATTAGTATTTTTAAAATTTTCACCAACTTTAACACAACTTTTTAGGAAATTTATATTTTAATGAGTTAAACACGTCAAAGCATGTTAATTTTGGGTTGAAAATGTCAACCTTAACCTAACCCATTTAATTAATTGGATAAGTCGTGTCAACCCATTTACTTAAATGGGTCAAAAATCTCTATCAAAACCCGCTTGTTTCAGATTGGGTTTGGGTTTGGGTTCGGTAAACGGGTTGGGTCAGTTTTTCACAGCCCTAGTTTGGGTTGGGACATGTTCAACCCGTTTATTATTAACCCGAACCCGTACACGATCCGCCTTGATCTGTTAATCATCCCTAATCTCAATAATAACAAGAAAGGTGCTCGGTGCTTTTGTAAACTCCAAACTTATAAACAAATCAATATGTTCCTAAACATAATGTTGTTAATATACAATTTTAAACTTAACACGAAATTCTTGCATTTGTTCCTTTTTTGGTAGTTTATCGAGTTCCAAAAATATCAAGCTTTTAATTTTTGTTTTGTTAAGTATAGATTGGACCTAGACTGGGTACCTTTCTGAGGTAGACACCAGTCAAGTGTACAGCCCACAATAAGCCCAAAATGTCCCTCACCCCTTCCCACCCTCACAAGAGCCATAATTGTTCTTGCCTACTATTGAACCTAGTACCTAGGGCTATTTATCGGTCTAGTCGAGCCCAAACTGTGGTTTGCTCGGCTTATGTTCGTTTAAGTTTATTCATGCTCGAGCCGAACTTGAAGCTTAACGAGCCGAACTTTGTTCGAGTCGAGTTTTGACCAAATTTGAACGAGCCGGACTTTGTTCGAGTCGAGTTTTGACCAAATTAAAACTAGCCGAACTCGAACTGTTCACGAACATGCTTGACTCTTTATCACCCCTAGTTTTTACATGTTTTCTATATTTTTCCTTGTTTAAAATTTAGACAATGAAACTATTAACTTATTATTGTGTGATATCTAGGTTAATATATTTATTTATAAATATAAATATATTACTTTTCTATATAAAAGTATAATCGAGCCTGTTCATGAGCTTTCGAGCCGAGCTTTGCCTAGGTCAGCTCGGCTCGTTAAAGCCTCGAGCCGAGTCCGAACCGAGCTGAGCCACCACGAGTCGAGCTTTGACCGAGCCGATCCCGAACTGTTCATGAACTGCCCAAGCTTATTAACACCATTACTAGTTACTAGTACCTCCCCAAAGGAAGGTGGATGGACATACTATATATTGGAGCTAAAACTCATCCAATTCTATATGATTTGTATCTGACTTATTAATTGTGTAGCATTTATTTTAAATCAAATTTTCGAATTTGGTTTTAAGAAGAGAGTTCAATATTTAATCAGCCAAAATGAGTCATGCCTCGGCCACCTATAAGATACATGAGCGTGTACGTCTAGACTCTGTTGTAACTTATGTCGATAATCTTTGAGCCACCTCGAGCTGATCAGTTATATGAATGAGCTCAAGTAAAACCAAGATATCAACTTGAACTCGACTCATTTTAATAATACTCCTAGGGCCTGTTCTCCCCAACTTATTTTCAGTTCAGTTGCAATCAGTTCAGTTCCAATCAGTTCAGTTCCATTCAGTTCTGTTTAGTTCCTAATTTATTACTAATTCAGTTCAGTTGCGTTGCAATCAGTTCAGTTCAGTTCAGTTGCAATCAGTTCAGTTTAGTTCAGTTGTTTTATGCCGAAGAGAACAAGCCCCTAACCCATATAAAAGCTAACAAACATTTTTCATATCCTCCTCCAAGAGTTTTATGTGCTCAAAGTCATGCTTTATGTTGCTATAAAAGAGTTTGTCAAAGTTTGAGATGATGATTGAACAAAAAACAACAGAAGATTTTACTCCTTCATCGCTCTCATTTTGAGCTCAGGTTCAAAGTGTTTATTGAATGTAAAGGCTCTGAGGAAAATCTCAGAGAGATAAAAAATACAAAGTGTCTGAATGAATACTAGAAAGGAAAACTAGATTAGCTTTTATACTAAGCTATCTAGAGAATTACAATTGTAAGAAAAAGAGAAATAAAAGAAAATAAAATATTACAATGTAACTAACTTGTTCTAACAACCTAACAGACTTTAACTAACTGATTGATGCTGAAGATTGCTGAGCTGGCTGCATAGTTGGCATGTTATGATGATTAGTTTGTTGATGTTGCTTGATGTGGTCGACAATCGGGATAAGATTGTCCAACACCCCCCTCAAACTTGGATGTGGTCTAAACAAGCCAAGTTTGGAAAGAAGATCATTGAAAGCGCAGAGATGGCAAGATCTTTGTAAAGACATCAGCTAATTGGGAAGAAGTAGGAAGATATGTAAGTTGAATGAGCCCTTCTAGGACTTTTTCACGAGTGAAATGACAGTCTATGTCAATATGCTTTGTCCTCTCATGGAAGACAGGGTTCTTGGCAATGTGAATAGCTGATTGGTTATCACAATGTAAAGTAACAGGACTAAGGTTAGAGACACCCAATTCAGTGAGTAGTTGAACTAGCCAAGTTACTTCTGCAGCTGCACTGGCCATTGCTCTATATTCAGATTCAGAGGAAGATCTAGAAACAGTTGGTTGTTTCTTGGATTTCCAACAAATGGGAGAACCACCAAGTTGTAGAACATATCCGAGAACGGACTTTCTAGAATCAACACAAGCTGCCCAATCAGAATCTGAAAAAGCTTGTAAAACAATGTCAATAGAAGCCTTCAATATAATACCTTGACCAAGTGTGCCAGCAACATACTTTAAGGTATGAGTGAGAGCATTAAAATGAGTGTCCGATAGGAGCTTGCATAAACTGACTCAAGGTCTGAACAGTGAAGGCTAAATCAGGCCTTGTGTTAGTAAGAAAATTAAGCTTACCAACAAGACTCCTATACAAGAGAGGATCAGCAAGTAGGGAACCTTCATCTGCTTGAAGCTTCAAGTTGACAAGAAGAGGAGTGACTGTAGGCTTTGAGAAAGAAAGACCTGAAGTCTCCAAGAGCTCTTTAGTAAATTTGTTTTGAGTAAGAACTATACCTTGAGGCATATAGGTGACTTCAATACCCACAAAATAGTGTAATGTACCCAAGTCCTTGATGCTAAAAACAGCATGTAAGTGAGACTTAAGAGCATTAATAGATGACAAATCATTACTAGTTAATATAATGTCATCTACATAAATGGCAGAAATTGTGATTTGAGAACCAACTCTTTTAATAAAAAGAGAATAATCACTCTTGCATTGAATGAACCCTTGAAGCAATAACTCAGCAAGTAACGTGGCAAACCACTGCCTTGAAGCCTGTTTTAGGCCATATAGTGACTTAGTGAGCTTGCAAACATGGCCAGCATCAACAGACATACCAGGAGGGGCTTGCATATAAACCTCTTCATGAAGATCACCATGAAGAAAAGCGTTGTTAACATCTAATTGGTACAAAGACCAACCATAAGAAGCTGCCAAAGCAATTACAGACCTAACTGTTGCCATTTTAACCACAAGGGAAAAAGTTTCTTCATAGTCAATTCCAAATTGTTGATTTTAGTTTAACCTTGTAAACCCATTTGCACCCTATTGGTGTTTTACCACGTGGAAGAGCAACAACATCCCAAAGTGTGATTCTGATCTAAAGCTTGCAGTTCTTGTTTCATGGCATGAACTCAATTATCATCTTTAGAAGCAGCAGAATAGGAAGTAGGTTCAATGAGAGAAGAAACTTGTGCTATGAAAGCTTTATACTGTTGAGAAAGATTATCATAAGCAACCAAATTACGCCAATGTGATCCAACACTCTGAGTGACAGAATGACAGTGATAATCTTTTGACCAAATAGGAGGCCTTTTGACTCTTGGGGGCAAAGATTCAGAAGGAACAGGAAGAGAAATATCTTGGATGATTGAAGATGGGTCAATGATGGGAGAATCTGGAGGTGTGGAAGAAGAATTATAAGAAGAATCAGTAGAGGGAGGAGGAGAAAGATGTTGTGAATGTGATGAAAGTGGAGAATTTGGTGTGGCTGTAGAAGGTGGAGAAAATTATCAGGTGGAGGAGTGTAATCATCATAATATGGAGTAAAAGGATCTTGAAAAATGTGACTTTGATTTGATTTAGGCAGAAAGAATTGGAAAATAGAAGATGAAGAAGTATTAGAAATGTGATAAGGAAAGTGTTTCTCATGAAACACTACATCCCTAGAGACTGTGATGGTGGAATCATTTAGGTGAAGAACCTTATAACCTTTTTGAGTAGAAGAATAGCCTATGAAAACACATGGGTCAGCTTTAGGATCAAATTTGGTTATGTGAACCTTAGAAGTTGAAACAAAACATAAATAACCAAATGATCTAAGGTGGGCTAGATTTGGCTTGACTTTGTAAAGTTTTTCATAAGGTGAAATATTGTTTAAAACAGGAAGAGGCATCCTATTTATGAGATAGGCTGCACACATGACAAACTCACCCCAATATTTCACAGGAAGTTTAGATTGGAAGCATAGAGATCTAGCAGTTTCAAGAAGATGTCCATGCTTCCTTTTTACTACACCATTTTGTTGTGGTGTATGAGAACAACTTGTCTGATGTTCTATGCCCTTGGCATTATAGAAAACAACAATGGCACCTTCAGTTAACTCCTTGGCATTTTCTGATCTAATGCATTTCACATAAGTATCAAATTGTTTTTCAGCAAAATTCACAAATTTCTCAATGATGTGAACAGAATCTGATTTAAACTTTAACAAATGAACCCAAGTGGTTCTGGTAAAGTCATCTACTATAGTAAAAAACATAGAGTAACCACCATACGTTTTATGCTTGTATGGCCCCCAAATATCTACATGAATCAACTGAAGTGGCATTGTATGTAGTTTTGATAGAACTAACATGAAAAGACATTCTTGGCTGCTTAGCCATAGGACAAATTTGACAAATGTTGTCTGAAATCATAGAATCATGTACATCGGGTATAACATGTTTTATCTCGATGAAATGGAACATGTCCTGATCTCAAGTGCCACATTTTGACATCATTATTAGTAGCACAAGCAAGAGAGTGACCATCGGTAGAAACAGCTATAACTACATGTTTATTTGGATATTTCTTGTCACCGAAGTGTGGCAACTCTTTTCAGCAAAGTATAAACCTCCTTGAAGCTTACCAAGAACTGTTGTCTTGCTCAAGGTAAGATCCTGTATCAAACAAGTGTCATTGGTAAAAGAAACATGACACTTTAAGTCTTTACACAGCTTATGCACTGAGATAAGGTCAAAATGGAAGTCAGGTACATATAGTACATCTAGCAGTACTATATGATCAGATAATCTGACTGTCCCCATGTGAGTAATCAATGCTTTTCTTCCATCAGGAATTGTGATTGTATTATCAGTGCAAGTGAAAGGAGAAATTGTTTCAAACATGTTCTTGTTATGACAGATGTGATCAGTTGCACCACTGTCAATAATCCAACCAGACTGAAAATGAGAAAGCAAGTATAATTTACCTGCAAAGCAAGCTCCTCTAGGTGGATTTTCTTCAAAATCTTTGGATGTTTCCCCTGAGTTCAGAAAGTTCATCAACTTTGAATACTGTTCTTGAGTGAAAGATGCTGTAACTGTATTTTCATGTTGTGATTCTTGCTCTTCTCTTAAAGCAGCATTAGCATATTTCTTAGGGTAACCAATAATTTCTCCGGCACTTATTTATTGTGTGTCCTGCCATTTTGCAATTATCACAATATAAAGTGGAATTTCTTCTGAATGGAACATTTTTGCCTTTGTCTCCAGCAGCTTGAAAATTGTTTCCAGCTTGAAAATTGTTTCTGTAGGTTTGATTTTGTCCACCACCTCCTGTAGACTGAAATTGCTGAAAAGTCCTATTATTCTTGTTATTATAGAATTTCCTCCTATCAGCCCCAAAAGCAAGCACATCATTGTTACTGGTGCTTGCTACATCACTCAGCTGCCTGTGCTTTTGCTCTTGTAACAACATTCTATAAGCTTGTGAAAAAGTTGGAAGTGGTTGCATCATCAACATATTACTCCTTGTTTGCTGATAAGTGTCTTTCAATTTCATTAGAAATTGCATCAACCTCTGACTTTGCTGTATCTTAATGAACTTTCCAGTGAGATTGCAAGTGCATCGATTACACTCAAATACTGGCATTGAATTCACATCATCAAATTCATCCCAGATTACTTTGATTTTGGCAAAAAATTCAGCTACACTTTCAGTTTCTTGGTCTATACCACTCAACTCTTCTTGAAGAGCATATAACTGAGTAGAAGAAACTTGTCCATATCTCTCTTCCAAATCTTTCCACATCTCAGTAGCAGTCTTATAGAAAAAGACACTTTTCTTTGTGATTGGTCCTAAAACTCCTAGGATCCAACCAGTGACTAGATAGTTACATCTGATCCAAGCCTTGTAATTCTTGTCAGTAACAGGAGGTTTGGCAGAGGTCCATCCACAAAACACATTTTGTTCTTAGTAGACAATCCTAATATCATTGATCTCTTCCAAGAACTGTAACCTTCGCCATCAAACACCTCAAAAATGAACTTATAATTGTTGTTATCTGCAGGATGTATGTAATATACTGTGTTTGGATATTGTGTTGGCTCTAACACTTTATTGTTGTTATTATTGTTTGATTCTTCTGTCATCTTCAATTCAATCAATAACCTCAAACTAATTTCAAATCAAATCTCCAAGAAAATTCAACCTCAAACAATCTTATGAAAAAAAAAACTTCAAAACACAACTTCAAATTCAACCTCAATGTTCTAAGAACTGATTTCTCCAGAAAATTTCAACAAGAAATAAACCTCAATCTTTTTATGCTTCAAATTGAGTCAAAAACTCAAACAATCTACAAATTCTAACTCAGAATTTGAAGAACAACTTCAAAACTCAAACGATTTACAAATTCTAACTCATAATTTGATGAAACAACTTCAATATGAACTAGAAAAGAAGAAATCAAACCAGATGAACAATTCGATTTCTGCGCAACTTCGTCAGACAATTTGATCTTCAAATCAACTAGTAATTTGCGGAAAAAAAATTCAGAATCTTATCTCCAGAATCTTTATTGCTCTGATACCATGTTAAAGTTTGAGATGATGATTGAACAAAAAAACAACAGAAGATTTTACTCCTTCATCGCTCTCATTTTGAGCTCAGGTTCAAGTGTTTATTGAATGTAAAGGCTCTGAGGAAAATCTCAGAGAGAGAAAAAATACAAAGTGTCTGAATGAATACTAGAAAGGAAAAAATATATTAGCTTTTATACTAAGCTATCTAGAGAATTACAATTGTAAGAAAAAGAGAAATAAAAGAAACTAAAATATTACAATGTAACTAACTTGTTCTAACAACCTAACAAACTTTAACTAACTGATTGATGCTGAAGATTGCCGAGCTGGGCTGCATAGTTGGCATGCTTTGTGATGATGTGGCCGACAATCGGGATAAGATTGTCCAACAGAGTTAAAATAAGATAACCCTTCGAGTAATATATGAAAAGAGATAAGGCAAACTAGACGGATTTGGAGGATACAAAATCGACGCGTATAGTACTTTTTATTGTTAGGTAGGTAAGTTAAAGTCTATAGCGAGGAGGGGAACTGAGGATCCCTCTTGCAAAGGATGAAACTCGATCCCGAGACTCCTAGGATAAGAATTGATGACAATGCCACTAGGCCACCACCTGTTGTTTGGACTCGTATAGTACTGCTATTCTGCTGTTGTTCTTCAAACATACAATCGTACAAACATATATACAACATATATGCCAAACTCAAAAAAGGGGCTATATACATAATACATACCATAATTCAGTCTAATTCATGAACCAACTAATTTAACTCCCCACCACACGTCCTCGCAAGTGTTTAAATGAGAATAAAGATTAGTAAAATTATTAATCTTGGTCTTACCCTCACAATCATATTGTGGAGGAACATGAAAACACGGCTCCATAGAAAAACCTTGTTTGCATGGCGAATCTTGGAACTCTTTTCTCCCTAATCCGACCATAATCCATGGTTTTAATCCCCCTAAGCTTTGGGCAACATACCCAAAAGTGGACTGAGGGCTAGTCACTAACACATCACACAAACTTAGAAGATAAATTTCAGCCCATGCCTTCATATTATGCATATTGTCACCAAATTTCTGGAACTCTTCATGGCTTGGCTGATAAACTCCGACCACGTCTCCGTTCATTGTTGGCCTTGTCCAGTACATACTCCTCAATCCTTCAGCATACTCGGGATATAACGACGCAACTAGAACAGCCTTTGATTTTGAAGTTGAGTTTCGCAATGGAGAATACAAAGATTTTTTTGTATCATCAAATGAAGGCAGTATGTTATGGTTTTGGGTGCATGCTAAAATTTGTGACATTATATTCTGGGACAGAACTTGTTGATGGTGAAAAACCCTTATTTGCAATCCAATTTTTTCATCTGCTTTGGCCAAGTAAGCTTGATAAAACCTTGTTATTAGTCCCCAAGCTTCATTAGAAGGGTTGAAAAGGTAATGACCCAAGTGGTGAAAAATTGCATCTTTCTCTGGGAATATTCTGTTTAGTTCTTCCTTAAAGGATGATATAAACAACGAAGGAATGAAATATTGGTCCGATAGTAGGATTAAAACCGGGATTTTTTGTAAACTAGAAAGAACTTCACTGCAATGAAAGTGGCGAAGATTATCATCACCATGTCCATGTTGTAGATCAAGGTGAAAAAATGAAGGAATAAACTTACCTTCCCCTGAATTTACCCTGTTTTTGAAACTTGGTAGTTGACTCCAGTGGTTTTTATGTGGGAAATTTTTGGGTAAAAGCCATGTTGAATTAGGAAATGGTTCACAAAAGAGGCCATCCATCTCAGCCTCAAACTCAACGAGGAGAACTCGGTTTTCAAGAAGGGAATACAGGAAAGCCGAAGCCATGCTAACCATTCTATTCCCTAAACCATTGGCAGGAGTCCAAACTAGGTACTTGCATGATGTGGTCTCACTATCATTTATGTAGTGTGATCTTGAGAGCTTCCGTATGGAACGTCTGTAGGACGATGATTGAGGACCGCACAGAGCATGGAGTTCTTCGTAGCTCCGTAATTTAGTTATCAAATAAGGAGATGGTTTATATGGTTTGCTTTTGTGGTATGAAGAGTATTGGTACCTGCTTATGCATGATTCTTTATCAAATCCAGAAGCTACGAGCTCATCAACCAATTCTTGTTGATCATTAATAGGGATGCTACTAGTATTAATTGGTTTTGATGAATTGTTGTGTTCCCCTGTGAATGAATCAGTAATATTGTGAGCGAATTATATGAACAAAAGAGATGAATTATATGGAATCAACATATTTGTGGAAGACAGAAAGTTCCATCAGAATTTTACTATGTCTTCTGTGTAAGGTTTAGATCTTGAATAGTTAGTATTAATAAAAGTTGATTTGCTTGTGATTAGTACTCATCTCCAAAAGATTGCGCATTTGTTTTTGGTCTCTGAGATAGACATATGACCATTAATTCTTTAATTGAGTATGAAAAATAACTTTGAAAAGATGAACATTTGTAAAATACACATTGAATAAATCTAACATCTCCCATATTAGTTAAAATATGGTATAAATTTTTTTGAAGGGTAAAAAAATGGTATAATTAATGAACTTTGGCTTTAAAAAAAGCATATAGACAATCCTTTAAGAGACATACTGTAGAGGGAATATAGCTAATTAACCCTTTCAGTATGTAATGAATTGCTTTTTCCTGCGTATCAGATCATGAACCCCATGAACATAATGTGCATCATACTTCCGGAAACAGATATAGTTCAACATAAAGTAAAAGAGAAAACAATTCAAAGCAAAAGAACATATTTGATCTTCATTCATAACCAAAACATATACAATTCATACTAAAACTACAAAAAGTACAAGAACATAGTAATATGCATGATAAACGAATATGGATCGGAATCATATTGCAAGTGAAGCTGTTGGACATGGCCATATAATCTAGCAATTCGCTTTTTCCATAGTGAAAAAAAAATCCATATTTATGAAAAAAAGCATTCAAATTATGTTACAGGCGGGAATTGTACATATATACATGTAGGACTGATGTTTGTGCAAATATAGAACCCTTACCTAGAAGAAATGGTGTACTATCCTGTGAAATTCCTTCCAAGAGCACAGATGTTTGTGCATTTTCCTCCAAAGATTTTGCAGAATTGTCAACTGGCGTCTCGAAAAAATGAATCTTTGAGTTCTTAAACAACAAAACAAAAACAGGTAAAGATATGAAACAAACTACCATAAACGATGTAATTCTTGTATATTTCCTTACATCACTAACCCTTTCAGTAAAATAATCAACGAATTTCAATGTTTGAGAGATTTGAAGAGTTCTCATCTTTTCTAAGAAGATAAAAAGATTAAGTAAGTTGTCTGAACACAAAATTGATGTAAATGTACTAACTACTAAATGCGTGCATATTGTATCCAATAATTATGTGAGCAATGAATAATGATGCACCTAATTGGGTGAAATATAGGCATAGTCAAAAGGGGACTGTTTTCTGCAGCTGTCTTAATACAGGACTAATTCTGGTGATCATAGCTCTCTAAAAACGGCATAATTTGGTGCGATATAGGAGCAAACCACATGTGGATGTGGTTTAAGTTGGAGAAAAGTCGGGTTTTCTTATCCTTCAATTAACATGGAGAAATGAATGAAAACACACAATTTCCAAATGAAAACGTGCTATGTTATATTAGTAGCATCTAGTTGCTGTTATTTTTTAAATAGTAAGAAAAATGTACACCATAATGTATTACTTCCTCCCATTGAAATAAGTGAAACACTTCTCTCATTTATGTGGGAGTTTTTTGAGATAAATGTTTCACTTATTTCAGAATAGAGGAACTATATCTTTTTAGTTAAGAAGAATCCATAGATAAGGCATCTTTTTGTGTCATATCGAGTCTAACCGCCTTCAACTCCCAGTTTTATAAACCATGTACAATGTACGGATATGCGACTCAGTACACATGTAAAAAAAAATTGGACGGAATATGTATGCAAAACTTTGAGGAGACAATAGTGTTTAGTATTTGAGTTGTAAATAAATCCAGCCAATTTACTAATTTGTCTTTAAACACTTGGTGGCAATGATGCGAGTTGAGTTCGAGTTTAGGTCAGCTCAACTCGCTAACTTCTTGAGTTGAGTCGAGCTCATATGAGTCGAGTATTGACCAAGCTTTGACCGAGTCGAGTTCCCTTGAGTCAAGTTTTAATCAAGTCAATCTTGAGTAACTCACAAGTTTTCTTATCTTATTAGTGTCATAGGCAGGGGTGTGCAAAAAAATCCGATCCGAACGATCCGATCCGGTGATCCGGTGATCCGATCCGAAATTTCGGATATCCGATCCAGTTTTTGGTTTTCGGATATTTCGGATCGGATATCCGAAAAAAAATTCGGATTTTCGGATCGGATACGGATCGGATTTTTTGACAATTCGGATATCCGAAAACCCGAAATTTTTTTAATACAAAAATATTCAAATGGACTAGTGGGCTACTGCGGAGTGCGGACTGGGGCTACTGGGCTGTCTTTGTCTCACGCAAAACCCTCATTTCACTCTGCCTCAAACTCTCACTCAAAACCCTAAGTCCCTAACCCTCATTTCACTCTCACTCTAGTCTTCAGTCTCACCTGTCACCTCTGAATCTCACGGCTGCCGGTTGAAATGGAACGGCCGGCGGGGAAGCAACCAATAGATCCGTCCAAGTCCGGGGGTAAGTTCTCTCTCTCCATTTTTTTGTGCGAATTCTCCTCTCTTTCTCCATTTTTTACAATTTGCGCGAAGTTCTACTCTTTTTCTCCATTTTCTGTTCTTGTTTGTGGAATGTATGACCTGTTTTCCCTATTTTCCATTTTGTTTGCGCAATTCAGAAAGTTTTCTTCTTTGAAGTGATTTTTCTTCGTCGTCGAAGATTTAATTATCATCATTCGAATTTTGATTTGTAAGTTTATGTTTAAATTTTGTTCACATGCGAAAATTTATTGTATAATATCGATAATAGATGCGAACTTCTAGCTTCTGCTTCAATGGCTGTCATATTGTCATATTCTCCGACTTGAGCTCGTCTACTGGTTTGAACAGTCTACTGATTTTTACGACTTGAGTTTCAGCTGTTTGAGTGTTTGATGCATTCTCGTCTTGATTCTTGGTTGGGTTTGCGCTTTTTGGCAAGCATATTGTCTTGATTGTAATGGTTTGCGCTTTTAACTTTTTATAATAGTAGGGCTAGTGGCGCTTTTTATAATAGTGATTCAAGTATTGTTGATTTGGTGATGAACTGATGATTGATTGATTGTAATGGTTTGCAGAATATGGAATCATCATCTTTTGATGATAATGATGCGCCTAAATTTCCTACTTATGTGGACTTGATGATGGATGAAGCTGACGATTTGGATGAAACTAACGAGGAAGAGGATTCCGATGATGTAGAAGAGAGTAGCCAAGTGAAGAAGAGGAAGAAGAAGACTTCAAAAACTTCTACAAAGATAAAGAAAGAACCAAATGCTTCAACTGGTGAGAGGAAAAAAAAATCAAAGTGGTGGGCACATTATGAGAAAACTGAGGATCCTACCTTTGCTTCTTGTAAGTATTGCAAGACTCTTATTGGATGTGGTAGTAAAAATGGCACTACTCCCTTAGCAAATCATGTTAGGAGATGTAAATTATATCTTCCAAATTTGGATAAGAAGCAAAAGTTGATTGATTTTGAAACTCAAAGTCATGTTAATGAGGATGGGAGTGTGGAAACAATTAGTGTTCCAAAACTTTGGGAATTTGATCCTGATCTTTGTAGAAAACTACTTGCTAAGATGGTTATTGTGGATGAATTGCCTTTTGTTTTTGTTGAACGTGAAGGCTTTCGTGCATTTTGTAAGGCTTTAAATCCAAGATTTGTTCTTCCTTCCCGCACAACCGTCACTAGAGATTGTTACGATCTTTTCATTGAAAAAAGAAATGATTTGAAAGTTTCTTTTAAGAACTTGCATTCTAGGATTTGCCTTACTACGTACACTTGGACATCCGGTCAAAATTTGAGTTACATGTGTTTGACTGCCCATTTTATTGATGATGATTGGAATTTACATAAGAGGATAATTAACTTTTGTCCTATTGCTGGGGCCATTCCGGGCAACTTATTGGGAGGGCGGTCGAAAAATGTTTGAATGAATGGGGTTTGAAAAATATTATGACTGTGACCGTAGACAATGCTAGTTCTAATGATTTGGCAATTGATTACTTAAAAAGAAGACTTAACATTTGGGAGTCTAGTGTCTTGGAAGGTCAATATTTGCATATGAGGTGTGCATCTCATATTTTGAATTTGATTGTACGAGAGGGTTTACGAGAGCTTGATGTGTCCATCATGAAAGTCCGAACTCTTGTGAGGTATGTTAGGTCCTCTCCCGCTAGACTTCAAAGGTTTAAAAAATGCATAGAAGAGGAGAAAGAAGATAGTAAAAGTCTTGTTACTTTGGATGTTGAGACAAGATGGAATTCAACTTTTTTAATGCTTGAATCTGCTATCAAGTTTAAAAAGGCATTTGCAAGTTTATACATGAAAGATTCTTCTTGTTTTAAGGAACTTAAGAAGCTTGGTGGTGGTCCTAAGGAAGATGATTGGAAGAGGGTTGGTAGTTTTTTGCCTTTCTTAAGTGTCTTCTATGATGCAACATTGAGGTTATCGGGTTCTCGCTATGTGACTTGCAATGTTTATGCTCATGAGATTTATGGGACTAGATTAATGATTTCCAACAATCAAGGTTCCGATGATGAGGGTATTAGGAAAATGGCAACCCAAATGATGACAAAGTATGACAAATACTATGGAAATGTTGATAATATTAACATTTTGGTGTTTGTAGCGGTTATCCTTGATCCTAGGCACAAAATGAACTATGTTGATTGGGTTGTGCGGGATTCCTATGATGAAACAAAAGCCACTCTTTTGAGCCTTAAAATCAAGATGGTTTTACAATCTTTGTTTGAGTCTTATGCTTCTTCTATGCCTCGTGCAAAGGCCGGCCCTACTACTTCTTCTACTTCTACATCTTCCTCTGTTTTCACACAAAGTGGGAGAAAAATTGACCTTCAAGAGCTCATGACGGCCAAATATCAAAGGGACACGGGTTGTTCTTTGACTAATGTGAACAAAAGTGAGTTGGAGAAGTATCTAGAAGATGCATGTGAAAGTCATGTTCCATCTTTTGAAATTTTACAATGGTGGAAAGATCAATACAAGAGATATCCTATTCTCTATAAGATGGCTAAAGATGTGCTTGCCATACCTATATCTACCGTTGCTTCGGAATCGGCGTTTAGTACGGGAGGTCGCGTACTTGACTCTTTTCGCACTTCATTGTCTCCTAAAATGGTTGAAGCACTTGTTTGCACACAAGATTGGCTACGCACTTCACGTGCACCTCTTGTAGTAGAAGAGAGTTTGCTTGCTTTGGAAGAAATGGAGGAAGGTATATTTCATAACTCTTATTCATTGTTTCTTTTTACATTTGTGTATAATTTATTGTTTTCACCTTACTTTATGTCATATGTATGGTAGGAATGAAGGATTTAACCTTGGAGCAACCGGAAATCATAATTGATGAAACAATTGACACTATGGGAGACTTCTAAAGCTTGGTCAATGGATGCTTGGAAGTTGGAGTCTTGGAGTACTATTTTAGTTGTCTTTGTTTTCTTATTTTGTTGAAACTTGTGGTTTTATGTATATTTTTGAATTGATTAGTTTGATCGATTTCCCCCTAAATTGTTGTAATATGAATTTAGTAACTTTGATCTTTTTATGTGTAATTGTGCATTTGTGTGTTGTATGTTGTTCAATTTAGTTAGCTACTATTACATAATATGAAAACTATAAAGTGGCAATAGGTAGCAAAGCATTAGCAAATAGCAAGTTATAACATGTTGGATTGTTGGTCACTTAAGTCTTAAAATACTTCATTATGTAATTTATGGGCTGCCCAAGTTTCGGATCAGCACTGTAGCAGGGATCCCAACCTTCGGATCGTTTTTCGGATCGTCGGATATTCGGATCGGATATCGGATCCGATCCGATCCGAAATCTCCGGATATCCGAAATATTCGGATCGGATTCGGATCGGGTTTTTTCCGATCCGAAAATTCGGATATCCGACATTTCGGATCGGATCGGATCCGATATCCGACAATGCACACCCCTAGTCATAGGGTAGAAATTATGTTGGAATTAAGCATTTTTTTTTTTTGACAAGTGGGTTTAAGCATTTTATTTTTGGTAATAATTAATAATTGTGTTTTCGAGTTTCTCACGAGTTTTCGACTTGAGTACCAAATAACTCAGCTCTACTTCACTACATCTCGAGTCGAGCTCGAATTGAATTCGTTGATCAATTCGAGCTTCCTAGAGTCAAGTTTTGACCGAGTCGGTAATAAATAACTCGCGAGCTGTCTCATCTCATTGCCACTCCTACCTTTCTCCATGAAAGAGAAATGTCAGCCAAATGGAGTTTAAAATGAAATTAAAAAAGGTACTACGATGGAGTGAAGGAGAAAATTTCATAAAAGCACGCTTTGTTCATTGTGGGAAGACTGGATGAACCAATTATGTTGATTAATTGAACGACACTTTTGCACAACCTTTGCTTCCAGATCTTATTGACAATATACTCCAATAATATACTTCTTGTCAGACAGAAGAACATTTTATCCGGTAGTTAAAGGTCTTATTTTAATTGTCGAGAGTAGAATGTCTCCATCCGATCAATAGAATAAGTTCTAGACTTGGAGTAATATTATACTACTATTCAACAAAAATAATGATCCATGTGCCCATTTGTTTTATAAGAACTACCCTATATATATAATACTATGCGGCAATAGCTTTCAACGAGCTTTTACAGTTTGTTACAGTCAAAACAGTAAAAATTAAGTTGTTTTTTTTAGAGATATATTAAACTAATTTACAGACTTTTGGGATACCTGTGACAGTTGACTAAGCATATCTTGGTCGAAAAAGTTTAAAATGTAATTTTCCTTCGTCTCATAAGAATCAGACCTCATGAGTCAATTCCAATCCAACTTCGCACCTGGCTAAGTGAAATGATTCGTCATGTAATCACAAGGTGTGATTGTAGGAATGTTACCACTAGACAAGCGACCTTGCTTTGGGGTGAAGTATAACAAAATTTCTTCATGCTTTTTCATGGAGGAAGAACTGTTAAGAAGCAGCAGAATTATTCAAAGAGTATAGATAACTCTTTCTTTTATTCCGAAGTTCTTTTCACTGGTGAGCCAAACAGGTTACAGTAATACTAAATGGTCAATATAAGAAAAGTGGGTAATAATGCTTTAGCAAGCTAACAGAATACCAAGAGAAAGCTTCGCTAACCCCTTGTATTTTATCAAGTTCACGATGGAAGGTAATCTGTACATCTTTTAGTAACGTGTCGCAAAAACTTTGTTCTCTAAGGGACTATCAGTTCAAGGAAACTTTGATTTTCTTTATTGTAACGACCATATTTCGAGACCTGCCCTTTGATTCCAAATTTCCCTATATAGGTTGACTCTCGACCTCAATTCCTCATACTAGTTGCTAGCCTCTCCAACAGCCGCCAAAAAACAGATTCAAAGTCTGCAAGTACAAAGTAATTTCATTACTCAACTCGCAGGGTTGCCTTTGATCTAAAATGTATCATAAAACTACCAAACCAGACATATTTCAGGCAATCACAAGGAAGTATATAGCGTATATACCTACACAATTGTAACTCTAGAACAGGAAGTTGGGGAAGAAAAACCAAAAAGAACAAAAAAAAAGCCCACAACAAGCACAGAGGTCACAACTTTTTGTATGATGTCAGGTCTCAGAGGACCACAACACTATATCATAGCAACTCAGTGAGTAGTTCATGTATGATTGAATTTAGATAACATCTCAATTTCAGGGAAGAGGAAATGTATACTCTATAGTTTAGAAGTTACCAATAGGGCGATATCATGATATTGACATTGTCTTCAAGCAAACATCATTACCCGAAGTTGCAATAGAGTTGCCACATTTAAGACCACCAAGATCTGCTTCCATGTCAAAAGAAGGTTCAAGGCATCTCTCCACAGGCTTGTGAGTAGCTGTAGTCTCAGCCCTTCTAACACCTCCACTTCCAACCCCATTCCTGACAGAACTGCTTTTCCCTGAATTTCTCCTCCTTATAATAGACGGAATGCTAAAGCTCATAGCAGAGTTCCTTAGTATTGATTCTGGACTACCACCACCGGTAGGGGTACTTACACAGCTAGTAGGTGTAGAGAAATACAATGGGCTATTAGTTTGTGCATCATGGCTCTCTTTATTGCCGACTTCATATCCCTGGCCAGTCTCGAAAATTCTTAATCCAGGTGGCTCATAACACAGATTACCGTAACTGATATCTTCAGAAACTGAAGTACCAATAACTTTGTTTTTCTTCTTGCCGTGAGAATCATCTTTGCTGAAACCAGTCATTGCTAAACTCAGGAATGACTTGTCTAAATTTACAAAAACCTGATCAACAGTGATGCTATCACTCCTTGGCCTTTTAGGAGAGTCCAGTGATAACATAGTTAGAGGAGTAGCCTTGTAATTTGTCAATGTAGAAAATTTTAAAGAAGTATCTACAGTCACGGTACTAGATAGCTGAAGATTTACTTCACCAAGAGCAGAACCATTTTCATCAAGCAACACCCTGCTTGGTCGATTTAGTCTAGCTTCTGATCCATAAGCTTTTCCAGGAGCAATTCCAAGGGATAAGGTGGTAGAGCAAGATTCAGTACCATAAGCTGATTTTGTGCAGCTATCTTCATAAAAAAGTGCAGCTGCTTTGACTCTAGAGAAATCTAAATTCCTCTCGGAGCAGTTTGTTTCAGGTGTATTGATTATGCTCTGTGTAAAATCAGGAAGCAATTTTGCATCTAACCTCTTCTTTAGAGAGCTATTCCAATGATTTTTTATGGCATTGTCTGTCCTGCATGGTTCCAGTTACTAAAAAGTCAGAAGAAACATTGTTTAGAGATGAAAATTGATTCCACCAAAACAATGAAATGATCGTGTCAATATGCAGCTAAAAGTGACATTGCCATCAGTTCCTGTACAAATACCTTCCTGGAAGAAATCTTGCTATCTCTGCCCATTTGTTGCCATATATCTGGTGGTAGTAAATAAGAAGTGATTCTTCCTCCTCTGTCCAGGCATCTTTCTTTATTGCAGGGTCAAGATGGTTGTGCCATCTAAAGCGGAACCAAAAACGAGAAGCTGGCAATCAAATTTGATGACTTCTATTTTGGTTGAAGTGAGAAACAGAGGATTTATAGAGACGATTTGCATATGACAATAGAGCAAACATCAATATTTTATGCCTATCATGTTAGCAAATGCACAAAATTTCCTCTTGGATATACTTTAAGAATAAGAGATACTCCACAAAATGAGTCATAAACACAGTATTTATCAATTAGAGTGGAATAAAATAAGCAGATTGTTTTGATTTCTTTCTTCTTTTGAGTTTTGACCACCCAAAACATTCAATCGTAAACCTATATTTCCATATACATTACTCGAAGGCGATTCACAATGTACAAGCACATTGACATAAGGAAATGGAACCTTTAGCTAACATCTATTGCTGTCTATCTGTACTAATAGAATAGAGAGAAAAACACAACCGACAACATCATTTCAGACGACATGGAGAAGTAAACATCACATTGCAGCATATCCTTCTACAGATATTAGTGTAGTATTAATTGTCAGGGATATAATGCACTAGAAGAAGAGATAGCCTTATTAGCTATTACCTCTCCCGACATTGCTTGCCTATCCGACCAGGCAGACACTTTGCAATAACAGACCAGCTTCTACAACCATGCTTCTGAACCATCTCAGTGATACAATCATCTTCCTGAAAGGTGCGATTGCAAATCAGTCACGTTATCAATAATCATCAGCACCATCAACCAGCAAAATATCTAGGGTCAAAACAGATTTCAACTGTTAAATTTACCTCCTTTGTCCAAGGTCCTTTAAACAGTTCAGGATTAAGTACTTTTTGCCACCGATGTAGACATTGCACATCTGTCCTTTCTGGAAAATGCTCAGCTGTGGATAAATAACATATACTCAATAAACAGCTTATAAGCATTAAAACATCCACAAGATCCTTAGGTATTTAATTTATGAATACTTACTAAATTAGGAATGGTTGCACTGCCATCAAGGCTTATCAAATTCCAGGGCCATAAAATGGCGACTTCCATATAATATAATTAAGACAGAATCCTTAAACAACGATTATTCAAAGAAAGCACGAAAAAAAAAAACAAAATAGTTTGCACTCACCTATTTTTTTCCAATTCTTTCCATTGAACTTCCTCACAGCGGCTGTTAGAAGGTTGTCCTGTGTTTGAAGATCAATAAGCCAACATAAGGAGCACCATTCATTTCTATCTATTCATAAATTGCATCACTACACATCTGATCAAATATTTAACAAAATGAACAGACAAAATCACAAGAAAGTGTAAAATATAAAGCATTACAACAGATATAAAGGTTGCATAAATGATCAGAAAAGCTAATACTCACCTCTTCCTCAGTCCATCCCCCCTTTGATGACCGTCTTGTCGCGCCACTTATCCTCCTGATAAAAAAAAACCACATATTAACCTCTACAAAATCATACGTATTGTTATTCCAATTCTAAACAACAGAAACATCTCCTCAAACATACAAACTAAAGAATAAACATTAAAATAAAAATCAAAGATCATGTAACTGAAACTGATAGTTTCCAACTTAAAAGTGCACAAATACCACAATCATATACATATATAGGAGTAATATACCCGTGCAATGGAGTCGATCTCGGAGTCACATTATCACAACTGCTACTTGACAACGAAGAATTCGAAGCAATCGTAACACCATCAGGAGACCCTAAATTCCAGCCGTCATCCTCTCTCTTCACCTCAACCATCTTCATCATCCCCAAAATCATTACAATTTAACACCAAAATATTCATAAATCACAATCATGAAAAAAAACAGCATCAATTCAATAGCGTACAGCAAACGAATCAAAACAAAATTTGAATTTCTAGAAACAATGTATGATGCACAGAAAATATATCAAAAAAAGCAGCCATTTCAGTTTTTGAGGTTTTGATCACGATTTACAGTATTCATCACAATCACAAACTCTGTTTCTGCAATCAATTTACTAAGAGTAATAAAAGCAACACAAACTTGCAACGTTCAAATTGAATTTAATAACTCCGTATCATTAAAGAAGTTCCTCCATAACCAACAGGAAAATCATCCGTTACAAGATGAATAAAAAAAAGTACGAAAATCATCAAGTTTAAGTATTTTTTTTCCAGAATCTTACTAAATTGAATTTGAAAGGAACTAACCTCAAAATTCTGAAAAATTGTAACCGATAACAAAGGATCAAATTAGGAAAACAAGAAGGAAATTTGAAAAAAGCAGAGATTTGTAAGATTTGTTTGGAATTAGGGTTTAGTTTTAGGGAAGAAGGAAGAAGCGGGAAAATATAGGAGAGAGAAAAAGGTAAGAAATGGAGTTCTAAACTTCTAACGGGAAGTGGTACTAAAATGGGAAGATTAATTTTGTTGCCCTTTTCAATCTTACGGTGTCTTTCTCTCTCCTCTCGAAAGCTTACGTTAGAAGTTACTGCTCCACGCCTTGTAACGTACACTAGACTACTGGTATAGTGGTATAGTAGAGGTGTTCACTCACGTCTCACTAGCGAGTAGCCACAGCCGAAAAGTCAAAGTGAGAATATGGAATTAAGGTTTTTTCTCTCATTTGAGGGCTAGTCTTATATACACGCGATGCATGTCGAAACATATAAAGACTTAGAGAGTGTTTGGTATAGAAAAAATTGATATAGAAAACGGATTCAAATAAACGTTTCCATTTCTAATTGTTTAATATGAGTGTTAAGTAACAAATACCGTTCCCAACGGGAAACACAATCCCCCCATTTATTACCCTTATCAAACTAGTGGAAACAAATCACGTTTCCTTCCTCAATCATAAACCTCTCAATTGTTTTCATTCCACTAGGATACCAAACAACTATTAAAGGTAACACTTATTATTTCCATTTTCTCTCCTTATCCAAATCCTTTACATTTCGTTTCCATTGATTATACCAAACACCCCCTTAGAGAGTAACACTTATTGAAAACGAAAAGAGGAAGAAGATTATTGAAGGGAGATGAGGAAGAAGCAATAGTTTATTTAGGGTGTTTTGTATTTTCTTTTTCAAAATTAAAAATTGTAAAAACATTTAATCATTGAGAGGGAGATGTGCCATTAAATTAGGGACTTTAAAAAAATTAATGTTGACCTTTTGGTGTCTCCCTCCTCTTCACTTATAGATTAGAGATGAAGAAAACCTAAAATAATTAAGGGCTCGTTCGTGACTGCTAACAGTTTCCAGTTTTATGGATGTAAAAGTTGTATGATATAATTCATGCTTGTACTAAACATGAAAACCAACAACAGAGAATAGGACAGTTAGGCTTGTTCGTTATCCTTTTTTATTTCCAATTTCTTTTATAAAACCAAAAATAAAATTATGGAAACCATAAAAAGTAGTGTCCAGTTATTTTTTTTCAGTTTTTGAAATTGACATGTTTAGTATAAGTATGAGTATGACTAATTTTAAGTTTATTGTACCCTTATTATATGACTTTTAAATTCACCAAGGATCCTTGGGTCCGATGGTATGGCTTCCTATCTCCCACATGGGAGACCAAGGTTCAAATCTTGGTGGAAGAAAAAATTTCAATATTGTTGGGGGGAAGGGGGGGCTTGGGGCTTGTTGGGCCTCTGATTGAGTGGCCCTGTACGATGGCTGCCCAGAGTAAATTCATCTTACCACGGGTCCTCGAAAGGGGGCCCAAAAAAAAAGACTTTTAAATTCATAAAATCAAAATATGAAAACTGACAATGATGTTTAACAGGCCATAATTTTTTTTTTGTTTCCATAGTTTTTTTTTATTTTAATAAAAATTGAAAATTGTTTTATTAATTAATTGAGAAATACGAAGGTACGGGTTATGTAACAGGTGGGGATGCGCATGGACTTAGGACTCGACCCAGACCCAGTTGAACCCGACCCATTTTTAAGAGTCCGGGTCTACAATTTTGAGACGCATTGGGTCCAAGTGGGATCTGGGTCTAGGTGTAAAAAACGCATCACACCTAGATCCAGACCCGCCACACAGATCTATTTTCTTATAATAATAATAATAATAATAATAATAATAATAATAATAATAAGGGTTTTTTATGGGAAATGACCAATTACAATAGGGTATTTGTGGGGGAACACCACTTTAATTTTTTTTTTGGGAATGAAGGACCAATTAAAATACTTCCGTGTGCAACTAAACACCAAATTATATTTTTCAGGTTAAATTATCAACTTTCCGACGTTGACAATTTGTTTCCCTCCAAAACCTCGGTTTGTTTTGTTTTGTCTTATTCTACCCTAACTCTTCACCTACCATATCTTCTCTTTCCTCCCCTTAACACCCCGTTTACTTCTTCCCAACCATCAAAACTCACCCTTTTCAATTATCAAATCCCTAATTGAATCCGGCAAAAAACAAAACCCTAAATTATAGGAACTCTAAAAAAAAAGTGGAAGAATGAAATTCATAACTGACCTTGGTGAGAAATTGCTTCAATGGTTGAGCATCCAAGTTAAGGATGAGAGATTCAACTTCAATGAATTGAGGAAAAATGGGAGAAATTGGGGAAATTGGGGGAAATTGGGGGAATTAGGGATTTTATATAGTACTCCCCCCGTCCCATAATATATTGCTCACATTCCTTTTTTGGTATCCCAATATGTTGTGCCTATTTTCTTTTTTATCAATTTATTTGGACTAAATTATCCTTAATTTCTACACAAACTTTCCAAAATACCCATACTTTTCTCTCAAAACGTGTGACTTCATTTATTGTTTTACACCATTCCAAGGAACATCTATTGCCTTTTGATTTTGTTTAAAGGAAACAGAAAATAAAGAACTAGTTTCAATACAAAAGTATCAAAAAAACCACTTCATTAAATACATTTTTTTGGAAATCATAAACTCATTCCATTTTCCTTAATTCTCGTGAAAAATGAGAAATGAGCACTATATTATGGGACAGAGGGAGTAAGAAGGTAGGAAGAATAAGACAAAACAAAAAAATCGAGGTTTTGGAAGGAGACAAATTGTCAACATCAAAAAGTTGACAATTTGGCCTGAAAATCATAATGCGGTGTTTAGTTGCCAACAAAAGTATTTTAATTGGTCCTCCCATCAAAAAAAAAATTAAGTGGTGTTTTCCCACAAATACCCTATTTTAATTGGTCCTTTCCCACAAAAAATCCTCATAATAATAATAATAAAATATAATAATAATAATAATTATTATTATTATAAAAACACAAACAACAACAATAATAATAATAATAATAATAATAATAATAATAATAATATTAGTAATACTAATAATAATAAGGAAAAATTGTCAAGAATAGGCCAACCTTTGCGTGATATGCTAAAAACAAGTCAACCCTTTGATTATCTAGGAATAAGTTAACTTTGATATGATATAAACGTTTAACAAGTCAAATAACTTATAACCTATTGAACAGGTAAATGAGGTTTATTTTTTATAATTTATCAATTTCTCACTCTCTTCACTCTCTTCTACCTCCCCGTCCCCCATCTTTCTCGTGCCATCTTCTCTCTCAGCGTCGCCAACATCCCGGCGGCCCAAATAGCGGAGCACCCGTCCCCATCATTATCCCGCCCTTTCTCTCTCTCTTTCTCCGTCGCCTGTGGTTTATCTTGGTGGGTGGGTTTCGGTTGCTGTAGCTGATTTTCGATTGTTTGCGGCGGGTTTGGGGTGTTATTGGTTGTGGAAGGGGTTGTTTTTTGTTGTTTCATCTGGCCTATTAATTAGGTGTGGTTCAGGGTTGGTTGTGGGTGGTTTGTGGTGTTTAGGGTTTGTCGGTGTGGTTTAGGGTTGGTTGTGGGTAGGTTTGTGGTGTTGGTGTTCGTGGTGGGTGGGGGGTGGTTTTTGGGAGGGAGGTGTTAGTTGGGCTGGTTTTGGGTGGGTGGGTTGTGGTTAGGTGGTTTGGGGCGATGCTGCGGTGGAGTGTGGGAGGAGGGAGGTGGTTGGAAGAGAGTTGGTAGCAGAATTAGGTGGCGGGCCAAGAGCAGTCTTCAAGAGGCCATTAACCGTCTTGGAAATATCTGATGGAATTATGAGAGCTCAAATAGATTTGGAAACTGTCAGATTTCATCAAACGGGCAAATATAGGCAAGATGGGAAGGAGTTATAAAGGAGTCAATGGTGCAGACATGTTCGACAATATACTAGCTTCTTGGTCCAACATGAATAAACCTCCTTCACTTTTTACTCATAAATGTTGAAAAACAAATCAATAACAGCAGAGTCCCACCAATTAACTAATGCAGTGAATTTTCTAACCTTTATTCAAACAGTATATAAATTATAACTTAAGGGATTAACCCTTTGACTATGACCATGGCGACCTCTGTTTGATGGTGGTGGGTGGCGGAGAGAACTAAGGAGAGGTAGTGGTGCTGGTGGTAAGGACTAAGGAGATAGGAAGAGAAAGGGGGAAAATATTCTTTTTTTTTTGTTTTCCAAAAATGCAATTAAAATAAATAAATAAATAAATAAATAAATAAGACATCGACACTTGGACACTTGATTTGTTAAATAGGTTAATAACAGGTCATGACTTGTTAAAAATAGTTAGGTATTATACGTTGACTTATTCTTGGATAATCAAAGGGTTGACTGTTTTTAGCGGATCACATAAGGGTTGGCTTATTCTTAACAATTTTTCCTAATAATAGTAGTAGTAGTAGTAGTAGTAGTAGTAGTAGTAATAATAATAATAATAATAATAATAATAATAATAATAGACAAAATTTTGAAACTTTTTACCCTAACATATGAATTTTTAGTTTTTCAAGCGGCCATTGAGTCAAATCCTCGATCCCTTAACTTCTCCTTTTATCCGATCCATTGTCGACCGGGCCCCAAGTCAACTTGTTTTGGATGTTCTAATTTGAAATAGTTTTTTTTAGAAGAATTAGACTATCATTATGGTATTTTATCATTTTAATAGCTAAAAAAGGGTCGTAAAAGAAACGTATGTTAAAAAAATAATGGAAACTTTTAATAAACTTGAGACCCATTTTGAACACAGGACCCGCCAGACCCTTTGGATCTTGGTAAGGGTCCAGAATTTTTAGACCACGTGGGTTCGGGACGGGTCTGTGTCCAAAGTGAAAATTCAAGGATCTGGGTCTAACTAGACTCGCCCTAGATCCGACCCATTCCCACCTGTAATCTCAGGTTGTTGTGTGGCTTTATATCTTAGTAATGTTTGATGGTTGTATTTAATTGTCATTTGGAGCTTGGCATTTAGGGGTGGATGTTCGGTGTACGAATTGTACTTAAGTATAGTCCAATCCGACCCGAACAAAATTTGGATTTAAAATTTTCAACCCGTATCTAATCCAACTAGAGTTTGAGTCCAAACCAATCCAATTCGAATTTGTAGATGCTAGATTGGATCCGATCCGAACCTATTTGTAACTCCATTTTTTCGATGAAATAAATTAAGCAGGAGCATCAAAATAAAGTTTTCGATTGTAGAAGTAATTTGTATAAGCCCATAATTACGCACTAGCATCAAAATAAAGTTTTCGATATGCGTGAGCATCAAATTAAAGTTTTCGATGATGATCAAGGACTTAGTTAGTCAGGGTTTCAGGGGAAGGGAAGGGTCGTCTGACCATTTGGTTTTTTTTTTTTTTTTAAAAAAAATATATGTTAAGCCCAATCCTAATTATATAATTAAAGGCCTATTTACTATTCGGTTATTTTGAATTTTTGGATCCAATCAACCTCAATCCGATCAGATACAAAAATCCAATTTTTTTTAAAAAAATTCAACTCGAATCCAATCCGAACATAGTTTGAGTCCAATCCGAATTCATAATTCGTATTGGATTGAATTGGATCTCGGTTTTTATCCGAATAACTTTCATCCCTATACTATTGGCATTTGTTTTTATTTGTGATCGGGTGTTATTTTTGCGTTCGTTATAGTTTCTAGATATGAAGTCGTTCTTAGGCCTAGGCAATGCCCCAGTAAGGAAGATTTTCATTTATTAATATACATTAAAATGATACTACTCCCTCCGTAACACATTACTTGCAACAATTGAACTAGGGGGATTTCCTAGGCAAAATTTGGTAAGTATGGATAAAGGAGATTAATTATGAAAAAGTAGGAGAGAGAGATCACATGGGTTGAGGAAAGAAAAAGTAGGAGAGAGAAATCACATGGGTTAAGGAGATTAATTATGAAAAAGTAGGAGAGAGAAATCACATGGGTTGGACATTTTACATGCTAAATTTTGCCATATAAGGAAAGTTTTAAATTGTTGCAAGTAATATGTTACACCTATTTTTGGCAAATGTTGCAAGTAATGTGTTACGGAGGGAGTACTAAATATCACTTGGTCTACTGTTTAACACTTTAATACATAAACTTCAAGTCATGAGATCAAAGTCTATTCTATGCAATAATTTCTAATTTTTTTTTATTGTATGTGGATTACAAGGAGTAAAATGCCCTTAGGAGGCGTCACGTGGCACCGTTAGTATAGATGTTGTCGTTAATGAAATAAAACCTGTAAAAATTTAAAGTAGCGACACAATATGTCTAATGAGAAGGCTTAAGTTGAAAACTGAAAACGAGGATTTTTGCTCATTTTAAGAAACTTTTGCTCAATTTACATATTTTTTGCTCATTTTAAGAAACTTTTGCTCATTTTACAAATTTTTGCTCATTTTATTTTTTTCTCATTTTAAGAAACTTTTGCTCATTTTACAATTTCGCTCATTTTATGGTTTTTGCTCATTTTATATTTTTGCTTATTTTAAGAAACTTTTTTGCTCTTTTTACGTTTCTATTTTTAGTTTTCAGTATAAAGAATGGTTTCAAGCATTAGGAATAGTTTTCACGTAATTCTATATACTTCCTCCATTATGAAATAAGTGAAACAATTCTCACTTTTATGTGAGAGTTTTTTAAGAGAAGTGTTTCACCTATTTCAGAATATAGGATGTATATACTTCCTCCATTTCTTTTTACATGTTACACTTTTAAATATTGCGGGAACCTAGGCAAAAATTCAATAGGTGATTAAGTAAAAGTAAGGGTGGGGGATTAATATAGTGGGGACCATTGCACATGGGGGTTAAAGGGAAGGGAGGAGAGAGAAAAGAGGGACCACACCCCATTTTCCCTCCTTATATTGGACGCCCAAGTGGGGAATCAGATGGGGGGAATTCATTTTGCCACCAAGTGGAATTTCCTCCAAAATTTTGATAACTTTCCAAATTTCATAAAATTCAAATTTCTTTCACATCCCTACAAACTATCTCTTCTATAAAAACCCCCACCATTAAATGAGGATTTTTTTTCACAAAATGAAGTGAGAGAAATTGTCATCACCTACCATGGTTTAGTTTTATTACAAAGTTAAGTAAGTTAAGCTACTATTCACTTCACATACTGCACATTAATGTTTAGATTAATCAACCAAAAAATTACAGACTGAAATTTCCCACAAAAAACATCAAAGTTCAGTCTTCTTCTTCTCTTTCAAGCTACCAAAATGGGGTCAGCAGATGAGGGAGATGCTGGGTTCTTTACCCTTCAACAGTTGCCACAAATTGAAGGTATGGAGGATGACTTGCTGCTGCATGAAATGGGACAGCATTATCAAAGCGATGATGATCAGTACATGGATGATGATGAAGGAGGCACAAACATAGAGCAGGAACCAGAGCAACACCAACAGCAAGTTCACCAACAGCAACCACAAACACAAACACAAAACGATGTAAGTTCTATAAGAAAAAAACCAATGTTAAGTTTAGAAAAAAGGAGAATGTTGGTTGATGAACTTCTTACCTTGGAAACAAAAGGTAAACTTGCATGGGGTTTAAAAAGACAATTAGCAACCAAATATGCCATAAGTAGGATGACATTAGATCGAATATCGAAAGTTGCAAAAAAAACAGAGGGACAGTGACCACCCCATAGATGTTAGAAGCAGAAAAATAGGCAGATGTGGTAAAAAACTTAAAGTTTATGATGAAAAATGGCTTCAGTCAGTCCCACTTCATCTAAGGACAAGTATTAGGGCATTTGCTGGTTATCTGAAAGTCCACTCATCCATTGTGTATAGACTACTGAAACAGGGGAAGCTCAGAAGTCACACAAGCAGTACTCACCCAAAACTGATAGATGATCACAAGCTTCAAAGAATGAAGTGGGTGTTGCAGCACATATTACCAGCAACAAGGACACAAAAACCAAAATTTGTTGACATGCATAATGTTGTTCACATAGATGAGAAGTGGTTTTATTTGAGTCCAGACATGAGGAGATTCTACTTGCTCCTTGCTGAAGATGACCCTTATAGTTGTTGTCAATCTAAGAGATACAAGATTAAAGCTATGTTCATGTGTGCAACATCTAGACCTATTAAGGACTGTGAAGGGAAGATGATACATGATGGAAAATTTGGCATCTACCCTTTTGTTGACTATGGTACAGCCAAGTATTCAACTAAGAACAGAAAGGCAGGAACTCGAGTGACAAAGGCAGTTGAAAGTGTCAACCTAGCAGTTATGAGGGACATGATAATCAACACCATCATCCCTGCCATAATGAGGAATTGGCCAGAGGGTGTGTCAAAAGATATCTACATTCAACAAGACAATGCAAGACCTCACATTCATGCAGATGACCCAGCATTTAGGGCAGCAGCTACTCAACATGGCTTCAATATTCAACTTATCAATCAACCACCTCAGTCTCCTGACTTAAATGTTCTAGACTTGGGATTTTTCAGAGCTATTCAAGCACTACAATATCAGTCTTTTCCTAAGAATCTAGATGATTTGATTTTGAAAGTGCAAGCTTGTTATGATTTATTTGACCCAGAAATATTGAAGTATACTTGGTTACAATTGCAATATGTCATGGTAGAGATACTTAAATGCAAAGGAGGTAATAATTACAAGAATCCACACCATGGCAAAAGAAAGCTAGAGAGACAGGATTACTTCCACAAAATGTGGAAGTTGAGCCATCAATTATAGATGAGGCAGTTGGTTATCTAAATGAAAGGTTCATTAATGTAGGTGAAGCTTTTGACTACCTAGATGCAGTAGAAGCCTAGAATAGGGAGAAGATGAAGGTACTTTTTTGCACAAGTTCTTTTGGTGTGTATGATGGACAAGAAACAGGGGCAACCTTTTGGTATATAACAAGTACATAAGAAGGCATATACACAGGTTTACAAGTTTGAACAGTTTATGGACAAGATGGAGCAACACTTCTAATCAAACCAGAAGTTTTTTGGGCCTAGCTTTTATGTTTTTGTTTATGATGTGTAATGAGTGAAGGTCAAGTACTGGTTTGTATAAGCAGTGATGCAACAATTATTGTTGAAAAGTATTTAGCTTTGTGTTACATTTTTGCATGTCAACAAATGTGAGGGAGTTGTCTTTATTTAATCTATCAGGGATAAATGAATAGCTCATCGAGGAAGTAATGGATGATTTAAATCATCAACTTATTGGTTTGACACCAATAAGGAGCAAATCATCTATTGCTCCTCAAGCCACAGTCATGAGTCCCTTCATCATCTGGATTATTTGTGAACATCATAAAATCAGGGACTCATATTATTCTTTACAAGGGACTGGATTTACTTAGTAGAGAGGGACTCAAATAACACAGCAACCCAGGCCACACAATTATGTTTCTTTTAGCCATAGTGACATCATTAGCCATTTATCTCATCCAATGTCCAATCCAAATCCAACCTCCAATCTAAATTCAACCTCCAATCCAAATCCAACCTCCAATCAAAATAAAACCACAATAGGCAACCACATAAAATGTGACAACAGTAGGCAACCAAAACCAATAGGCAACAAGATCAAATATATCCACAATAGGCAACCACATTAAATTTATCCACAGTAGGCAACCAAAACCAATAGGCAACAAGATCAAATATATCCACAATAGGCAACCAAAACCAATAAGGCAACCACATTAAATTTATCCACAGTAGGCAACCAAAACCAATAGGCAACAAGATCAAATATATCCACAATAGGCAACCAAAATCAATAAGGCAACCACATCAATTTTATCCACAGTAGGCACAAATATAGACATTCAAAATGGACAGGAAATTAAACAGAGTTAGGATGATAGAACCTCAGGGACTCCAATCTTTGGCTTTACGCCTTAGTAGGAAGCAATGTGAATCTGGGTCTAGTTCTGAACTAGTGCAAGGGCTCATAGGGACATCAAGCTCATCATCTTCAGCCTCAGATGAACCCACAATGTCTTCAACGACATCAAACACATTGAAACCCCCATCACTCTCAACATACATAGCATATGTATTCCCCTCATCATCATACACATTGAAGGCAGTAGCAGTACATCCCAAACAATCACAATCCCCCTTCATGTCTTTCTCCTTCCTATGCACCTCTTCCTCAATCACCTTCACCTCTTTCCCCTTACGCCCACTGATTTGTTTCTCATTCACTTTCACCTCTTTAACCTTACCTTTCTTGGACAAACAATAAAATTCAGGAGCCCTAAGAGCGCAAACTATCTCATGCGTTGACCTCAACATAGCCTCACCTTTTTTCCCAGCACCCAATTCCCCACTTTCCTCCACATCAATCATAACCTCAACCTTGGTAGATCTAGGCCTCAACCTCTTTGCAATTGGTTGATGGCCCAAGATCTTCTCTTTGGGGGGACTCATATTATGTGGGGTGGAAGAGCAGGGAAGGAACTCCCTTCGTAGACCAGTGATTTTGTAAAATTCATCAACTACGACACCCAAGGCATTCAAAGCATAAGGGCGAAGCAAATTCGTGGCGTCTCCGCTGTCGTAAAGGCGTCTGGGCCAAGGGGAGTTCGCTTCAAAAGCCTTCATCAACTCCCTGATGCAATCAGACTCATCAGCGTCGTTGGTTTGGAAAAGCGCATCAACAAGGGGTTGAAGATTTGGGACATACATTTTCTGTTCAAATTAGGGTTTTTTTGGGACAACGAAGCACAGATCTAGGGTTTGTTGTTGCTGTTGCAGATGCTTTTGAAGCCAGGGAGTCAAAAATTAAGGCGACGAAGGGAGAAGTTGAAGATTCTCGAGGCGATTTCAGGCGAAGCACATGGAATCAAGAGAGAGAGAATGGTGGTGAGGAGAGAGAAATTGGAGATGCGAAGAGAGAAAATGAAGCCTAGGAGAGAGAATCTAAACGTTTGAAGGGAGGGGAGATGAATATATCAGATTTAGGGTAAGTGGAATTCAAGAACATTAATGGTGGGGGTTGAATCAATGAAATGTAGTTGGGGGGGGTTTCATTTACTGAAAGGTAGTTGGGGGGTTTGTAATTTGGTGGGAATTGTTAAGATCTGATTAGATTAGGTTGTGTTTTAATAGGATAGATTAAGGGCCTGTTCTCTTCGGCATAAAACTACCGAACCGAACCGAGTTGAACCGAATCGAACCGAACCGAACCGAACCGAATTGAATTGAACTGAACCGAATTGAACCGAACCGAACCGAATTGAACCGAATTAAATTATAACTAATTAATAGTAATGATTATCATTTAGGAACCGAACCGAACCGAACCGAATTGAACCAACCGAAGCGAATCGAACCGAATTGAACTGAACTGAACTGAAAATAAGCTGGGGAGAACAGGCCCTAAGTGGGTTTTGTGTTTGTTAATTATAGTAAGTAAGGGTAAGTTGGTAATTTCATAGGGCAAAACTTATCAATTTGGGAAAGAAATAAAAGTGTAACATGTATTTTGCAACATTCCGTTTTAGGAAAGTGTAACATGTAAAAAGAAACGGAGGAAGTATATATATATATACTTCCTCCGTAACAAATAGATGTTACACTTTGAAAATTGCACTATTCACCTACTGCATTTGACCATGTATTTTTTAGTTTTTGATAAAATCAACCGTTACTATATGATATATATGTTGTTGGATTCGTCTCAATGTATACTTTCATAATAATAACTTTTTATAATTTTTACTAATGCACAATTAAAGTTATTAATGGTCGTAGTACTGCATCGACAAGCGTGAAAGTCAAAGTGTAACATCTATTTTGTTACGGAGGAAGTATATGTGTTGATATACATAGTATATCATCTCAGTATGCAGGTCCAAAACCAAACAAGTCAATGAGCGACCCCAAGTCAAGCTACGAGACTCAAAGATAACGTAAATTATAGTTAGTTACAAGTTGTTGGCCGTAATAACTTTCTGTTAGCTTTTATTCTGTATTGAAAGTTGTAGTACTTCTACTACTATAAATACAGATTGTATAATGAGATTGAGGTATTCAATTACAAGATAATAAAAATCTCATTTTAATTCTCTCTCTACATTTCTCTTCTATCTTAATATCATTTTCTTCTTAAAGAAATGAACAGAAGTTCAATGTTGAATATCTGTTCTACTGTTTTGATCTAAAGTTCAGTTAATGAACTTTAATATGGTATCAAAGCAATAATCCGCATTGTAGCTGAGATCTTCGCATCATAGCTGAAATATTTTTCAGCAACTGTTCTCAGGTGAAATCTCAGAATTTTTTCGAATTTTCTTCTTCTTTCAGAATTTCTGATGAACTAGTATCAAATTAGGTGCGAAATTTTGCCTAATTTCTTCAGTGATTAATTGAATTCAAGTTCTAGTTAACTTGATATTACTTAGTTCCAGTTTATTTCTTCAAGAAATTATGTCTTGAAGGTGTTTGATCCTGGATTTTATTTTTTCAAGTGGTATTGACTTGAAAAGTTAATTGTTGATTCAAGTGGTATTGACTTGAATATGTTTGATTGTTTGATCTTCAAGTGGTATTGACTTGAGAGATTCATTGTTATTTGATTTTCAAGTGGTATTGACTTGAAATCAGTGGCATCCAAAGTAATCTGTTGATTACATTGTCATGTTGTATCTCAGAATCTGAATTGATTCATTTTTCTTGTTTTTCTTTGATTCACAGATTTCATCAAAGATTTCTTGTGATCTTTCCTTTTCTTCTCTTTCAAAATTCATCTTCCTTCTTTCAGAATTCAAAATGACTGAAACCTCTGCAAACACAAACAATTTCACTCTACCTCCTACATAAGATCCAACTAGTGTCTATTTCATTCATCCTTCTGAAAATCCTACTCTTCCACTTGTTTCTGATCGGTTTAATGGAGTAGGATATAGTGAATGGAAGAGAAGTATGATCATTGCTCTTTCTGCTAAAAATAAAATGTCGTTTGTGGATGGTACACTTGATAAACCACCTACAACTGACAAATTCTTTACTGCTTGGGAAAGATGTAATAACATCATAATCTCATACATTCTGAGATCTCTTGATAATGGAATTGCAAGGAGTGTGATATACTGTACAACAAAGAAGAGAGATATGGTTAGACTTAGAAGAAAGATTTTCACAAAGTTCGGTCCACAATTATACTCTCTGCAACAATCTCTTCATGATCTTTCACATGATTCATCTACTTCTATAGCTGAATTTTTTACTCAAATCAAGAGTATTTGGGATGAAATGAGTGCAATGAATCCTATTCCAGTTTGCACATGTACTGGTTGTTCTTGTGGTATCACAAGGAAGATTCTTAAACAACAACAAGAAGAAAGATTAGTTCAGCTCTTGATGAAGCTTGACAGCAAGTATAGCAATGTTAGAAGCAATCTACTTATGATGCAACCTCTACCTAACATACAACTAGCCTATAGATTGCTAAGCCAAGAAGAGCAACAAAGACAAGCTAGTGTATTGTCTTACGAAACTTTGGGACACATGGCATTTGCGATCATCGATCGAAAGAAAGGAATCAAGCATCCAAGGGATTTACCAGATTTCCTGTCAACAACAAGAGGAATTTTTCTTCAACTGGCAGTTTTTCTTGTGATTACTGTCATATGCCAGGCCACACAAAGGAAAAATGTTATAAACTACATGGTTTTCCTCCAGGATATGGGTCAGGTAAAGGATATAAAGGCAAAGGGAAACGAGTAGCTGCTATTGCTCATGGTGACACCGATATTGAAGAATTTTCTAAAAATGATCAAGATTCTCGCTCCTATTTCCATCGCCCAATACAATCATCTTGTTCGGCCTTCTCGAGCAGCAAGTTTCGAGTCACGTAAGCCGGATACTCCCAATGCCGTGCCTACGTTGCAGGTACATGTTTACTCAGTTGTGCTCACTCTAAATGGATTGTTGACAGTGGTGCCAGTGATCATATATGTTCTAATTTGGAACTATTTGATTCTTATTCACCATTTACTGTCTATCCTAACACCATTACGATAGGCGATGGGAAAACAAAGAACAAAGGAAGCATATTGGTACAGTTGTAGCTTGACAATGGGATTAAACTTGAAAATGTTCTTCATGTACCCGAATTCAAGTTTAACTTGATATTTACACATAAGTTGTGTAAAGATTTATCTTGTCAAATCATATTTTCTCATAACAAGTGTGTGATTCAGGGTCCTTCACTGAATCATTCCCAAGTTCTTAGTGAACTTCAATCTGGCCTATATGCGGTAGAAGAGAAGGTTCCCCGAGTTGTCTCTTTCAACTTCTTATGATGGAACAGCTTGTACGGCTCTCATTGAAGATGCAAAGTTATGGCACTTAAGGCTAGGCCATATGCCCTTCAATAAACTACATCTCATCAATAGTTGTTTTGCGAATAATGTGGCAACCGATACTTTTGTTTGTCGGGTATGTCCTAAAGCTAGACGGACTAGAGTTTCATTTCCTAAATTCTCCTCTTCTAGCACCGATAAAGCTTTTGATATATTACATATTGATGTTTGGGGGCCCTATAAGGCTAAAACACATGATGGTTGTAACATGTTCTTGACTCATTGTTGATGATTTTACTAGACACACCTGGGTTTTCTTGATGAAACACAAAACCGATTCTATCCCTATTCTTCATATGTTGCTAACTCTTATTGAAACTCGCTTAAAACTCAAGTTCTTTGCATTAGAACCGACAATGCCAAAGAGTTGTGTGAAGGCAACATTTTACGCCTTTACAATGACAAGGGGATTCTACATCAAAGGAGTTAGTACCGATTCTCCACAACAAAATGGTGTTGTGGAGAGAAAGCTACTGAACACCTTTTAGAAACCGCAAGGGCTCTCTTCTTTCAGTCAAGGGTTCCAAGCAAAGTTTTGGGGAGAATGCCTTCTTTGTGCCACTCATTTAATAAATAGAATGCCACTCAGTAGTGTGCATTTCCATTCACCTTATGAATTGTTGTATGGCTGCAAACCATCTCTTGCTCACTTAAAGGTGTTTGGGTGTCTATGCTATGTCTCTACTGTTAAAGCTCATAGGACAAAATTTGATCCTAGAGCTACACCATGCATCTTTCTTGGCTACCCACCAGGACAGAAAGCATACAAAGTTTATGATCTTGAAAATCATAAATTCATCATCTCTAGGGATGTGACTTTCCATGAAAAACACTTACCTCATCACCATTTTTCATCTCATCCTCTTAAACACATATCTCAACCTATTTTTCTCCCTGCACATACTGCCTATGACATGACTTCTTCCTTTGATGTTCCTGATTGCTTTCTATTTCAAGAACTCACAAATTCCACTTCAAACTCCACTACTCCATCTTCTTTCACTTCTGTTCCTACTCCCTCCTCCATCCATAATATTACTCCAGTTTCTTCTTCTTCACCTATCATTAATCCTACCTCTCCTATATCTTCCCCTGTCTTACCTAACCTTTCTACTAGACATTCCACCAGATCTAAACAAACCCCTAAATACCTGGATTCATATGTTTGTACTGCTCACAATATTACTTCTCACTGGTGTAATATTGTTCTCTATGAACATTTGCCTCAGTCTAACAAGGCTTTCATTAGCCAAGCTTGCTCATTAATTGAACCTACAAGTTATATGGAAGCTGCTCAGGATCCAGGATGGGTTGCTGCTATGCAAAAGGAATTGTCAGCATTAGAACAAACTGGTACTTGGGAGTTGGTTCCTTTACCTAAAGGGAAGAAGGCTATAGGATGCAAATGGGTGTTTAAAGTGAAGTTAAAAGCAGATGGTTCTTTGGAGAGATTAAAAGCACGTTTAGTTGCAAAGGGTTTTACACAAAAATATGGCATTGATTATGCTGAAACCTTCTCCCCTGTAGTTAAAATGGCTACTGTAAGGTGTTTGTTGGCTGTTGCAGCATCTAGGAAATGGCATATCCATCAGTTGGATATTAATAATGCCTTCCTACATGGTACATTAGACGAAGAAGTTTACATGAAGGCTCCTGAAGGCTATTCTAACCCCTCTCAACATGTCTGCAGACTTAAAAGGTCTCTTTATGGCTTGAAGCAGGCTTCAAGGCAATGGTTTGCCAGGCTTCAAGCTGAGTTACTTGCTCAAGGCTATACTCAGTCTAAAAATGACTATTCCTTATTTATATCTTCTTCTTCTCCTCTTACTATTGCTGCCATCTATGTAGATGACATTATACTTACTGGTTCAGACTTCACAACCATTGATACTCTTAAAACACATCTTCACAAAGTGTTTAGTATCAAAGATTTGGGGAAGTTAAATTATTTTCTGGGCATAGAGGTGACACACATCAATGAGGGTATTATCTTAACACAAAAGAAGTTTACTAAGGAACTTCTTCAAGATTGCAGTTTAGATATTTCTAAAGCTGCCAAGACACCTCTTCCTATCAATCTCAAGCTTCTAGCTGATGAAGGAGAGTTCACAGACCCAGCTCAGTACAGATGCCTAGTTGGGAAGCTCAACTTCCTCACACACACTAGGCCTGATATCTCATTTGCTGTTCAATCCTTGAGTCAGTTCATGAATCAACCCAGACAACTTCACTTGAAGGCCCTTATTCATGTTTTGAGATACATTGCTCATACACCTGGTCAGGGCATATTATTACAAGCCACAGACTCTCTCACTCTTCAAGCTTACTCTGACTCAGATTGGGGGTCTTGTCCCAATACCAGAAGATCTGTGACTGGATATGTTCTTTTACTAGGCAACTCTCCTATTTCTTGGAAGTCTAAAAAGCAAGGGACTATATCTAAGTCTTCTAGTGAGGCCGAGTATCGAGCTATGGTCACTACTTTGCTTAGAAATCACATGGCTTGTAAGATTACTTCATGATCTACAAGTTACTAATCTCAAGCCTGTCACTCTGAATTGTGACAATCAGAGTGCCATTCACATTGGCAAGAATCCTGTCTTCCATGAGAGGACAAAGCACATAGAACTTGACTGCCATTTTACCAGAGAAAAGGTCTTAGAAGGTCTT
Organism: Beta lomatogona; assembly: GCA_947646795.1. Classification (NCBI taxonomy): domain Eukaryota; kingdom Viridiplantae; phylum Streptophyta; class Magnoliopsida; order Caryophyllales; family Amaranthaceae; genus Beta; species Beta lomatogona. The sequence continues at coordinate 1,483,578 of CANSNZ010001191.1, read as the reverse complement.
ATTGATCTCACTTACAAGCCTACTGTTGAGCAACTAGCTGATGTATTCACCAAAGCTCTTCCATCACCTCAACACAATTATCTTCTGTCCAAGCTAGGAATGTCTTCTTCTAATCCATCTCCTAGCTTGAGGGGGGGTGTTGATATACATAGTATATCATCTCGGTATGCGGGTCCAAAACCAAACAAGTCAATGAGCGGCCCAAGTCAAGCTACGGACTCCATTTCAAAGATAACGAAATTATAGTTAGTTACAAGTTGTTGGCTGTAATAACTTTCTGTTAGCTTTTATTCTGTATTGAAAGTTGTAGTACTTCTACTACTATAAATACAGATTGTATAATGAGATTGAGGTATTCAATTACAAGATAATAAAAATCTCATTTTAATTCTCTCTCTACATTTCTCTTCTATCTTAATATCATTTTCTTCTTAAAGAAATGAACAGAAGTTCAATGTTGAATATCTGTTCTACTGTTTTGATCTAAAGTTCAGTTAATGAACTTTAATAATATGCTTATTAGAAAATTGATACTTAATAAAACTAGTAATCTATTAATGTATCTTGATGGGATAACCTTGCAAAGCACACTGACGTCGGGGTGCTGTCGTTTGATGACATTGGCAACATTTTCTTTCAACTTTTTCTTCCATTATGATCCTGGCCCAATTGCTCATTAATAGTCTTCGTTGGAAAAATGATCAACATGGCATAATTTATTCTTCATGGAAATATAAGAAAAGTCCTTCCAGTATCCTTAGTGTTGGAAAGAATGTTGGGCAAGATAAAGTGCTGTTTTGGTGCTCCAATCCTTCAAGTCATTTGTGACTCAATACTGTTTATGTTATGTTAATGGGTGACGGTTTGATGATACGAAAGGCATTAAGGAAAGTTCTATAATGTAGAATATCTCGCGAAGATTTAGTTATAGAGCTACGTATTACCCTCTTAAAACATGAAATTAACAAATGAAATATTAAAGTGTATCATATTGAGAATTTATTTTTCACGGGGATATTGTATTGAGTCTTAGACGTCATTTGGTTGCATAATAAAAATTACACTTCTTAGCCATATCTATAGGCAATTCCCATGAAATTTTATTTCCTAGAAAGATTATATAACTGTTTGGTTAGACGATGCTTCATTGCTTCTCCCATTTTGTGGGGAGTGAAATTCCCAAAAAGCATAAATTCATGTTTCCAAGCAACTTATCATCTTTATAATTGCCAATAAGAGTTTACTTTTCCTATATTTTGCAGTATCAAACTATCAACTAAACGATTACTTAATACTTGACTTAATGTTTAGATTTAATATTAGGTAGTGTGTAATTATTATTCTGTACGAGTATTTTTTATGGTTGTGCAAATAATAACTTTTTTTATAATATTAAGTACATACTGAACTCTTTTGATGTGCGGATACTTTAAAATAAGTTTTATATACAACTTTAATTTCATATACATCACTCCCTTTAGTGAGAGCAGCAGATGATAGCCCAGTGGCCAGTAATGACATCACATTTGTATCTTAGAGGTCACGGAATCGAGTCTCACCCTTGTAGGAAGGATTGTCAAGGCCTCCCCTCCTTGTAACTTGCAAGAGACAAATCACTCCCTTTAATAATGATGCGGTATTATGAGAAATGTCATATATTGAAGATAAATAATTCCATTTCTACTCGATAGTATGTAAATCATAATTGTTATTGATAATTCTTATCAATAATGTACATCATTAGTAATCTATGGGCACTATTAACGACTCGTAAAAAACTTATATGGACTTGGTCCACTAAATTAGTGTGGACCCAATGCTAATTTATGTGATTTATGAAAAAAAAGATCACTATATAAAAAAAATAGATATAAAAGATGAGTAGATATAGATTGTGAAGTTTGACTATGTGAAAAAAAGGTTATTATGTCACAAAGTGAAAATTTCATCATGATAAACTAATGTGAGAAAGAGTCACTATATTAGAACAGTCACTATGGTAGATATTAACTATATAATATAACTTTAAGATTTTAAAAAGGTTACTATATGAAAAAAATGGTCACTATATTAAATAAATGGCTTTGGTCCACAATAATATTATTGTGGACCAGGTCCATACAAGACTAACTCTAACTACTCATGGTTTCCATAGCGCATTTGCCATGCAATGATATCGCAATTTCGACTCAACATGCAAAGCACCAATTACAACTCTGAACTAAGGTAGTTTTTGATGAGCCCAATCTATACTGAAGTTTCATGTAAACACAAAAACAAGTGCGTGCATGAGCATTATTGGTGTATTGAAGTATATCTTTTAGAGGATATGCAATGTCTTGGTCTTTCCAATATCGTTATTAATTAGTAATGATATAATATTTCCATTCTGCCTATTTGGCTTTTTCTATATGCTATATAAACCCCCAAATCCTCTCAACTCTAAAACCCACCAAATCAAAACATCTAAACTCCAAAAATACTCAAACTTCCAAGATGAGCCACCTGAAATTCTTTTCCATTTCCTCTCTCCTCCTAGCCCTAACTTCCCTGTTCTACACACCCACCAATGCAGCCATGTTTGAAGTGAAAAACAACTGCCCCTACACAGTGTGGGGTGCGGCAGTTCCCGGCGGTGGCCAGCAAATGAACCCTGGTGACACATGGACTGTCTACGCCAACCCCGGGCAGACTGCAGCCCGGATTTGGGCCCGTACCGGCTGCCGATACAACGGGCCGAACGGGCTCATATGCAACACAGGAGACTGTGGTGGGCAATTCCACTGCGCAGGCTATGGAAGAGGCCCCAACACCTTAGCTGAGTATGCCTTAAAACAGTGGAATGACCTTGATTTCTTTGACATTTCCTTGGTGGATGGGTTTAATGTGCCCATGAGTTTTTTGCCCACGAACGGGTGCGGTAGAGGGCCTACTTGTGCTGCTGATCTTAACGGGCCGTGCCCGGGTCCGCTACGGGCCGATGGTGGGTGCAACAATGCTTATAATTACAGTTACTCAAGGTTTTTCAAAGGCAGGTGCCCTGATGCTTACAGTTATCCACAGGATGATGCAACTAGCATGTATTCTTGCCCTTCTGGCACTAATTATAAGGTTACCTTCTGCCCTTGATTAATACAGGGGAACACTTGGTAATCTTAATTAAGCTCTCTAATACTCTACTCTTATGAATAAATGGATTAGTACTATTTATAATCCATCTTATGTAAGGAGCTGAGCTTGCTTTGAGTGAGTCACAAATGTTTAATATTCTCTACGTGGTGTGTAATGTGATAGATGTTATATACTTATATCTGATCATATATATTGAGAGTTATGCGTACATTTTTAGTTTGAAAGAATTAATGCTACATATACAGGGCCGTCTCAATTGATATGGATGCCCTGTGCTAAAAATAAAATTAGGCCCTTTTTTTTTTAAGAAAAAAAAGTACGACAATAAATTTTCTACAAACATATTAGACATAAATACATAATACTCCAAAATGTAAAAAGCAACCCATCCCCTTTCCACTCCCTCTTATTTTCCCCTTCATGTGTTCTCTCTATGCAACAACATTAACTTTATTAACAAGCAATTTTTAAGCCAAAAATTAGAATTAAATGGATATTAAAAATGAAACCCAGTAGTACATAGAGCTGATCAGACAGAGCCCAGCCCGGCCCGAAAAATCAGCGGGCTTGGGCAGCAAAATGTGGCCCGAAATTGGACTTCGGGCCTGGGCTTTGTGGCCCGACTGCATTTCGAGCCGGGTCTAGGCAGGCATGCATGCCCGCTTTTTGGCCCGGGCCGGGACAATAAGTTATGAGGGTGTTTTTGGGCTTGGCGCTGCTGGGCTTGTTTTATTTGTTAGTAAATGTCCATGTGTGGTAAAAAAGAGAGGAAAACCGTGCACAAGTGAGGAGGGAGAAATACTGATTTCAATTTTCAAAAGAGAAAGTGTGAAGTGTGTGAAACCCTAGTGTGAAATTCTTAGCCGTTTTCTTCTCTTCGTCTTCAATCTTCATCGGTTCATCACTTCATCAGTTCATCTCATTGTCTTCCACTCTTCCTCTCTTAGTTTTTCATTCGGGTATGTTGCATCTTTAATTATTTATAAGTTATAACATGTTTATAATTTGTAATTTTGTTGTTGCTGTTGCATTATAGTTTTTTTTACTGTTTGTTCTTTTTTTATTGCTCGTTTTGTTGTTGCTGTTGCATTATAGTTTTTTTTACTGTTTGTTCTTTTTTTATTGCTCGTTTTGTTGTTGTTTCATACTATCGTTTTTTTTTTTTTACTTTATTACGTTACTTTCTTGCTTTTTTCTGTATTAATAATAATAAATTAAAAATGTTGTTTTTATTGTTTATAGAAATAATACTGCTTTTTTTTTCATTAATAAATTGTCGTTTTTCGAGTTGTTGCTGTTTTGTTCAGTTAATGTAAATAGTGTTGTTTTAGTCAATAATAATAAAATAAAAGTGTTGTGTTTATTTTATTGTTTGTTGCTGTTTTTTTTTGTCATTAATAAATAATAATATTGCTGTTCTTTTCTTCTAAGTATTATTTCGTAGTTTTTTCAATTTTAATAATGCTATTTAGTATTGGATGGTATTTTTAATTTGTATTGAATTTTTAGTAAAATAGTTGACAAAGCTAAGGAAAAAAGCAGGCCCATTTTGGCCCGTTTAGGCCCGCTTGGCCTGCATGGGACGGGCTTTGGGTAAAGGAAACTGGCCCGCTGCCTGGCTCGGCCAGCTGCAATGGGCAGTTTTTTGATGCATGGGCCTGGCCCGAGCTCGGCCCGGGGTTTGATCAGGTCTAGTAGTACATTAACTACAAGCACCATTGTGAAGGATCAAGATGGTAGGGATTTTCACGTAAAAGAAAGGTAGTAACTACTTAAAAATTAAAGGTACTTGTTGATACCAAAATTCAAAATTGATGGATTTCCTGACAACGATTGAAGGTGGAAAGTTTTGTTTCAGAAAATGAATTTGAAATAAATAAATGCTAAATCCTATATTAAGTAATTAAACATGGAAAAAAGTGAAAAGTTATATACTGAGAAAGTGAAAAGTTATATACTGAGAAAGGGAAAAGAGTGAAGAAGAGAGAGAAAGTATTGTCCCTCTCTTTTCAAGTGCGAGCTCAATAGCTCATATAGTTTTTCAATTTTTGGGCCCTTTAGATGTAAGGCCCTGTTCTATAGAACACCTTAAACCTGTAGTTAGTCGGGCCTGTACATATACAAATTATGTACTTCTAGACCGAAAAAACTTCATTTATTAGGTGGGTAATCCACCAATTAGAGATGGACATTAAAGCTTAATATAATTCAACTAAGCAACAATAATTAACTATTTTTAGGAAAAATTGTCAAAAACTACCTTTTATAAATACACTTTTATCCAAATAACTACCTTTTATGAAAAAAAGTAAACAACTACACCTTTTGTTCATCAAAACCTAATAGTATATCACTACCACTTAACATATTTAATCCAAAAATCTGTTTTGTGGGCCCACTTATGGACTTCTTAACTTTTTCATCTTTCTTACACTTTCAGAGGCAGAATAACAAGCAGAAGCAAGAGATTTTTCCTGTCCAAAAGTGACAATGAAAATTCCCAAGAAAACGCAAAAAGGCCGAATTCCATTTATCCTTATATGGAAGAGAAATCACAAACAAGCAAAATTTTTGGGAAAACGCAGCCCTCGATTTCCCTCTTTTTTCCTTCCCAGCTTTCCTTTGTTATGTTTTTTTTCCTTCTTTCACCCTCTTCACTCCTCTTCAGTTCACCTCAACCTCTGTATCAAATATGATTCATCTTCTCTTTCTCCTCATCTTGCTTTGATTCAATAATCTGACGAAACAATTAGGTTAAAAGCCCAACTGATTTTTAAAGCCATCATCATTTACTTTATAGAGAAGAGGTTATTTCCTAGATATTTATAATGAATACTAATTTGTTACACAATAGAAAAGGGAAGAACAATTAGAACCATTTTAAGAAAATAATTGAGAAATTAAAAAATTGTTGAAAAAAAAATCAATTTTTTAATAAATAACCCAAATTGTAAACCCTAATTTATGAAACGACTAAAATTTATCTTTTGAAACAATTGTAAAACTTTGAATCAACCTAAAATTTGTCGAATCAACTGGGTAGGGATGTTTTCCTAACCTAATTTCAGATATTTGGGGTTTTTTCAAAATTTGGGATGAATTGATGAGAAATGGAAAAAGAAATCAATATATATATATATATATATATATATATATATATATATATATATATATATATATATATATATATATATAAAGGAGGAACTTTTCGGGAGCATAGGGAGCTCCTCAAGATTTCGAGCTCATAGAGCGCGCCACGTAGGATTGCCACGTCATCAATTTATATTTATATTTTTTTACAAAAATAGAGTTCTAGATGATTTACATACATATAAGGAGATTTGGATAAGCGAAAATTAGAGTTTGGATTTGAATCAACAACCTAAATTATTATATCATGAAAATTGTGTATAACTTTTGCTACATAATTCGGAATATTATAATTTTTATACCATTGGAGAGCATTCGAAATATGCTTCGAAATAAGATCCATTTACAATATAGTTGTACAAATTATGAAATATAGAGCGCCATGTAGGATTGCCATGTCATCAATTTTTATTTTCATTTTTTGCCAAAATTAGAGTTCTACATATACTTAAATACATATAAGGAGTCTTGGATAAGCAGAAATTAGATTTTCGTTTTGAATCAACAACCTAAATTATTATATCATGAAAATTGTGTATCACTTTTGCTACATAATTCGGAATATTATAATTTTTGTACCATTGGAGAGCATTCGAAATATGCTTCGAAATAAGATCCATTTACAATATAGTTGTACAAATTATGAAATATAAAGCGCCATGTAGGATTGCAATGTCATCAATTTTTATTTTCATTTTTTTCCAAAATTAGAGTTCTACATAGATTTAAATACATATAAGGAGTATTGGATAAGCAGAAATTAGATTTTCGTTTTGAATGAACAACCTAAATTATTATATTATGTAAATTGTACCATTGGAGAGCATTCGAAATATGCTTCGAAATAAGATACATTTACAATATAGTTGTACAACTTATGAAATATAGAGCGCCATGTAGGATTGCCATGTCATCAATTTTTATTTTTATTTTTTTCCAAAATTAGAGTTCTACATAGATTTAAATACATATAAGGAGTCTTGGATAAGCAGAAATTAGATTTTCATTTTGAATGAACAACCTAAATTATTATATTATGTAAATTGTGTATAACTTTTGCTACCTAATTCAGAATATTATAATATTTGTACCATTAGATAGTGCTTGAAATATGCTTTGAAATAAGATCCATTTACAATATATAGTTCTACAATTTATGAAATAGAGAGCGCCATTTAAGATTGCCATGTCATTAGTTTTTATTTTAAATATTTGAAATAAATAGAATTCTATATATATTTAAATACATAAAAGAGTTTTGGATATGGGCAAATCAGAGTTGCTTTTTGAATAAACAACTTAAATTATTATACTATGTAAATTGAATTTAACTTTTGCTACCTAATTCAAAACATTATAATTTTTTTACCATTGGAGAGTGCTTGAAATATGCTTCAAAATAGGATCTATTTATAATATAATTTTACAACTCATGAAAATATATTAAATTAGATGCATTGTAGGATATTATTTAGTCTTTTTTTAGATAAATATAATAATGGCTATAAGTATTAAGTATATTGTATTATATGTGATTATAACATTTGATTATAGGTCCAATTTACAAGATTAAACATATTATCTTTCAAACTCAACCTTACTCAACTAAACTAAAACAATATAGTATTGCAACAAAATTTATTAACTAAAATCTATAGAGATAAAGTTACATATATATTAGAGTTTTGGATTATGTAAAAATTAGAGTTTGATTTAAATAAAACAGCCTTAGAATATTATAAAGAACTCCACCTAAGCATGCCATGTCATTCTTATTAATTTTTAAGAAAGTATTCTTTTTGTCCTGCATCTTATTACCCTCTACTTTCTTAAAGTATCATTCGAGTATTATTAATGTTAAAACTGTATTAGCTATTGTTAGTCATACCTGTTAGTGGGATACCATTTAATAATAGACTTAGCTACAATAAATCCTTATTAAAGTAAACGCAACTTTATAAGGCAATTTGGGTAATTAATGATGTTTTTATTAACATAAAATAAAGGTAATATTGTCAATTGTAGTTCTTTTTTTTTATCAAAAGTGGAATGGTTCCAAAAGATGAAAGCATGAAACTACCTAAAGTGGTAATTGTTGTAGTAGAAAAAGAACGGAGGAAATATGTAAATACAATGATCTTGAAAAATCCCATTTTACAATAGCACAAAATCAACAATAATATTAACAAAAAAATTGCAATAAAATAAAATAAACAACAACCCGTGCAGCGCACGGGCTTCAAACCTAGTGGCTATATATTACTCCCTCCGTTTCATTTTAATCTACACACTTACACTTTTCACGCATGCCAATGCAAAACTTTGAGGACATATATCTTTAGTTTTGTATTTGTAAAAACTATAAAAAGTACATATTAATAAAATACATGTTATGATGAATCTAACAAGATTCCACATGGCTATATTTTCATTCGCGTATAAATCACAAATGATGGTCAAAGTGAAATTTGTGAATAGTGTAAAATGTCAAAGTGTGTAGATTAAAATGAAACGGAGGGAGTATGAAATACCGAAAGGCTTCACAAATGAAGGTGTAAAAGAATTAGAATTCAGTGCCCAACCAAATGAATATTTGGATGGAATTCATCAAGTAATATTTAATAGGTTTTCGTAAACAAAAGATAGTTATTTAAATTTCTTTTTATTTTTATAAATTGTAGTTATTTGTATAAGTTAAAGTGTATACAAAAAGTAGTTATCGAAAATTTATCCATTTTTTTAATTGTCTATCTCTTTAAATGAATTACCCACTAGATATGGGTAGATGTTTTCCTATAGACTAGAACTAATATATAAATATACGTAGCATTAGTAAGCTTGAAGCTAGGGATGGCAATCCAGCCCGGATCCGAAGGAAAAAATCCGAGCTGACTACGACAATAAATAATTCGAATCCGACTCCGTTTAAAAAGTCCGGCTCCGAGTCGGAGGAGGGTCGGAGTCGGATCTCATAAAATAATCCGACATCCGACTCCAACTCCGACTTTAAGTCAATTAATCCTTTTTCTTATTTATGTTAATGTATTATTTATGTATAACCTGACTTCAACTTTCAGCCAATTGTATTCTATAAGATTTACCCATTGAATAAATGATTGTTAAAAATAATAGTAATATTTAGATTATTTGTACTATATAAGATTTCCATGTGATTATTAGAAAAAATTGTAATGATTAGATTATTGTATTATAGAAGACTTTTCTATTATAAAAAATGGGCGGAAAAATAAGTCGGATTGGGTTTCGGAGTCGGATGTCGGATTTTAAGTCGGATCGGATTCGGAGTCGAATGTTTGGATTTTAAGTCGAATCGGTGTCGAATTTTCATATTCGGAGTCGGACTCGGATTTTAAATCCGACTTCTTGTAAGGTCGGAATCGGATTATGCAGAATCCGGTTCAATTCCGACCCGTTGTCATCCCTACTTGAAGCTTATATAACTACTAATATGAGAAGACCTCCTAAATTTGAAACTTATGGTGATTTTTTTTTCCAGGTATATTAATTTAAGTAGTCGTTTTTACGTGGCACTAATATTATCGTTGTATTTAATTGTCTGTCTTTAGAAAATGGTGATGCAATTGGATATAATAATTTTGAAAATATGGATAACTTTGGTAAGGGCGATATATTTCGGGCTCACAGTCTATTACTTTTTTTTTGATAATTTGCGTTTATTCATTACTTTGAAAAAGTGATTACAAAGACAACATGCTAGCAACCTGCCATAGCAAGGGATAATCATTCAACTCTATTTACATCCGCAACCATAGACTTGAATCAAGACCAAGGGGATAGAGTTACAACCATGCAATAAATTCATCCATGCGAGTGAGGCCTTGCTTTGCAAGTGATGAATCTGCCACGATATTTGATTCGCGACTTTTGTAAGATATTTCAACCCCAAGTCCTCTTCTCATGAAGTTCCGAATGAAGTTGATGATGAAACTTAGGTTCCAAGGGGCACTGCTGTCCCCATGGCACCATTTAACAACATTGAGGGAGTCCGATTCCACCACAAGCTTGTATTGAGCAAGTCTAGCAGTAGATGTTGAGATTTTGAGAGCTCTATGAATGGCGAGAATTTCAGCGTGGTTTATTTCCACAAAGGGAATTGGACTTGAGAAGAGGCATATGAACTTCCCATTATGGTCTCTAAGGACACCGCCAATTGCAGACTTAGTTTCACTAATCTTCAAATAGGCATCCACATTCCATTTGAAGGAAGAAGGTGCAGGGGGAGACCAAGGCCTCGGCGGCTGAAGACACTGAATCGAAGGTAAGCTTAGCGAGGACGAATTCCAATTAAGGCATTGAGGGTGCCTTACAACTTCATTAGGCCCATAAGGGAAAGGAATTCCCCAGCCCTTGATCCACCAACATAGGCGCAAAAGAACAAGGTCTTGAAGTTGGTTGATAGAGCACGAAGTGTTTTCGAAGCACCTACAATTGCGCTCCTTCCACAGAGTCCATAGAATGATGAAGAAAACTGCTGCCCAGATTTTTTTTAAAAACACACCACTCAATGGTGGTGCCTACTGATCAAACGCTTCTCGGATTGAAGATGGGAAAGATTTGACGGAGAACCAACCTTTCTTGTTCGACGTCCATATGAAAGAATCCGAGTCATTAGGAGATAGATTGACCTGAGATAAGAGTTGGAGCAGCGATTGATGTTCAATAACATCTTGCGGTCGTAAAGATTGGTTCCATGAGAGGGTCCAATTCCATTCTAAACCATCCCAGAAGCAGTTGGCAGCCACTGTAGCATTTTTAGAGGAGCTTAGTAAGAATAATCGAGGACATAATGATTTGAGGGGAGTGTTGCCCAACCATATATCATGCCAAAACAAAGAGTCCAAGCCATTGCCAATCCTTTTTCTGATGCAGGAAGTGAGAAGAATCTTTGATTGAGGGTGAGATAGGATAGTTGAGCATAGGCTCCTCCACGGCCCACCTGATTTGGGAATTTGAAGATCGCGGATGGAAAACAAAGGCCCATATTTATATTTCTCAAAAATAATGTTGCGCCAAAGAGGTTGGGGTTCACAAACAAATCTCCACAACCATTTTGCTAAAAGGCCCAGGTTCTTATGCTGCAGATTTGCAAAACCCAATCCATCGAGGTTTTTAGGAACTTCGAGGAGGTGCCACGCTGCTGGGGCAAGACGATGTTTTCCAGAGTTGTTGCTCCAAAAAAATTGACGCTGGATCTGTTTAATTTTATCAATGATTCCCATGGGAATTGGAAAAATTGACATATAATATAGCGGCAAGCTTGATAATGAGGCCTTGATGAAAGTCGCGCGACCACCTATAGAGAGAAGACTGCCTTTCCAAGATGAGAGTTTTTTCTTCATGCGATCAAGAATTGGTTCCCATAGAGCAAGCCTAGATGCGTTGCCTCCAATTGGAAGCCCAAGGTAAGTTATTGGCAGTGATCCTACTCGACAAAAGAGCGAGTTTGCAGCAAGTTGTAGCCATGAATCTTCCACATTGAGCCCTATAATAGAGCTTTTGTGGAAATTAACTTGTAGACCCGAAGAGAGTTGAAATAGGATGAGCACGGATTTGATGTTCGACAAGGATTGTAAATCCGGGGGGCAAAACATTATCGTGTCATCCGCATATTGCAAGTGCGAGATTTTGGTGCCATTCTTACATATCTCAATCCCCTCCCAAAGCTTCATTGAAATCGCTTTGTGAAACAGTAGGTTTAATGGTTCAACCGCCAAGTTGAAGAGGAAAGGTGACAATGGGTCGCCTTGTCTAAGGCCCCGTTGAAGTTTGAAGACTGAAGTTGGGGATCCATTTATCAGGATCGATGCCGAAGCCGTCATCACACATGAGCATATCCATTCTTTCCATTGACGAGGGAATTTCATTTGATCCAGAACCCAATCAAGTTAAGACCATGATACACTGTCAAAAGCTTTGTGAAAATCAAGCTTCAACATTGCTGCCTCTACTTTGTTTCTTCTACAAGAATCTATTACTTCACTCGCAATTAACTCCCCATCAAGGATTTGCCTTCCTTTGATGAAAGATGTTTGATGCGGACTAATGAGGGTGCTCATGACTTTTTGGAGTCGCCTAGCTAGCAGTTTAGCTATAATCTTATACACACAGCCCACCATGCTTATAGGACGAAAGTCCTTGAATTCGATGGGATTTTCAAGCTTCGGAATAAGGGTGATGAATGCCGAGTTGCAGCCACGGGGAAGCTTGGATGATTCCCAAAACTCTCGAACTAAATCATAAGCATTTTTTATAAATTTGAAATTGAATCCATCGGGTCCCGGGGCCTTAGATCCATCACAAGAGGCTACGGCTTGGTCGATTTCATCATGCGTGAATTCCTCAATAAGGGCTTGCGCTTGTTCTGGGCTTAGAGTATTAAACCCGAGGTCATTGAAAATGGGCCGTTTTCGCTGATCTTCTTTGAAGATTCTATTGAAGAAATTAACTGCCTCAAGTTTAATTTCTGCAGGATCCTCAATTATATTCCCATTCACAGAAATTCGTTCAACATTGTTCTTCCTTTTCCTCATAGTTGCAATTGTATGAAAAATATCGGGTGTTTTTATCTCCCTCCTGAATCCATCTTGCCCTGGAATTCTGAGCCCAATAGGACTCTTGGCGCTTTAACCAATTCCACAGTTCAAGCTGAGCCGACTTTCTTAGAGATACTTCATTATCATCGAGATCTCTTTCATTCGCAGCTTGATCGAAGCCTTGAATTGTATTCTCGAGTTCCGCAATTTTTTCACCAATTTTGTCGAAGTCAGTAACATTCCATGCTTTGAGATTGCTTCTAGTAATTTTCAATTTTTCCATCAAAGGAGCTGAGTTAGCGCATTCCCATGATTCTTGTATGATCTTGAGGCATTTCGGATCTGATAACCAACAATTGAGGAACCTAAAAGGTCTAGGTCCCCAATTTTTCTCCCTTGAATTTACAAGCAACGGGCAATGATCTGAAATTGATCTCTTAAGAAGTGAGACCTTCAAGGCTGGATGGGACATAAGCCATTCGGGAGCTACAGGCAAGCGATCCAGCTTGCTCTTAGAGTGGCCGCGAAACCATGTAAATTTGCCGTTTGATGCGGGGATTTCTATAACATGTAGTTCCTGCAAAAAAGCTTTGAAATCATTTAATCCGTTAGTAGAAACATGTTGACTCCCTCTCTCACTTGGCTCGAGAACTTCATTAAAATCGCCCATCAATAGACATGGCAATTTAGAAGAGTTTTGGAAATCAAGGATGCTTTGCCACACAACCAATCTTTCATCTACTGAACAAGGATTATAAATGTTGATGAGATGGCATTTGAAATGTATAGAAGTGATTTCCCCCAATATTGCAATCCAGTGCTTCTCTATGCAAGAGGAGGCCAGGTGAAAGAAACCGGAGTTCCAAAGGGAGATTAGTCCTCCAGACTTGCCTTGAGACGGGCTTGCTGCCCATTGAACCTGAGAATCCTTCCAAAACGAATTGATGATTCTTGTATTAAAATCTTCAATTTTGGTTTCTTGGACAAAAACAAACTGTGGTCTATGATGGTTTATTAGACTGCGAATGGAATTCCTTTTGATTTTAGCCCCAAGGCCACGTATGTTCCACGATAGTATAATCATGATGATGATGAGTGTGAAGATGAGATGTAGATTATGCTATTGATTAGCCATCCAATATGATTGTTGACGGCCCAAAATGGCCTCAATTTGCTGATGAAGGGATGCTGGCGATCCATCATAGCGAAGACCCAGCTGACTGGCGATGCTGAGGATATCAGATGAGGTAAGAGTGATTGATGGGGATTGTGGGCGAGAGCGCAGAATAGGCAATGGGTTTAAGGTGGGGATTTTTGAGACATCTTTAGAAGATTTTTGGGCTTTGTGCTTAGCTTTTTTTGCTCTCTTGGCAGCATGGGAAATTTTGAGGTTGATGGGAATTTCTTCCTCAAAGCCAGGAGGGAAGAGAGGGCCCGATGAGAGTGAAGATGATACTGCGCCAGATTTGGGCTTAGATAGAGGGTTGAATCTATTGGATATTGGGAGAGGGGAGGGATTTTTGGATTTTGCTCTTGGGCTTGGGCTTTTGATAGGTGGAAGGAAAGGGGAGATAGAGGTGCTTTGGATTGATGCTGACTGGGCCTTTTCCAAAGGTGATTGGTGATTGCTAATTCTGCTGATATGGTTGATAGGGGGAGTTGAAGGGATTTTCCTGCCACGTCAGGAATTTTAGAAGGTGGACTTGTTGAGTTCCCAATGATTGGAACAGAAGGGGAGTTAATGATCGGCTCATTATTGATGGGCGGCTCAAGGTAGTTATTGATTGAGTTTTCTTGGAAGTTGTTGGGAAGCGGATGGGACGCCGTTTTCACTGGAGTAGAGGGAGGTGACTCAAACGCGCCGCTTTCATCATCCGAGGGGGAGGAAGGTGGATTCGGTTGAGTAGGGATTTGCCAACATTTCTTTTGAGACTGGTGATCTTCATTGATGCATATTTTGTGTTTATTGTCGTCAATGACAAGAACCATCTGACAGTTGATAGAGAACAGGCAATCTGTGATAATTGAGACTTTGCCGCAGTCAAAGTTTGAGTAGTCAACTAATATAACTCTTCCAAAAATACACCCTATCTTGTAGAAATTATTGTAACCCCAGCCACGAAGAGGAACACCTAAAATATTTAGGTGGGATTCTCTCCATACAGAAGCACACATGCTGTTCACATTTCGGATATCCATGAACCATCTATTGAGCCATTCACTTGCAATCATTTCTTTTTTATCTTCTATGGTTTCAAAGGTTAGCAGGTGGAGCATACCACCCAATGGCTTAATGGTTAAGCAATTGACACCTTCCATAAGGATGTGATCAAGTATGCAATTGGATGAAAGGGAGGAATTTGCAGTTGCAATGGCACTTCTATGCAAAATTTCATCCATCTCGTGATTTCTCGACCCTTCCATAGTGATAAATTTCTCTCCCTCCAGTTCATTGACTGTAAGTTCATCTCTTATTTTTTCTATATCCTCACCCAGTATACAAGAGCTTAGCCTCCTAACCTTGGTTGGTTCAAATTTGAAACATTCGGGTTTTTGGTGATGGAGGGATTTGTTGAAAATTTTGGGATTCAGCTTGATAAGGTTTAGGGCTTTGTAGGGGGGGATTTTGGTGATGGGCTGGGTTTTTGGCAGCGTGAGGTACATTGAGGGATTGCTGTACATGTGGTGATGATGAATTTCGGTTGAGAAAAACCTCCTTGTATGATCTGTGATCTCGCGCAGCTCTCTGAGGGGGTTTATGCGGTGGGTTTCTGGGTGCTAGCTTTGGCTTTGGATTTGGTTGTTTATGTTGCGGATCATGTTTTGGGAGAGACTTGTCATGATTGGCGGGATGAATTCGGATTCTGAAACTGCCCAATTTCCTTCCATTTTCTCCCATAATTGCAGATGTTAAAGATGAGTGAGAAAAGAACTTAGCGAATGCATACCTGTGATTTTTGTTTGGGCGCAGAGTGGGGGGTATGAAGATATTTTCAATTTCACCATACCTATAAAATTGTTTAACAAGATCTTGATGACTGATGTCAGGTGGAAGAAAGTCAACGAAGCATGTGTGGATGGGGGGGGTTGTGATTTCCTTTTCTTCTTCTTTGTTTTGCCATAATCCATTGATTTGGGTTTCTCTCTCTAGAACTCCATTCACCCTCTCTCACTCTAGGCTCCATTTCTCTCAATTACTTAATTATTAATTTTATCTTTGGCTCACAGTCTATTACTAAACGAAGTCCTACAAGATTTGTGATTATTTAAAATAGTCTCATCTAAAAATCAGTCTCCATCTCACAAAATTCTAATTACTTTAGTTTTTAGAGCAATTCATCATGATTTACTTACTTTACTTCTATTCAAATGTATAGTTACCTTAATTCTACCAATTTACTTACCAACATATCCGTAACCAAAAAACTTGATTTACTAAACCATTTATATATGTTACAATTTTCCGATACAATTACCTAAAATTTATTAAACATAGTCTTGGTATCCATCTACGTACTCTTAAACTTTGTTTCAATGGCAATATAGGAGGGAAAGGAAGGGGAGGGATAGAGGAGGAAAGGAAAGGAAAGGGGAAAAAAAGAGAGGGGGAAGATGGAGTTCCATAATTCCAACAAATAAAGGGAGGGGAAATGGATCAATCTCTCTCCCTCCCGGTACATTCCCCAATCACTTATTCAAACAAGGGAACTTGTTCCCCTTCCTTTCCCTTCTTTCCCTTTCTCTCTATTTTCTCCTATCCAAACAAAGTGTTAGTCTTTCAAACGCCTTGTTTATTCTCTCCTTATTTGCTTTTTTGTCTTCTTCAAACAATCATCAATGAACTCCATGGTTTATAGTGAAAAGATAAAGGAACCAAAAGGAGGTTTATTTTGAATCTTTCCCCTCCACTTCTCATTTGTTTCTTTTATAACGAAACTTGTGATCAATAATAGAATTATTTCGCTTTCCACAACGCTCTATTGGGGAAGTGGCTCTAATTAGATATTAATCATGAGGGGTGTTTGACCATTTGTATGTATTGACAAAACGCCGATATAAAAATCTAGTAAAACCAACTTTTTTAGTTTTGGCGGATAAAATGAGTTTTTAGCTACTAAAAATATAGTTAAAGCCGTTTAACTATGTGAAAAAGGTACTGAGTTATTAGCTTTTGAAAAAGCTACCCAAAAACCATTTACAAAACACCATCTACATATAATTTCATGCATGTACATGGATTTCCAACAAAACTGGCCGACCTTTACTTTTCTTCTTGTGAGGTGACCTTACGAGTTTCCGATGCAACCGTTCGCATTGATCGGTTTGGCAGATGGAGGAAAAAATGGTAAGAAAAGTCCATCCTTTTTTGTATTTAATGATCTAGTCCATTCAAAAGAAAAAAAAAAACTGACAAGAATTTAAGTGAGTTCTTGGAGTGGTGTGGGAGTAGTGGGCGCTTCAAGGTATGCCGATAGCTCATTTGCAGTCAATATGCCGATAGCTCAAGTCTTGCATTTGTGACTCGGCAAACAGACCACCACAAAATTAGCTTTCAAGGTGTCCTATAAATGTCGCAAAATCTTCTAATATACTTCCTCTGTTTTTTTTTTATTGCACCATTTCGTATCTCATGTTTATTGATACGCTTTTTTAAATGTCAATATCTCTAATTGTGTATAAGTAAAAATTATAAAAATTTGATATTTGATATTTGGAATCCTTGCATTGAGTTGAATCTAACAAGACCACACTTGACTATGTTTTTTTTATTCTTACATAATGACGCGAGATAAGTTAACAAAGTTAGTTGATGAATAGTACCAAATTCGAAATGGTGCAATAATAAAAACATGGAAACTAGAAAAACAGTCTAACTAGATTGTTAAAATTACTCTTAAAATGTAGTTTTCGCAATAAAAATCTAATCATAAAAGTTTTAAACGATAATGCATAGCTGAGACAGCGTATACCCCGCGATAAGTTAAGCCTACACCAATACGAGAAAAACTGAACCAGAGACAGGTGATGACTAGCAAATTACCTAACACAAGCACCGTTTCAATACATAAGGGTTATATGTTCAATTTATAATTTCAGCAAAAATTACTTGATAAGTTCAGCATGTAGCAAGATAAGACTAACAATCTTCTCTGAATGACTGTTTTAAGAATCCCCTTTCTATCTTCCTAAGTAATCTTATTACTCTGTTAATTTTTCTTTAATGACCCATAAATGTTGTTTCTGGATGAATTTTAAGAAAACTCCTTGGAGTATAGTGCTAGACAAGTGAGTCATGCTTCAGCAGTCAGTACTGGTAGGCGCTTCAACTTCAGTCTGCCGATAACTTAAGTCAGGAAAATGAAGAAATTTATACCGAATATAATATTATTATTTTTTTTTGACAAGAGAATATAATACTCCCTTCGTCCTACTCCCTCCGTCCCATAATATAGTGCCTACTTTATTTTTGGTGGGTCAAACTTTATAATCTTTGACCGAATATTCTCATTTGTATATATAAAAAAACATATTCATGTGGGATCTTGTTAGATTCATCTCAATGTGTAGTTTCATAATATCAACTTTTTATATTTTTTATTAATACGAAATTGAAGATATTAAAGGTCAAAGTTACATCTTGGAGACCGTGTAAAAAAGAAACAAGCACTATATTATGGGACGGAGGGAGTATAATATAGTGCTTACATTCCTTTTTGGGTGTCCCAAAATGTTGTGCCTATTTTATTTTTATCAATTTATTTGGACTAAATTATCCTCAATTTTTACACAAATTCTCCAAAATACCTTACTTTTTTTAAAAAAATGTGTGCATCTATTTATTACTTTACATCATTCCAAAGAACATTTATTGTTTTTTTTTATTTTTTTTAAAGGAAAACAAAACTAAGGGAGTAGTTCCAAGACAAAAGTACTTTATTAAATAATTATTTTTTGAGATCCTACTACTCCATCCACTCTCCTTAATTCCCGTGCAAAAACAGAAGTAAGCACTATATTATGGGACGGAGGGAGTATTATTTTAAGACTTAGCCCTTGACTTACTGATTATGTACTTCTATCTGAGTATATATTTCCTCCTTTTTCTATTATTATTTTCATAGTGGCATAATAATGTACTGTACAAATATCTAAATATTATCCGGTGTGCCATTTTGTTAGTACACCCTCCGGTTTTTTATTTGCTACATTTTATTTTAGAAAATCAAGACACCAACTTTGATCAATTATTTTGTTTTTTTTATAAGATGATTTTAGATTCGTCTGCATGTGAAGATTTATAACATCAAATTTTTATATTTTTTACTAAAGCATAGGAGATATAATGGGTTAAAAAAACGTTTCGAAAACCGTGGAAAAACAATACTTTCTCTGTTTCTTTTTACTTGCAACTGTTTGACTTTCACGCTTGCCAATGCATAACTTCAACTATTAATATCTTTAATTACCGATAATTAAAAATTATGAAAATAAGATATTCGGTACATCGAGATGAATCTAACAAGATCCCACATGAAAATATATGTTTTTCCTTACCTATAAATCACTAAAGATAAACTAATTAGAAAGAAACAGAAGAAGTATAACAAATAAAAAAAGCCGGGGGAGTATTACTACTATCACTTTATGAGAGGATCTGAGCCTCTGAGGGAGTGTACGACTGATGGTCCATATATCATACTACATGGTAAGCAATTCTCATCTCCGTTGCCCCATTTTCCTATATAAACCAAACCATCTCAACTCTAAAATTCACACAATATCTAAATTCCAAACACTTCTCTTTTCCTCCTATATTCAAGTCTTCCTAGATGAGCCACTCAAAATCACTCCCCATGTTCTGCCTTCTCCTAGTCATTGC
The DNA here is from genome assembly GCA_947646795.1 of Beta lomatogona. Taxonomy (NCBI): domain Eukaryota; kingdom Viridiplantae; phylum Streptophyta; class Magnoliopsida; order Caryophyllales; family Amaranthaceae; genus Beta; species Beta lomatogona. The sequence goes on along the minus strand of CANSNZ010001191.1, from coordinate 1,463,841 downwards.
TTCCCTAATCTCCACACCCTCCAATGCAATCACCTTTACAGTAAAAAACAACTGCCCCTACACTGTATGGGGCGCGGCGGTACCCGGTGGTGGCCAGCAAATGAATTCCGGTTCCACATGGACTGTCACCGCCAACCCTGGCCAACAAGGAGCCCGCATTTGGGCCCGTACTGGGTGCACAGTCACGGGACCGAATGGGCTTCGGTGCAACACAGGAGACTGTGGTGGACTACTCCAATGCACGGCTTATGGGACACCCCCTAATACTTTAGCTGAGTATGGCCTAAAACAATTCAACAATTTGGACTTCTTTGACATATCCTTGGTTGATGGGTTCAATGTGCCCATGAGTTTCTTGCCCACAGGTGGGTGCAGTAGAGGCATCACTTGCCGTGATGATCTTAATGGTCCGTGCCCCGGTCCACTTAAGGTCAACGGTGGTTGTAACAACCCTTGCACCGTGTTTAAAACTGATAATTACTGCTGTAATTCTGGGAGTTGCGGCCCAACTGATTACTCCAGGTATTTCAAGGGTAAATGCCCTGATGCTTACAGTTATCCCAAGGATGATGCAACTAGCACCTTTACTTGCCCTACTGGTACCAACTATATGGTTACTTTTTGTCCTTGAAGAAATCTCAAAATTCTTCAATATTGAAACATTATGAAATAATTGGAATAATATTCTTATGCTATGATATCTAGATGTAATCATCTTGCTTTCAGTGAGTCACTGAACAGCAAGTATCATTATTAAGTACAAAATTACGCAGCTACTTGTCAAGGGAATGTAATAATTTTCGAATATGACAAATTGACAATACAACAATGGTCTTTAAAAAAATGGTACATTTTGTGGTCTATAGTTGAACATCTCCATTATATCCTCACATTTTTCAAAATCTTCCATGGTACCCTTTTAGTTTTCAAAGTGCCTTGTGAGTTACGATATCCGTACTATTATCTGGACATTACTACAACTCACTACTAATAGAGCATTAAAAAAATATTGATTGGGTCTCGGTCTGGATCAAAAATATTGAGACCCATTGGGTCTGGGTTAGATCTGGGTCTATGTGGTAAAATTCGAGTCTGGGTCTCGTGAATATAGACCCGACCCGACCCGTAGACCCATTCTCATTTTTACATATTAAATATATGTAATATAATACAAAATATATTGAGTAGTAATAAAACTTTTTACCAAGACTTAAGTCAACTTGTTGTGAATGTTTTAATTTTAAATGTTTGTACGAGAATTAAACTATTATTGTGTTCTTTTATTATTTTAATAACTAAAAAATGGGTATAAAAAATTTGCAGGTAAAAAAAAACAATCGAAACTCCTAATAAGGTTGAGACCCATTTGGACCCGTGACCCGCTGGACCCATTTGGACCCGTGGCTCGCTCAATATGGGCCAAAACCAACCATAATTCGTTTTTTTTTAATCGCAAGCGCTTTAAATACATTAGGTGACTTTACAAAGAAATTAACATATTGACCAAACGTAGCTCACGTGGATGGCTCAAATGGGGAGGAGAAATTAGGATATATAGAGTGACACTGCGCCTTAGGTTGAAGGAGAAATCCTATGACCAGAATATCAACTGAGGTTTATATGGATTTTAGGATTGGACAATCATGAAGTACTACCTCTATTTCTTAAAGGTTGCAACATTTCTTTTTACACATAAACCAAAGAGAAGTGGAAAACATGACCATAAAACAAGACCTTTTTTTATACGGATTTACCAAACGAGGTCGGGAATGTTGCAAGCATTGTAATTCCCTAAAAGGAATATGTTGCAACCAAAACGGAGAACTAACATATTCAGATAGAGGTAGCTATACTAGAAATCCCAGTTAATGATGCCTACTTTCAAGCTTACTAATGAATTGCATAGAGAGCCCAGCTATCTTTAAGGTCAGATGTGTTGCACTCTTTGCTGTGTAGTTGGGCTTGGACCGGGAAGACTGAATTTCAATCAATGTTAGGTGGTCGATATTAGTAAGTCTATAAGAATACATATCAAGACTTAACTGTACAATCAATGTACAAAGTAGAAGAATCCAAGATGTTCTTTTACATAATCTTCTTCCTGTTGGATTTCATCCTATGTTTAACGCGAAGAATCTTGGCGAAGGATTGCAGCCGTGAGCCTGTCGCGACTCGCGGTGGAGGCCGCGACTCGCGGTGGCCGCGGGTCGTGTTTCCTGCCTTGTTTCGCGATTGTTTGCCGCAAGCTTACCGCGACTCGCGGTATATTCCGCGATTCGCGGTTTCCGAGGAAGTCGAAATCTTTTATTTTCTTCTTGTTTCCGGATTTATTTTGGAGTGGTTTTATAACCCTTATATAAATACCTTCTTGGCCGTTTTCTCCTCTTTCTATAGGTTTTCCATCAACCTAAACACATGGCCAACCTCTTTCTTCGAGTTTTGAGCAGTGCTTGAGAATCTCCAATCCTTGATCCGGGTGCACGGAGTCGGGGATCGTTGTGTGAACCTTGGGGGACGAACGTCATCAGGAATCCGCACCGGAGATGGCGAAATTCGTTTCTAAGGCAGTGGCCTCCATACCACGGCGCAACGTTGTTCTTGTGGAATTCAATTAAGTTCAGTTGATTGTTATCTGCAGATAAGTTTCTTCTCTATATTGTGTATCAGTATAGTTTATATATTTGTTCTTCATGAATACATTAATCTAACTCATATTTCCAACAATTTAGAAACGAATTTATTATGATTGTTGTATTCATGTTGATGAACAATTTATTCTAACCTAATTTCAATTATCTACCTTGGAAAGAATCCTTGAGTATTGTTTATTTGAATAGGTATGGTTAGAATTATTAAGTCTTGTGAATAGACTTATTAGGGTAATTTGTGGAGCGAAGTTACCGTGGAACTCATGTTGGACTTTGTTGGCTCGTAAAGATTGAATCTTTGATCTAATTGTTGCCATTGAAATTATTCCTGCTGTCGTATTTCTTCTTTGAGTTCTCGTCTTTGAAGAAGTTCTCAAATGTACTTGATGGATACTCAAGACTTTTATTATTTGATAAATAATTTCTGAGAACAATTGGAGGGTTTTTGATATTGATGGAGGAAGTCAACTTCATGTTTATACTTCTCATTGAGTTCTTGATAGCAAAGTAGCTGCTATCAAATATTCAAGTCAATTGGATATTGTTCATAAGACGTATTAGAAGGGAAGTTTGCTCTTTAATTTAATTTAATTATGTACTCTAACTTATTTACATGAATTATTTTATGTACCCCATTCATATATAACAGTCAATTTTGTGACATGTTAGGTTTGTAAGGGTTGAGTTAGAGGTTGAAACATTCAAGCAAGCAAAGGGGAGTTGGAAGAGTGGCAACTATGTGGAATTCATAGCACCTTCAGCAGGCCAGCTTGGCTAAAGGGAAGTTCCAAATCCTTTTTATGGCTAATGTCCCAAGTTCATCTTATATGCACAATTCATTTTATGTGGCACATTGTTTGATATCTAATTTATACCTGCGTTTTGGCAATTGTTGTGCCTTTTGAGGAATAAATTAATGTATGGGACTGACTAGTTATATTACTGTGGTAAGTGAGGGGAGGAAGGGAACTTCCATGGGATTTAATACAGTTGGGAACTCTTGTTTGTTTCCTTGAGCTATGAATTATATACTTTTGCTCGTTGCATTGTATGTGCTGTATACAAGTCGTATATTTGGTTCTTTAGAGTTGCTTTGTAAGACTCTTGTAGTATAGGGTTTAAATTTGTTGACCATGTCTAGTCATATGGACTTTTGGATTTGTTGAATAACCTTTTGGGTAATCTAACTGCAACTCTAGTGCTAAGTCGTGTCTTGGAATAACCCAATAGCTGTGTCTATTAGGGTTATTGAATTATTTGAGTTAATTCTTGAGGACTTAGCTTCTTTGGTAAACTTGGAGTAATGATTGGTGAATGTTGTCATGTTTCATGTGTTGATTGATCAGAGGCTAGCATTCCTATCCTTTTGTTAAGGGTCTAGGTGAGACCATTTGGGACTCCTTGTAAATAAGCAGAATTTTCAGGTTAATGGTGGTTGTGTGCCAAGTGAGTGAAATCATTCAAGGATGAAGCAACATGAGGGTTTTAAGAGGGTCATGAGTATTCTTCAGACCATCTTTGGGTATCTTTTCTCATGTGGGGGTTATCGTTATTTTCAGCAAGTTATGGCCTATGTAAGATAAGTTGATGAGCTGTTAGTTATTCTCCATGTTCTTATTGTGGGGGTTTCTAGCTATGGTCGGATTTATATCCTTCCTTCACACAGTTGGTGTGAGGATTTAGTTCTATGTGGCTGTTCTTGTGCTGAATTTGATGATGTGTTTATTTCTTCTTGAATAAGCTCTGTTGGATGAACCTCATGATATCATTGATGATTTGTTAGTCATTGATATGATTGTTCAGAAGTCATGATTATGTGTTTGTTGCCTGATTCTATTTGGTGTCTCTCCTAGTATTGTTGATGTGTAGTTCAGCAAAGGAGTAGCAAAAGGTTAATTCTCTAAGTTAGCAAAGTCTAGTCTTGCTTGTAACCTCCGTGGTTAGAAAGTTGACATTGTTGATCAACTATGTGAAGTCTATGGGTTATTATCTGGTGGTGATGATCAGTTCACAAGGGGTTTTATGACTTCTGATTGGGACTAGTGCTTAGAGAAAAACAAGCTTGAACATGACTCATTAGTGACATGTCATACTCGCCGTGTATGTCTTTGCCGGACCAGAATTGATACTTTGGGTGTGTGTTGGTCTTCAATAGACTTTGAAGTTGTGAGCCTGAAAAGCTATGGGCAAGGCACATGATTCTGAGGTTCATTAATGTTTTGATATTGACCTATGTAGTTATCTCACCTGTTGCTAAGTTTGCCTAGGCCAGTGGCTGTGTTTGCATTGGGATCGTGTTAATTGATTGCGTATCGATTTGATTCGTAAAGTGCATACTTGAATGGCATCTTAGAGAAGGAAGAGTCACTAGATTTTCCAGGATTTGGAGCCGACCTGTAAGGTTTACTTGGTGAGAAGACTTGAATGGTCTGTAGGTGGTTTATGGTTTATACCACTTGTATAATTAGTTCCTTGTGATGAACTAAGTTTTGTATCTTGGTTTTTCAAGATGGTATTTGTTTGAGTGATATTGATCAAATTGACATTGTTTGGTGATCATGTGTCTATGATTGATCTTATGTCTTTGATGTTCACACTCTTGATGTCTTTATGAAACTGAAGGTTTCGATTCTTGAGCTAAGATGGAAGTTGGGGATGAGGTAATTCATGTGGTTCATGGATGTAATGCCAATGTATTATTAAAGGCACCTTTTGTCTCAATCTTGTTAAGAAAACATGGTTTGTAACAGGTTCAATTAGAAGGTTGAATAGTTTAGCATGAACTATTATTTCTGTATGCATGTTTATGAACTGTCTCTAGAAAATGATTTTCTAAATGATTATGCTTATATGTTTATAAGTGTATATGTTGGCATATTGTTCTTGACTGGTTGCTTTGTTGAGGAGATGCAAAGGAAGATGTGTTGCAAAGTCAACCATAAGAATAAGTTCATTGAGTTGAACTGATTGAGTCAAGAAGCCGAATGATCAGGAAATCCTTGGCAAGTTGCCTGTTGTGGGGGTAATGAAATACTCACTTATTTGCATTGTGATGTTTCAGATGCTTACGTACATTGTCATGTGAAGGCAATGGATGCACATATGGACAGGAGCATGCACAGGTTGGTGTTGTGTTCACTGAGAGGACCTGATGGATGCTTTTGAGGTCCCGTGTTGGGACTAGCCATGCTCACGTGGGGTCATATAACCATAACCAGTTTGGTGGCTCAGCTAGTTCAAACTTAATGGATGTGTGAGGATCCATTACCAGACATGGTGGTTTGAATAGTGAGCTTGATGGTATAGTGACAGGACAATCCATTACCTTTGTGGTGGCTTAATTTGTTTGAGCTTAATGGATTGATGAATCTATAATCTTTGATTGGTTCAACTGGCAATTGAACTTGATAGATTCATAGATATCAAGTTGGACAGTGATTGTCCTTAATGTGTCTATAGTTCTAAGACAGGACTTATAGACACACCTAGCATACAATGTGATGTTGTATGTGGCATACAATGAAATACTGTATGTGAGGTGGAGCTTGACCGCTCTTAATGTTTCCATATCCCAGCAGGCTTGGGTGGTCCTTGGAATGGACTTGATTGTTACCCCGTTGTGATGCCTTGTGCATGGTCTCACATGGTCGGTATCATAGTCCTGTAAAAAGGATGGTCTACTTTGTTCAAACCTAATGGATTGTGAGAGTCTATAGCCTTTATGGTGGTTTGACAAGTGGAGCTGATGGTACTCGGCGGCAACCGGCAGGGGTTGTGTTGGAGCCCATGGCCTTTATGGTTGATTCATTTAATTGAACGTAATGGACTTGATGTTTCTATGGCCTTCGTGGCTGATTCAAATTTATTTGAACGTAATAGAACATCAGATTTGAGTGTGAAGGGATGGCCTCCTTCTGTCGAATGTCGTACTTGTAGGCATTCTAGAGCGCTCACCGGAATCCCGTGGGTGATGGCCAGGATTGTTGAACCGTGTGTATGTTCACAATCATTTGAAAGACATGTGACTTGTCTTAAAGGGAATTTGAATTGTATGATCAACAGTGTTGTATGTTGTTCAAGAGGCAATTCATGGATAACGCGGAGTTTCTCAAGCTTTGAGGGTAAGATATGTGTTATCGGGTCCCTTCTCTCTCTCCTGCAAGTTCAATCCAGTGGACACTTGTAGGTGAGGGGACACCCCATCTCACTAACATGCTAGTTCAATCCTTGGACACTAGTCTGTAAGTATCAAACCTTCCTTTTACTGCTCATTTCTTGTTTCTCATGTCTTCGCGTTTGTGGGGATTGTTGGATTTCATCCTATGTTTAACGCGAAGAATCATGGCGAAGGATTGCAGCCGTGAGCCTGCAGCGACTCGCGCCTGCTGCCGCGACTCGCGGTGGCCGCGGGTCGTGTTTCCTGCCTTGTTTCGCGGTTGTTTGCCGCAAGCTTACCGCGACTCGCGGTATATTCCGCGATTCGCGGTTGTGATGTGATGATTTAATATAGTGTTTTTCCCCCTGTATTTGAGCTAAAATGTGTATCAATGGTGCTCTTAGGAGCCATTTTATGCTAACTCTCTCCATCTAGTTGTGGTTTTCTGTTTTGTGTCTGATTGCAGGTTTTAGGGAGTTATCTCTCTATTTTCTACCACTATCTGACTATTTCACTGGACTGGAGAGGTTCGAAAACATATTTGATGAGTTCTAAAGTCCTGAGGATACTTTTCGGGATCTCTGAGCGAAGAAGCATTGAACCCTTGGCGTTTGAAGCCAAGGAATGAGGATTGGAACTGAGCCCGATCGGATCGGGCGCAACACGCCCGATCGGGCGTCATCGTCTTCAGAAGCCACAGATGAGAGACGTTGCGGGCCCGATCGGGCAACGTTGCCCGATCGTTATTACGGTGAGAAGCCCGATCGGGCGGATAGGCCCGATCTCATCGGGCGTCCTTGGCTTGTCCTGCGCCTGTCCCTGGAACCATTGGTGTGCAGCCCGACTCCATCGGGCGGGTCGGCCCGATGTCATCGGGCGGGGTCCTGTTTTGATCCCTGCTGCTTCGTTTGAGCCCGATGTCATCGGGCTTAGTTGGCCCGATCGGGCAACGGCCTCCGCGCGCTCATTTAATGATTTTGGGCCAGTTAGTATAAATAGGGATTTGAAAACTTTTATTAGGATCTTTGTTTTATCTTGGTTTTAGCTCTTATTTCTCATAGTTTCTCTCAAGAACCCTAGCTTTTTACTACTCTTCATTGTGATTCAAGATTGAACCTTTGGATTATTCGCAAGTTTAATATAGTTCATTAATTTGGTAATCTTCTTCCTTGTTCTTTTCATTATTATTTGCTTCTCTATTATTGATTAGATTAGTTTCTTAGTTATTTGCAATAGTTCAAAGTATGGATTTTTATATGGAATTTGTTATTGTTTTCTCAAGTATGAGTGAGTAGTTTTATTTCTAGGATTGTGGGGATCTATGTATGCAATGAGGGATTGATAGATTAGTATAATTAGCCTATATTTCAATTGTTTCCTGTGATTGAATCATTCATGCTAGATTTATGAATTAGGCCTGATTTGTACTTCTATTATCGCAATATTGAATCTGCTTCGAGAGGAGAGATTCCGTATAGGCTTTCAATCATTAGGCATAGTGATCCTTGACCATGCGAGAGCGGCTAGGTGATCTTTGAGGGAGGTAATGTTCGAGAGAAATTACATGTGCCCTAGATAAATTGACTTATTGGGTAGTTATTATTCGTCTCTGATTTCCTGAATTGTATGCATAGTGATCCATAGTCCTAGTTCTTTATTAATTGATTCATACCTTCATATTTAGTTCTATCATTTGCCTATTAGTTTAGTCACACACCCATTTTCAACTGATTTAGTTAGTATAATATTAGAATTCAGATACAATAGTATAACTTTCTCCCTGTGGATTCGATCCTGACTTCCCTGACTACTTGTTAGTGGACCTTAGGTTATTTTTGATAAGGTGATACGACTTTAGCCTGTCAAATTTTGGCGCCATTGCCGGGGAGACGGTTTATTTTTATTTTGTCTGAATTATAGTATTACACTAACCTCTACTCTGAAGAACACCTGTTCTTTGGAGCATCTCACGTTTGTTTTAGTGTTTTTGGTGTATGAGCAGGAAATTGAAATCCTCAAATCTCATTCCATTTGATCCGGAGATTGAAAAGACTGCTCGTAGGCTCAGAAAACAAGCTAAGCAAGCGAAGTTGGCTGCAGGGACACCTTCCCAAAAGACAACTACTCCGCCATCTTCACCTATTACTGCTATAATGGGTGACGAAACTAAACCAACTTTCAGAGATTATGCACAACCTTCGCCTGACAATGTACCCACTGGGGTTCGGATGCCTACCATTGCTGCTACAAACTTTGAAATCAAGTCTCATGTTATGAATATGGTTCAGAATAATCGGTTGCTTTGGGTTGCCATCTCGAAGACCCAAATCAGCATCTGCGGCGGTTTTTACAATGTTGTGCTACTCGAAAACAAGCTGGGTGTTACTGCCGATGATATGAAACTCATCCTATTTGGATTCTCTCTCGCGCGACAAAGCTCTATTTTGGTATAATAAGCTGCCTTCCACCATCACCACCAGGCGTAACTATCCAAAATCTTCCTCATCAAGTGGTATCCTTACCAAAAGACTCAGAGATATGCGTCATGCCATAGTAACTTTCACCCAAGACCCTGGAGAATCTTTATATGAAGCTTGGGAGAGGTTCAAGGATCTGCAACGCCTTTGCCCTCATCATGGTTTAGACCAATGGTATTTGTGTCAGATTTTCTATACTAGAGTTGATGCGGATACAAGGAGGGTAATTGATGGAGCCTCTGGTGGATTTTTCATGGATAAAGCCATTGATGAGGGGTATGAACTTCTAGAGAAACTCGCTTCTAATCAAGCCTCTACCATTCGTTCCTCCATGAAGAAGGGAGGGAAACATGATGTCGAAGCTATTTCTTTATTGTCCGGGCAACTAGCTGCTCTCAACCAGAAGATTGATTCCTTGAAGCTAGGTAATGACTCCTCCCATATGAGTGTTAATGCGATGGCTAGTGCTTCTAATTATATTGCTCCCATTTGTGATGCTTGTGGGATACCTGGGCACAATTGTCAAGAGTGCCCTGCGCTCCTATCTTCTAATGTCGGGAGCAACTGTGAGGCGGTTAATGCGTTTCAGTCACAACCTAGGGGTCAGTTCAACCCATATTCTAACACTTACAACCCCGGGTACAGAAATCACCCCAACCTCTCATATCGGAGCAATATCGGAGCAATAATGTGTTGAATCCTCAACCTCAACAACCGTATGTCCCACAGAATCAGGTTCAACAATATCAACCTCAACAACAAGCTCCTCCTGGCTTTCAGAGAAATCAAGCTCCACAACCACCTGCTCCTCATACTGATCAGCCATGACAGAGTTGAAGAATATGATGTTTCGGATGCGAAAGGTTTTAATGCCTTTCAAGCCGACACAAAGGCTCGGTTGGAAAACTTGGGTACGCATAACAAGATGTTGGAGACTCAACTAGCTCGGTTGGCTAGTTCTTCGCTAGTAGGCCACCCGGATCATTACCTTCGCAGCCTATGCAACCAAGAGATATTGCCAATGCCATCACTCTTAGGAGTGGAGCGCATATGATAGTCCGAAATGCCTAAAGATGATCCGGTTAGCTCCGACAAGGATGAAGTCACACACCGACAATTCCACGGCTCCTAAGGATGTCAGCAATGCAGAGAAGCAGACAGTAGTTGAAAAAGTTTCACCTCCCACTCCTGTGATCAAGGTACCGTTCCCCAATCGACTATTGAAGACTAAGCTTGATCATCAGCTCGGTAAGTTTTTGGAGATAGTGAAACATCTGCAGGTAACTGTTCCTTTTACTGAACTTATTACTCAAGTTCCTGCATATGCTAAATTTTTGAAAGAAATTCTGACTAGGAAAAGAGCCTTTAATGAAATTGAGACTGTAGCTTTCACTGAAGAATGTAGTGCTCTTTTGCAAAACCAATCCCCACCTAAATTGAAAGACCCGGGGAGTTTCTCTATCCCTTGTAACATTGGCACTATTTTTATCGATAAGGCTTTATGTGATTTGGGTGCTAGTGTTAGTGTCATGCCCCTTACTGTATGCAAAAAGCTTGACATGGGAGATTTAAAATGCACCAATATTACTCTTCAAATGGCTGACCGTTCTGTCAAATACCCCTTAGGTATCTTAGAGGACGTCCCTGTGAGAGTAGGTAAATTTTTTATTCCTGTGGACTTTGTTGTGCTTGACATGGAAGAGGATACTCAGATCCCAATCATTTTAGGGAGACCATTTCTTCATACTGCTGGAGCTGTCATAGATGTTAAGAATGGTAAATTAACTTTGACTGTGGGGGATGACAAGGTGACCTTTAGTTTAACCAATGCCTTGAAAAGTCCCATGCTAGAGGAAGCCTGTTATAGAATTGATGTCATTGATGTGCTAGTTAACGATGACATGCCTCAATCCCTTCTGCGGGATCCTCTGGAGGCTTTGCTTTGTTTTGCATCTTCTACAGGTGATGGTAATCCCTTGAGTGCTGCCGCGGATGACTGGGAAGCGGTTCTAGCATGTGAAGAGCTTGACGGTATTACCACTCATGACCAGGAACGGTTAGTATATGATACTCAACCGGTAGAGGTAAAGAAACCTGAACTGAAACCCCTTCCCTCTTCTCTGCGCTATGCTTTTCTGGATGAATCTGAAAATTATCCTGTGATTGTTAGTGCTTCATTGAATGATGGTCAAATGTCTCAACTTTTGTCTGTTTTGAAAAAACATAAACAAGCCATTGGATATAATATTGATGATTTGAAAGGCATAAGCCCTGACTTCTGCATGCATAGAATTCACTTAGAGGATGATCATCGTCCTAGTATACAAGGCCAACGTCGTTTGAACCCCAATATGCAGGAAGTAGTTAAGAAAGAGGTCATGAAATTGCTTGATGCTGGAATCATCTACCCCATTGCTGATTCTAAGTGGGTGAGTCCCGTTCAAGTGGTTCCTAAAAAAGGAGGTACTACTGTTGTTAAAAATGAAAAAAATGAATTAATCGCTACAAGAGTAGTAACTGGTTGGCGTATGTGCATTGACTATAGGAAATTAAATGTTGCCACCAAGAAGGATCACTTTCCCCTCCCCTTCATTGACCAAATGTTGGAAAGGCTAGCTTGTCATTCTTATTTCTGTTATCTAGATGGGTATTCCGGTTTCTTCCAAATCCCTATCCACCCAGATGACCAGGAGAAGACCACATTTACCTGCCCTTATGGTACCTTTGCCTATCGAAGGATGCCATTTGGATTATGCAATGCCCCTGCCACCTTCCAACGTTGTATGATGGCCATTTTTTCTGAGTTCATTGAGTCCATTATGGAAGTGTTTATGGATGACTTTAGCGTGTATGGAATTGATTTTGATGCATGTTTGCTAAATCTGGCTAAAGTTTTGAAAAGGTGTGAAGATGTCAATCTTGTCCTGAACTGGGAAAAGTGCCACTTCATGGTTACTGAAGGAGTGGTACTTGGTCATATTATCTCTGAACGTGGCATCCAGGTGGATAAAGCAAAAATTCAAGTGATTGAGCAATTACCCCCTCCTGTGAATGTAAAAGGGGTGCGAGGTTTCCTTGGTCATGCGGGGTTTTATCGCCGCTTCATCAAGGATTTCTCTAAAATTGCTAAACCACTTACTCAGTTGCTCCTCAAGGATGCCCCGTTCCTGTTTACTGATAACTGTCTTATATCTTTCAACAGGATCAAGCAAGCTTTGATTACTGCTCCGATCATTCGATCTCCGGATTGGAACCTTCCTTTCGAGATTATGTGTGATGCTAGCGATTATGCTGTGGGAGCTGTGCTTGGTCAGAGGAAGGGCAACATTCTCCATGCGATATACTACGCTAGTAAGACCCTAGATGAAGCTCAAGTTAACCATGCCACAACCGAGAAAGAGCTTCTAGGCGTGGGTCTATGCACCTGGACAAGTTCGAACTTATTTGTTGGGGTCTAAGGTCATTGTTTATACCGACCATGCTGCATTGAAGTATCTCCTAGCCAAAAAGGAGGCCAAACCTAGACTCATTCGGTGGATTTTGCTTGCTCCAAGAATTCGATTTAGAGATCGAGAGACAAAAAAGGAGCGAGAAAATGTAGTGGGCGATCATCTCGTCCAGATTACGGTATGAAGACATGGAAGAAGGTCTACCCATTGATGACTCATTTCCCGATGATAAGCTCCTCGGCGATCACTTCGTCACCCCGTGGTATGCCGACTTCGCCAACTTTTGTGTGAGTGGCCAGACTCCCCCAGAGCTGAGTTACCAGCAGAGGAAGAAATTCCTCCATGAGGCTAAGAAGTATTTCTGGGACGACCCTCTACTGTACAAGCTTTGCGCTGACACCATCTATAGGCGATGTATTCCAGAATGGGAGGTGCATGACATTCCGAAGCACTCCCACTCCCCGCCATGTGGAGGCCATGCTGGGCCCTCCAAAACTGTTGCTAAGGTACTTCAATCTGGTTTTTACTGGCCTACTTTATTTCATGATGCTAGTACCTTTATTAAGTCCTGTGATGCATGCCAACGAACGGGAAATATTTCCCGAAGACATGAGATGCCTCAAACCCCCATTTTGGAAGTTGAATTATTTGATGTATGGGGTATTGATTTTATGGGCCCCTTTCCCTTCTTCATCCGGCAATAATTTCATACTTGTTCTTTGTTGATTATGTGTCTAAATGGGTAGAAGCCCTTGCATCACCAACTAACGACTCTAAAGTCGTTATGAAAATGTTTAAAAAGATTATCTTTCCAAGGTTTGGGGTACCAAGGGTTGTCATAAGTGATGGTGGATCTCATTTTCACAAACGCACTTTCGAGGCTCGCTTAAGAAGTATGGTGTCTACCATAGGATCGGCCTAGCTTATCACCCTCGGACAAGTGGGCAGGTAGAAGTGTCTAATCGTGAGATAAAGACTATTTTGGAGAAAGTGGTTGCTAAATCTAGGAAGGATTGGAGTGACAAATTAGATGACACCTTATGGGCTTACAGAACTGCTTTTAAGACCCCTATTGGCACCACCCCTTACAGGTTAGTTTATGGGAAAGCATGTCACCTACCTGTTGAGCTAGAGTACAAGGCTTTTTGGGCTGTTAAGGAGCTGAATTTTGATGCTAAGTTAGCAGGAGAGAAACGCCTTTTGCAGATTAATGAACTTGATGAACTCCGACTGAATGCTTATGATAGTTCGCGTCTCTACAAAGAGCGTACTAAGAGATGGCACGATAAGAAAATTTTGAGTAGAGAGTTCTCAATTGGTGACAAGGTCTTATTGTACAACTCTCGATTAAAACTTTTTCCTGGTAAGTTGAAGTCTAGATGGTCTGGTCCATTTTCTGTCACTAATGTTAACAAGTTTGGTTCTATTGAGGTGATGAATGCAACAGTGAAAAATTCAAGGTTAATGGCCAACGCTTAAAGCTTTATCATACAGGAGCACTTCTTTGGATCTGTGGAGGAATTATACCTCCAACCCCCTTCCCCTTCGTTTAAGGGATGCGGCATTATGGTCGTGCGGGACCCTCATAAACCGGCGCTAATCGGGAGGCAACCCGATTTTCCCTTTCCTTTTCTTCTTTTTCCTTAGTATAGTTTTGTTTTAGTTTTTCTAGTTTTGTAGTTTAGGTGAGAGAGTGAGAGGGTATTGATCATTACATTGAGGTTATATGTGTGCAGGGATTTTTTGGTTTCCGATGATAGCGAGGCTCGTTTTTCATGGAAAATATTGCAAAATCCGGAAAAGTGCAAGTTCCGCTCCGCCCGATGGAATCGGGCTCCTTTGCCCGATCGGGCCCGCGAAGACCACATGACGAAGTCAAAAAGAAAACCGCCCGATGGAATCGGGCCACTTCACCCCGATCGGGCCCGCAACGAGGAGTTGGCAAAAGCGAAACAAAATACCGCCCGATCAAATCGGGTCATTACGCCCGATCGGGCGATCCCACCGTCGGCGAGAATCTTCGCCCGATGGGAACGGGCAGGATTCGCCCGATCGGGCTGAGCACCGTCAGTACCTGGCACAAAACTCAGACGCCCGATTGTATCGGGCGAAGCCGCCCCGATCGGGCCCGCAACCGGATTTCGATTCTCGGACAAAAAAATTCCGCCCGATTACATCGGGCTCCTCATGCCCGATCGGGCTTCGTGCCTGAAAACTCATTAAACTTGGGATTTCTCACTCACTTTCCCCATTCACTCCCAATCTCTTTCTCTCTCTTCTTCAAGCCCTAACCCCAACTCTCTCATCTTCTTCCCCAAATTCTCCATCCACCATTAACAACCTTCAATCCAAGCTACTTAGCTCTCCACAAAAATCAACCCTCTCATCTCCCCTATCAATTACCCACCACATCATCTTCAATTTTTTTTTCTATTTCACTCCATCTCTCTCATCCACCCCATTCCACATAAAGTGAGTGTGACATCTCTACATTTTTTTCAAGCATCATGTCTTCAAGGAGGCGTCGCGGATCCGGCACCGGACCACCCCAACCACCACCACCACCACCACCACGGGACGAGACTTTTCCCGATGTCGTCTTTTCGTCGACGGAGCAACGTGAACGGTTTCGGCGCCTAAAAGGGCGCGAGGTGAGTCCTACCCATTTCCTTGATATTGAATTTTTAAATAAATTGGGTATTGCTTTCCGAGTTTAAAGATTTCATGAAAATAATCGGCATGGAATCTTTCTTTTCCGTCCATGTTAATACCTATCCTGTACTGGTCTATGAATTTTATAGCAGTCTTAAGGTTACCAAACCCCGAACTGGACCCGTATTCCTTTGTATCCTTTAGACGCTCAATCAGGATTTCCACCTCACTCTGCCGGAATTTGCACGGGTACTTCGAGTACAATGTGGTGGGGAGATTGGGCACCCCCTAACTATCATCATCGTAGCACGTATTTTGCCATCACAGGTGATGGTAATGACTTCACCCTACAACACTGCAAGGGTAAATTCATCCACCAACCCATCTTTAAAATGTGGGTTCGATTTATGTCGCAGACACTATTTGGGCGGGTGGAAGGGCAATTAATAAGGGGGATGAACCTGTACCTAATTGGCAGCTACATGCTTAAAGGGACGCCCGACCATTTTCAATATAACATCCCTCATCATGTTGCGCTCCAGATGGAGCGTATTGCCACCACTTACCCTAAGAGGAGAGCGGACGGTACTTTGACCTCTCGGGCTATTGTAAATGGGGGGTTAGTGACTCTTTTTGCTAGGAAAATTCCTGGTTTTGATGAGTCTCGCTACCAGCCAGCCCTAGGACCCACCCTCCTGGACTATGCTTTCTTCGATCGCCTCCATTGGTTAGCGAGGGCTGGGGATAAATATCAATGGCGCATCAACGGGAGGCGCTCTATTGAGTTGCCTAGTCCCTTAGCCAAAATTCGACCAGGGCAGCCCCACTACCACCTTCCCATAGCTGGTTCCGACTTTCCCACCCCCATCCCCGACATTCCCCAACGCACATTTCACCGTCGCCCCCCTCATCCTGCTGATATTGCCTCTACTTCTGATGCTCCCCCTCCCCCATATTCTACTGCTCCCGCTCCTTCTTTTGATTTTCGGGAATGATGAGCATGCTCCAACGGATGGAGTCCGGTATCACTTGCCAACTCTACCGCTATTCGGAACATCGGTCGACGAGGTTGATGCCAACTCCGTCCTTCTCCGGAGCCTCGGCCCGCCGTGTTGATACATTGGCCAATGATCAACACCTAGCTCTGTATCCCCTGTACGATGACTACTGCAGACAGCATACGATTGCAGAAGCCGACGCCCACCCATCCTGGTACTCTTGGAACCCGAATTACAGCCAGCCAGGGTCCAGTAGTAAGGATGGCGGAGGTGAGGATGACGGAGGTGAGGATGACGGAGGTGAGGATGATGGAGGTGAGGATGATGATGGTGCGGACATTTCTATGGATGGCTGATGCCCGTGTCCCTTTCCTTTCCCTTGTTGCAATGAGGCCATTGCCAAGTTCAGCTTGGGGGAGGATTTCTGTAAGTATTAGATTTCTGTAAGTATTAGTAGTGTTTTTCTTTTTGTTTTTTATGTTTTCCTTTTGTTTTACTGCTTTTTAGGATAGTTAAGGTAGTTTAATCGCTTTAAAAAAAGAAATTGAAAAATCACAAAAATACGAGTTGAATTTGAATAGTTTGATTGCTTCCCTGTGCCCCGAACTTATTTTGAAAAATGATTTAACTCATTATACTGGATAGTTGGGCATTTGTGATTGGGACGTTGTGATGTGATCTTTGACTGCCTTGATCATGAGTGAATTTTGATGATAAAGTGCCTATTTTAACTGCATGCTTGAATTGGTTAGATTGTGAGGATTCATTCTAGCCCTCGGATTTATCTCTATATCCGATTTATTCTTGTGTGTTAGTTCCTCGTAGCATTCTTATCTTGGTTTTGGCATTGTACTCGTTGAGTTCTGGTAACTTTAGGCATGTGCTGTGATAGAGGCGTTCATTTGTCTAATTTTAAGCCTCAGAGTTGTTTAATGAATTTTCCCCCCAGCCCCGCTGAGCCTAATGACTTATTTTTGGATCTATATTAAACCACATTACACACCTTGAGCCTTTACCTTGACTATTGTCCCAAGCCTAGCTTGGGGGAGCATTTGCTAAGTTTATATCATATTGTGTGGTTGATTCCGTAGGGCGGTTGGAAAATAATGATAAGGTTGTACAAAGAAAGAAAAAGAAAAATAAAGTGAAAGAAAGAAAGAAAAAAAAAATTTTGATAGTGAAAAATCTGAAAAATTTCTATGATCTTCACTCGTTAACTTTCAAAAGTGTTGGAAATTATGTTGAAAATGACAGTTATTGGTTGGTTCGTGAAACTTCAAAAGTTGGTTATTATCTTGGTTATGTTGCTGTTGCCATGGGAGTTGTTTTGACCACACTTAGTCCTACTAGTGTTTTTTGCTCCCCTTTCTTGGCTTTTCCACCACATTTCCTAAATAATTTCCGTACCTTTACCCAAGCCCCATTACAACCCTGATAAAGACCTTTTGAGCACATGTTTGATTGTATATTGGAATAATACTGAGTCAATATGCCAAAGTTGAAGATTAAGTTTGTTATTTGAGTCGACTCGATTAGGATGAGCGATATTATACCTTTCTAAACACATGAGAGTGTGAGTGGGAAGGGCTATTATGGTTGGGTTGGTGAGAGATCGGGCACATATTTTGCCTGCCACAAAATTGAGAGGAGTGACACCTCGGTGAGTACCTTTTCAAGATTTGCATGATATGTAGGGCGGCTACGTTTGATGGTTTACTTAAGTGATTGGTAGTCGGGTGATCTGAGCAACTGAACTTGAATTTTGCTTGCTTGAATGATTTTGAGTTGGAAATAATTGAGTTTAAACTTTTCCATCTGAGGGGTGAAGCAATCCTATTCTTATTCCTGTTGTGCTTTGCTTGAGGACAAGCAAAGGTTTAGCTTGGGGGAGTTTGATGTGATGATTTAATATAGTGTTTTTCCCCCTGTATTTGAGCTAAAATGTGTATCAATGGTGCTCTTAGGAGCCATTTTATGCTAACTCTCTCCATCTAGTTGTGGTTTTCTGTTTTGTGTCTGATTGCAGGTTTTAGGGAGTTATCTCTCTATTTTCTACCACTATCTGACTATTTCACTGGACTGGAGAGGTTCGAAAACATATTTGATGAGTTCTAAAGTCCTGAGGATACTTTTCGGGATCTCTGAGCGAAGAAGCATTGAACCCTTGGCGTTTGAAGCCAAGGAATGAGGATTGGAACTGAGCCCGATCGGATCGGGCGCAACACGCCCGATCGGGCGTCATCGTCTTCAGAAGCCACAGATGAGAGACGTTGCGGGCCCGATCTCATCGGGCGTCCTTGGCTTGTCCTGCGCCTGTCCCTGGAACCATTGGTGTGCAGCCCGACTCCATCGGGCGGGTCGGCCCGATGTCATCGGGCGGGGTCCTGTTTTGATCCCTGCTGCTTCGTTTGAGCCCGATGTCATCGGGCTTAGTTGGCCCGATCGGGCAACGGCCTCCGCGCGCTCATTTAATGATTTTGGGCCAGTTAGTATAAATAGGGATTTGAAAACTTTTATTAGGATCTTTGTTTTATCTTGGTTTTAGCTCTTATTTCTCATAGTTTCTCTCAAGAACCCTAGCTTTTTACTACTCTTCATTGTGATTCAAGATTGAACCTTTGGATTATTCGCAAGTTTAATATAGTTCATTAATTTGGTAATCTTCTTCCTTGTTCTTTTCATTATTATTTGCTTCTCTATTATTGATTAGATTAGTTTCTTAGTTATTTGCAATAGTTCAAAGTATGGATTTTTATATGGAATTTGTTATTGTTTTCTCAAGTATGAGTGAGTAGTTTTATTTCTAGGATTGTGGGGATCTATGTATGCAATGAGGGATTGATAGATTAGTATAATTAGCCTATATTTCAATTGTTTCCTGTGATTGAATCATTCATGCTAGATTTATGAATTAGGCCTGATTTGTACTTCTATTATCGCAATATTGAATCTGCTTCGAGAGGAGAGATTTCGTATAGGCTTTCAATCATTAGGCATAGTGATCCTTGACCATGCGAGAGCGGCTAGGTGATCTTTGAGGGAGGTAATGTTCGAGAGAAATTACATGTGCCCTAGATAAATTGACTTATTGGGTAGTTATTATTCGTCTCTGATTTCCTGAATTGTATGCATAGTGATCCATAGTCCTAGTTCTTTATTAATTGATTCATACCTTCATATTTAGTTCTATCATTTGCCTATTAGTTTAGTCACACACCCATTTTCAACTGATTTAGTTAGTATAATATTAGAATTCAGATACAATAGTATAACTTTCTCCATGTGGATCCGATCCTGACTTCCCTGACTACTTGTTAGTGGACCTTAGGTTATTTTTGATAAGGTGATACGACTTTAGCCTGTCAGGTTGCCGAGGAAGTCAAAATCTTTTATTTTCTTCTTGTTTCCGGATTTATTTCGGAGTGGTTTATAACCCTTATATAAATACCTTCTTGGCCGTTTTCTCCTCTTTCTATGGGTTTTTCATCAACCTAAACACATGGCCAACCTCTTTCTTCGAGTTTTGAGCAGTTCTTGAGAATCTCCAATCCTTGATCCGGGTGCACGGAGTCGGGGATCGTTGTGTGAACCTTGGGGGACGAACGTCATCAGGAATCCGCACCGGAGATGGCGAAATTCGTTTCTAAGGCAGTGGCCTCCATACCACGGCGCAACGTTGTTCATGTGGAATTCAATTAAGTTCAGTTGATTGTTATCTGCAGATAAGTTTCTTCTCTATATTGTGTATCAGTATAGTTTATATATTTGTTCTTCATGAATACATTAATCTAACTCATATTTCAAACACTTCCAATTATCATTTATCACATAAATTGATCTAAAAGCAAACTACAAAACACCATGGTTTACCAATTGCTCTATCGAGATGCTCATAGATAGTAATATTACGTTGATTATTCTACCAAGAATAGGCATTTTGGTTGCAAGGGATATCTAGAGCATTTAGGTGACTGATTAAATTGAGTAGGCGATGGAGTTGGTTCGGAAGAATTGGTCTTCCACCTAACTTATCTTGACGATGAAGTATTTCCATAAAATCTCCGACAACTAGCCAAGGGAGGGATCAATTGTTAAGGAACGATTGAAGAAATTGCCAAAATTCATCCTTTTCATGCACTATCTTGAGTAGGACAATATACTCCGGATATTTCCTCCGCTTTTTATAGTTAGTTTCTATAAGCTAGCGCCTAGGAGTGTACGACTGATGGTGCATATGGTAAGAAATTGCGATCCCCATTTATATATAAACCAAACTATCTCAACGCGAAAAACTCACACGAACACTTTTCTTTCCCTCCTCTCTTCAAGCCTTCTAGATGGGCCACTTAAAATCCCTCTCCATTCTCAGCCTTCTCCTAGTCATTGCTTCCCTAGTCTTTACACCCTCTAATGCAATCACCTTTATAGTTAAAAACAACTGCCCCTACACTGTATGGGGTGCTGCGGTACCCGGTGGAGGCCAGCAAATGAATCCCGGTGCCATTTGGACTGTCACCGCAAACCCTGGCCAAACAGGAGCCCGCATTTGGGCCCGTACTGGGTGCACAGTCACGGGACCGAATGAGCTCCGATGCAATACAGGAGACTGTGGTGGACTACTACAATGCACGGGTTATGGGACACCCCCTAATACTTTAGCTGAGTATGCCTTAAAACAATTCAACAATTTGGACTTCTTTGACGTATCCTTGGTTGATGGGTTCAATGTGCCCATGAGTTTCTTGCCTGTAAGTGGGTGCAGTAGAGGTCCGAGTTGCAGAGTTGATCTCAACAGCCAGTTCCCTGCTCCGCTTAGGGCGAATGGAGGGTGTAACAACCCTTGCACCGTGTTTCAAACAAATATGTACTGCTGTAATTCTGGGAGCTGCGGCCCAACTGACTAATCCAGATATTTCAAGAGTAGATGTCCTGATGCTTATAGTTATCCCCAGGATGATGCTACTAGCACCTTTACTTGCCCTACTGGTACCAACTACATGGTTACATTTTGTCCTTGATCAAATCATAAATTCTCTAATATAATATTAATGGAATAATTCGAATGATATTCTTATGTATATGATTTCCACATGTAATCATCTTGCTTTCAGTGAGTCGCTAAATTGCAGGTTTATTTATATATATATGTATAAATATTTATTTATTTATACTTCATCTGTTCCATTATTATTGCAACATATTTCATTGCTACATTGTTTAAGTGTTGAGCCACTATAAGTTTTGATGATGACAAACTAAAGTAATAACTAACAAAGTTTATAAGTTTTATGTGTGCAAGGTTCATGAATTAATAATAGTGCTTTATAAAGATAATAAGTGAAGTTCCTGAGATGGAACTCTAAGAGAAGAACGAAGTTCTTGAATTGGAACTATGAAACTGTTCCTTTGAATAAAGGAACTGTTCCTATGGAACTATGTTAGTGGAACTGGTATCGGAAACAAGTTGTCTAAACGAATTCCAGAGGTGGAGTAATAAATAGCATGGAGCAAATGTTCAAGGCAAATCAATACACCCTCAACAACAGTTCCTAAGTGATGATTCATGATTACAGTTCCTGATGAACAATTCCTCAAGGAACTGTCTGCTTTACCTGAGTTGGGACGCATTATTGTTCAACAGTTTCTCAAGGAACTGTCTGTTGTTCCTGAGCTGGGACGAATAATCTTTAGAGTTGAAGATTGAAAGAGATGGCGTAACTTCTAAGTCCAAGAGTTTGTACTTAGGATTTATGTAAGTAAATTATATTGCTTGAGTTTAGGGAACTAAATGGAACTTATTAAATGCAACAAGTGGTTTTGAAAAATATTTAATTGAGAGTTTTTAGGAAATATTGTAAATAAATAAAACAGTTTTTATTTTCTAAATAAAAATGTTTTTTATTTACTGATCAAGTAAAAATAAATTTCCTAAGTTAACTCCTTGGTTTTCTCAACTACTAAACCACTTACTGTTAGTTGGTTTGAACATGTCTTTGCTTGTTCCTCAAGAAGTGTGAACGTGGGAAAATAATTCTACGTGGGTTACTGCTTCACACTTAGTGGAGGAATAAGTGGAACTAACATGAGAAGACTTCACTATAAAAGGAGAAGTCTCTCTCATTACAAACTACCAACTGAAAACATATTTCTATCGCTAAATCTTAAGTGTTTTCTAAAAGGTCAGTTGCATTATTAAGTGTGTTCCAAAGTTCCTTAAATATCTAAGTTCAATATATATACTAGTGTGTTTCTCATTTTGAGTTGTAATTTGGGGATCAAGGGTTGAGTGACTCTTGTAAAGACTTAGAGCTAAGTCAGTGAGTGTTGGCTTGGGAGTAGAAGCAATAGAGAGAAGAGTTCCAATAATCAAAGGGGATTATTGTGGGAACTTGAGTTCAAAAGGAACTCGAGTTGTAGAGAGTGATTGTAATAGAGTTATTGCAATAATATAGTTTTTGAGGTTTTCCCTTCTTGATAAGGTTCAAGAAGTTTCCTCAATTATATATATTTCTATCTCTCGTATCTCTGTTTCTTGAAAGCCTTAATTCCGCGAGAAACTTTGCTAAAAGTTCCAAAGTACAATTCACCCCCCCCCTCTTGTACGTGTTCCATTGAAGTGTCAATTGGTATCAGAGCCAGAGCTCACGTAATACAGGAAACCCTGTTGAGTAAAGTTCCTGAAAAATATGAGCACTCAAGAGAAACTCCAGGAAGGTTACTCCACGCTGAGGCCACCAATGTTCAACGGCAAATTCTATACGTATTGGAAAAATCGTATAGAAATTTTTATCAAGGCTGAGAACTACCAAGTTTGGAGAGTCGTCGAAGTAGGTGACTTTGAGGTAACAACAACCAATGCCGAAAACAAGGTAGTTCCTAAACCAATTACTGAATTTTCAAAAGAAGATTTTGACAAAAAGGAAATTAATGCTATGGCTGTCAAAATATTGCATTGTGGTCTTGGACCTCATGAACATAATAGAGTCATGGGGTGCAAGAGTGCAAAGCAAATTTGGGAACTCCTTCAAATCACTCATGAAGGAACTAATGAGGTTAAGCGTTCCAAAATCGATCTTTTAATGTCTAAATATGAACGTTTTGAAATGCAACCAAGAGAAACAATTCAAGATATGTTTACACAATTTACTAACATCACTAATGAATTAGTTTCTCTTGGAAGAATTATTCCCACAGATGAACAGGTTAGAAAAATCCTCCGGAGTATGCCTCAAGATGAACGTTGGAGAACAAAGGTCACTGCCTTGTTTGAAACTAAGGACTTTACCAAGTTCAGTATTAAACAATTGGCATGATCTTTGATGACCCACGAATTGCATCTAGGAACTGTTGTCCCTGAGACTTCCAGGAACCAAGGATTAGCTCTTAAGGCAGAGGAACTCGAAGAGTCAGAACCTGATGAAGAAGAAAGCCATCTTTGCCGGTCGAAGGATGAAAAGGTTGTACAGGAACTACAGGCCCGGGAAACCATGAAGGAAGGAACTCGGCTAGAAAACCGCTAGTTCCAAAACTATAAATGGTTGTTTCAAATGCGGAGAAACTGATCATCATATAAGAAACTGTCCTCTTTGGGAAAATGCGAAAGGAAATGGCAAAGGCAAGGAACAATCCAAAGATAGATACAACAACTCGAATTTTGCCAAACCTAACTTCAAGAAAGCCATGATAGACGCGTGGGGAGATATAGATTCTGAAGACGAAGAGAAACAACCTTATGAAGAGACTGTCAATCTCTGTCTCTTGCCAAAATTAAATGAAACTGATAAAGTTCCATCTAATGAGGTAAATTCCACCACTCTTCAATCTCTATCGAAAGCCAATTTAACTAAATTATCGTTGGAAACACTAGATGATTATAAAGAACTTGGAATATTAAAAAGCCAAAGTGATAAGGCTGAGGAACTTTGGGATAAAGGAACTGCTCAGTTATATCTAATGACCAAATTTGACTTTAAGTCTAAAACTGAGTTATGTATTCATAAGTCTAATGTGTTTTCAAGAAAGGAACTCATAAAAATGTGGGTTCCTAATATTAATAATTAGACGTTATGATTGCCTTAGTGAGGGGGAACAATATATGGCACCTGTTGTTCCTTGCGTTTATCTAGTGAAGTATTTAAATTTCTCTCACTAAAAAGGCATAACAATTGTAGAGATGATTTTGTTAAGTAAGTTATGATGTCTTGTTTTTCTCTGATTGGCAAATTCATCTAGCGTGTATATGTAGAGTTTTTGTGATATGTCTTCCATATGAATGTGTGTCACCACAATTGTTTCTATGTTTTATGCATAGACATGAGTTAAATTTAAAATATGACTCACTGATTTCTTTGTAATATTACCCTTACTGTCCATATTGCTAATTGTTAGTCAAAAGGAAGAGGAAGTAAAAAGTGTAGTTTCTTTCATCCAAGGAACTTGTTTGTTATACATTCCATCCGCACCAAGTGCATTACATATGAATGTCCAATTATGTGTATAAGTCAGCAATATCATTCTTCAAATTATCAAACCTCTTATTCCATCATTTATTTTTAAAAATCTCAAAAAAAAAAATTCCTCTAAACCTTTCATATCACATTTACATACCTTTTTCTTTCTAAATCAGTTCACCATATATTCAAATCTTTCAATTTGTGTTCCTCCACTATAACTTTAAATATTGATGATGATGCAACATTTGAGGGGGAACTAAGGAAAGAAAAAGAAAAGTTTGAGGGGGAATAAGTTGATATGGAGATGAAAAAGGGGAGATGAAAAAGGAGAGATTCAGGGAGACAAAGAAGAAATAAAAAAAAATGAGAGCAAACAGGAGAATAAAAGGAGAGATGTGTGAGAGGGAGATAGAGAAGAGATTCAAAGTTCCATACGTTATTCAAGTTCCTACTTCTGCAAAGCTGTCATAAAATCTATGGGTTCTAGTAGTCCCATGTATGTTCCTTTAGTATCAAATCTAAAGTAAACAAAAGGAATTAATTAGTTCCTTGAAACTTAAAGCAAGGAACAGACAGCGGAATCTATTCAAAATACCGAAAAAGAAGTAAGGAATTGCATGTTATTTGAAAGGAACTGATGTGCGTTTTCAAAGGCAGATCACAAAGTAAACTGCAAGTTTAGGAAAGGTAATGGTGGAGGAACAAGTGACCTATTCATATATTTTTTTTCCTTCTTTTACTTAGCCTATTCCAACCATTATATTTCTTCATAAAAATGAGCCTTTGATCTTCTATTTGAATTTAATTGGACATTCTATTTGTTTTCTACCCTATGGATTGCACTTTGGTAAAGTGGTGGTTAATGTTTAGTATGCTTTAGCTTCTTTGACTAATTGATTAACATGTGCATGAGGATGGCTAATATTACTAGATTGATGTTTGAGCAAATTGAAAAATTTGAACTCAGGTTTGACCATTAATTATATATTTATGGTGGTGTAGTGTCACTATAAGTTTGGAAGATTGATCACAAATTCTTCAGAAACAATACGCTTTTTGATGATGTCAAAAGGGGGAAGATAATGGCAAAGTAGCTTATTTATTATTCTTATTCTGGTTCATTCTCTACATAACATGATCTTGCATTGTTATATTATATTTTATTTGTGTTAGTTTTTATACTACTTTGCCTTGGTTTGTCATCACCAAAAAGGGGGAAATTGTTGAGCCACTATAAGTTTTGATGATGACAAACTAAAGTAATAACTAACAAAGTTTATAAGTTTTATGTGTGCAAGGTTCATGAATTAATAATAGTGCTTTATAAAGATAATAAGTGAAGTTCCTGAGATGGAACTCTAAGAGAAGAACGAAGTTCTTGAATTGGAACTATGAAACTGTTCCTTTGAATAAAGGAACTGTTCCTATGGAACTATGTTAGTGGAACTGGTATCGGAAACAAGTTGTCTAAACGAATTCCAGAGGTGGAGTAATGGATAGCATGGAGCAAATGTTCAAGGCAAATCAATACACCCTCAACAACAGTTCCTAAGTGATGATTCATGATTACAGTTCTCGATGAACAATTCCTCAAGGAACCGTCTCGCTTTACCCGAGTTGGGACGCATTATTGTTCAACAGCTTTCTCAAGGAACTGTCTCATTGTTCCCGAGCCGGGACGAATAATCTTTAGAGTTGAAGATTGAAAGAGATGGCGTAACTTCTAAGTCCAAGAGTTTGTACTTAGGATTTATGTAAGTAAATTATATTGCTTGAGTTTAGGGAACTAAATGGAACTTATTAAATGCAACAAGTGGTTTTGAAAAATATTTAATTGAGAGTTTTTAGGAAATATTGTAAATAAATAAAACAGTTTTTATTTTCTAAATAAAAATGTTTTTTATTTACTGATCAAGTAAAAATAAATTTCCTAAGTTAACTCCTTGGTTTTCTCAACTACTAAACCACTTACTGTTAGTTGGTTTGAACATGTCTTTGCTTGTTCCTCAAGAAGTGTGAACGTGGGAAAATAATTCTACGTGGGTTACTGCTTCACACTTAGTGGAGGAATAAGTGGAACTAACATGAGAAGACTTCACTATAAAAGGAGAAGTCTCTCTCATTACAAACTACCAACTCGAAAACATATTTCTATCGCTAAATCTTAAGTGTTTTCTAAAAGGTCGGTTGCATTATTAAGTGTGTTCCAAAGTTCCTTAAATATCTAAGTTCAATATATATACTAGTGTGTTTCTCATTTTGAGTTGTAATTTGGGGATCAAGGGTTGAGTGACTCTTGTAAAGACTTAGAGCTAAGTCAGTGAGTGTTGGCTTGGGAGTAGAAGCAATAGAGAGAAGAGTTCCAATAATCAAAGGGGATTATTGTGGGACTTGAGTTCAAAAGGAACTCGAGTTGTAGAGAGTGATTGTAATAGAGTTATTGCAATAATATAGTTTTTGAGGTTTTCCCTTCTTGATAAGGTTCAAGAAATTTCCTCAATTATATATATTTCTATCTCTCGTATCTCTGTTTCTTGAAAGCCTTAATTCCGCGAGAAACTTTGCTAAAAGTTCCAAAGTACAATTCACCCCCCCTCTTGTACGTGTTCCATTGAAGTGTCATTAAGAAACCTATGTGAAGATGAAAGAGATAGAGATAGATA
The DNA here is from genome assembly GCA_947646795.1 of Beta lomatogona. Taxonomy (NCBI): domain Eukaryota; kingdom Viridiplantae; phylum Streptophyta; class Magnoliopsida; order Caryophyllales; family Amaranthaceae; genus Beta; species Beta lomatogona. The sequence goes on along the minus strand of CANSNZ010001191.1, from coordinate 1,436,345 downwards.
AAAAAATGGGTCCAATGTCGACAATGGAATAGGAAAGAGATAGAGAAAAGATATTACCAAACAAGGAAACGTTGCAAGTAAAATGAAAATTCCAAATAAGGGATTCACAAAAAAAAAAAGAATAGAGGAAGTAATAATCTTACTACGAAACTACACAGTTACTCTTCAAGAGAATTTAATAATTTTCGAATATTTTTCCAAAACAAAATTTGGATATGTAGCTAATATACATATAATTATTATTTGATAAATGTAACTAATAATTAATAAAGTAAGGGCTAAAAAGTTCAAATTAGGAGCCAATAAGCTTCACACAGAACCAAGCAGTTCTAATCAGGGTCCAAGCAAATAATAAGTTCCGAATAGATCCATTAAGTTTCAATTAAATTCAAGCAGGTCTAAAAAGTTACCATTAGGTCCAACCAGGTCAAATAAATTCTAGTTAGAGCTAATAAGTTTCAGTTAGGGCTGATAAACTCTAACAAGTCTCAATCAGGTGCAATTAGTTCAAGCAAATTCAATTAAGTTAGAGGAGTACAAAGGAGGTTAGTTTAGGTAAACTGAATTAAGTTATGAGTAAGTCTTAGAAGAGATAGTCTCACGTTAAGGCTAACGTGAGACGTGACCATTCACACGCGTTTGATTATGGTCTAGCAGTGCAATTTTACTAAACTATGTTAACTGATTGCAAAAAATGTGCAACTATTTTTACAGAAAAACATTTAATGAAATTATGTTAACTAATAAATTAAAACACATAACTATTAACCAATAAACCATAATTATCAACCCAAAACCATAACATCAACCATACCACCATAATCATAACCCAAAACAATAACTTTTTATCTAAACCCATAACTAATAATCCAAAACAATAACTATTAACCCGAAAACTGTAAAAATAACAAGCAAACCATAACTATTTAGTATCCACTCAAGACCATATTTTATCTCGAAACTATAATAATAACATGAAAACTATAACTACGTGTAAACAATTACTAATAACTAAAAACCATAACAATTAACATTAGAAAAATAACTATTTACCTAGAACCATAACTATAACTAATAACATGAAATATAACTAATAACGTGTAAAAAATTACTTATAACTAAAAACCATAACTATTTACTCATACCTATAACTATTTACGTGGAAACGGTAATTAGTTACCAGAACACCATAACTACTTACCCAAAATATATATTACGAAGAAAACTGCAACTAACTACCTGAAAACCATAAATCATAATAAGAGATACATTATTAGAGTTTAGACCCATTGATAGAGGGAAACAATGAGTTTTGAGAATCAAGAATATACTTACTTGACTTTGATGCAACAACGTTGTTGTTTAAGTGGGAGAAACTAAACTAAGCATCACCAAGTTCTCATCATCAAGATTGAAGAAGATGCAAAAAAGGACGTTAGTTGAAAGCTTCAAATGTTTAAAAAAAAAATCAAATCTGATTTGTCCTAGTTTAGCTCAATTTCACACAAAATTAGCAACAATTAAGCTAAAACTCAAACAAATATGGATGATTTTGGTGTTTCAGCTCAAAGGAAAAGTGAAAGAAAAAGATAAAAAGAAGAAAGAGAAGTAGGCTTTAGATTTGAGATATGAGTATATATATATACAACAACAAGAGAGAGAGAAATCAAAGTTGGGTGGAGGAGAGGGAAAGGGCAATGCGGAGAAGAGAGAAACGCAAGGGGTAAAGGAGAGAGAAATGAGAGTTGGTAGAGTAAAAGGGCATAAGAGAGAGAAATGAGGGTTGGCAGAGGAGAGAGACAATATAAATTGAGGGGCGAATGTGATGGTCTTACTAGCATACTTAATAGGTCCAAGCGCTTAACTAATTCCGCTGCTATTCCCAGCCAAGATATGTGGTTTGATGCACGAACGTGAAGTTAGCATGAAATCAGTTGGTCTCACGTAAACAATAACATATGACCGTCTTTCCTAATAATTTGTGTTATATTATAAATTTTCTTTTTTCTATGACTTGTAGGTATCTTTTCTAATAAGCATATTTCAAGCATGCCTTTCAATAGACGTATTAATTTCTTCAATTCTCTACCGCTTGGATCAAGAATCGCCAACACATGAGCACGATTTTTGTGAGAATCATCTTGTTTCCCACACCCTAGGTGCGGGTGATTTTTGTAGGGGTGTTGGTTTAATTTTGGTTTGGGCTTCTCCATAAAATAGGAATTCCCTTGCTAAAAATCTGTGTACCTGTTTTCTAGAAAAATGAGAACTATTTTTGTCAATGCGCTAATTAGTAATGTTTTACTCGATTCGAAGACTTGGTTGGCCGAGTGCAACAGACGTTGTACAGCGTTTCCGCGGAGCCCCTTTTCTCCCCTGCTCTTTCCAACATATAGCTAATCAGATACATGAAATACCTCAGATATTAGGCTTCATTTATGAGATAATCGAACTTTTAGTCTTTTACTCCAACCAATTATGTACGTCTGGAGTTGTGTTCAACTTTTTAATTCCCCAACTCATTAGTCATTATTGGGGGATAAGCACGCCACTTAGGTTTATAAGCTTAAATTTATGTATTTGAAAGACAAAACGACCACATATTAGGTATTTGAGGTGTTCAACCTTGTACAACTGCTCCAAACAAATTGTAGCCTATTGCAACTTCCTACTATTTCAGTTCGTCCAGGAAACTGATCACTGGGGGCCTGGGGTGTTTCAACATTCAAGTATACACTACCTAATACCTATGCACTATTTCATGTTTCTATAGGAGTTTTACGAGTCTTTCTATATTGTGTCCGTATGTTAGTTGAACATCTACATTATACCCTCATATTTTTCAAAATCTCTATGGTACCCGTGTATTTTTAGAAGTGCCGTATCATTATCTTTTTATTGATAAATTCCGTTGCAAATATGTTTGATGAGTTTATTTATTTCATTAGTTTGAAACTTTTGGTAGTAAAGTGGGGAAAATTTAGGTTTTGAATTTAATTTCCTCACTTTATAACAAGGAATTTAGCTAATTACATCATATTGAAACCCAAAAGAATGAATTTACCACACATGTAATATCTCACTAACATAATCCATTGACTATTCCGTTTATAAAAATAGGGTGATCATTGAGATGATTTTGAAACAAGGATACTTAGAAACTTCGAAAAAGATAAGAATACAATGCACAAAAATTGCGGCACAAGCTGCACAACACAAACTAACCCTACAAGATCTGGTGGCAAAGCTATAATTATGGAGGAAGTAAATCAAGTAGTAACCTTCCCCAGAACACAAAAGAGAAAAAGGTCAATAACATCAGTATCAGTACATAAAGTTCTAGTTAAACGTGGATGTGGTAACATTGGATCGTAAGGAGTTGTTCATAAGTAAGGCTAGTGTACGCCTTAGGTTCAAGGGAAATCCTATGAGACGACTATTAGACGAGTCGTATATGAGTTCTAGGGTTGGACATTTATGAAGTATCATCCTAATAAGATAGAGGTTGTAGTAGTACTAGAAATCTAGTTACTGATGCCTACTTTATAGCCTACTAAGTGCACAGAGAACCCAGCTATCTTTAGGGTCAGATGTGGTGCACTCTTTGCTGTATAGTTGGGCTTAAATAGGGAAGCTTGAGTTTCAACCAATGCTAGGTGGTCAATATTAGTAAATAGTAAGTCTGTATAAGAATACTTACCACGACTTAACTGTATAATCAATATAACAGGTATCCCAGCTAGTGATAGTGAGACACACTAGGTGATAACAGCATCACAAATTCAACAAATAGAGTAGCCCTCACAAACCTACTATACCGACTTCAAAAATAGTGTTACGACAGTGGTATGAATTTCTCCAACAATGTTACACAACAGTGGTATAAATTTCCTGAAAACAGAGAAAACTAACCAATCCAACCCAGTACTAATCTATAGCATATATTAGAAATGGATGATATCATCGATAGTTCGAGAGCAGAGGATAAAATCATTACGTTTCACACTTCATTACCCCCCCCAAAACAAAACAAAAGAAGATCTGTATAGCAAATATAGAAGTCATCAACATGTATCTACCGTATGTGTGTATCATCTAAAGCAGAGACCCATTTCATTTCATACAGCTTTGTTGATTCTAAAATTCAGAGATGAATGCGGCAAAGAAAAGATTGAAAGAATCCAAGATGTTCTTTTACATAATCTTTCTCCACATGATCACATAAACAGATTTAAAAGCAAACTACAAAACACCACTATTAACTCAACTCTCATTTAATGTTGAAAGTTTAATAAAAGAAGACAGATGAAAATCATAGTCAAAACATCCGGATTTCAAGTCTTATGCAATATTAGAATAAAATGGATAAATTTGTTTTACCATTGCCTTATCCAGAGACCAGCTTTAATACGATGGTGATAATATTTAAGAGAATCAAGGGCAACCTCAGGTACTGAGCTACATAGATAAGTTCCCTAGCTCGTTGTTTGAGTGACTGTCTTCTGCCTGGCGTAGCCTCAAAACCCAACCCTCTTGGAGCAAGGAATCTGTCCTCATTGAGTATTGCCAATGCATTCGTAAAAAGCAGGAACCCTTGAAGCAGTGTCCCAAAACCCATTTACTGCAAACCAGAAAACATCATTCATCAAAGTTCCCCTCACTCAAACCTTCCTACGGTTCAGCTCTCCAAATGAGCACTACAAAACACACATACTCAACATTTACATCCTTACAAATTCACCATAAAATTGAAGCTCACATAAGTTGGTCAAGTTGTATTACAGTTATACTACATCTGTGACGATTGGTGAGGTTTTGCATGCTTCAAATGATTATCCAAATTTCATTAACTTTTCAGGAGCTACTCATACTTACACACGAGGATGGAACTATGGAAGTAGTCTCAATAACCGTTACAAGTCATAACAGTTACACATTCAGATTAGCAAAGTCTAGATTCAGATCTACTTAAAAGGTAATAGAAGCGCCACTTAACCTCGCAGTCAGTTTATCGGCTTCTCTAACCAGTAACGCACTTCCTGTCTCCCAAGCAAATGCAAGCTTTTAGCACACACAAAACTGTTACCTCCCCTAACCAGGGGACAAACTTACATGGAAATCAAACTTTATGTGTTTGACATGTACCAACACACAACCCTTCTTCAAAACCTCATCTAACTACATTCAATCAAAACAAATAACCTGGTTTCACCCTAAATTATCACCTTGTGGTAAATGAAAGGTGAAATGGCAGTAAATACTATCTTCGGCGATCAATTCGGAGTTGTATGGTGATCAATTGAAGACCAAATTAAACAATTTTAGCTTAGTAATTAACTCGAACAAAAACTGCTATATCCAATAAAATTGCTAGCAAATTCTCCCTTGACATAATTTCATTGTTCATACTCAATAATTTATAATTTTCTCCTAAACTCATAAACACTTTCACATTCATAACTAGTATGCTCAAAATTTCATGATTGCAGCAACATTTCGAATATTAACAGCATCTTCTACATTTAAGAGATTTTAGGGATTCCTAACGCTGAAATTCAAATTCTTTTTTTAAGAAAGATGAAATCTGAAATCTTGGTCAGATATGTGGAAGATGCAAGTTGTCAATCTCAAAACTTACACTAAAATTAACACTAAACAAACCTTGAATATTTTGGAAGATCGAAGTTTCCGATCTTGTCGAAGAAGATTGATTCGCCCGCAATCTTTTCCTCGCACTCTTCTTATCTGTTCCAGAAATTGAGGGAAAGAAATTTGATGATGAAATTCCGGGATTGTGTGTGATAATTCGTGGATTATTTAGCTGGAAGTTGAAATTTGATGAATCTACAGAGAGAAAGAGAGTTGTAAATCGTTTTTGAGGGTTACTGGGTTAGAGTATTCTTCAACTTCCTTTTTTTAGTTTTTCTTAAATCTTTTCTTTGTTTTTCTATTTTTTATTTTTATTTTACGGGACTTTTCTTTGTTTAAATTAGACATTCGCTCTACTTTTAGGGTGCATTCTCTTCTTAACTTAACTATATCTTGTTGAAATTAAGAGTACTAGTATTTTTTGCACGCGATACGTGTGTGACATCACGTATGCGTGATTTTGTGGATATTTTCAATTTAATCCTCATTCATGAGAGAAGTTGAAAAAAGAGGAAGGAGAAGAGGAGAAACTGAAGAAGTAGAAAAATCTGCCTTTACAATTAATTAGTGCATTAAAAAAAATTTGGAAAAGGTGAACACAGTGAAGTAACGTAACTGCTTGGCTGTCTATTTTAACGCAAATGTTAGGATTCTTTTCCCCCTTTTTTTTCCTTATTTTACTTTTGTTTTTTAAATTTATTAAATGGCTGCAATTGTAATTTTTATTTATAGTTGGGGGTAATTTGGGCAACTCAAGTGGACACCAAAGTCCTCAAGAGTTGCCTTATATAATAGAGATGTTTGAAAACATAAGCTGAAATAGAGGTGAAATTGATAAAGTATTTGAGAGGAGCTGAACTAATAAGGTAGATGAAAATTTCAACACCTTAAATTAAGATGCTATATTTGATAGTATCCTAATTTCAGTAAATTTTTTAGCTTAAATTTTATTTAAACTCTTACCCCATACACGACTATTTATTTTAGGTGACTTAAACTTTTAGCACCTACTCATTTAAGGTGACTTAAATGTGTTGCCAAACAAAGCCTAATTGTATCAATTTTTGTTCATTCTTGCTGAACTTAACTTATTTTTATTGAACTTAACTTTTTTTTTTGTTTCATCCTTTCTCATATTCGTTCTTTTCTCATTACAACATTTTCTTACTTGGTAGGAAAAAGTTTAAGTAACCCTTAGGGTTGCCAACCCTCTTAGCCACATTATAATAAAATATTAATATGTACATAATAAATAATGTCTTAATGTATTCTTAACCAATGAAAATTCAATAATAAGGCAACCCTTAGGGTCACTCAATCACATGGGTCCTACTTTTTATCTTATCTCTTTCTTTCACCTATCACGTGGGTCGTCCTACTTTTTATCTATCTCTATATCTCTCCGAGGGGTGCTAGTCGATCGCGAGCAGGGCCCTGCTCGACTCGACTCAAAAACCCTGGTCGTCTCGACTCGAAAACTAGTTAATCTCGCCAAACTCTTGCTCGACTCGTGCTCGTTAATTTTTTTTGCAGCTCGACTCGAAACTCGACTCAAGCTCGATTAGCTCAACTTGACTACTCGAAAATCATTTTTTTTTATTTGTTATTTCTTTTAAACTCATGTTACTAGTTTATGTAATATGATCATGGAGGCATGGACCATGAGGTAAATTTTAATTGGGCTTGGTAAGTTGGACCTTGTTTCTAAAGTTTTAAAAACTTTTATATTAAACAAAATAAATTCTTAGAAAATTATATATAAGAAAAAATTACCGAGCTGCTCGCGAGCTTAACAAGTCGAGCAGGACCCTGCTCAACTCGTGCTTGTTAAGGTTTCCAGCCGAGTCGAGTTCGAGCCGAGCCAACTCGAGTCGAGTTTTGACCGAGCGTTGATCGAGTCAAGCTAGAGTTGCTCGCGAGCTGCTCGACTCGATTAGCACCCCTAATCTCTCCTATTCACACGGGTTTATAAAAAAATGTGTCAATGGGGTATGTTGCAATTATTATGGAACAGAGGTAGTGGTAACTTGTTTTTTCTGAAATTAACTTACTTTTGCTGAACTTAATTTATTTTTTGCTGACTTAACTTATTTTTTGAGACTTAACCTAATAAGATGAGGAGATCAAAACCTTTAATTCTTTTTTGTGGATTTTGTTGTGTACTTTTTCGAGAGAAATTGCCATTCATCTCAATAAATTTGTAAATTAAATGGCATTATTTTTCATGGTTAGCATGATACTAATATATAGTCATAATCATTTCTTTTATTTATAAAAAAAACATTGAATTAACTTTGGTATTCCTAAATATATGCAATCTTATCATCTACATATGTTGTCGTGTTAATCGAAGATGTGATATTCTATTATGTTCATCTCCTTTTGTCATTTGAGAAATACTTTGTTATGTTGGTTAAAAGTGAATATTATTAAATTACGAGTGTTGCAAAAAGTATAGAGCAGATGAAGCATTAAATTGAAAACTGAAAATAGGGGTACACCTCAGGAAAATAAGGGGTACAATTTAAAAGCTCTATCTGTTATAAGTGTTTGTTAAAATAAAGTGTTTAATTTGGTTTGTAGATCGCAGTCTGCATATTTATTACGAGTCTATTCTTAAATTGTGATATGTGTCACACGACTTGATTTGAGACGACCTTATAAACTTATATCTCCTCAATCTTTAATTGTACTCCCTTTTTTTGCTAAAACGTATCTTTGGTTTTAATTTTTAACTTACTTTGTGTTTTCAACCAATTTGAGCTCTATATACTTTTATATTACTGTGACAACATATTGATATATTCAATTCGGGTTGTCTTTTTAAAATATTCATTTTTGAATATTTAGAGATATTAATGATTCTGCGAAATAAAGACCATGAAAAAGCAACTAATTAATACAATTATTGTAGTATTAGACTAAACAACCTCTTGCAAACGATACCGATTCTTCTAGTCTCGTCAGATTAATTACTAGCTCGCTAAACCAATCGTCTAGATTGATGAATTGACTAGTAATGCATGCATCATCAATTCATCATATAGTCAAGAACTATCTTCAATAAATTAATTACGAAGATATAGAAACTAGTATTGTTATTATTATTGTAAGCTGAAAATACAATATGGATGAAGAGCATCATATTCATGTGTGTACGTATATATGCACACATGCGATCTCATTTATCTCATGAACCTGTTTTATTGACTACTATCACAATTGATAAATCATGTATATGATGTATGTATGTATATATACTACTACTAGATCCTTATAAGTTATAACACGGTCATCATATTCATATTCATGGGCAGAAAGTGACGGTGTAATCAGTTCCAGAAGGGCAAGCAAAAGTACTGGTAGGATCATCCTCGGGGAAGCTGTAAGCATCAGGGCATCGATCCTTGTAAAACTTAGAGTCACCATTAGCACCACAAGTTCCGGTACCGGGTGCGGTGCAAGGATTCCTGCACCCGCCGGTAGTCTTCCACTGTTGTGGGCATTGCGCATTTATGTCAACCGGGCAGCTCACAGTGCGGCACTTCCCATCAAGCGCACCCGCATTACTGTTGGGGCTAAAGGAGAGGGGGACATTGAACCCTTCGATAAAAGAGATATCGAGGGTGTCTGATGGGTTGTCTAGAGTGTATTCGAATAAGGTCTTTGGGTTTTCACCCCAATTACCATTATCGCAATCGAGTTTACCACAACCTCCGGTGTCACAAGGACCATTGCCATTGCCATCAAAGTTGCACCCGGTTCGAGGCCATATACGAGCCATCTTGGTCCCGGGTGCGGGGTTTACTTGCCAAGTTTGTCCTTGGCCGAGCTGCTGACCGCTACCTGGATCAGCGGCGGCCCATACTGTGAACGGACAGTTGTTAACTACGGTGATGGTTGTTGCATGGGTGAGTGTGATCAATGATAGAATAACTGTAAGAATGGGAGCAGATAGGGGACTCATTGTGTTATATGGTTATAAGAATATAATGTAGTATGGTTTTGTGTGTGGAAATGTTGAAGTGATGAGAGGGGTTTATATAGAAGTTTCAGGCGGCAAAGTTGATCCCTTTTTGCGTATGTTTTGGGGCAATTCATTGATTGTAAGGAATTGTCGAAGGTTAGTTTGGCACATTGTTGACTAAGTATGGGAGTGACCAAATGAAGTCTTGTGTGATCTCTAGAGGGAATGAGGTTTAAGGTTCCGTGTTCCTAAAGGAAGTTTAAGGTTCCAAATTTCTTGCTACTGACAAATTTTTTTTTGAAGGAGATTTCTAGGATATGTTGGAATAGTTTCGCTGATATTTTTCTAAAAAGAAAGTTTAAGGTTTTAATTAAATTTAGTTTTTTACTTACTATGACGTTAGAAAATCGTCGCGGGTATTTTTTGTTGGTATTTTCTCACTAATTACATTTTTTTTAACTAGAGTTATTGATATAAACATAAGAAGTTTTACTTCTTAGGAAATTATACTTTCCATAAAATGGAGGAAGTAACTTATATAGTCTCTCCTAAGTAAGTGAAATTTTCCATGACAAATTCTACTTCCTATGCACACCCAGCCAAACAGCTTAACACATCCCTGAAATAGAATTTCCTTGATACTGAAATTTCCAAAAAAAAAAATTATACTTACCACATTCAACTTACAATCACTTGACAACGAAAAACCAACAACTAAGACTTTCCTTAGAATTGAAAAGAAGAGATACATTCACCACCTAAGTGAGATCAAACGTCCAAGGACAATCATATTCAAGACTTACTCCTAATGAGTAAGTCTTGAACGGGTATCTACACATATGATGATGATGATTCATATAACTTATAAATTTCATAGCTTAATTAGATTTTAAGATTTTGGTAAGATAAATCACATTAACGCCCTCTCACAGGGTACCTAAATACAACCTACCCCAAAGCCCCCTAAACCCCCTGATGAGAATCGAACCCACAACATGTGGGTGGAAGATGAAAGGGCTTACCACCCTTCCACTCCCTCATTCTCATAGCTTAATTAGATTTTTTTTCATCCAATCTAATATCAAGAAATTTACATACGTATAAATTGAATCTACATATATACACAATAAAGGAAGATATAATGAATCGTCTTTATCATAAATACATACCAATATCAACTAATATGGAGATCGATCTTTATATATACTATGCACTATCTCCTAGTTGATTTGTCGCATCCAATACGTTAATATCTAAGACACATAAAACCAAACAAAATGCTAGCATATAGTAATCAAATTGCAACGTAACATATTGTTATAAGAAATACATAAATATATATAAATTATCATATCTTACCCACATTGAAACACATTACAACTAACTTTTCTCATTAATTTAAACTTTTAACATATTATAAATGAAATATGTTCACATAAAACTAAATTACTAGCTAATCTAGCTCATCAAATAATTCAAACAATCATAAAAATCCCAAAATCACAATAATTCACTAGTTTAAAATTGCAAAAATCCAACAATTTAACCTTCTATAACTCCATTACGACTTCCTAGCTCCATTTTAAGTTTGTAACCTCCAAAAAAAAAATTAACAATTTAACCTCCTAAATCAAAATAATCCAACAAATATCCAGAAAATTAAAATAATTAATTAAACTAATTGCAAAACTCACCTAGCTAGGACTGCGTGGTGGCGGTGGTCGCTGGCCCGAGGGTAGTGGCGTGCTGCTGCGTGAGAGGTTGTGGGTGGCGCGCAGGTGGGTGGTGCTGGCGGTTTTCTGCAATGAAGGGGAGGGGGACGGGGAGCTCGCAATCTTTGCTGCGTGGTGCGGTGGTCGCTGGCCCGAAGGGAGGTGGCGCTGCTGCGTGAGCGGTGGTGGTGGCGCGCAGGTGAGGTTGCTGGCGGGTAGGGGTGTTCACCGATCCAGGACCGGTGGACCTGAATCAGGAAAAAATTTGGACCTGGACCGGACCTGAATTTTTCCGGTCCGGTCCGGTCTTGGACCTGTTGGACCGGAATCTTTATTTTTTTTAAAAAAAATATTTTTAATTGGATTTAAAAATATTAATAAATTAAATATATTAAAATTTTAATAATATTAATAACAATATTTTTAAAGTTTATAAATAGTAGGTTTCTAAATTTCTAACTTTATACTACTTTTTAAACTTTTTAACATATAAACTTTTTTTTACTAAAAACCCAGAAAATTCCGGTCCGGACCGGACCGGAAACCCGGAATTGGGATTTTCTTCGGACCGAGAACTGGAATCTTCGGTTCGGTCCGGTCCAGTCCAAATTTCGGTTCGGCCCTGGTCTTTGAACATCCCTACTGGCGGGGGTCCGAAGGTTTAGGGCTTCGGTGTTTCGCATACACAGTAGAGGAGAGGAGAGGAGAGGGAGTGAGAATTGAGTTTAGCAAGGGAACGAAAGAGAAGCGCGGTTTTGAGTAAGCTAAGATTATAAAAAAAAATAAAAAAAGGGTTGTGGTTGTATCTAAAAAAATTATGCTTAAGTTAATAATAAAGGGCTTAGAAAATAATTTCCTTGATACTGAAATTTCCTACAAAAAATATATACTTACCACATTGAACCAACAACCACTTAAGTTAATATATTCTATGGACACTCATGTTTACAATGATCGGAGGCTCTATTAATTAAGTTAATAATAAAGGGTTTAGAAAATAATTTCATATGGTGGAATGACAATCATTTGGAACCATTTTGTTCTAGATGCATAATTAGTTAACTAATCCATATAAAAGAATTGAATCAAGCGAGTGAGACAAGTCAAGAACGACTATTGTTGCTGCTTGTTAACAAGCGTGCGGCTGCTTTTCCACCGCATTTCGAAGACAAACACAGCTTAAGTATTATGAAGATTAGGAGATCCCATTGGCCAGTTCATCTCTGAGATAAACATCATAAAATACATTTCATATCGCCGGTACTGGTAGTATGTTTAACACCTACAATTGCATATTTAGAAGCGATAGTTATATATAAGAAAATTCAAGGCAATTATTTTATAAGAAAAAATGTATAATCACTACTGCATATACTAACTTCTACGAATATATATTATTATTGTTTAATTACAAAAGTTTCATTTAATTTACAAACTTTGTTCCTTCCGATGAACCGACAATTCCTCTAAGATTAGTCAGAAGCAATGACGGATTTTTTAGGATAGCCAAAATATACGCATCAAAGGACATATAATTCATGACTATGTCGGCAAATTGCCGAGTCAAAATACTAGTGCTCCTCTCTAAGGTCAAGGTCTTTTCTATTTTCTTCTATTATGTTAGGGAAAGCACCAATATTTATGAGTGATTCATTTGGCTTTGATGTTCATTGTCAAATATCCAACGATATTTGAGCATATAGTTTGAATATTCTTTCTGGAAAATTATTGATTGGGTTAACAAACGATATCCTTTAACAATACATTTAGAGACCATCTAGGATAGGGCTAGGATGTCGAATATAATGAACTTTAATAAATTTATATTATAAAATTCATTGTATATCAAATATTTATTGCTATATAGAGTATCATACAGAGCACTATTGTACACAAGAATCAATCATATGTCTTAGTTATTATCCCGATACAGAACTAAATTAGTTAGCTTTTCACATATCTACAATTTTCATGATACACCACGTAAGTATATATGCAAGTATGCATGCATATGGTGTACTCCGAGGCTATATTTTAGTTTATTCAATTTGCTCAATTTCATGGCTTCTAATGAGCAAATAAAAAAACGGAAGATCCATGAATGAACTAATTATCAAACGAACCAAGATATAGCTATTTTTCAAGCCTATTTGTTCCTTGCCACATTGCACATTAGATATAAAAGTCACTGCATTTACCTGTCCAAAGCTACCGAGAATAGTTTGGAACATCACAAGTTATGAAGTTAATAAATTCTTTCGATAAATTTATTATTGGTGCTGCATAAAAAATACAAATTGATCCTCAACGTTTGTAATCAATTTCCGCGTAGTGATCCTACTATAGTGCCATTCTGCCAGAGTAGATCAACGCATTCTTCTTCTAATCAGCATTGAAATAGGGATAAACAACAATTGCTACATCTACCCACTGGGTAGACTACCCATTAGAAATAGAGAATTAAGATATAATTAATTCTGCAGAGTTGGACTCCACTAATTATTAATGTCTATCTCTAGTGGGTAGATTACCCGGTGGGTAGACAAAGTTTTTCCCATAAATTGGCATGTATCCTTGTTGAAACCTTAAACATTATAAATGACTTAATGCCGCCCTGTATTTATCTTGGTATCTCCTTAAATACAGTACACAAATACATCCATATTCCCCCTCTTATTGCTTTTTCCTTTTTTCCTTGTACCAACACCACCGCCACTACCTAATGCTTCTCTCCGACTCCACCCCTATAAACACCACCACCGGAACCACTATGACCCCCTTTTTCTCTTTCCTCTTTCCCCCTTAATTTCCCTCACTTCCTCTATAACTCCTCTTTGTCCCTTTCCTTGCACCACCACGACTAGGGCTGTGCACCGGTCCAAAACCGGAATGGACCGGGATCAAAATCATGTTTTTCTCAGGATCGGGGACTGGACCGGAATTATTCCGGTGCAGACCGGTCCGAACCTGAAAATTCCGGTCCGGTCCGGGTTTGGACTGGAATGGACCTGATTTTATTTTGTTTTACAATTCTAATTTAAAAAAAAATCTTCCATACAAATTCTCATTTGCTAAATGACGCCCTAAATACGGTATTTTTATACAATATATTTATACCCCCATTTCCTTTCTCTCTTCTTCTCTTCTCCTTCCCCTATCCCTACCACCACCACCATTGGAGCCGCCACCACCACCACCACCACCACCACCACCACCACCACCACCAACAACAACAACAACACTGCCACCTTAACTATACAAAGTTCAGACGTTTATTACTGCTACAAAAAAGAATCCTCCACATTTCAAGTCAGAGAAACAAAAAACATTTCAAGGAACCCATAATTCCCACCTGAGTTATCTCATTAACAACAGGAGCACGACAAAGTGGGCAATACTTATGAGACCTCAACCAAGTATCAATACAGACAACATGAAAAGCCTGACTACACTTAGGCAATAATCTCAATTCATCCGCTTCCTCAAACTCATTCAAACAAACAAAACAAGATATGCCAAATTACCAACTGATGAAGCCCAACTGTTGTGATACGCCAAATTGGGTGGTCCGCAATAACTGAATCTTCATCGTTCATCGGAGAATCTTCTGGAATCTCCGGCGAAACAACTCGCCTTCTGCCGGTTAAACAACCACAACTTGCCGTACCGCCGTACAAATTCATACACAAACTGTTTTTTTTTAAAAAAAAAAATATAGAGAGCTGTCCACCATGGACGTTCCACCACCGGTGGAGGCGTCATTGGCAAGCGCCTCACCCTGTGGTGGAGCGCCTGCCATGGACGCCTTCTTTTTTTTATGAATTATTTTTTATTAAAAAAGTATGGAGAGGCGTCCACTATGGACGCCCCACCACCGCTGGAGGCGTCCATGGCAGGCGCCTCACCCTGTGGTGGAGCGCTTGCCATGGACGCCTCATTTTTTCTGATTTTTTTTAAAAAAAATCAAAGAACAGTGGAGAGACAAAGGTTGGAGAAGGATGGGGTGTGATACTGGTGGTGGCGGTACGACGGTAAGGCAGCGACACCAGTAGCAGAGTGGCGGTGGTGGTTTTTGAACTTTGTAGAGTTAAGGTGGTGGTGGTGGTGGTAGCGGTGTTGGTGGTGGCGGTTCCAATGGTGGTGGTACGGTGGTAGGGAAAGGGGGAAGGGGAAGGGAAGAAGAGAGAAAATAAATAAAAGTATAAAAATACTGTATTTAGGGCGTTAATAAGAGATATATATTAGGGCGTCAAGTAGCAAAGTCCTACGAATTCATAGTACAAATTTAAACAAACTTTATCCATAGTTGAAAAGAAAATGATTCAGATTTATAGTACACATTCATACAACCTGAAGAAAATAAAAGCAAAACAAAAAAATCGAAATAACATTAGAAATGCAAAAAAAGTATTTAAAAAAAATAGAAATGAAGATGAATTGTGGTCGGTGGATATTTAGAAGCATTCACCTTGTTCACCAAACCATTGCTACTCCATTAAAGTGATTTATAAATCCTCCTTCAGTCTTTTCTCTTAGATCTTACATCCCCAACCTCAAGAAGTCAAGATTATGCCTTCGATCCTCCTTGTGTTCACTCCTCCACCTTATGTCTTCGATCCTCTGGTGTGGTGGAGGAAAGGTAGTTGCCGGCCTACTAGGCTCGCCGGAGTAGATGTGCAGAGGTTAGAAAGGATGAAAGTGAGGGAGGGATGAAATGAAAACGGCTCAAGGCTAAGAGAGAGAAAGTGGAAAATATTTTAGGGTTTCTTATGGCTATGGGCTGATGACAAGGTTGTGCTGGCAGCATTTAAAAAAATAGTATCTGCGGGGTTTTCGGTCCGGACCGGAAATTCCGGGTTTGACCCGGACCGGACCGGAAATCCGGAACCAATGATTTATGCACACCCTAACCACGACCACCACAAGAATGTCAAATCTTGCCGGAGAAGACCCGAATCTTGACCACGGCGATCGAAATGGTGACCATGACAAACGTGCCGGGAAATTAGAGTGGTGTCTGTCGCAGACGTATAGACTAGGGTTCAAGCGTCCATGACAAATGTTTGTACCTATGGTGGGGTGTCCTCTATAGTCTATAGATATCTGAACCAATGGTGGAGCATTTGTGATAGACGTGTGAACCTAATTATGGTGGGGCATCTTTGATAGGCGTGTGACCTCTCCGCCATTTTTTCCGTTAAATTGGGTGTTTTTTTGGCGACGTTGTTTCAAATGTTGTTGTCCTTTGATTTTTATTTTTCATTCGATCTGCTGGCGATGGTGGTGGCAGTATGTTCCTAAGTTTTTAGCTAGGTGAGTGAGATGGGTGAAAGGAGACAAAGATGGTGGTGATCTGGTGGGGGTGGTGCTAGTAGTGGTGTTCTGGTGTGGATAAGAAGGAAGGGGGGATTGAGGTTGGGAAAAAGGGGAATTAGTAAGGTGTATAAAAATACGTAAAATACGTATTTAGGGTGATAGTTAGAAAATTTAGGGCGGCAAATAGTAAAACCCAAGACTTTTTTTTTTTTTTGACAGGAGAAAAAAGAGTAGACTTTATAATCATATATTATCTTTGAGGGGGTTTAAGAGGATAATTCGAATCGAGGGCCTCATATTTTGTCAATAGTATACGAGGCCTCGATCATAGTTGAGACTTGAGACGACCCCGCTTGTCTTGGTCTTTTATTATATAATAGTGTTTGCAACGAATATAGAGAAGATGTTTTATGGCCCTAGCACGGCACATATGGGCCTATGGCACAGGACTTGCTAGTAATGATTACGATAGTCCCGAAAGTCTTTAATGTATGCATTTGTGGTGACAACTAGACGGTACTGGAAGTTATTATTTTATCATAGTTACTTCTTCTATTTCGTGTCTTTTTTTTCATTGCAAACTTCATTTATAATAAACCTTTTTGAGAGGTAGTAGCTTAACCCAGCACAGATCTGGGCTTAAGGCAAGGAGTGCACTGATAGCACTAGTCGGACCTTCTTTCTTTGATTTTCAGCAAGCTTCTATAGCAATCATATCAATTTTAGTAATTTCTTTTGGTTCTCATCTTGTTCTAGCCGATCTCAGTATTGGTGTTTTCTTTATGGACTGCTATTTCAAGCATTGCTCCCATTGGACTTCTTATGTCAGGATATGGATGAAATAATAAATATTTCTTTTTAGGTGGGCTTATCTTCATTTATTAAATTTTTCAAAATTGAAATTGCTCACAGGGTTTCCGCCTATATCCCATTATTTTGTACTACTTGTTTGTTATTTTTTTGTATAATACTTTAATTGATTGCTATACTATTATAGTATTATGGCCCCCTCAATTAATAGAAAAAACAATGGCACCCAAATGATTCTCAAATTATCAAATACGAGATTTCGACTAGTTCATCAATTTTTGACTCATTTCATTATATTGCACATTTACCTTCATGAACCATCAACCACATCCACCATAAAGGTTCTACTAATTCAATAATCAAAGGGTTTGGTTTTCCAATAAGGCTTTATTCTCCTCAACTTCTTTAACTTAACTTAATACAGATTTGGTAGTTAAATTTCTTAATCTTTCCACATGTAGCGCTTTGGTAGTTCAATCAAGGATTATTCTTAATTTTCTTATTTGAATCAATTTGATATGTTTTAATATGTAGTTTTGTACTAGGAATTTCACTATTGCCAAATTGACGGACATGGGACGAGGAGAGGAGAAAAAGGAAGGGCTTACGAGATGATCTTTAACTCTGATATGTTATAGTATAGTGTTTCGAAAGCTTAACTTAAATATTTTCGTTATTCATCATGATGCCTGAGATAAACAAAATTAGTTGATGTACAAGCTAAGGGAATCCCAAGAAAGATATGTGATGTTTTACTGAATATATACTTGTTATGTTACTATGTGACATCTTCTTTTAATCAATTTGGGATAGTCTTTTTAAAATAGGGGAAATAAAACATCTTGTAAACATCAACGGTTCTTGTCGTCTCACTTGACCCTGCTGGTAGATTCATAAATTGACTAGTAATGCATGCATCATCAATTCATCATATAGTAATACTAGATCTACCAAACATCAATAAACCAATAAAAAGAACTATATCACTATTATTATTGTTATCACAGCTGAAACTATAAGATGCAAGAGCATCATGTATTCATGTGTACGGTCGTACACATGCTCTAATTTATGTCATGAACCTGTTTTATTGACTACTATCATGAATCATAATACTAGATCTTTATAACATATTTATGGGCAGAAAGTAACGGTGTAATCAGTTCCAGGAGGGCAAGAGAAAGTGCTGGTTGGATCATCTTTAGGGAAGCTGTAAGCATCAGGGCAAATACCCTTGTAAAACTTAGAGTCACCATTAGCACCACAAGTTCCGGTACCCGGTGAGGTGCAAGGATTCTTGCACCCGTCGGTGGTCTTCCACTTTTGTGGGCATTGCGCGTTTATGTTAGCCCTGCAGCTCACAGTGCGGCACTTGCCACCAAGCGCACCCGCATTACTGTTGGGGCTGAAGGACATGGGGATGTTGAAGCCTTCGATAAGCGAGATATCGAGGGTGTCGGTAGGGTTGTTGGGTTGTGATAGTGTGTATTCGAATAGGGTCTTTGGGATTTCACCCCAATTGCCTGGATCGCAATCGAGTTTCCCGCACCCTCCAGTGTTACAACGGCCATTGCCATTGCCATCAAAGTTGCAACCAGTTCGGCCCCAAATACGAGCCATTTTGGTGCCGGGTGCAGGGTTTACCTGCCACCTGTCTCCTTTGTTCAACCTCTTACCGCTACCTGGATCTGCCGCAGCCCATACAGGGTACTGGCAGTTGTTGACTACGGTGAAGGTGGTTGCATGGGTGAGTGTGAACAATGAGAGAACAAGTGTAAGAATAGGAGCAGATAGAGGACTCATGATTGTATATTATGATGATGATTTAGTAGTATGGTTTTTGTTGTGTGGAAATGTTGAGATGATGAGGGGGGTTTAAATAGGGGTTGTAGGCGGCTAACTTGATCTTCTTTGCGTATGTTTTCGAACAATATTCATTGTTTAAACTTTAATTGTGTAGAATTGTCAAAGATTTGGCATATTGCTGACTAGGGATGAGGATAAATTCTTGTGTATTTTTATTCTGTAAGAGGACTATCTTGTTAGAAGGGGATGACCGGATGAGGTTTAAGGCGACTAATATATTAAAAGGTGTTTCTATCAATTATCAAAGGAATGGTGTCACGTGGCACTATGCATTATATATGCGCTATGTAGCTTCGCCACGTCATCTTATGTGCCATGTAGATTGTTACGTCATCTTACAAAATAAATATTGTTTGTCACTAGATTTGAACATGCGACTTCTCGTAAAAAGAAGTTTGTCCTTACCATCTCAACCAACTTTTTTTTAGTGCTTCATAATTCCACATAATGTTATATATTCATTGCCAAATTAAGTAAATTAAATGTTAGATTTTTTTAAATTAAATTATTACAAGAGTGGAAAAAATACATATCAATTGTGAAGAACAAAAAAGTAACACCCGAGGTAACTCCCGGGCCAACACACTAGTTGCTGATTAAAAGAAAGTTGTTTGAAGGGGCCGTGTAGGTTATGTTGAAATTGTTTCAGGATATTATCCTAAATGTTTTGTTTAAGGTTTTAAGAACTTTCGAGGATGATGAAATCGTCTCACAGTCTTTTTTTTTCTTGGCATACTCTCATTATAGTAGATCTTGTGTAAGACAGTCTTACAATAAAATTATGGTAAGACCACCTCACTTTATTTTCTAAAAAGGTCACTCTACAAGTTAAAGGGCTCACTCTTAGACTCTAGTCCTCTAGATAATATATCATATCATAAGAGGTCACTTTTACTATAAGCAACCTCTTCAAGACACCAAGTTACTCTTGTCTTACCACAAATTATGATAAGGCGGTATCATATGAGATTTTGTATTCTCATTAGTCATTAGTTATTATTTCTGGGATTTTCTTTGTTTTTTTGAAAATTTAAGATGGGCCTTTAAGTACTTTCATTGGGGAGGATACTAATAGAAAGCCCTTTTAATTATAAAAGAACATAATTTCAGCTGCATCTATTTCTATGGACACCAATTAGAATACTGTAAGTGATTAAAGTCATTTTGTGGGCATGAAGGAGAGAGACAATTGAAAATATTAGAACAAAGAGAGGGAGAAAGAAAAGTGACTTTATTGAAGGGCACCTACCTGGGATCCTAGGTGGCACGTACCCCACTATTCAAAAATTGGGTACTTAAAAGGGAAAAGAAACAAAAATAAAAGACAAAGCTACAAGCTAATATAAGATGTATGTGTGTAATGGTTAGCTAATTAACTTTTCCTTTCATACTCTTATTTAGATAAAGAGAAAAGGAAAAGAAATGCAATTTCCTAGACTAAGACCCAAAAAGACACCCTAAAAAGGTTTTACTTTGAGTCAAACTAGAGAGAGAAAAGAAAAAACAATTGTGTAAATTGAATGTTCCTATAATAGAATTGTTAATACACTCGATTATTGATGATAACTATAATATAACTAAACTTGTCAAATAGAAAATCATGAGTTTTCTTAATGACCTTTTGGAGCAACAAATCCTTGATTTAGCCACAAATGATAAAAATTACAAATAATTTAGTTGGAAGTTAAATGACTATTTTAGAGTTATTTTATATTTAGTAGGATTTAAAAAAAAAATTGATATGCTAATGAGTCAGTTGATTTTGCTGCCCCACCAAATTTATATTCCTAAATTCGCCTCTACTTTTAAAGGAATGCCTAATTCTTGAGTATGCTAATAAATTTATGCTTGGGGCATCACACTTGCTGGTAACGAGTGAAAATGAAAATTAGTTATTTTTATATTCTTTCCCTCTAGAAGCCATTAGATATTTGACATGTGTAAGATGTTCATCATTCAAGGGCTGTTTTGAATAAATTTGTGATGATTATATATTAGTGGGCAAGCACTGGTCATTGACTCATTGTTAGTCCTTGACTGATGATATGCAATATGATTTTAGACTTTTAGTACTGTATTCTATCAGACCTGTTAGATGGCATGGCAACTTAGGAGATGTTTATGGTTTGTTATTATTAATTATATATGGTCTTCTAGAATGGTTCTTACATTATTCAAACCACGAAACTTCTCAATTGGTCTTAGAGTACGGTTGATCAAATGGTTTTTTGTAAATATTGGTTAAATGCTCTTATACAATGAATCGGAGGCTCTATCTCTTTAGAGCTTAGTCAATAATTTCATATGAGGAAATAAATTTTTTGGAACCATTTTAGTTTTGGATGTATAATCAGTCAATTTATCAATCTACGAGGATCGAGTTAGGCGAGATAGATAAGAAGTCAGGAGCTATCGTAGTTATTAAGCGCGCGGCTGCTTTTCTACCGCATTTCCTAGGGACACACGGCAAGATTAACGAACTAGAATTAAGGGACATTTGCATAATTATTGACTTAGTGACTATGTTGGCAAATTGCCAAGTCCAAACACAAGTGCTCCTCTCTCAGGTCAAGGTCTTTCCTTCTTTCTTTAATTATGTTAGAGAAAGCTCCAATATTGATGAAAATGATCTATTAAGCTTTAAATTTCATTATCAGATATGCAAAGATACTTTAGCATATGTTTTGGATATTATTACTAGAAAATTATTATGTTGGATTTATGAACTATACTCTTTTATTAATACATTTAGGGGGGCTAAGACTGGCAAGGCACCTAATGGACTTTGTAATATAAATCTAGTAATAAATTATATTTTTATTTGGTGCATAGAGTGTCATATAAACTCTCGCATATACAAAATTCAGCCACATGTCTTAGTTATCTCCCTCACTTAACTATACTAATTAAACTAGTTAGCTTTCCTATTTCTACAATTTTCATAATATACCCACGTGTATTTATGTGTGCGGTGCACCGTAAAGCTATAGTTCATTTGATTGCTTATTTTAATGACTTTAAATGAGTAAATAAAAGAAATAGAAAAGCTCCAAATAAATGAGCAAATTAAATAAACCCCAAAATAGCAACTCTTAAGCTAATTTGTTCATTGCCACGTTGCATATTCAATGCAAAAGACATTGCATTTAATTTGGGTTCCCAATTGAATAGATTTGGTAAAAAAACAAACTACTGGGATAGAAAGAAAAAATATTGCAAAAATGCAAAATGATCCTTACGTTGGAAATCAATTCTGCGTATTGATCCTATACCTATAGGGCCAGAGAAGATGATCTCCCATATGTGCCGTGCTAGTAGGGCCACACAGCATCTGAATAATTCTCAATATTAATTGCAATTGGTTGACACACTACTGTAATAGAAGACCAAGACAAGCAAATAGAGCCACAAATCACAAAGAAAATGTGTGTTCGTCCGTACAATTTATCCTTCCACAAGATTTTCCTCGGGCTGCTAGAGCTGAAAATTTTTCGGATAAAAACCGAAATCCAATCCAAACCAAATTAGGATTAGGATTAGGATTAGGATTAGGATTAGGATTTGGATTGGATGTTTTTTAAAATTTGGGTTTTCGGATTGGTTTTGAGGATAATTAGATCCAAGAATCCAAAATAACCGAATAGCAAATAACCCTTGTATTGTATATTTGGGATTTGGCTTAAGTGATTTCAATAAAATTTATGGGTTTGTATGAAATATTAGCTGTTGTTACCGCATTTTTAGGGGATTGTGAGAATTACTTCTATTATTGAACACTTTATTTTAATGCTCGTGCCTAATTTATTTCATCAAAAAATAGAGTATAAAATTTTTGATATTTCGGATTGGATCCAATCTAGTGTCTGAAAAATTGGATTGGATTGGTTTGTATTTAAGAAAATTAAAATCAAAATCTTGTTTGGATTGGCTTGGACTAGGCCTAAATCCAAACTGTACACTGAACTTTCACCCCTAGCTTTTGCCTCTCGTGCTGAAACATCCTCTCCATATCAGCTCCTCATTTAAGAAATAAAAAATTTTATTGTAAAATTCATCAAGCCAAACACAAGTTCACGTCAAAGGAGAGTTTGACCACATATAAGTAGGGGTGAAAGTTATTCGGATAAAAACCGAAATCCAATCTGAATTAGTAATTCGGATCGGATTCGGATTGAGATTTTTTGAAAAAATGGATTTTCGGATCGGATTGGATTGAGGGTAATTGGATCTGAAAATCCAATATAACCGAATAGCAATATGCCTTGTATTATGTATTCTAGATTGGGCTTAAGTGCTTAACTGATTTATTTAAAAAAAAAAAAAACCAATGCTTGAGTGTTGTTGTTGTATTCTTTGTTGTTGAACTGAATCTGCTTTATTATGTGTTATTTTACTGAACCTCATGTATTCTGCTACGTTATGTTGTAAAGAATTATGGCCTATGAGTTTGTTATTAGTTTATTAATGGACTATGGATTTGTAATGAATTATGAATTTGTAAATTTGTAAATCTATTGGGTTGTTGTTTTCGGCTTGTCACGCCTAATTTATTTCATTAAAAAATTAGAGTTTTAAAAAATCGGATTTTCGGATCGGATCCAATCTAGAGTTTGAAAATTCGGGTTGGATTGGATCGGATTTAAACTCTAATTGGTTTGGATTCGGATTGGAAAAATGAAATCCAGATTTTGTTCGGATCGGATTGGATTAGGCCTAAGTCCAAACCATACACCAAACTTTTACCTCTACATATAAGTCCATCAATATTGCATCCTAAGACAATTAGTGATAGATGGAGTAAACCCACTTCACTTATATACTAGTCATCCTCTTCCTCTTTAATTAATGTATGGGACTCTCACAAGTCACATATGGGTTTTTCCTTAAAAAACACAAATCGCATGTGAGCTTGTCTTCTTTTTTTTACAATCTAGAGTGGTCAGTGGTCACAACAAAAATATTCAAACCCTCTCCAGCTTGAAATTTACAAAAAAAGGGTCGTCCCTTTTAGTACTGATAATGGGCCAGGATATCGTCTTTGATAGCTTGGTAAAAAAAAATTTGTGTGTGCACTGGTAACTATAGGTATGACCGGTCCCATATAAGAGTTATATTATACTTAAATAGTATGTAATTAGTGAGGAAAGGCCTAACTCTTAAAATAATATTATACTGTAGGAATATATAGATGCATATAGCGGAATTTCAGGAAACAATTTCCTAACATCTATCATAGGATCGCAAACATAATCAAACATATGAATCATTCAATAGGGATTAAATATCAAACCTTTGTAGCGTGATTTCCCTGTTGTATGCAAGCTTTGAAGATCCGAGAGCCCCAAGTGTTGCTCCTCTAATCAGTCCACGAGCACCAGTTGAACACCAACGTTTGCTAGAACGGAAGAGAAGAAAATCTCTTGCTTTTGATGGTATAGGCGCCGGTTAGGGAGAATAGATTTAGGGTTTCTCTTTCTCTCTCTAGTGAAAAGAAACTGACTAATGGATTGATTACCTAAACCCTAATATTATATCATATATATAATAGAAGAGTCATATGTTAGTTAGGAGAACTAATTCTCCTCCTATTCCCCTTTGGACCGGCCCAATCCTAATCCTAAATGGATTTGGATTGTTTTGTCCAACTTGTGCTACAATGTGTGACCTCATAGGATTAATCTATTTTAGTTATAGGCCCAATCAATATTGTCCTATTAATCATATTTATTCTCTAGCAAGTAAATACGATAGATTACTAAAATAATTAACTTTATTATCTTCATAATAACATTCCTATTTATATTTAGTAATTGCCTGGAATGTCTAAGGACATATTCCTTCAATCTCCCACTTGTCCGAAGACAAGAGCGCAATGTTAAATTCCTTAAGTCACTTAATGTCAAATTTGATAACACAATGTTATTCTCAAATTTTGTTCCTTGATCGCTGAGTTCGAACTGCTCAAATAAAGATTAACTCCTTAATCCTATTCCGCATGGCCATGCAATTTTCCGGTTCTCGCTCATCAAGAGGCCCGAGACACCATTCCTATTTTATAGGAGGACTTATCCACTCTTGTATGACCATAACTCCCACTCAATTCTTAGCCCACCCGATCACTTGCCTTTATAACCTCCTTTTACGGCGCGGCGTTTAACAGATGTCAAAGTTAAACTAATTATATTGTGGTTATTAAGACATACTCATGTCTAAGGAATCCACTAAATATAGTAGTTTGATTCTACTTTTAGAATCTAATTAGGTCAAGTCTCAATGTATCAACTATACATCCATATAATCGCTAGACATCTCTATGTCTCCATAGCCCATGGAACTGCGCTATCAATTAATTATATACTTGTCTTTTAAATAAATCACTTATGTCCAATTTAGTGATTTAGACTAGGGACTTTAAATAAATTGTGATTTTCAGTTCACTTTATAGGGTTCCATTATCAAAACGTTTTCGATAATCCTATTTGAAAACACAAATTATTTGGACATTTTATTTAATACTAAACCAAGCAATTAAATAAGAACGAAATTTTATTGATAAACATTCAAAGCATAATAAATGTCTTTACAATTGTAAACATGAAGTAAACAACCTAAAGCCATTCTCCCATATGCTTAAGCCCCATAGACCTAGTATGACACTCATGCTTAGGTTGAGCAAGCGGTTTAGTCAAAGGATCTGCTACGTTATCCTCGGTATGAACCTTGCTTACTTTCACATCCTCTCTACCAACGATTTCTCGAATGAGATGGAATTTCTCGAGCACATGTTTAGACCTTTGATGCGATCTGGGTTCCTTAGACGAGCAATGGCACCATTGTTGTCACAATACAACTCAATGCCATTGTCAATGCTAGGAACTACACCAAGCTCACCAATGAACTTTTTGATCCAAACAGCTTCCTTTCTTTGCATCACTGCTGCAATATACTCGGCCTACGTTGTAGAATCCGCGATGGTACTCTGCTTAGAGCTCTTCCAGCTCACGGCTCCTCCATTGAGACAAAATATGAAACCAGATTACGATCGAAAATCATCTTTGTCACTCTCGGAAGCTTGCATCGGTGTATCCAAGTAACAACCAACTCATCATCTCCACCATATACCAAAAAATTATCCTTAGTCCTTCGCAAGTACTTAAGGATGTTTTTCGCTGCAATCCAGTGCGCATCTCCTGGATTTGACTGGTATCTGCTGCATATACTCAAAGCATATGCAACATCCGGTCGAGTGCATATCATGGCATACATAATGGATCCTCTTTACGCGAAGCATAGGGAACATTACTCATACGCTTGATCTCATCGGGACTCGAAGGACACTGAGTCTTGCCAAGTGTTATGCCATGTTGCATGGGAATAAAACCTCTCTTGGAGTTTTCCAGCTTGAACCTTGCAAGAACCTTATCAATATAAGTCTCTTGACTAAGTCGAATCAGCCTTTTCGACCTATCTCTATAGATCTTTATTCCCAATATGTACTCAGCCTCTCCTAGGTCTTTCATAGAGAAACAATTTTTAAGCCATTCCTTGACTGACTCAAGCATGGTCTTATCATTTCCTATGAGAAGTATGTCATCCACATACAAGACCGGAAAAGTAATACTACTCCCACTTAACTTCTTGTATACACAAGATTCCTCTTCATTTCGAGAAAGCCAAATTTCTTGACTGCCTCATCAAACCTGAGGTTCCAACTCCTTGATGCTTGCTTTAGTCCATAAATGGACTTCTTAAGCTTGCATACCCTCCCGGATTTTGTAGATCTTCAAAACCTTGAGGTTGTGTCATGTACACATCCTATTTCAAGAACCCATTCAAGAAAGCGGTTTTGACATCCATCTGCCATATTTCATAGTCATGAAAGGCAGCAATCGCAAGGATTATCCTAATGGACTTCAGCATGGCTACTGGTAAGAAGGTTTCATCATAGTCAATACCATGAATTTGTTTGAAACCCTTCGCCACCAACCTTGCTTTGAAAACACTAATGTTTCCATCCTTGTCTGTTTTCAACTTGAAAATCCATTTGCATCCAATGGGTTTTACCCCATCGTGCAAATCAATCAAGTCCCATACTTGATTTTCGGACATGGAATCCATTTCGATTTCATGGCCTCAAGCCATCTTTCGGAGTCTTGACTATCCAAAGCATCTTTGTAGCTAGTAGGCTCTTCGATTCTAAAATCGTTATTTCGAACTTTCGGTCAAAAGGAAATCAATATATCTCTTTGACGAATGATGGTCCTACTAGACCTACGTTGGGGAACAACGAAGAAGTTTCTACCTCACTAGGTTGAGTGACTTCGCATGGAGTATCTCCAAGTGGGACGGTAGGAGGTACGTGAATTGAATGCACCACCTCCCGAGCATTTTCATGTTGGGCCGCCTCGATGAGGTGTTAACCTCATCCATTTGTTGCTCAATCTCGAACTTCTTCGAGATATACATTTCTCCCACTTGTTTTTCTGGAAATAAACTCCTTTTCCAGAAAGACACCATTACGAGCAACAAACACTTTGTTTTCACTTTGGTTGTAGAAGTAGTATCCCTTAGTCTCTTTTGGGTAACCCACAAAAAGACATTTATCGGATTTGGGTGAAAGCTTATCGGAAAGTAAACATTTTACATAAGCTTCACAACCCCATATCCTTAGAAAAGACAATTTTGGAACGTTTCTGTCCACATTTCATATGGTGTCTTTTCCACTACTTTGGATGGTGCTCGTTAAGTGTGAATGCCGCTTGTTTCAAGCGCAAATCCCCAAAATGAAATAGGAAGATCAGCAAGACTCATCATGGATCGAACCATATCAAGTAGAGTTCGATTCCTTCTTTCGAAAACGCCATTTAACTTGTGGTGTTCCTGGCGGAGTCCATTGTGAAAGTATTCCACAATCCTTCAAATGATCACCAAATTCTTGAGATAAATATTCACCACCACGATCGGATCGTAATGCCTTAATTTTCTTCCCAAGTTGGTTTTGTACTTCATTTTGGAATTCCTTAAATTTTTCAAAGGATTCCGACTTATGCCGCATGAGGTAAACATATCCAAATCCGCTCACATCATCGGTAAAAGTAATGAAGTAACTGTACCCTCCCCTAGCCAACGTACTCATAGGTCCACACACATCCGTATGTATGAGGGCTAAAAGGTCATTGGCTCTTTCACTTGAACCTGTGAAAAGAGACTTTGTCATTTTCCCCATCAAGCAAAACTCACAAGTATCAAATGATTCGAAATCAAATGATTTGAGAATTCCATCTTTATGAAGTTTCTCAATGCGCTTTGAGCTTATGTGGCCTAATCGACAATGCCATATGTATGTAGGGTTTGAATCATTTGTTTTATGTTTCTTCTTTGTCTATGTTATAGATGTGGGTTTCTAAGTCTAGCACATATAAACCATTTGATAACTTAGCGGAGACATAGAACATATCATTCAAATACGCGAACAACAATTGTTCTTTATTGTAAATGAATAACCTTCGGAATCCAAAACAGGAATCGAAATAATGTTCTTTGTGATAGCAGGAACATAATAACAATTATTAAGTTCTAAGACTAATCCTGAAGGTAAAAGTAGACTATATACTCCCACTGCCAATGTAGCAACTCGTGCTCCATTGCCAACGCGAAGATCTACTTCTCCCTTTCCCAATGTTCTACTTCTTTTGAGGCCTTGCATATTACAAATAATGTGCGAACCACAAGCGGTATCAAATACCCAAGAAGCAGAAGTTGCTAAGTTGATTTCTATAACATACATATCTGAACTAGAAACTCCTTTCTTTTGATCCTTCAGATACTTGGGGCAATTACTTTTCCAATGACCAACCTTGTTACAGATGTAACAATAGTGCTCATCAGCAACTTTTGGTTTTGGTGTAACGATTCCCAAATCCCTTTCAATTTCAATGAAACGTTCAGCATTCATTTTGTCCTTCGAAAGGACGGAGCGCAAATTACAAGTAGAATTGTTGGTGTTGATATTGTTGTTACTAGACATAATTACTACAACAAATAATAAAACAAGATTCAATCAATGTTTATCAAGAAAGCAATAATTAAACAAATTTTAATTACTACTATCCTTTATTCAAAATGAAAGTCCCCTATTGAATAAAGAAATAACCAAGATCCCCTCCCACTACAATCAAACGGACTTTGGCCCTGCCTTCAATTTATAGTAGTTGAGGTAAGTAAACACTTTACTAATTATAACTAATTATAATTCTTGGTAGACAGGTTAACAACTCCTTGTTTACTCCTATATCTTAGCTTCAAAACCCAAAACTTTGTCTTTTGATGATTTTGTTGAGTTAAACCAAACATTAACATGTAAGTTTCAAAAACCTACCCTACTATCCCCGGAACTATGAGCAACACCTGCTTTGGCGAACCTATTACTCATGATCTAAGGCTTTATAGGTGTTGTTTGGGAAAGCGATTAAACTCAATATTACTTTTGGGGACCTAAGTTTACTAATATGGTCAATTAATAGTGAACACATGAATCAATTAACCACAAAACAAACTTAGAAGCAAGCATTTAAACATAATAAATGCAAGAGAATTATAAAAGCAATAATTAAATGATCTAGTATGGCCCCTATACTTAGGAAAATAACTAATCTTCATGAATCCTCCCTCGAATCTCCATGGATCACCATCCTTTTAAACTCCTTGGATCCTCATGCTTGATTACATAATTTGAATTAAATAATAACGAAAATTTAAAGTTACAAAAATACAAACGATTCGCAGATCGTATTTAATTTACATTCAAATATAACGATTCGCAGATCGTAATTACTATCCTAATTTGGGCCATACTAGTCATAACATGCATAATATAATATCATACATATTACATTAAACATCCACGCATTTATAATATCAAATAAAATAAACACAAACTATTTACTTATTAACAATTAATAAGCAAATAAAACTTTCCATAATAATCATAAAACTTAACAATTTTAAGCTAGTAATTATTTAGGAAACTTTATTATTTTCATTCAATTACTTATTTAAATATGGCATTAACCAATATTAATCACAAATTTGTAAAATAGGAAACTTTTGGATTTATGCTCAACTTTGGAAAATCAGATTTTCCTTAAAAACAATTTTTTTTGTTTTAATAAGAGCACAAGGCTACCAGTCAACAGCCAACCAAGATGTCAAGAAACCCCCCGATGGAAACGCACGCTGGGTTTAGCCAGCCACCAATACCACCACCTCACCAAGCCAGCCGGCACGCGCGGCCGCACACGGCGACTCCGACGGACACGCCAGGCGCCGGCCAGGGCAAAACATGCCGGCACTCGCCGGTTGAAGCGCCGCCAGCGCGCACCAGCAGCCACGCACGTCAAACGTGCGCTGCTGGTTGTGGTCTCCACCACTCGCGCCGCCTGTAACGCCCCTTTGCCGCCGACCCAATAACCCCCCATTGTTGCTTCACCTTCGCAGGTGAGGCCACCCAACCATGGTGGGCAAATTTTTGAATTTTGTAACAATTTACAAAATTGCCATTAAATCTTTAACAAACAATTTATTTAAAGATTTAGCATTTTAATTAGGTCTTTATAATCCGAAAATTATGGCAAAAAATTTTGAATCACTTAACTCAAACAAGATTTTTAGATTTGTTAAGATTAGATTTCAATGCTTAATCTATATTAAACATTAAATCTAGCAAAAAATTCAAAATTTGGGCAAAAATCAAATTATATCCAAAAATTCAGAAAATTAACAATTAAATTCCGAAAAATTCGAAAATAACTTTTAGGGTGATCTACTGAATTATCATAACAAATAAAATTAAATATTTTAATTGTTATCCTTAAATTCTATGAATAATCAAATTAAACATAAAATTTAACCAAAATTCATAAATAATATGATAAAATTCGAAAATTAGTGGGAAAAATAATCAAATTATTTTCAGCCATCATATTATTCTAGATCTATGTGGGTGATGAACATTAGATTTATTTAACAAATTAAAAATCAAATCTTTAATTGTTAACAAATTATTTCAATGACTAATCGAATTAAGCATAAATAATTTTAAATCTAACAAAAATATTTATAAAAATCCGAAAATTTTAGAGTGAATTAAAAAATTTATTTCGTCCCTCATATAAAAAAATCGGAACTTTATAAAATTATTAGAGCATAAATCACAATTAAATCAATTATTTACAATTTCCAATCAATTAATATCAAATATCAATTATGCAAATTCAAGCCATAAATAAATCCTCCCTTAATTGAATAAAAATAATAACTTTGCATACAATAACATGGTCATATGAATATTATGAATTAGGTAAAACTGATACCACTGTAGGAATATATAGATGCATATAGCGGAATTTCAGGAAACAATTTCCTAACATCTATCATAGGATCGCAAACATAATCAAACATATGAATCATTCAATAGGGATTAAATATCAAACCTTTGTAGCGTGATTTCCCTGTTGTATGCAAGCTTTGAAGATCCGAGAGCCCCAAGTGTTGCTCCTCTAATCAGTCCACGAGCACCAGTTGAACACCAACGTTTGCTAGAACGGAAGAGAAGAAAATCTCTTGCTTTTGATGGTATAGGCGCCGGTTAGGGAGAATAGATTTAGGGTTTCTCTTTCTCTCTCTAGTGAAAAGAAACTGACTAATGGATTGATCACCTAAACCCTAATATTATATCCTATATATAATAGAAGAGTCATATGTTAGTTAGGAGAATTAATTCTCCTCCTATTCCCCTTTGGACCGGCCCAATCCTAATCCTAAATGGATTTGGATTGTTTTGTCCAACTTGTGCTACAATGTGTGACCTCATAGGATTAATCTATTTTAGTTATAGGCCCAATCAATATTGTCCTATTAATCATATTTATTCTCTAGCAAGTATATACGATTACTAAAATAATTAACTTTATTATCTTCATAATAACATTTCTATTTATATTTAGTAATTGCCGGAATGTCTAAGGACATATTCCTTCATATACATAGTCGGTAAACAACTCCTTTTTCTAATTAACTTATCGGTGACTTGAAGCGCCCACCAGTACTGACAGCGCTGAAGCACGACTCACTTGTCTAACACTCCAAGGAGTTTCCGTAAAGCTCATCCACAAACAGCATTTATGGATCATTAAAGAAAAAGAAGCAGAGTACTAGAGCAGTAAATTTAGAAAGGGAAATAAAAAGGGGGGTTTTAAAACAGTCATTCGGAGAAAATTGTTAATTTGATCTTGCTATAGGCTGATCTTATCAAGTATAGGTAATTAGGTATGATCGGGTACATACAAGACTTCTAATGGCACATGGCTAACAATATATGTGAGGCTCGTGTGCGAAGGAATTTAGGGGTGTAAATGAGACGAGACAACTCGCGAGTTACTCGAGATCGACTCGGTCAAAACTCGGCTCGAGTGAGCTCGAACTCGGCTCGAGATGTTGGTGAGTCGAGTTGAGCAACTCAATACTCGACTCGAAAACTCGTGAGAAGCTCGAAAACCCAATTATCAATAGTAAAATACCTAAATTCAACATTTTTCTACCTTATGGTTGTTTTTAACATGAGACACTTGCAAGCTACTCGAAATCTACTCGGTCAAAGCTCGGTCAAAATTTGGTCAAACTCGATTCGAGTCGAGCTAGCTCAAACTTGAACTCGACTCGCATCCTTTATACCCCTATGAGGGATATTGACACGCTATTTGAAGTGTGAAGTACAAGTATTAAGTATATCTGAGGCTTAATTCTCAAATAAATGGCAATCTATTGTTATAAGTGGCAGGGATTAAGTCCAAACACCACCTCCCCATCGAGAAAAGAATCCAATCTATTGTTAGGGATCAAATAAAAAATTTCTTAAACTTGAGAAGGACAAGTGTGCATATTTTTTAAAATTAGTGGTGCATATTTTTTGAACTTTATATGCATATTTCGATTTTCAGACTGCAAGTACATTTTCTTGAGATTTTACATTGAACTTCATCCGAAATTCCAAAAAAAATGATTTGAATATCACCATAGTGTAGAAAGGAAGGAAAACGAACTTTGTTAAGGACTCATTAGCTAAGCAGGGACTACACCGAAACTCTGAATTTCTTGCCTGGATATGAATGTAATTCATTTTTGTTTTGATTAGCTTGTTGATCCATTTGGAATGAAGGACCTTGTTTTGTTTTGGTTATATATATATATATATATATATATATATATATATCCTTGATCATATATTTCTCTATGAAAAATACGAATCGGAATTGAAAGAAGGGGAAGGAGCCCTCGATCCGCAACAGATAGAGGAGGATTTATTCAATCACATAGTTTGGGCTCCTAGAATATGGAACTCCTGATTCTGGGGCTTTCTAGTTGATTGTATCGAAAGGCCCAATGATTTCCCTATTGGGCCAGGTCATTTCGAGGCAAGCGGATCATTTATGATAAAAAGGATATATAAATATATAATCAAAAATCCATTTAAACATTTTAAGAAGAAGAAAAAATCAGATGATCAATTATAATATCGAACGGTTCCCTAATTTTGAGTTTCAAAAGTTTTCTCCCCTTCTGTGATAAAATTTCCCAGATCTATAATAGGACAAAGTATTATTTTATTTTTTTTAATTCCTCCGCTTTTTAATACATGCAATATTTTATAGCTACACGTTATTTAATGCACTACTTTGTTCCTCAATATCTCTAATCACGTATAAGAAAAAAATTATAAAAAGTTGATATTATAACAGTTTGCATTAAGATGAATCAAATAAGACCACAATTAACTATATATTTTTTTTTTTACATTTGTGAGAATATGGAATATAAAAAGTATTTAATTCGGTCAATATGCAAATGTTGCATTTGTTTCGAAACACAAGAATTATATCATTTGACTAATTTCAATGAAAATTAGAAAAGAAATATCCTAAGTACTTGTTAACGTGTTTTATATGATTAACACAAAAACTCAATGACGATCCATGAATGTCACGTAAAAAGCCTATAAACAAAAAACCGACCATGCCTCTTAGCTTCATCGGCTCAAAAGTAGCTCCTATAAAAATAGTAATTCTTCTATTCAACCATATCTATTTTCCTCATGCAGAAATCTGTTTTCTCTTTTATTTTAATTTTTAGTCCTTTTCCAATCAAGTTTTCCAGTTTTCCGTTGTTACAAAATGGCTCAAGGAACACTTGAAGTTGTTCTTATTAATGCCAAAGGTCTTGAAAACACTGATTTCCTCAGTAAGTTGCAATTATCTTTTTCATAAATCATAATCATCAAATAATTAATTATACGTAATCATGCAAATATCAGCCTCATAAATATGAAAATTTTATCACTACAATTAGTCGTATTATATTTTATGTGTTCACATCATATCAATACACAGATAACATGGATCCCTACGTGATCTTGAGTTACGGGGGACGAAAACAGAACAGTAAAGTTGCATCAGGTAATAATATATATCTCTGATCTCATAATAAACATGTTAATCTCCTTAAGAAAGATCAATAATTTAATCTCAAACAAAGATTAATATATGTATAATTATCTGTTACACAATATTTATCAATGCATGCAGGACAAGGATCTGAGCCTGAATGGAATGAAACTTTTACGTTTAATGTGAATTCTGGGGGTGCTGATCTCACTCTAAAAATTTTGGACAGTGATTGTGGTACGGAGGATGATTGTGTTGGAGAAGCAATGTAAGTAACGAAAACTTACAAATTTTTGCTCAGTTATTATGTGCATGAATTGCTAGAGGCTTACATACAATTACTGATCACATTGTTTGTTATAATGATATTTTGTAATGAAAGTATACCATTAGAACCGGTGTTCCATGAAGGGAGGGTTCCAACAACATCATACAATGTTGTCAAAGATCAAGAATTTCGAGGACAGATCAAACTCAGCCTATCCTTCACCCACAAGGTATGTAATAATGCAACCATATGCAACTCCTTTGACTTTCTTTCACTATTAGGGAATTGGGTTCCTTTATTTTTTCTTTCATGAAGTGGCATTTCAACTCGATATCGGAATTTGGAATATATATTAATTTTACTTGTTTAGGTTCTCTAATATGGAGTTATAATCTAGAAAAAAAAAGGAACCAGATAGAATCTAATGCTCCCTTTATTAGCAATAATTAACGAGTTGCGTGCATTTCTATGACTGGATATATAGAGAAATAACGACATATGCAAGATTTGGGCTAAAAAAAAATTCAGAATATTTGGTTTCCATTGTCCTGACTTTATTTTATTTAAATCTTATCTGAACTTGTATGAATTGAGTAGCACTAATATAAACTTATATGAAACTTATTCATCGTTGTCAGCACTTATTTGAAATTTATCGAATTTATTTTAGCTGTGAATTGAACTTGAGTGACCCTCATTCTAAATTTATTAGCTCTTATCTAAACTTAATATGAGTTAAGGTGAAAAAACAGCCAAAATCTACAATAAAGAACTAAAATGGCATATAGGACTGCAGCCTCTTCCTTGCTCCATTTTTCTGTTTGTTTTCAAATGTGTGCTAATTGAGGTAGTGATGATACTGTTTGGGCCTGTTCTTCCATATGCAGGCTGCTAGCGGTGGTCGCGAAACAATGCAACAAGAAAGCTATGGCGGATGGAGACAGTCTTCATTAGACTGAGAAAGCCAACTGACTCTTTCTTCCCACCTTCTGGGATATTATCATCTGTGTTTTTCTATCAAGAGTAGTTTACAATTCCTTTTGTATTTTTCCAATAAGAATATACTTTTAAGTGTCAAATATTTACATTTAAACATCTAATATAGTACATTGTATTCCAGAAACCCAATTGGACAGAATTTCTCGTCTTATCACTTATGCATCAGCAGTGTAATTATAGCTCCGTGTACTTCAATTATAAATAGATGGTAATGCAAACTTGTCAAAACATCATTAAATAATTGAGCTGGCATGGATGCCTAAAGTTTTTTTTTTTTTTTTTCTATGCTACAATAAAGGTTTCAAGCTTCAACCACCAAAAATCTGTCCTATAATTAAGAATGATGTGAGACAGTAACATTGGCATGTGTTATGGTAAATTATACCGACGTCGAGCACCTTCGGTTCAGATGACAGATATGTACCAAAAACTATGGGAGCCAAATCGTATGGAGCCTAAGCATCAGAGTCCTTACTTGCAGCAATAACGAGACGAAACATGTTGCCAAAGGGGGAAAAAATAGAAATAAAGGAAAACATACAAAGCCATACACTGAAAAAGTTCCTAAATTGGAAGTAATTATTCAATCAGACACCAGAATCTTGGTTTAACGAAAAGAAGCGTTCCTTCATCTTCAGATTTACCATATGCAAAAGGAAGGTTAGAGATATTACAAATGGTTAGAAATTAACCTAGTTCCTTTTAAGTAAGATACACTATAGCTATATACTAGTACTACATAAAATTACAACAGATGCCTACAGAGCAATTAAGATTATCATTTTTCTCTTTCCCTTGATTTCAGG
Organism: Beta lomatogona; assembly: GCA_947646795.1. Taxonomy (NCBI): domain Eukaryota; kingdom Viridiplantae; phylum Streptophyta; class Magnoliopsida; order Caryophyllales; family Amaranthaceae; genus Beta; species Beta lomatogona. The sequence continues at coordinate 1,399,455 of CANSNZ010001191.1, read as the reverse complement.
GAAGTTGACGTCTTCGCGCAACTGGGATACCTTCTTTGCTTCATCATTTTTGAAGGAGCTAGGCGCGCGTATATCAGAAAGACAATGGTCGTCATTTCTCTCTTCAGAAGTGCGAAGTTGATGTTGGATATAATCCTGAATAGCCAGATTGTCATCAAATGGTATTGCACCTGTGAGCGTTTTAAACGCAAATTCAAGGCATGGATCTGACCACAAGGGCGATGAGAAGCAGAATTCAGATTGGGGCTCCTCAGTTTCCTTCTCAACGCTAGGCACTTGTTTTTCTAGGATTGGTCGTCCCATGGAGGTGTTCACAACCTTCCCCCTCAGCAGAGTATCCGTTAAAGGCTCCGGTGATTGCTTTGTCGTTATTGGAGACGCTTCAACTGTTGAAGTTTCAAAAAACCCAGGAGGAGCCTGCTCCAGTTGTAGATCATTAAGATCAGCCAGAAGGAAACTTTTTGTTAAGTCATCACCAATCTTGGTTGATGTTTCTTTCTCAACGCCGGCCACTTGTTTTTCTAGGATTGGTCGTCTCATGGAGGTGTTCACAACCTTGTCCGTCATTAGAGTATCCGTTAAATGTTCCGGTGGTTGCTTTGTCGTAATTGGAGACGCTTCAACTGTTGAAGTTTCGAAAAACCCAGGAGGAGCCTGCTCCAGTTGTAGATCATTGAGATCAACCAGAAGGGGACTTTTTGTTGTTAAGTCATCATCAATCTTGGTTGATAGTTCTCCATGAGTTGCAAGTACAGTTTCTGGATCAAAATCAAGTGTGAGATGCTTTTCTTCTTCGAATGATAAGTCAACAATCTTGTTCGACGGTTCTCCATGAGTTGCAAGCGCAGTTTCAGTATCAACATCAAGTGCGTGATGTTTTCCTTCTTGAAATGTCACGTCATCAATCTTGTTTGATGATTCTTCTATAGTTGTGAGAACAATTTCTGTATTATCATCAAGCGTGCTCTGCTTTTCTTCTTGAGATACTAAGTCGTAAATCTTGTTTGATGGCTCTCCTTGCGTTGTGAGCACAATTTCTGCATCCACTCCAAGTGTACGATGCTTTTCTTTTGATATGCAAGCACATCTTGTGTATCAACAACATCCTGACACTTTTCTTGTATTTCTTTTGGGACTGATTTCAAACTAGGGATGAGTTGAGTTCTGCACGAGTTTCTACTTGTGGCACGAAGAGAATGATCATTCCAATCTTGTGTATCATCATCCTTGTTCTTATCTTGCAATTCAATTGGGACTGATTTCAAACTAGAAATGGGATTAGTTTGGGAGGACATTCTATTCATGGCCCGAAGAGCATGTTCAACGGGTAGTGGGTAGTATACTACTTCAACATCAACACCAGCAAGTCGTTTGGAGGATCGGGAAGGTCCATAAGCCAATGTCCTGTCCTTCAATTTTCTTTTGCTAGACTGAGCTTTCCCATTACTGCAGTGTTGAATGGCAACAGCTACCGGTTTCTCCTCTGGAAATATTCCCTTTGAAGTGGAAGAGGAAGGTTCACTCTTTTTGAGAGTTAAGACTTTTATATCAGCATTTTCGACTGCTGATCTCTGTTTGGACATACCAGCAAGCCGTGGGGAGGATCGGGAAGGTACACAAGCCAATTTCGAGTCCTTCAATTTTCTTTTGCTAGACTGAGCTTTCCCATCACTGCAGTCCTCAATGATGACAGCTACTGGCTTCTCCTCTGGAAATATTCCTTTTGAAGGGGAAGAGGAAGGTTCACTCTTTTTGGGGGTTGTGACTTTTACATCAGCATTTTGGACAGCTGATCTCTGTTTGGTCATACCTACAGTATCTTTAGTTCCAGAAACCTTTTCCAGGAATTTTTTTGCCACTACCACCTCTTGGGAATTGGTGGCTGATTTGGATGACAAGGTACCCTGCTTAGGAGTTGAAGCACCAGTAAGAGCTGGGATTCCACGGGACAACCTTTGACTTCTCTTGCCTTCAGCTTGTGCACCAATAAGAGCTGCGACTCCACGGGACGACCTTTTACTTTTCTGGCCTTCAGGTTGTTCGCTGCCTCCAGCTTCAGGCAATGCTTGGATATTCTGTCCGCTATTTGCTTCACCAGTAAAGAGGTGTTCTTTGGTCCAGCTCTTCGGCGTCTTTTCTCGTTTGCTTGAAGATTTCTGGAAGTACAAAAGAATAATAAACCATCAGAATGAGAACCATGCAGAACAGATCACGCAGGACATAAGCTCTCGTACGACCAACATGCTATGATCAAAAGATAGAGCCAGAAAATAAATACTCCCTGTTTCTAATTATCTGCCAAATTTTCCTTTTATGGATGTTCTTAGCTATTTGTGAAGTTCTAATAACAATATAGTATAACATTTAGAATGCCATAAATCTAAATGATGATGGATCGGAAGTGAGAAAATGGATATATATATATATATATATAGTAATTGATGTTTGCTCATTCTTTTTCGTTCCCTAACATGATGAATATTAGTAGATAAGATGGATTATCCATAAAAGTAGGTAACATATATACACAATAACTCCAACGACATTAATTTAGTCTATCTTAAATGAAGGTGAAAATTTTGACATTCATTAACTTGTGGATAATAATGGACTAAAATTAAAGTGGCTCATTCAAGTGACAAAGAGGTGCACATTTCTTTCTCATGGTGACGAAGGAGATAAGTCATGTTTGAGTCAATCGGACCAGTATGTGTCTGGCAAGGGTTAAAACTGTGTACCATGAGCTCCAAACCCCCCCCAACCCACCCTCAAAAAAAAACTCCCCTTCAGGTGATAGGCCACAGACAGGAGGCCTATTTAGAGGCATTGGGGTAATGTTGGTATCGTTTTTCTTGCAATGTCTTCAGTGAAGAATTAAGACTAGGGGCCTTGGTAAATAGGGATAGAAATGAGGCTGAATATGACCATTATCAAATTATATTACCATAATTAACAATTCTTACTGCTTACATCGGAAAAAAGTACAGGGATGAACCCACATAAGGAGAAGTCAGAGAAACAAGATAAGAATATTTTGAACATGGTGGGGCACTGACGGCTAACGATATGAGAAGTTGCAAATCCCTGTTCTAGAACGGCTCGTCTGGTGAACGGCAATAAATAATGAAAATGTACTTAACATATAAGTGCAACACGGGAACAATATTTAAGGTGCCCATGTGATGAAGACAGAGGTTAAGAGAGATAATTAGAGGGACCCATATGATGATGCGAGATAGAGAGAAGCCCTTATCAAAATAAGGTAATGTTGCAATATTTTTTGGAACTTCCTGAAATGGGAAGTGTTACACTTGTTCAGAAAGAGGAATATGTGGATTTACAAGGGAAGTCCCATGCCAAACCTATAGATACATAATTAAGACACCATAGTCAGAGCTATTTTCAGCTGTTTTCCATTCTCATAACTAAAACACATATCAGGACTGTCGATTACCATGTAGAAGAAACAGGGGACATTTCTCATGGGGATGCCAACTGACAGAAATCTGAGCTCCATGCAACGCATGATGCAACATGGATACTTCTATGAAGAAAAAGTTGTGTCCGATTACGAGTTCTAATATATCCATATGACTTATTCACATCTTGCTCAACATGATGCAAAGAGCAAAGCCAGACTGAAAAACACTCCCTATGTTCTTAGTTGTTCCACTTTGACTTGTGCACTGTGCACAAACCACATGCTGTCAAGTAAAATTTATTATATCTACCTCAAATGTATATTCTAAAAATATCTATAATATTTATTGATAAATAGTTAACGATATCAATAATCAAAGTTGTTCATTGACAAACGTGAAATTCAAAGTGAGACAACTAATAACAAATAAAGGGAGTATGTTTTAAGATGAAGGCATCTTGTAAACCAAATTCCCGATCAACAAACTATAATATGATGCATAATTATTACTAAGAGTGCCATCGCAATCGAGTGTACGACAAAGAAATATTCAAGAACTCAAGTAAACCACAACGTAGCAAGTAACAACTAAATATGGTCCTTAATAAGCAACCTTTTCTTGACGGGGAAAGAGAGAAAAGTTAGATACTGCTCTGAAGCTCGGACATCAATAATTTAAATGTAACAATCATCAGATGGAAGTTGAAGTAATTTCAGCAGTATCAAAGAGGCTTACAAAGGTCTTTCCAATTGCAAAACCTTCTCCGACAACGCTTTCGTTTCTCCTCCGACGTGCATGTCTACTGACCTCTCCAGTCTCCACATAGCGTAGAACTTCCAATTTAGAGCAGAAGACCAGTCTACTGGCAGGATCAGAATAGAACTGTGGTAATTTCAAATTCATACGTTGGTTACAATCAGCAATATGACTTAGTAAAGAAAATGTGTCTAAACTACCTTATAGAAAGTACCAGTGTTACCTAAGTCGCTATCTAATTCGCCTTTTGAATTCGCCAATTCGCCCAAAATGGGCAAAAAATGAACCAAAACCGACCATAATTCGCTTTTCTCAATTCGCAATTCGCGGGGGAATTAGGGAATTAGGTAACACCAATAGAAACACTTTTATGTGAAAACCTTATAGAAACATGTTGTAGGAAACTACCTTTTAAAGCAAAAATGTTGTAAAAAGCTAACTTTGGACGGAAGGTTGAGGCGTTGACCTACTTTTCTGGCATTGAATTTCTTTTTTTTTTTTTTGTGCATTTTCCCCTTCCTATCCCTCCATTTTCACTATTCTTAATAATTGGTATGAGAATATGGTTGTTTGGTAAATTTTGGTGAAAATGAAGAAAGAAAAGGGAAAAATAATGGTGAAAAAAAAAGGTAGACACCGAAAAAGGTAGTCAATGGCCGGAATCTGGCCAAAGATAGCTTCTTACAACATTTTTGCCTTTAAAGCTAGTTTCTTACAATCTATTTTTATTACCAGAGTTTTTCACAGAAAATGTTTCTATAAGGTAGTTTCCGGCAAATTTTCCATGGAACAAAATGCTGTTAGGTGTGAGTTGCGCATGGAATGAAAATATCACATTGATGTTTAAATCCCCCTAAGTAAATGCCTCTGGGATCATAAGAGTTTTTACTTACAGAATCTCTCCTGACTACTTTATTTTCAAGCATTTTGATTCTCGTCTCCTTAATCCATCCAGACGGCAACTCTTCATCCACGGTCCTCTCAGTTACAACCTAAGAATATTTCCAGAAACACGGCTGTAGAATAGTTAGAGCTCAATGGCAATGAACAGTTGCAGTCTTGCAGGCACATAGAGGAAAATGGATGCAAGCAAGGCCAACCTTCGCTTTTCCTGAAGAAAGACTCTTTCTGACGCGAGTTTTTGAAATCTGTGACACCTTTGGCTCCAAGTTAGACTTTTGAGCACTTGGTCTGTCAACCACCTTCTACAATGAAAATTCAGTAGTGTAAGACACGCTCAGGCAAAACTTATAAGTAATAACTCAGTTTTGGTTAGGTCATCTTAAGCACAATCACATTTCTCTTGTTAAAGAAAGTAGACAGAGCATATTACTAAGAAAAATTATTCATGCATTACTCCATAATAACTGTAATTTCATTGCAGTACTTCAAAATATACCAAAACAGCCAAAAAAAATTGGGTAAAAGAGGGGGAGAAACCCATTAACCCAATACAGACCACAAGACAGAAGTAAATAACAAAACAGAAGAAACAGAACATAGAGAAGACATGGCAGACTGGAAGAAAGAAAAAAAAATACTAAACTACTACTAATTCTCAGCCAGCAGACAACAGCACCTTCAGGACCTAGCAACTCCACTGAAATTCTCCAACAAAATGGTTCCAAGATCTTCCGGGACTGCCAAGAAAATCACTAGTTTCTGATTCGAAGTCACTCCATAGTTAGTGAGCCAATCCGCAGCTTTGTTAGCTTCACGATCGCAATAACTTCCCATTCTTCTACATGGTGAAAGAGAGGGAGAGTGAAGCAACTTATGATCCACCAATAGTTTCACCACTCCATAGTTAGTGAACCAATCCGCAGTTTTGTTAGCTTCACGACCGCAATAACTTCCCATTCTTCTACATGGTGAAAGAGAGGGAGAGTGGAGCAAATTTTGATCCACTAATAGTTTCACTACCACTTGCGAGTCCATTGTTAGTTGGACTTTCCACTGAACTACATTCAACGGCTAAGAGTTCACTTTAATTCACGGACTCTCCACTTCAGAGTCCACGAGCATACTCCACAGTTCAGAGCAAATGATACATGTAATCCTCCTAAAGATTCTCGAATTACACCCCCAGCCACTGCTGGACCTGTCTTCCCTCTTGCTGCCCCATCAATTTAACACACTCACCCTTCTCGAGGATGCTTCCGACGCACATAAATCTCATGTTTTGTTGCTCCTGCCATGTTCTCGCATATCAATAATTTTCCTTAAGACATGTTTGTTTAATTCACCAATTCTAATTAGAATTAAACCAACTTGATCTAGAGAAATATTCGGAAATCTGTGTAAGCAATGATTGTTCAGCCACTTCCAAAACAAGCTGTGGCTGCAAATATAATGGAGTATGGACCAATCCTCATATTCTCTAGAGGTAGTAGAAAGACAATTATCTAGATTAACTCAAAAAAAAAAAACTGATCAACTTGTGATCCAAGCTTACGCCAAACAATATGGGCTGTCGCACATTGCTGCAGAATATGATCCGTGTTCTCTTCCACTTCTCCACGAAACAAACACAGTGGATCTTTCAAAAAGCCACAAATAAATCTACTTGCATCCAAAATGAGTCTACTTGTGGAGCTTACCAAGCGAAGAATTTTATCTGTTGAGGAACAAAAGTCTCCAAATCTTTTTCCATTCACGGTTATAGGACTCTGTAGTTTCCCCTGTTATTATCTTCATATCAGATTGTATAGTAAATCCCCCCCCGACGAAGGCCACTCCAAAAAATTCCGCCAGCCGCTTCACCATCTTCCTGTAATCCAAAAAAAAAAGCAATTTGCTTCAATGTTTCTGCCAGGAGATAATCTGCAAAAACATTCTAACTCCACCCCCTTTCTAAGTCCCATAATTCTTGAATTGTGACGTCCTGTAATTCCAAAGGACGTTCCCAAATAGCCACTTCAATCAGAGGCTTATTGGTGGCCCAACGGTGATGTCAAAAGAAAATTCAACCATTCCCAACTCAATACTTAATCCCTTTCGAAGCACAACCACACTACTTATAAATCCTCGCCATGCCATAGAAGTATCCACCTCTTACTTAAACATGTCAACATCACAGCACCCCTTATAATACTTGCTTCCCAACACACGAGACCACAACGCGTCAAGTTTTGCTAAAACTTTCCACCTCAATTTGGTGAAGAAAGGCACATCTGCTAGTCTCAATGACCAAAATCCCAACCCACCGTTCTCCCCGAATGAGGTTCGCCTAGGCTACAAGATGTACTTTTCGGCTATCATCAGTTACCTCATAAATGTAGAAGTGTCTTTCGGTTGGACTTTGGAAGTTTAGTAGCTTGCATCGCAAAATACAGAGTGGAGAACAAGGGAGACTGAAGTAACAATTATTTCCAAAACCAAACCCGTTACATGTCCAGATGAATCCTAATAAGTATTTACAAGACTGACTTATAGGAGAAAAGAACATTTATTGCATGATGTCCAGCAACTTCAATACAAAAGTGTTTGGCCAAGCTTCCATGAGGACTTCTATGATGCAAAAGCTGAAACTAGGCCAAACACTGTTTTTTGGTAGTAGTTTCTACTTCTTGAGAAACTCAAAACAGATTCTAGGGGGCTTGGATATGGAAGCGCTAGATTGGAGCTTCCAGGGAGCACTTGGCCCAATTAACCTCACAAAATTCGTGAAAGTCCCAATTGCCCAAATAACAACCTACCTCCTCCCTCATCTTCTTCCTAAAATCTACTATAAACACACTCAAATTCCGAAATTATTCAACACGTGATACAAGACTCACATAAACCCAGAAGAGAACCAACTCAAACACTAAATTGCAAACCCAGACCAAACATAAGAGAAGGAACCACCTTTCTCCTTCTAATTGACCAAGAATGATATTAGTAGATCTTCGGGAGAAACGGCAGCTAACATCACCAAGAAATAAATGTGTTCATCCAAGCATATATTCAGTGTTTAGCATCCACCCAGAAGGATCGCTTTTGAATTTTCTATTTTGTCGATTTTCTCTCTGATCTAATTGGACTACAAGCAGTTTTAACGTTAGTATTGAACTCCATTTGGTGATTAATCTGCATCTAACCATTGCCATAATATGGTGAGATTTTCGATGGCTGCGACACTGTTGGAGGTTGTGTGATTCTTGTTGAGAGAGAAGTCAAAAGGATTCTAGATTCCTTTGGCGGTGGTAGGGGTTGTTAAGAAAAAGAGAATGTATTGTTATCAGTGAAGCTTAGGTGGTGATGGAGAGAGCATAAGGCTAGCTTCTTTGTGTTTGGTGTCAGTGGCGTGGGTAGAAAAGGTGAGGCAAGTAAGATAATAGAGAAGTAATGTACTTTGTACGAAGCCTGGGAAAAAACGAACATATTATATTTGTTACTACAAAAGAACTATATGTGTGTGAGGGTCTATAAATCTAGTAAAATAGATAACAAATTCACAAGCATTCATGGTAATCGAGTAAATATGTGTGATTTCAAATAATGTATGTGTACTAATTCTTTAAATAAATATATGCAATTAATATGGAACAGAGGGAGTATTTCTCAAAAGTACTTCTAAATCCTTTTGGCCAACCAACCTAAGAATTTCTCCGGAAACCATCTTATTGGAAACTTCTAGGAAACAGAAGTTATTTTTCAGAATTTGGCCAAACAGTCCCTACATTTCCAAATTAATTCATGGTTTTTCACTATTTGTTCCACACACATAGTGCAGGCAAAGAAAGTTGAGAGTTCTGCACGATCATAAAGCTGCAATAAATGCCAGAACAAAATCAAGCAGCATCAAAAGACGAGTATATGCAAAAAAGGAACATTTTTAGCAAGTCGTCCTAAACTTCGATACATTTCCAAATCCATTTGTGGTCCTGAAGAAACTTTTTGCATACTGCGAATGCAGGTTGATAATGTAATAAGAGTATAGCATGATAGTAAGCTGCGATATCGATATGCCACAACAAATAAGTCAAACAGCATAAGTTTGTAAAAGACTATGAAACAAACCTTGCTGGAAGAGTGCTCACCACCTCCTCTGTCCTTCTGTCTAGATGATCCAGCATTGTGCTGCTTTGTCTTTTCACTTCCAAGATATCGTAATACCTCAGGCTTTGAGAAGAGTTTAGTTCCAGTCGATGGATCAATAAAACACTGCAAACACATAGTTATATTAAGGGACCATGAAGTTTTGGATGACTCCTGCTTTTTGAAAGATGGATAAGACTAACAGTTATGTTACCTATGAGACCAAATATGAAAAGCCAATTTAAGATTAAAGATAAAGAACAAGGACCATATATCTTCCTGATCAACTATTCATCAAGATACACCCTAGTCTCAAATATTGAAGGTCATTAAGTTTCCCATGACTTACTAAGAAAAAATAATCCAACCACATCAATACTCTTCTCGATGAACATATCATCTAGCCAGTAACTCAACTCGAATAATAAACAACTCCTTCAAGCAGAAGCCAAGCAAACGGAAAAAGGTCCATTTATTATATTAAAAAAAAAAAGATAAATACAGAGCATAACACTTGTTTCAATCCTCTCTAGAAGAAGTAATTGCCTATATATTCACACACATCTGTTACAGACAATGATGAAGGATATCTCAAATCAACTTTCTCCACTTGATATTTTCACACATCTGTTACAGTTCAAAGAGGCAAGAGGTGCAAATTCTGACATATAAGTAATAAAGTCTTTAAGAGTTCACAATAAGCATGACATAGTTTCATCACCTTAAAAACGATTACATCTGCATAGTTACAGTAGTTATTAACTAACCGAAGACTTCCTAGACGAAATAGAGAAAATATATTTTAAACTGGGGAAGCCGCACATAAACAGAACAAGAAGTTTCAGCAAGCACAGTCCCAGTCGCAACTCGCAACAACATAAAGTGCAAATGTTGTGCCTACATAGGCATACGATAGAATTTCTATACGTTCACTACGTTTCTCAGACCACATATTTTTTACATGCACACCAAAAGTCTCCGCTATTTTACTAAACAAACAAATAATTGATTTAGCTTCCGTGATTACAAGTATGGTACCTTATACTCGGTTCCCACTCTGGCACCACTCTTCCGGAATCTCCTTTCCATGACCCAACCACTGGGCAACCACTCAGAATTGTTTGCTTCCACAAGCTAAACACACAACATTAACCAATTAGAAACAAAAAACAGTGCAAAGGCAAAAACACACATGAAATCGTCGATCATCCAGCTCACATGCTGTATCTTCTCAGAACTCTTCTTCTTAGCATGCTCAATAATGGGTTGGAACTTTTTATTGCTGACGCATCTATCTTTAATGAACCGAAGCACAGCAGGTTTTGAATAGAATTTTTGATGAGTTTTTGAATTGATGTAGCACTGTAAACAAGGCAAAAGACTATAATCTTAGCAACTGTGTGGTAGGTCAATTATAGATCATGACATCATGGTATTAAACACCGGTTACATCTCGCCATCGCGACCGCTTTGTCAAGGTCTTAGGGCTCACCATGACTGACAAATAATGTCGCGACAGCCACAAAACCCACCACATTGCCAGCGAAAGTGCCACCACGACCATTAGCACGATTGCGATCGCATCCGAAATTTAAAACCATGCTATAGATACACAGGATATATAACACAAGTAGCTTGTCTCTCTCTGTCTACTAATAACTAGAAACTCCAACATACTTAATAACCTGGTATCGTATTATCATATTATCCCATAAAATTATCTAAGCAGTTTCACAAGGCTTCCACCTAATAACCTGGTATCGGGTGATCATATGCAATGAATAGAAATCTATTGCATCCTAACCTTTATGGAAAGGAATACACCTACAATGTGTTTAAGAATTTAAATCAACGACAATAAATATGTAGATTTCAATATTTAACTAAGTTACTTTAATCGAGGAAAAACTATGAAAAGCAAAAATAGAGAAACCTTTAGGAATCCTCTAGCTGTATTATCTATATTGCCAAATTTTTACTTAACGAATGAGAAACTACAGAAAATTGAGGAAATGTTAAAATAATGGGGAACGTTACAAAGACATTCACAAAACCACTAAACAAGTAAAATAAGTAATTTTAAAGTTTTCAATTTTCTTGATTTCTCCCTAATGTTACTTTTCCATGGTCTTTTTTCATAAAATATTTCCTCCGTGTTATTTGCTACCGAGAGAAAGAAGGGAACCACACAAAGGATGATTAAATTTCCTTTACAGCCAAAAAACATGGTCCCCACCACATACTTTAACACAAATAAAACTAAATTTGTAATTTTTGTACAAAAAGTTAAATTGAACGGAAATATAAAAAAGTTGGATCCATTTGATTTCTTTACTTTTATTTAATGAGGAGAGAGAGAGTGTGGGTTTATTATATTTTAAGGGGGATAGAGAGCATGTAAGAGAAAGAGAGAGGATCATAGGATAATTAAACTATTATAATAAGAGAAATAAAGGGTAGTAGATTCTTCTCCATGGAACGGACCAAAACAAAAAGTGGGTACTTCTTCACGTAACGGAGGGGGTATATAGCGAGTATCGTGATATTTTCAATTTAGAAAGTAGCGTCTATCTAGAAATAGAGAATCCCAAACATAGTGCTACTTCTCAACAATTATTAGCAAAAGCACATATCAATAGAGACTTTTGGTTAGTTTATTATGCATTAATTCTACACTTAGGATGAAATTTAGTGAAGAAATTACCAAAACGGACCAACTTTAACTCTAGGTGAATATCAAGCGTATCATGACACATGGGACACTTCCTTTGCTACAAATGTCAAACAGCGAAACTAGGTATAGGACTCTTCATATCCTTCATTTCCAACCACGTCAGTTAATCAATTGATACGGGATCATTCAACAATTCATCAAAAAGCAATGAAATGAAAAGGACTTTTGGTTAGACAATTATGCATTAATTCTTCACGACGCATGGAAGAAAATCAGCAAAGAAATTGGCAATATGCACCAGGTTTAACTCTACATGCATGTCTAATCGTATCATGACACATGGGTCACTTCCTTTGCTACACATGTCAAACAACGGAATTAAGTATTCAAATTCTTCATTTCCACTCACGGAACATATAAAAGTGATAATGGATCACCAGATTGAACAAATAAAGGACTCCATTTCTTCACAAACTGGTCATGGAGCAGGTGAAGATATTCATCACACGCATATCACTGTCCTAAATGCTGATGAACTGTTCATGAACCTCAATCAGTCAATTGCCATTTTTAACTTCCAATCCCTTACAGCATCCTTGCTTCCAACCTCAAGACTTCCAAGAAGGTTGAAACACTACAGAAATGGGGTTACCACTTAGGGTGCAACCTCCTCACCTCAATTCCATTCATCTGAACTTATCTTAACATATATGAAATTATCCTTATGGTATTTGTAAAATTGAACTTAGGTAGCCGCTATCGACCCTAAACTTAATTTAGTAGCCCATAACTTAACTTCGTTGTTTGGAGCCTGGCTTACAAATCTATCCTTCTTCTACTTCCTCCCTTCCCCCAAATAAAAAGTATATCATCAAATTAATTTGGTAACTCAAAATTCAGTCCCTTAAAAATAAGATTGCAAGACTTCTCTTTACTTTTCAGATCATGCAGTTAAGATTCCAATCTTATACGATAAATCAGTCTACTTAACAACAAGACCAAAAGAACAAAGAAAACAAGCTCGCAAATAGCTAAATTAAGGTAAATCGCATATAAATCACACCTTTCCAAGTTCGTCACAAACTTCAATCACTTGATCTCAATAACTACGCACTCAAACCATAAATAACTAACAGAAAAAAAAACCCTAAAAGTCAATAAATAGATAACCCTAATTTAACAGAGAGGTAGTAAAAGTAGGTAGCAGAATTAGTAATTTAAGAATACCTTAGTTTTACGGCCATTTTTGATCTTAGATTCGACCTTCCAACCAGCAGGAGGCCAATCTGATTTCTTCTTCGACACCATTGAAAGATGTTCCTGCTTTCTCTCTCTTAAAAATTTCTGGGTAAGTGAGACTGTTTTGAGTAGAGAGAGAAATAAAAAGAGGGGAAAATACAACGGAAGGATCCGACAACATTAAAAGTATTTAATCCGATATATAGTGAGGAAGGTCAACAAAAGCAGATTGGATAAAAATGTACACGTGTACTTTGAAATGGTTTTTTTTCTGTTTGATTGCCTTTTCTTCTCTTTTTGCACATCAATTATTATGTCACCTCATAACTCATTGTACTAGTTCTTGCGGATCTATGCGCAGATCTAGTGCAAATTTTTTGCCATCAGCAGTTTTTTTGTGGGTAAATACGAAAGCCCCGTTCTTTTCAACTAAGAGAAACTGAATTGAAATTAAGTGAATTGAACCGAATTGGAGAACACGATAATTAATCGAAATAGGATCGAAAATAAATCCAAAAAACGGCCTAAATAAATCAATATTTTTGTACTCCCTCTCATCTAACATGGAAATAGTTTTAGTAATATTGCTACATATCGAGAAGTTTATGTTACATAAGTTGTATTTATATTGTAAGCAGTAGTGGGTCGAACGGGTACATTGGGGTACACCTGTATCTATTTCAATATGAAAAAATAATTCCCACATTAAATTAGATATTAGCCTAGTCATTTAATGAAAAGGAGATGATAAGTCCATCATGAAATTATGAACCTCTTAACAAAATGAAAAGAAGCGTCTAACTCGTTTTCTTCTCTTTCCTCCTCATTGCTCGCCGACAACAAACTAAACCCTAGTCTCCTATATGACTTCGCCCGACAACTCGATGTCATCTCAATGTTGTATCTCGTCGGTCGTCGTAGGGGGTGTAAGCAGAATGCGAAAAGTCTAGAATGCAATCTAGTCTAGTCAACTTGTCGGACTAGAGTGAAAAAAATTCATAATGGACTCAAACTAAAATTTGTGAGTCCAAAAGCTTTCGGATTGGACTTGGACTCAACCATGTGTAATCCAAAGTCCAATCTAGTCCAAATATTTTTTAGCGTATACATGGAAGCCAGCCCAAAGTTACCCTCTTGTTTCATAATTTTTAAATCCTAAATAGTTGATTATCTTAACTTGGTACCTTACTTGTATAATGCGATTGTTAAACAAACCTTTTTTGTTATTATTTTGGGACTTGGATCTCCTATTTTGTAATTTGTATGTTATTATGGACTTTAAACTCTTTTGAAATAGATGTAGTTACCTAATGGAGGTATTATTAGTTTTAAGATATCCATGCTCCATTTTTCTTCAAAAATAAATTTGCAATAATGATTTTAATTTTTCAAATTTCAATCATGAGAAAACGTTTTAAACCTAATTTGGGAAAAAAAATTATACTTCTTACGTTTCTTAAATAAGTAAAACACTTATCTCAAAAAGCTTTCACATAAAAAAGAAATTGTTTCACTTATTTCAAATGGAGGAAGTATATAATTTGGACTAGACTGGATTGTATTTGGAGGCAAGGAACTTTTTTGGACTAAAAAAAGTTCGGATCATATTTTGACTCAAATTCTCGAGTCCAAAAAACATTGTACTTGGATTTCTATAGAGATTTGGCAAAGTCCAATCTAGTACATCCAATTCACAGCCCTTGGATCGCCAACTCGCTACCTCACCAGCTCGTTGCTCAGTGCATGCTCAATTACTCTCTCAGCCCGGTCAGCACAGCGTCACAACCTCAATTCTTTGCTTGAATTGCTTCTGTCGCCTGGTAAGTGATAATGTAAGTTACTTTCCTAGTTTTTACTTTTTGGTTTCTTGCTTATCCAATTTTGTGTTTTGTTTTTTTATATATATAAAATGAATTATCATGTTAAATCGTATGTTCCCAAAAAAAATGTTAAAACATATGTATAAGCTTATTGTTTGATGTGTGTTGATTTGAAATTAATTAATTAGAGTGGAAGTTTATTGAAATTGTTTAAACATGAATTATTGAATTTAGTTGTTATTATTCTATTTCACGCGACATTGTTCTCACTTATTAGCCATAAAATAAAATTATTTGTTTATTGTTGTGAAATAGAATTAGGATTTTTTGTGATCTGATTTGGGGAATAAAATTGGAAACTGGAAATGAAAGTGGAAAAGGTACGGGTGACCAATTCTTCAATGACTGTTTAATTTAGTCACGTTTATTGAGATGGGCCTTATCTTATAAATTAGTGATCATGATGTAATAAATCGTTTCCAAGTTAGGAAAACACGTTAGATGCAATTATATATATAATCTCATTTGAAATCTATATAATCTCGCCTCCTTAGAAAAAATATTTGTAATTCGAATTGTTGATTGAATACATTGGACTTCATCTTATTTAATTAGTTGATTTAGTTTTTTTCCGTACCCCATTATCCCTCAAATCCTAGATCTGTTGTTGATTGTAAGATGTCTCATTGCATTTTATTCGAGTTTATTTAATGATACTCGAAATTTGTATAGTGTAAAGGTTGTAGACTTGTTCATAAATGATCCAACTCAACCCAATATTCTTATATTTATGAACAATAATTTTCCGTTTGAGACCCAAAATCACCAGAACATATGAAATCGAAAGTTTGGATTAGCGCGTGAACCCGACGACTTGATTGACAAAAAATTCTAATTAATATAATAAATTTTTTTGAAATAAAATATAATCGTTAAGTAATGTAACAACATATAATCAAACATATTAATATACTTACATTAAATAAATGCGGTTGTTCACATCAATTTCAATATCTTTAATTAGTTATGATATTACGTCGTTAATAATACTACTAGCCAATGTTATATGGATCGAGATCTTACTTTGGATCGTAAGGATTAGTAGGATCGCATCAACAGGATCGAATCGTAGGATCGTAAGATCCTACAAAATAGGGTAAATAGTGATAATTACGCTATAATATGGTCAAAAGACTTGTGTTAGAACTTTACACACATTCATAATGACCTTTTTCAATCTCATATGGTGATAGTAGTTTAATACTCTAAGATTGAAGTAACATGTGACCATAAGCTAATATGAGAAAGATAATATTTGGAATTATTTTGTGAAATTTTATGATAGAATCGGATTGTAGAATCGTTGGATCGTAGAATTGTGTTATCATCCTACCATGTGAATTTTGGTAGTTGGGTAGGATCGAAAGATCCTATTAATTTGAGATTCTATGTAGGATCAGAATCGAAAAGGTTCTTCTATATCGTAGAATCCTAGTATCGCAGAGTTGATTGAGAATTTAGTTTGGAATTATGTATGGTGTTATTATCTCTTTATTATTGAGGGTAGATTTGTAATTTAATCGGGGGGACACCATTGTCCCCCCTTCACTTGTATAATAGAGATTATTAATCTAAAGTTTACTGATTTTGTTGGTTCAAAATGTTGGTCTAAATTGATTGTAAATTGATCTAAAATACTATTATAAACGATCTAAATTGATCTAAATACTATTATAAACGATCTAAATTTTACCGATCATATATTACTAATTTTGGAGTCTGTCTATCGCCCTATAATAACCATGTTAAATTTCTCTCTTGAAATCAATATCAATTTCAACATTGGCCACACTTTTTCTCATTAATCAATCACATATTTATACTACGAGGTTAGAAACCTTACTAAGATATATCCCGACTAGCTCCTATTTGAATAGACAATCTATATCTCCTAATTCTATCTTATTAACTTTAATCATATCTTCTAGTACTAGACTTCTATTATTCCAATAATATCATATATGATATGCCATCAAGTAATCCTCAACAAACGTGTACTCAAGAGATTTGGCTATATTGTTGCAATTCTTACTCTAATTACGTTGATTTGTTATATTTATCGCTTTCATTATTTAGGCCCTCTTCTTTTGAACGTATTTTCGGTTACTTTCGGTTCGGTTAATTTTAGTTCGGTTATTTAATTTCAATTCACTTAATTTAATTTCGTTCGATTCGGTTCGGTTAATTTAATTTCAGTTCATTTCGTTTTAGTTCAATCTTATCTAATGTTTTTATTATTATTTTTGTTTTCAATATTACTATTAACACCATTTTATTATTATTAATATTATAATTATAATAACAATAATTCTTTATTTTTTATATTTCTATTGTCATTATTTTTTATTATTGTTTTTATTATTTTTATTATTATTATTATTATTATTATTATTATTATTATTATTATTATTATTATTATTATTATTATTATTATTATTATTATTATTCTTGTTTTTTAACCATATACCCCGACAAATTGAAAAATTCATCATATACCCCCCAATGTTTGGGATATTCACCATATACCCCCTGAGTTTTTAAAAATGTGCACCAACGACCTTTACCTAACGGACGTTAAGTTACAGTTTGCATTATTTACAACTTTGTCATTATTAACCTAATTAACCCTCCTCCCACCCTAACCTCCTTACCCTAATGCTCTAATTAAGCTAACCCCCTAACCCTAATACCATCACCCTAACTAATTAACCTTAATAAATGAAACTATATATCTCACCGCCAAAACGATTTTTTTTTTAAAACCGGACGCCACCGACTGACCACTTTAAGGCACAAATTTCGAGAAGCCCATCAAAGCAGTACCAATACGACGGTAATCTGAGGGCACACTTTCCGATGAGATCTTAAACGACCCGATTTCACCGGCAAAAAACGACTTTTTTATAAAAAACGGACGCCACCAATGACCGCTTTACGGGCACGAATTTCGAGAAACCCATGAACACGAGTACCAATACGACGGTAGTTTTAGGCACGCTTCCCAATACGATATTAAATGACCGATTCCCTTTGCAAAACGATTGTTTTGATAAAACGGACGCCGCCGACGATTCTATATAAGGGCACGTATTTTGAGAAGCCCATCAAAACGAGTACCAATACAACGGTTTCTCGATACGATCTTAAATGACCGATTTCACGGGCAAACGACTTTTATATAAAACGAACGCTACCGACGACCCTAAAAGGGCACAAAGTTTTAGAAGCCCATTAAAACGCAGTACCAATACGACGAGATTCACGCACGCTTCCCGATGCGATCTTAAGCGTCCGATTTCAACGCAAAACGACTTTTTTTGAAAAACGGACGCCACGGATGTCCCTTTAAGGACACGAATTTCAAGAAGCCCATCAAAACGAGTACCAATACGACGATATTCGGGCACACTTCGCGATACAATCTTAAACGGCTCGATTTCACCTAAGCAAACGATTTTTTTGAAAAATGGACGCCACTTACGACCCTTTAAGAGCACGAATTTCGAGAAGCTCATGAAAACGAGTACCAATACGACGGTATTCCGGGCACTTGCTTCTTGAGGCGATCTTAAATCGATTTCACCCGGCAAAACAACATTTTTGAAAAAACGGACGCCACCTACGACTCTTTAAAGTGCGATTTCGAGAAGCCCATCAAAACGAGTACCAATACGATAGTAATTAGTTAGTGTTGATATTGGAGGAGAGAGATGGGGATTTTTTTTCTTAAAGATTAGGTGTAATTAGGTTAATAGTGGCAAAGTCGTAAATAATGGCAAAAGGCGAGTTAACGTCCGTTAGAATAAGGGCATATGGTGAACGTTTTCGAAAGCTCCGGGGGGTATATGGTGAATATCTCAAACATTAGGGGTATATAGTGAATTTTTTTTAATTTGTCGGGGTATACGGTGAAAAAAACCGTTATTATTATTATTATTATTATTATTGTTAATTTTTATTATTATTATTATTTACAATAATAATAATAATAATAAATATTGATAATACTATGTTAATACTTATTAATTATTATCGATTATTATTATTTTAGAAAATTAAATATACAATTCAATTCGGTTTCTCCAGGTTTAGTTTATTTCGGTTCAATTAATTTAATTTCGGTTCGGTTAATTTCAGTTCAGTTTAGTTAATTTCGGTTCGGGTTTATTTAATTTCGGTTAATTTAATTTCGGTTCGGCCAAAATAAGTTCAAAAGAACATGGCCTTGGATGCGCCGAACGTTATGTCCAACGTAGATTATACCAAAAAGGTTTTCATAAAATGTAATTTTGTCGATAGGCGGAGCGAGTTTAGTGATGATGATTATGCTATAACAACTATATGCATTTATCATCCGAAGACATAGAGTTGCTTCAACTATCTCCTACATTCAAGCATGACTTCCCACTCTCGGTGGATAGCATAGTGGTTTTTTAGTGTGGCTGTCCGATGTCCCATTTGTAAGCATGGTTATTTTGTAAGAAATTATATAATAGACTGTTAAATTTTTGCTATTTAAATAATTCTCATACGTATACAAAGTTATAGGACGCATAGTGAAGTATTTGACTCAACTTTTTTTCCTATCAAAAAAATATAGTTGAGTCGAATATTAACATAAATGCCACTTTCATAGTGAGCCTTTTGTTATAGGATTAATTTGCCGAGCACTTATAATTATGATTTTGAACTATTCAAATTCTCTATTTCGACTTTTTTTTACATCTCAGGAAACGTACTAAATTACTCCTACAAGTTTGTAAAAGACACGTTGTTGTTACTACAAAGGCTGGCCAGCTCGTGAGCTTGTTGGACCCTGTCACGAGAAACTTTTGTTACCTTACACCAAGCAAAACCTTTAGCAATCTCTTTAACGTCGTTGATCGTGCATTTGACGTGGACATCGGGTACCTGCTTGGAAGCCAAGAAGCGAACTAGGTTTACAGAGTCGGTTTGAATAGCGATTCGTTGGATTTGTTGTTGCCTAGCCCACTCAACATCCCGCAAACAAGCTCTAGCTTCCATTAAGAGTGTTGAGTCTCCATGCGAAATCGTCCCTTGGCCCTTCCCTTGCATACTAGTTGGGTGCATAATCACCCAAGCGGCGCATCCTAAATTGGTCTTTTTCTGCCAAGAACCGTCCGTCTGAATTGTAACCTGAGCCTCGCCCTGTAGTTGGCGACCTATGTTGGCCACCACGAATCCTGGAGGAGTGTTTGGGGAAGGATAAGCTTCATGTGCCACTTGCTGCTGGTTAAAAATATTATGTTGTTGTTGTGCTTCAAGGATTTTTTGATGAACTCAGTCTAGATTGTTCTGTTGTTGGCGAAAAACATGGTCATTCCGGGTTCCCCATATACTCCATAACATGCCTATAAATAGGTTTAGACGCCCTCCCGCATGACCATCTTCTTTTCGAAAGTACAAGACCCAATTGATAAGCCATTCTATAAATGGAATGTGTGCATTGAGGCGAGGATCGATGTTGAGATCGCAAATACTCCAAGAGTTTTGTGCCATATCACATAGTCTGAAAAGATGTTGAAGATCCTCCATTGTTGAATTGCAGATGGGGCATTAGTCCGCGTCAGAAATATGACGATGTGACAGATTGATCTTGGTTGCAATGTTGTTATGCCCTAGTTTCCAAAGAAACAGTTTCCACTTTGGCATGATGTTCAAACTCCAAATGACGCGAAAAATTACATGTGTCTTGGAGTTGTCATGCTATATATTTCCTTTTGCTGTTGTTGCATGGCAACATTGTAACCGGATTTGGTAGTATACTTCCCTGAGTTTTTTAACATTTAATAGAACATGTCCCTAGTATTTTCATCCGTTGGTTGTTCCATATTTTTAATTGTTCGAGCACTAGCAGAAGTGAAAACCTAATGAATCTTTTGAATATTCCATTGCTGGTATGGAAGAACAAAGTCTGCTACTGTTGAATTGATTATGGTTTGCAAAGGTGTACAATCTTTAAACGGTGGAATACACCCCTTCATCCATTGATGATTGGATGTTCTAATTTGCTGCCCATTCCCAACCTTTCATGCATAGTTAGAAAGTATGACTTTTTCTGCCTGTAGTAAGCCTTTTGTCTCCCCTATGATTTATTGTTTCTGGGCCTATAAATTGTGGAAGGGTTGGTACGTTGATCGGATACGACTTTGGCCAATAGAAGTTGGGGGTTATTATGTATGCGCCATGCCTTTTTCATTAGAAGCGCTTGGTTGCACGCGTCCACATTACGAATACCCAATCCTCCCATTCCCTTTGGATGGTGCATAATTTCCTTTTTTCGCCAGTGAATGCCTTTAGTATTTCTGCTTGCCCAAAAGAACCTTGCCACCATGGCATCGATCTTATTAGTGATAGTAGTTGGAATCTTGAATATTGCCAACACATGGTTTAGTGCAATCAAAATTGAGTTGACTTCTTTGTAACTAGCCTTATATGCACACTTTGCGTGCGGCGACATTTTTGACTTAATGTTGTTATTTAGTCATAAGAAAAATAGGTTATTGGTTGATTTCACCCACTTTAAGTGTGGTTTTAAGAATGATTACTTTTATTGTCGGTTTTAAAAATTGCATTAATTTGTACTTAAGAGAAAGTGCACTTACATAACATTATTTGTAAAATTCTAGGTGTCTTTTTCTCTTCGCATTATGTACATCTTTTTTTGCATTGACGATTATTTTATAACCAAAAGAGCGAATTTTTATTGTAATTTTGTATTTGCCTTTTAAAGACTATTGTGTATTTACGATTGTGAGTAATACTCATTCTTTTGAAATTTTTTTACTACTTATGTTTATCTAACACACTACTGTTTTTGTGAATTTAGTAGGGAAGCATGTGTTGTATATATACCATGATAAACAATTTGCATACTTAATTGAAAGTCTATAACGCGCCCTGCAAATCGTAAAAGTTGTGATGTTCCAAGCCTCTTGACTTTTTTTTTCTTAAGTGTTTGTAGTTGAAAATAGTATTTTTTTTTTAGATAAACACATTCTTGAGATTGTAGTTATTCAATGTACTACTTCATATCTTGTATATTATGTATGGTTTAGACGTTTAGTACATGGTAACTTTTCATTTTTAATTTTCTTTGTCAAACGTGATGTGCAATATGTCTTGATTGTGCTTGAACTTAATTAAATTTGTTGATATGCATTGATTGAGGAAGGTTCCAATATGCCTTGGTTGTGCTTGGACTTTAAATTTATTGATATGCATTTATTGAGGAAGGTTTTGAGTTAATTGAGAATTTATTTTGGAATGTTTTGTATATGATTTTATGTATGGTTATGAACTTATTAAGTTATTATCTCTTATTGTTGAGGGCAGAGTTATAATTTAATAGGGCCCCTTCACTTATATAATAGAGATATGTATTTTGAGGGAAAATATGGTCATTGTTCATGTGGGATCTTAATATTGTCTTAATATGTATTTTTCATAATAAAGTACGAATAGTGTCAAGATTTTAAGTGAGAAAGATAAAAATACAAATGGAGTGTTAGTACTTCTAACAGCTTACTATTTATTTTTTTCATTCTCTCATTTCCTCCTTACACCTCACATTCCAAATGCTGCCCATTTTCATCGAGAAAGAACATACTATCTTTCACTCCTCCTCCACGTGGCATAACAAGCTAAGGTAGGTTGTGTTGGAAATCAATTACCAAATGATGCATTTCTCTTCCAAAACACCCAAAAAAAAAAAAAAAAAGGAAAAATTTAGGTCTCAACTTTTGGGTGATAATTTTTAAAAGGTCCGAACTATTGATTAACCCTGCAGTTCCCAACTTTTAGGCCTTTTAACTTAGTGACTTAAAACTAGCTACAAAAATTATTTGTATAAATTTTGTTGCGCCGTGTAGGGTTAATTGAGGAGGGAAGTAGGAACTAGGGGGGGTTTTTTAAAAAAAATCGGCCAGCTTTTAATTGAATACCTACTCGAGTTAATCAATAGTTCAAACCTTTTAAAAATTATCGCCCAAAGTTCATACTTCTATTGTCAATTTTTCCAAAAAAAAAAGGCCCAGCTTTTATTGAATACACAACATATTATTGGTGGATGCACGCCATCCGAGTTGAGTGTCGATCTGGCAGCCAGGACCAACCAACTCCAAGAATCATTTGTTTCAATGATTGAGCTAAGTAGACTTAGTCTTATCTCTTTAAGACCAAGTAAAACTATTCCATTATAGATGCTCTCAGTATACTATATGTATGTTCATAGAGTGCTCAACTGCTCATAGAGTCATATAGCAATTATCATGACAGCTTAAAGCCCACTATCCCCGAACTCAATGAAAATACTTCCACTAAATTAATTATACTACCAAACTTAGCAAGTTATGGATTTTACGCTTAGAAGAGAGTTGTGTCGTGAAAAATATGCAAAAAATTAGTTTTTTTTTTAGCATAAAGGATATTCTAAACACTAGTACAAATTATTGAAGATAAATATGATACTTAGTTATCTCTTTTTTTTATTTTTTGAAGGGATGCTTAGTTATCTCTTAGTTATCTTTATCTTCTTATTGTTGTATATAGCTGCAAATAATAATATCCATCTTTGAGTAAACAAACTGAGATATTCTAGTATAACAACCTTTAGGATATTATTATCTGCAGCTATATACAACAATAAGAAGATAAAAAAACTAAGTATGATTTATCTTCAATACAAATACCATAGCCTCTATCTTCTCCTGTTATGCACTGGCATTCAAAAGAGTAAAATTTAACAGAAGTCATATTTCAATTTTGTACATCTATTAATCAATCATATCCTTGTTTATTCCACAAGTAAGGCAATATACCCTTCTTAATTAATCCACGGCATTAACTCGTTCTACGGCTTATTCAACTTTCTGGTTTTCCGGGCTTTCTTCCGGCACTACGTCTACATCTTCGGATGAGTCATTGCTTTTCGACGTACTTAGGACTAATAATTGATGCTGATATTGCTGATAATCTGGTGAGTAATTAGTCTAATGCGGATTTATATAAAATCATTGGAAAATATTATTTTGTATGACTCTGTTTTGTGGATTGACCATGATTTGTATAGATTGTTATGTACTTATGGAGGCGTACGCACCATATAGAAATATTTGCATATGCATGAATAAAAATCCGTTATTCCATATATATTGACCGATTGATGTGATCTAGCTCATGCATGATTCAACTGAGATTTAAAAGACCAAATGAAGTTTGGGATTATGTTGATATAGATTGATTTTGTCAATGTGCCTTAAAAGTTATTGCCATTTTATTATGTATATTATGTTAATCTCTTTAGCGTAATTCTTAGCGGCGCCATTCTTAACAATAGGGTGCCGTATAATTAACATGGAAATCTAAGTTGCCTATAACCAATATTGAGTTTGCCAAAAAGCAGTCAATATTGAAACGATCAAACAATTGTAGCAGGGTAAATTGACTTTGTACAACTCGACCCGATAAGTATAAACTGTGCGTCCAAACTAACACCTCTATTGAATAAGGATCATGTCATGAGGTGACATTTAGGTGTACTAGTATTCTATTATTTGTAAAATTTATGTTATTGATCGCCTGAAAATGAATAAAACGCTCATCAGTCCTCTTTACTTTCTAGCTAGTATAGCCTGTATAGGCAGCTTCATCTAAGCTTGGTTTACTGTTGAATAATTGCTATTCTTAGCTAGCTTAGCAATAGGGTGCCGTATAACTATCACGGAAAGCTAAGGTTGCTTATCATCAATATTAAGATTACCTGAAGCAGTCAATAATTAAAATGATTCAGCATTGAAATGATATAATTCGCTAAGGGAAAAAAAAAAACTCACGTATTATATTCATATCTTCCCAAGCGGAGTACTAAATTTGGGGATCATAGTTGTTCAAGAATATCAAGCTACCTCAGCTGAAAACGACTCACATTCCTAGCATATTCAGTATTAACTTAAATAGTAGATTTCAGTTTCTAGAATATTGTTAGATATATACTTCCTTCGAGTTTAATATTACAACACTTTCATTGTTGCATGAAATTTATTAATTATCACCATATGTTTTACTAATAGAAAAATAAATGTTATATATAATTCAAAATGTTGTTTGATTAGTCTCAATATTTAATTTTAAAATATAAAATTTTTACTTTTGGATTAAGGTCAAAGTTGTGTTATGGTAAACGTGGAAGTCAATGTGTTGCAAATATAAAAAAGGGAGAAACTATATATGTAAAAAAACTTAAGCTCAACAGTTTGTGCAAATTTGATCATGTCCGTGTGAGTTTATAAACTGATTAAGCTCTGATCATGATTCAGGGGACTTGCGACTTTGCCAGCAGTCTATGGAAAACTATATATCCCTTTTCCCCCTTTTTTGGCCAAGCACGTAAACCTGGCTTATGCTATAATTATTGGAGCTATTGCTATGTTAATCTTATTATTTTATACTACTTTTCGTTATAATCAGTTATCCAAAAATTATGTCCAACAAAGATTACCTGAAAAAATATATAGGAGGTTTCCTTTAGATATATATTTTGTTGATAGGCAGGCAGAGTTTATTAATGAAGATTGTGCCATTTGCATTTACCCGTTTGAAGATGGAGAATTGCTTCGAGTACTTCCAACATGCAGGCATAACTTTCACTCTCATTGCATTGCACAATGGTTTTCCAACCATGATTGCCGATGTCCGCTTTGTAAACATGATTATTTTGAAGGAAATTGTACAACCGACTACATTAAAATTCTCCTATTTGGATAACATTTAATTATATATCTTATGAGATGTAATATATGGCACTTTCTTTTCTCTTTTTGGTTGTTGTGATTACTTTAACACTTGTGATTATATAATCTGATAACACATCATTTGCAACCAAAGAGATTACTACTTTTGCTTATCATGGGGAGGAGATGATTTTGTTTATTAGCTCATTGACAACTCTTCTGTGTCGGAAAATAACAAAGAGGTTACTACTTTTGCTTGAACTAACGTCAATTGCAGGATTCAATTCTTAGGAAATGAAAATTAAATTATATTAAGGTGAAATGATTTCATCATTGGTGTAATACTGCTTAGGAAATGTGATAGATTAGAGTAGGTCGGAATTATTTATTTTTCATAATTTGTTTAGTCCAAAAGAGATAAAAGAGATCGATGAATATGAATGGAGATCTGTATTTTAAATTGTTGACATTTTTTGTTTTTATTATTCAATCACATTGGAGTTGTGGTTATATGTCACACATAGATCAATGGATTTTGAGTCCACTAATCTAAGAATTTGTTGTCTTTTCTTTTTAAAATTTTACCTAAACTAAATTAATTTTTCCTCTCTCTCTCCTCTTTTCACAGAAAACCCTTTAGAGGGGCTGCCATGGATGTTTTCGTCCATGGTAAGCCCCTCTTTTTCTCCTTTTTGCAGTTTCTAGTTTATTTTCTTGCTTTTTTTCTTTTTTTGCAGTTTTTAATAAGTCCCACCATCTGTGTGATGGCTTTAGTCTCCTTTATGGTTTTTGTTATGACAGATGTGAGAAAGAACAAATGTTGAATGCAAAACAAAGAATAATCACACATAGATTTAACGTGGTTCACCAACGGAGTGTTGGCTACGTCCACGGGCAGAGAGAGAATAATATTATTGATGAGAAGGATAACCAGAATTACAGAGGTGATTAATGACTTAATCGTCAATTAAATAAACTAGGTTTAAAACCTATATATAAGCAATTTCGGAAAACGCGTTTCCTCGCCTCATTAAAACTCCGCCCGATCGGGCGGTCCTCTTTACCAGACGAAGAATGCTATCGGGCCCGATCGGGCGATCATTGCCCGGTTGCACGCCCGATCGAGTTCGGTCACTCGCCCGACGCCATTGGGCGCCCAACTTCCAAGCAACAGCTTGGACCTTCGATCCCGCCCGGTCGGGCGGCACACGCCCGACTTGACCGGGCGGGCCTGCGAACATGCAAATCCTCGAACAGATTCAAGGCATAAATCCTACAAATCCCTACCTTGACTTGAATCCTCTCACAACAAACCGTATTCCGGATAACGACCGCATTGAACACAATGCCCGGATTCTCCATGCAACCCGATTTCCCCCGAAAGACAACCAGACCAGATTTGTTCCTTAAGGACACCAGATTAGCCCCTAAAGGCCCCAGACTTGCCCAAAAGGCAATCAACAATCACGAACATTGAGCAAGTTCAAACAATGTTGAAACTTACTATGTGGAACAGGTTTAGTGAACATTTCAGCAGGATTATCAGCAGTACCTACTTTCTTCACCTTAACGGTCTTCTCACTCCTCAGAAAATGATATCTCACATCAATGTGCTTAGTCCTTTCATGATGGACTTGATCCTTGGCTAAGCATATTGCACTCAAACTGTCACAATACACAATGGCCTGATCGTGATGCAAACCAAGATTACTAACTAGCCCCTTTAACCATATTCCCTCTTTAGCAAACTGGCTCAATGCCATGTACTCTGCTCAGTGGTAGACAAAGTAATTGTAGCCTGCAAAGTTGCCTTCCAACTAACAACAAAGCCACCAAGAGTAAATACATAGCCAGTCATAGACCTTCTACTGTCTACATCTCCAGCATAATCAGAATCAGAATAACCAGTAACTAAACACTGAGTATCATTCCCATATTCCCTCTTTAGCTGCTGCTGTCAATGCCATGTACTCTACTTCAATAGTAGACAAAGTAATTGTAGCCTGCAAAGTTGCCTTCCAACTAACAACAGAGCCACCAAGAGTAAATACATAGCCAGTCATAGACCTTCTACTGTCTACATCTCCAAAGATAATCGTAACCGAAATAACCAAGAACTAAACACCGAGTATCATTCCCATAAATGAGTCCAACATCAGACGTACCTCGAAGGTAACGAAAAATCCTCTTGACTGCCTGCCAATGCTCTTTACCAGGATCACCCATGAACCTACTAACAACACTGGCTGCATGTGCAAGATCCGGCCTAGTGCAGACCATAGCATACATCAGACTCCCTACTACACTAGCATAAGGAACCCTACTCATGTACTCCTTCTCCTCAGCAGACTTGGGTGCACAAGCAACAGACAAATGATTATTGGAGGCACTTGGAGTATCTATAGGCTTAGCTGTTGACATGCCAAACCTTGACAAAATCTTCTGAATGTAGCCTTTCTGTGACAAGAAAAGCTTCCTCTGATCTCTTTCCCTATAAATCTCCATCCCCAAAATCTTTTTTGCAGCACCCAAATCCTTCATATCAAACTCAGCACTGAGAAGACCCTTCAACCTCTGAATATCAGACTTGGACTTTGCAGCTATATATAAGCATATCATCTACATACAAGACCAAATAAATCCATGATTCATCATCCAGCTTGTTGTGGTACACACAACAATCATACAGACTCCTGTTGTAACCCAATTCAATCATATAGCTGTCAAACCTTTTATATCACTGCCTAGGAGACTGCTTTAGCCCATACAAGGACTTCTTCAATCTGCAAACATAGTCTTCTTTATCAGAAACTTGGAACCCATCTGGCTGAGTCATATAAATCTCTTCTTCCAACTCCCCATGTAGGAAAGTTGTTTTCACATCTAGTTGCTCAAATTCAAGATCCTGATGTGCAACTATTGCTAGTAGCACCCTGATGGAAGTGTGTCTAACCACTGGTGAGAAAATCTCATTATAATCAACCCCTTCCCTTTGAGTGAACCCTCTTGCAACAACCCGAGCTTTATACTTGACCCCCTCAGAAGGTGAGGTCCCTTCCTTCTTCTTGAAAACCCATTTACAGGTGACAATTTTCCTCTCCTTAGGACGCTTGACTAGCTCCCAAGTCTGATTCTTATCCAGAGACTCCATTTCATCTCCCATAGCAGCGAGCCATTGAGCAGACTCACTACCTGAGACAACTTCTTTGTAGGTGGATGGTTCATAAGTATTTACCTCCACCTCCTCAGCAACCTGCAGTGCATAAGCAACCACGTCCTCAAAACCATACCTCCTAGGAGGTCCCACACCAACTCTTCTAGCTCTATCAAGTGCTATACTAGTTCGATGTGCTTCAGATGAGGCAGATGGATGACCGGAAGGTTCGATTCAGTAGCACCATGTTGATCTTCTCCACCTTGGTGCTTTGTAATTCACTCCCATCATAAGTGACTTCCAGCTCCACTTGCTTATCAACATCACTACCAACAGACACCACCATAGACTTCAAAGTGGGGTTAAGCATAGAATTTTCATCAAATATTACACTTCTACTAAGTATAACTCGACTCTCAGAAGTAACCAGATTCTATAGCCCTTAACTCCACTCCCAAAACCCACAAATACACCCTTCTTAGCTCTAGGTTCTAATTTACCCCTCACTTACATGATTATAAATAGTAGAACCGAAAACTCTCAACAGAGAATAATCTGCAGGCTTACCAGACCACATCTCATAAGGTGTTTTACAGTCAATACCAGTGTGAGGTCCACGGTTGATCAAATAGCAAGCTGTACTTACAGCTTCTGCCCAAAATCTTCTAGGTAACCCAGCATTAGAGAGCATGCAACTCGCTCTCTCCAACAGTGTCTGATTCATGCATTCTGCTACCCCGTTCTGCTGTGGAGTATTCCTGACAGTATGATGGTGTACAATCCCTTCATTCTTGCAGAACTCATTAAACTCAGACCAAAAAAATTCCATACCATTATCAGTTCGCAGTCTTTTGATCTTCCTTCCAGCTTGATTTTCCACCAAAGCCTTCCACTGCTTGAAGTTCATGAAAGCCTCACTTTTATGCTTCATCGTAATTACCCAAGTCATCCTTGAATAATCATCGATCATCGAGACAAAGTACCTGTAACCTCCAATAGACTCAACTGGGGAAGGACCCCAACAATCAGAGTGAATATAATCAAGTGTGCCCTTTGTAGTATGCACAGCCTTTGGAAACTTGCTGCGATGAAGCTTCCCGAACACACAATGCTCACAGAACTCTAAGTCCTGCACCTTGTGCCCACACAGAAGATCCCTTTTTGACAGAATTTGCATCCCCCTTTCACCCATATGTCCAAGTCTCCTATGCCATAACTTGGTCATATCCTCCTTTGGGAACCTCGGATGATGCAACAACGCAGGAACTCCGTCACAATAGAACCTTGAAGAAAATATAAGGTACCCTTTTTAATACCTTTCGGAACTACCTTCGAACCCTTGTAGACATTCATAACTCCGCCTTCACCTTGAAAACTGAAACCTCTACTGTCAAGAAGACTCAAAGATATCAGATTCTTTGTCATCAGTGGAACATGCCTAACATCGTTCAAGGTACAGAATGTACCATCATGAGTCCTCAATCCGATGGAGCCTATTCCAACTACTTTGCGACAAGATCATTGGCCATAGAAACACTTCCCCCATCTATATGCTCATAAGTTGAAAACCACTCCTGCAGGGGACTAATATGATACGATGCCCAAGAATCAAGAACCCACACATCCCTATAATGTGACCGGTTATTAACAACTAGGGCCGATCTTCCTCGGAATTACCATCGGTTTACGCGAGCAGCGTAAACCTTCATTCTTGTCTCCGTTTGCTTCTTTTTCTTAGGACACTCATTTTTCCAATGCTCCTTTTCTTTATAGTAATTACGACATCATTAGGTTTAGGACCCTTAGAATTCGAATTTTTATGGTTCGATTTCTTTTTACCGATTTTCCCCGTCCCTTACCCCCATGACAATTAATCCGGATGTCCGATTTTCCGTACTGAACCAGGTGCCTGATGACGGACTTTTCTAGTATGAAGAGCAGATCTTACTTCTTCTAATGACAGACTATCTTTCCCAACAATAAAAGAATCCACAAAATTCTCATACTATAAAGGCAAAGATACTAACGAGAATTAAAGCAACGATCCTCATCATCTACTTTAACATCAATATTACGAAGATCTAGCAAGATAGTATTCAATTTATCTAGATGGGCCCTCGGAGACATACCTTCCCGCATACGCAGCCGAACGTACGTTGCTTCAAAAGCAACTTGTTGGTTAGAGATTTTGTCATATACAAACTCTCCAACTTCAATCATAGACCGGCGGCGGTTTCCTGCTCCGCAACCTCAGTAATTATGTCGTCAGAAAGACACAACATAATCGTTGAATGTGCCTTCTCCTCCAGAACGGCCATCTCGGCCGGTTTCGAATCCGATGACCTTTTTTGCCAACGGTGTCCACAACCCTTGTTGCTTCAGTAAAGCACGCATGTTGATATGCCACGCATCGAAATCTAGTTTCTCCCAAAGTGAATTTATCAATTTTCACATTTATCCCAGACATCTTTCTCACCCTGGATCGAACACAAAGCTCTTGATGCCAATTTGTTATGACAGATGTGAGAAATAACAAATATTAAATGCAAAACAAAGAATAATCACACACAGATTTAACGTGGTTCACCAACGGAGTGTTGGCTACGTCCACGGGCAGAGAGAGAATAATATTATTGATGAGAAGGATAACCAGAATTACAGAGGTGATTTATGACTTAAACGTCAATTAAATAAACTAGGTTTAAAAACTATTTATAAGCAACTTCGGAAAACGCATTTCCGCGCCTCATTAAACCTCTGCCCGATCGAGCGATTATTGCAAGGCCGCACGCCCGACGCCATCGGGCGCCCAGCTTCCAAGCAACTGCTTGGACCTTCGATCCCGCCCGGTCGGGCGGCACACACCGACTTGACCGGGCGGGCCTGCGAACATGCAAATCCCCGAACAGATTCAAGGCATAAATCCTACAGTTTTTGTAGTCACCCCCTTCACGGCGGGTCTATTAGTTTGGTTTCTTTGTGTGTTAGCAGGGTTTGGACCCTGGCTCCAGTTGAAGGTTGATTTGTTGATAGGATTTTGTGCGGGCCGGGATTGCAACGGCGGTCAGTACTTCGCATACAATCAGTTGAATCAATAACTCTAGTTCTACATCAAAACTACATCAGATCGTTAGACCCCCTCGTAAAAGGCTGCATTAGACAGTGATGTGAAAGAGGGTATTCAGAAGGGTTATTTCTGCTCAACGATCGTGGTTTTGCCATATTATAATTAAGTTTCTTTCAATTTGATGTGAATTTTTTAGTTTCTGACTTCTATCGTAGATGTCGTATGACTTTATATTAATGAATGAATTTTCATTTAAAAAAAAAAAATTAATTTTTCCTCCCGCGGAGCTTTCTGTAAATTATCTGATCTATTTCCATAGCTTATTAATTGATATATTTTTCTTCCCACATGCCTCCCGGGCACCTAGACTAGTAGACTACCTCTATAAAATCAAATAATTCATTATATAAATTGAATGTATAAAGATTATTACTTGTAAGTTCAAACGCTTAAGTTTATGATTATAGATCTCGTCAAGTACTTGTTAATAATTTATACTTTCGGTAGCATGCGTATGAAGATTAAGGTGGTTTCTAAGTAGACAATAATATAGAGTCGTAGCGATTGTCATGAGACTCATGACAACTTAAACCCCACTATGCCCGAAATTAATGAAAAACTTCCACTATATATTAATTTTACTACTAAACTTGGCAAAATATGAAGAATTCGCTTAGAACTCAGTTAGTTTGTCGTGGAGAATTTGATTGCTAATTAAAAACTAAGTATTAATAGCATACACTATATCATCTTCTTCCATGCACTGACACTCAAAAGAGTACAAAAGAATTTTGCAGAAGTCATATCTTAATTCCGTAATTCTAGTATTAACCCTATTCTTTCTCATTCCACAATTAAGGCAATAACTTCTCGATTAATCCATGGCATTAACTTCCTATCGGCCGCCGCCTTCTTCTTCCCGTAGTCCGGACTTCCCTTTGTCACTGCATGATGGAGTAATCGCTTTCCGATACTTCAGAATAATGCTGATAATATGGTAATTAGTTTGATGCATTCACTTGTTAATCATTTGAAAATATTCTTTTGCATGACACATTGACACTCATTTGTAGAATAATCATGATTTGTAAAGACTATTATATTGCTTTTTGTTCAATCTCCCAACTAAAAATATTTTTTCAAAAAAGATGGAAGAAGTGAAGGCGTGGGAACAATCTTTGCATGTCTTGCATTCTATTTATAATTATATCATCTAATTTAATTTGTTGCTGAGTTATGATGCTAATTTAGTAATTTATTATCTATGCATGGGACAAATTCGTCCCATATTGATATAGTGATGTTAACTCAGCTCATGATTGTAATGAGCTCTAGTTGTGTACATAGATAAACACTATTCGTTTTGAAAATAATAAAAAAAAAAAACGAAACAGCTCACCAAACCCTTAGGTGGTACTCCTTCCGTCCCAAAATATAGTTCCCATTTTCCTTTTTCACGGTAATTTATGCAAGTAGAATCTAAGAGGGATAGTAAAGATTTTTTGTTTATTTAAATAAATGTTGTATGGGAAAAGATGATTTTAGGAGAGAGAATGGAGAATAATTGGTGAAATAAACAAAGCAAAAAACAAATTTAAGAAGCAAATAAATGATGGGACACGGTTTTTCTAGACAAATTACGGAAAAATGTGGAACTAAATTTGAAAATAGAAACTATATTTTGGGACACCCAAAATGGAAATGAGAACTATATTTTGGGACGGAGGGAGTAAACAACTAGAGCTCATTAATGCACTTACGCTTTGACGATAATTGTTGGGAGTAGGGGTACATGTGTCTTTTTTTACAATATTGTCTTACAACCGAACAATTTTGAATTTCTCTCCAATCCATATATTGAAGTTTGGCATGTTATTGAATTTTCTGATAGATTATGCATATAAGAATTCAACTTGTTTTTTTTTTTTTTTTTTTTTTTTTTTGTTCGGGAAAATAGTCAAAAGCCCTCCAATTAAACCTAGCACACCACACTCTTGTAGGGGAGAGATTTATACCCACAAAAACAATTTTTTTACACAAAATTACGAAATTAAGAGGGTCGAAGAATCCAACCCCTGAGTTTGGGGGGGGGGAGAGCACCAACCATTGGGCTCCCACGAGGACCTCAATTCAACTTGTTTTTAATTTTGCATGTACAATTTCTTATGAAAAATATCGATCTAATCCCTTTTTGTTTCAACCTTTTAAAAAGGAAAATCTTTACAATAAAAAAGAAAAGCAAAAAGTGCAAATAGATGGTAGGCTTGAAGTGTCATAGAACCAATAAACTTCTAGGCTACTCCAAATCGTTCATGCTTACTGATTGCCATCCACCGCTACCTGTTATATCGCTTTAACACTTCTTCTGAGCTAAAGCCTTACCATTAACTCTTGTATGCATCAATATATTTTAAAGAGGGTATGCAAAGTCTATCATGCACCACTTGTACGTACTAAATTTGAGAAGTATAATTCTTCTAAGTATTTAGCTACCTAAGATGACTCACGTTCCAACTAAGCTTGGCTTGGCTCACTTGGTAGGAATTTCACCTCATGATCCCAAGGTCAAGGGTTCGAATCCCACCAAGTGAGGGACACTTGGAGGAGAATTCCCCTTACAACTCCCCCTCCTTCCAAGTGTCTGGGCCTATGGGTTGGGCCCTGTGCGAGCGGCCTAAGGTTATTCAATCTTACCAAAAAAAAAAAAAAAAGATGACTCGCATGCCAGCAGATTTAGTACTATTAACTAAATAGACGATTTGAGTGAGTAGTATAAAAAATCATAAGCACGTTATTTATGCTGATATAACATTTATGTGTAACTTCAAAACTAATTAGGGTTTTGTTTCATAATGCAGGGCACTTACAATGTTGCCATTAGTCTACGGGAAAATAGGGAACCAAGATAACAAATATAACCAGGACGCAATAGCTTTAGTTATATGTGTAGCAATTCTTGCTATATCAATCTTGTTAGGTTATATTATTTTCCGTTATTATTATTTAGCCGAAAATTACGTCCAACATAAATTATCTGAAAAAATATATAGGAGGTTTCCGTTAGATATATATTTTGTTGATAGCCAGGCTCAGTTTAGTAATCCAGATTGTGCCATATGCCTCTACCCTTACGAAGAAGGAGAGTTGCTTCGAATACTTCCTACATGTAAGCATAACTTCCACTCTCATTGCATTGCAGAGTGGTTTTCCAAAAGTGATTGTCGATGTCCGATTTGTAAGCATGATTATTCTGAGGGAAAATGTACAACGGACTATATTATATTTTTTCTGTTTGGATAATTCTTGTGTGTACGGAGTTTTTTTGTAACGTACATTAGCTACAACGTACAAAGTATTTGATTATATGTGCAAAATAATATTCTTTGAAGAAAAAGAGAAGTTCAAATCATCCAAAATACCTTCCAAACAAAATCAAGTTAGAAAATAGAATTATTGATATTATAGCATATGACAAAATAAACATTGTATGCTTATAAAGTAGTTCCACCGTAGCATATGGTTCGTCCATTGTTCTTATATATTCCCATATCATATACACCATAATGCCAATCAGATGCGTATCTTTCAGTTTGTTGAGGATTAAAATGCTGATGACTAGCATCTAAAGTTGTAAAGTTAAGGCAATATGCAGACAAGGATAAGTCCTCAGAGGGGTAGTAGCCGTTTCCCATTGGTGGAAGAGGTTGATCAGGTGGACCATATGCTTCCCCACCCACTGCTATATAAGTAGCTGAATCTGCCATTGTAGTGAATATTTGGTGCGGCCAAAATCCAACAATTATGCCACATACTTCAAGCCACCAATTCTTGTTTTGAATATCCTTCCCATCATTGCACATCATTGATATTAGCTAGTGTTCATATACATTAATTGAAAGCAAATGACAGTTAGGTTCCATATACTCCCTCCGTCCCAATTTATAGTGCTTGTATTACATTTTGGTTGTACCAAAATGTTGTTCTTGTTTCTCATCTTTCTATTTTTGAATGGTACTTTATTCTTGTCTTTTGCTCATTTTTATATGGAAAGTTGAAGCCACATGACTCACATTTACTATTTGCCATTGTTTTTACATGGAAAGTTGTAGCCACATCTAATATTTTTACTTCCCAATGCAAATATTTAGCTTTCCAATGCAAATACTTATATATCCTATGCAAGTACTATAAATATTTAAAGCAAATGATAAATTCCTTAATTATTTTGCAAAATGAGAAACAAGCACTATAAATTGAGATGGAGGGAGTATTTAAATATACTTATACCTGATAAACGAATAAACTAATGCTCCCTTGATGGCCTCCTCTTTGTGAACCACCAACAATTTCAGTATCAATTGGTATATCTTTATTAGTGTTGACAAATCCAGGGCATAATGTATTGAAACAATGTGAATGACCAGCCTATAAAAGGACAAATAGATACATGTTGTTTATCTTATCTAGATGAAAATATGTATATTGTAAGAGATTGTATAAAAAGTAATAATTTAATTGTAGGCTTTAAAAGAACAAAGGAAAACATTGTGAACTTACACTTAAATATTGGAAAAGGTGCACCATATTATCCTTGTTTATTGTCGGATTAACCTATAATTATGAAGTAAAAGAGAAGACATTATCGACAGAATTAATCTGAACTTGACTATATATGTAAGTATAATAATATAAAATCTCATATTGTTGATTAATAACTTACTGTCCAACCAACTTTTATCACGTCATTTCCATTCTGAAATATCATTTCTCCAGATGAGTGTTGAGATGCTCTAATTGGTAAATGATAGTTGTTGAATGTACCTCTTGCTCCGTAATATTTTGTAGTACTCGGATCCGAATTAGTTTGAACAATTGCAAACTAGTAAAATAAAAGCTTAAATTACTTGGGAAAAACAAACAAAATTACCTTGCAAAGTTAAACACTACTAAATTAGTATTGCGTATTTGTCGATCTATATTAATTGATGATGCAAATCATGCAATATACCTAAACTCACGAGAAGAGTAGGTCTTGTATGACAACCTGTTGTTGATTGTTTAACTTGGCTTGTTATAAAGTTGATAGTATTGGTTGTTTTTGTTAGCTATCACCATTGTGTAATTCTTCATCAAATGTGCAAGCCATTTACCATCTTTTTTAAGCCAGCATAAATAAGTTATAAGCAAAAAGAGCAAATGAAATCAAAGGCTAAATAAACATCGTTTTGCTATATAAAGCCATGTTAATTATGACTTGAAATCTTGTGAATGGCATAAGGGTGATTTTGAATGCACATATCTTTCAATCTATAAATGGTTTTGATGTGATTCAAATTAGAGGTGAAAGCTTGTTCAAAGAGCTTTCCAACGATAGGTCATATGCCCAATTCCGCTAAGAAACGAGAAAGTTATGACTGTTTTACGAAGAACTGACGAAACTGTTTCGTCTCGGGCCCGATCGGGCGGATTTCGCCCGACCCAATCGGGCGGTGCGCCGATTTGTGCGCTGCACGCATTTTTTCGGTATTTTTCGTTTTTGAGTTATTTTTTTAGGGCTTGTACGAGGTTCCTTATATTATAAAAGGGCTTGCTGGTGTTCATTACTATTAACACAACTCATGAAACACTTTTAGCCTCTAGAATTTAGGACTCCTTGTATTATTCTCTCTGATTTTTTCCATTATAGTGAAGAAGCTCTAATCCCCCACCTGTGGACCTAGGTCAAATTTGACTGAACCACGTAAATCCTTGTGTTATTTGTTTGTTCATCTTTATTGTTTTCTCACCTTTATTATTTCATTGATTTTCTGTTCCGCATTAATCAAACTACAACACCCAGATTCTTAACAAATTGGTATCAAGAGCTTGGTTGTTTAAGATCTTAGGTGTTTATAGAACGAGTTTGATTCAATTATGCCAATGAAATTCGATATTGAGAAATTCGATAGGCAAGTAAATTTTGGCCTATGGCAATTGAAGATGAAAGCCATCCTGGTTCAAAGTGGATGTCACAAGGCTCTTGAAGGTGCATCCAAAAAGCCTTCTGGTATGACGGATGACAAGTGGGAGGAGATCGATTTGAAGGCACTCTCCGCGATTCATTTAAGTCTATCTAATGAAGTTTTGAGAAAGGTTGCCAAGGAGACGTCTGCTGCGGGTTTGTGGTTGAAGTTGGAGTCACTTTATATGACAAAGAGTGTGACCAACCGTCTACTACTCAAATCTAGACTTCATGATCTTAGTCTAGAAGAAGGTAAACCGCTTGAGTCTCATTTAGATGAATTCTTCTCTATTATTATGGATTTGCAAAACATCGATGTTGAGATCGATGATGAGGATATGGCTATTAGGTTGTTGTGCTCTTTACCACCTTCGTATAAGCATTTTCGAGATACCTTATTATATGGTAAAGATGATTTGAGTTTGCAGGATGTTAAGGAGGCCTTAACTCAGAGAGATTTAATTGACAATAAATTGGTTAATAAATCTAATAATTCTGCTTACATAAATGCTTTTGTTGCTCATGGTTGAAAGAATTCTGGCAAAATTTGTAACTTTTGTCATGTGAAGGGTCATATTAAATCTGAGTGTTGGAAATTAAAGAAGAAGAATGGGGAAAAGTCCAATGAGGACCAATCCGCAAATATTGTCAACGATGGCTTTGATGATGATGTTGCACTTCAGGGTTACAGATTTGGGGCTGCGGTTTCTACGATCTCTTTATGATTGGTGCCCTTTGAGATCTCTTGGTAAAACGAGAAACCGTGTGGATTTTTTGCTATGGAGTCTATGATAGATTGTTTTTTTGAGTTTTTTGTAACAATCTTGGTTATGCATTAGATTTTGTTCTAGTTATGCTATTTCTTATCTCAAATTTGGTACTTTTGTGTTTTGTTAAGTACAATTGCAATTTAGAAGTTATTGATGTCAATTGGTTTTCTAGAATTGCTTGAGTCTGTTGTTGAGATGAAGAAGTGTTTGAAGAGAGTTTGGTCAATTTGAGTAAACATGTTTGGCGTTGGTGACTTTATACTCTCAATCTAGGCCATGTGATGGTTTTGTATACGGATTTTGTGTTCGAAGACGCATCGGTACACAATTATAGAAGATGTCCGTTTTCTGGGTTGCCTAAAGTGAGTAGGCTTATGGAATTTTGTTTAAGGTGGAGGTTCTATGGTGTTTTTGGTTGAGCATCACTTCTTGGTTCAAGGTGGAGGTATCTTGATTGATTGGTTTCAAGTCAAGGTGGAGATTGTTAATTATGACTTGAAATCTTGTGAATGGCATAAGGGTGACTTTGAATGAACATATCTTTCAATCTATAAATGGTTTTGATGTGATTCAAATTGGAAGTGAAAGCTTGTTCAAAGAGCTTTCCAACGATAGGTCATATGCCCAATTCCGCTGAGAAACGAGAAAGTTATGACTGTTTTACGAAGAACTGACGAAACTGTTTCGTCTCGGGCCCGATCGGGCGGATTTCGCCCGACCCAATCGGGCGGTGCGCCGATTTGTGCGATGCACGCGTTTTTTCGGTATTTTTCGTTTTTGAGTTATTTTTTTAGGGTTTGTACGAGGCTCCTTATGTTATAAAAGGGCTTCCTGGTGTTCATTATTATTAACACAACTCATGAAACACTTTTAGCCTCTAGAATTTAGGACTCCTTGTATTATTCTCTCTGATTTTTTCCATTATAGTGAAGAAGCTCTAATCCCCCACCTGTGGACGTAGGTCAAATTTGACTAAACCACGTAAATCCTTGTGTTATTTGTTTGTTCATCTTTATTGTTTTCTCACCTTTATTATTTCATTGATTTTCTGTTCCGCATTAATCAAACTATAACACCTAGATTCCTAACAAGCCATATATAGTCATTAGTCAATATCTTAAAATGATGTGGTTTTAAATAATTTTGGACCTTGTGAAACTTTTGTATATATAATAAAAAAGCGTCTTCCGTGAGACGGTTCTTAGCCATTTAGAATGATTGAGACAAGGTCCAATATATATTATCAATTTATAGGCATAAACTATCAATTTATGGGCTTAAACTAATAGATAATCCGGGTTAAACTGATAGATGCCTTGGTTAAACTGATATGTTCTAGATTAAAATGACAAATGTTTGAGTTCAACTGATAGATGTTTTTGGGTTAAACTGATAGATGTTTAGGTTTATATGATAGATGTATGGCTTAAACTGATAAATGTCAGGCTTAAACTAATACCCATCCTCAGTCGATCATGTCTTGGATTAAGATAGTCTCACCTCCTCCTCAAAAAAAAAGATGGTCTCACTCTCACACAAGAATCTTCAATATAATAATTACCGTGATTGAATAATTATTATTGGACCAAAACTTGATTAATTATTAGTTCTTTACTTGCTTATGCTAAAATAATATAATTAATTAGGAAAGTTTACAACCCGGTATAAGTAAAAAAAAACATAGATTTAAATAGGTGATCAAAATTACTACTCCAACTAATAACCTATCATTATTTCGAAATTGATAAATAAAACATAATGTTTTTCTGATACGATAGTAAAAATAAACTTACATGCTCTCCAGGTTGGGGTTGTATAGAGTTTTGTTTCCTTCTCAATGAATAATCATTTGTGAAACTCTTCATTTGAATAAAATTATCCTTGCTCACTCTTTTAATAGGCACTGTTCCAGTCGGACAACCTCCATATTTTAGTTTTGTAGCAACACATTGGATAAATTTTTCGTTGGGTGATGTTGCTTTCATGCTTTCTTGACTAGGTCTCATCTAAACATCTCACAAAAAAGAAACGTAATTAGGATAACAACTAAGATTGAAATGAATATAAACAAAATATAGGATCAAATTTATAATGGGATTAAATTTGGAAGAGAAGGAGAGTATTACGAACCTGATGATGAAAAGTATGATTTTTTAATAGCGGATGATGAAAAGCAGGTTGTTTGTAAAAGTCCACACAATCATATATGCCTCCATTTTTAGTCTACAAAACAATCCAAATTTTAGCCGTATAGGGTGACAAATAGAGTTTTGCCTAATATTATACTTCCTCTGTCTCTAAATAAGTATAATAATTTAATTTCCACGCTTGTCAACACACAAATTAAGCATTAATATCTGTAATTATGTATTCGAATATAAAGTTCCTAGCCCTAATCTATCCCTAATCATGACATTTGGAAGGGGTAGTGGCTATGCAATGGAGTTTCTATAACGAGTGGGCCGACTGTATCTTGACATTTCAATATTTCATGATGTTAACCTTTTCAACTAGTTTAAGATTGAGATTGTTATGGGTTAAACAATAATTGAGATTCGTTTTTCTAAAAAAAATACAAGTAAAATTTAGGGCTTCTTTTTCCCAAGGAAGAATAATCGAGATTATTTTGATGAGATCTCCAAATTTCAATGCTTCATAAAATCATAACCTTGTTGTTAATAATTCCTCTATTTTTACTCTACCAAACAAACTTGAAATCAATATTGTCGATTGTTAAGGAAAGGTTGATAATGGGTAGCGTTATACTACTATATTTGGGTTAGAGGTAATCAATTTGGTCCAGGCCCGAAAATTAGCGGGTTTTGATGTAACATATTTTTGCCCGCGGTTCGGGCCCGATCCAATTTTTGGGCAAAAAATTCAGGCCATATTATATTGGCAACCTAAGTCCGGATATTAAGGCTGTATTTTGTCCCTATCCAAATTAGCTGGCTTTGGCGCAAAAAATTCGTCCCAAAGCTTTGGCTTGAAATGGGCCACGTTTTTTTGCCAAAGTCAAGTCTGGCCCGGCCCGTGATCACTTCTAATGTGGGTCCTCAAGACTTTTGGGCCCTGTGTTACGTTATTGGTCTGCTTGATAGGCTAAGAGCCAGACGAGCTAAGGATTCTTAACTTGTGTACATTAATATGTACTTATGAGCCCATATGTTCATAAGCTACTCGCGGGAAAAAGCTTTTGCAGAAGCTTGATTATTAATTGTAGAACAAGCTCAAATTAAATTTCTAAGCTCATTTGGTAAATGATAGATCCAAACTTGAACACATTTATGTTGGACTCTTTAATCAGTTTGTGAACAATTCGTTTAGTACTTGTAGCATATATATTATTATTTTATAAAAAATGGTCATGTTAAAAATTCTTTTGACTTTTTTAAGAAAATCAATAAATCACTCTACAAGATATAGTTTGCTTATCACTTGAAAAAAAAAAAAAAAAAGAAGATATCGTTTGTTTATGTACTGGTTGGTGGCCGGTTGTTTTTCATTTGAAGTTGACAAGTTGTCAACAGTTTAACACCTTTGGCAGTTTGGACTTTATATGTCTTAGCTTGCTTTTTTGATCTTTCAGCTATTCATGTGTGTGGTTTTAGACTTTTAGTAATTGATTATTAGAGTTGCTGCTTCAACATTTAAAAACACTGAAGAGCCCGTTCGGTATTACTGTGGTTTTCTATTTTTTGGTTTTTTGATTTTCAAAGTCATATGATATATGTCCTATAATAAATAAAAAAATAGTCAAATTTATTGGGAGCATGATGATTTTGAAAACTGACAACTAGAAAGTGAAAACCACTTTTCTGGTTTCCTGTTTTTGGTTTTTAGTTTTCAAAAAAACTGAAAACTGAAAACAAAAAACGATAACGAGCGGGCCCTAAGTTGCAAAATTTTTTAGTAAATGAAGCTCGTTTACAACTTGTTTTGAACTGTTTGAGCTCAAGATGTAAGTGAGCATTTAAGGCCCGAGCTCGATCGTATTCTTAACGATCCAAGCCCGAACAATAAATCTAAAAGTTTATTCGAGCTCGGGCTATGCTCGAATACCGTACCTAAATATTGTCCTTACCAAAATTAACTCAACCACGTCAACTCGACTCGACTCGACTCATACTTAGCCTCACTCGTGCCATAAAAATAGCTGACCTTGATTGTTTTAATGCTCGACTTCTTCACAAGTTGGTGTTGTTTGTACAAATCAAGCTCTTCTTCTTCAGGTGATTGGGTACCTCTTGTTCCATGATTAACTAAAAGTAACAATAAAGCCACCAAGAACACTAGACTTTTTATAGCCATTTCTCTGCAAGTAATCAAGATAAAATAGATTACAAGACCTATGCTGTAATTTATCGCAACAATAAAGAAGAAACGAAATATTTGTTTGTGTAAATTCCAATCATGGAAAACCAATTTTGTAGCTTGTTTAGTGAACGGATTGTGTGGAAAAATATTTAAAAAATCATGTAAATTGACGAATGAAATTGATGTCTATTGATAATTTCCAAAATACTGAATTCGGAACTTTCTAATTAATATATGAGGTTTAAAAAATAACATCATTTAACATAGATTAATAATTTTTTACGAGTTCATATATACTAGATAACA
This sequence comes from Beta lomatogona, assembly GCA_947646795.1. Taxonomy (NCBI): domain Eukaryota; kingdom Viridiplantae; phylum Streptophyta; class Magnoliopsida; order Caryophyllales; family Amaranthaceae; genus Beta; species Beta lomatogona. Next base: position 1,356,096 of record CANSNZ010001191.1, on the reverse strand, counting down.
TCATTTAACATATACTAGCCTCATATGCACGCGATGCGCGCGGCGACATATTAACATCAATATTGACATTAAAAAGCGCTAGAAGCACTAATATTATTTTATTGTAGTTTAATTTGATCATTCATAACTTTTTTTTTTTTTCAATGTACGAACTTATATCAGAATGTTTATAGGTTGATATTATTGGATGATATATGCTAATCTCTTTAACACATGTGTAATTTATTCTGTAACATTACATTGAGAAATTGGACTGTGTAATCCTATTTATTTAATATATTTGAATTACGAACATATTTTTAGATAATATATCTAATAATCATGACATATTTCTACATAAAGAGAAAATGATGAGATAAGTTATCCCAACTGACACAAACGACTACTACGAAGCTTTAAATAAATAAAATGATAAATTATCCTAATCGACACATGCGATCATTATAAAAGCCAAAAAATAAAAAAGATGAGACTATCCTCTCGTTTTCTTGGTTTATTTATGGATTGTTATGTTCTTTGAAATTGTAATTGCAATTGGAAGTTTATTAGGAAAAAAGAAACTTTGTAAGTTCTTACTTTTAAATTGTCTGGAATTGCTTTAGTTATATCAGTTTAATTTTCAATCGAAAATTTGTCTTTTTAAGTATATTTTTGGGAAAAGGCTTTATGCATATATTACATCTTACTACATAAGTTAGGATATCTTAACTTTCCTTATTACACGTAATTGTAGATCAAAAAGGAATTGAATATTTTAAAATAAGTATTTTTTTTATAAGTGAATGGCAGAAAAGTAATTTTACAAGGGGACACCATGGTTCCCCCTTGGCTTATATATATATATATATATATATATATATATATATATATATATATATATATATATATATTGTAAGATGAATAGCTTTTTGGGTTGCTCTGGCACAGGGCCCGACCAAGAGTCACAAGCACTTGGATAGAGGGGGGAATCGTAAGGGAAATCCTCCTCCAAGTGCCCCCTACCAAGTGAGCCAAGCCAAACTTGATATAGTTGGCTTAGACCTGATCAAACACCGGCCGGGCCGGGCAAAAAAAAAAGTGCCCATCTTGCGGGCCGGGTTCGGGCCCAAATCCGGGCAAAAAAAATGTGCCCAAAGCCCGGTATTTCGGGCCGGGCCGAGCGGGCTTTTGCGGGCCAAAACGGGCCGGGCCCAAAATTTAGGCTAAAAAGTGTTTTTTTGCTTGTCCGAAGCCCGCCCCAAAAAAATTTTTTTTGATCGGGCCCGCACTGCCCAAACCCCCCAAAAACCGGGCCGGGCCGGGCTGGAGTTGATCAGGTATAAGTTGGCTCTAAGTTGGTGTACGTGTAGTTATTCCTTATTTTAGTATATGGCTACAAGTCAAACATTTGAATGGTAGATTTTGAACTTCGTTTATATAGATTGAAAGATGTATGAGATGAGAGTATTGAGTGTGGTGAATGGTGATGTAACATAATGTGATTTCCCTCAAAAAAAAAATGTAACTTAATGTGATGTTTATAAAAATTGCCATTGAAAGGGGCGGGGGATAGACCTCTTCCCTCTATAATAAGATTGCGAACGAGATGGTGTAACCTTCTGAAAATAGAGTAATGAAAATGCAAGGAAAGATAGATGTACCTCATATATTGTCTGAGCTGGTTTAGAAATTAGAATTGACTTGTTAAAGTATAAATTCTGGCGACGAGGATGAGGATTAAAGTTGTAATTACAGAAAAAGAGACCATAAAAAAAAAACGGAAAGCCACTTCTTTTTATTTCCCTTAGATTGACAAAAAAATACTTAAATACATACAGCATTTAAGTAAAGGAATCCTAGAAGATATTCTATTGATAGAAAAAATAATTGTATTTGTAGACAATATCTAAACCATTATGACTATCTTTACATGTTTTGTTGCTACACTGACTTCCCTTTTAAAGCTAACTAGCTTTTTATGCACGCTATGCGTGTGGTGATATTTTGGGCATAATTATTGCTCGGTAATAAAATAACTAAAAATGAAAATTCGTATTTAAGTTCACCTCCATTTGGTGAGTAAGAAAGCTTAAAATACTTACAAATAGTATTTAAAAATATTTTAATAAATAATTATAAGTAATGAGATTGCATCTCTAGCTACTTTTTTTTTGTTGACTTTAATTAATTTTCCTGAATATCTACGCACACTCATCAACCTAGTCAACTTCAAATATATAATCAACCTTATGTCCTTCAAAAGGGGTTGTTAAAAAAATAGAATAGAATTTACCCTTTAAAGGTTTATTTTAAAATTTATTTGAACATAGTACATGTTATTGCACATACTCTTATTGTCAACTAACAAACTGCGTACCTGATTAACAGTGAAGTATCCGCAAATTTGAGAATGTCGTGAAACTCCAATTAATGAAGAATATTTGAGTTTGTATTTGTAATTGATTTTGTATTTTGGAAAAAGTTGTTTGAGTTTGTAATTGATTTCGTATGTCGTGAAGCTCCATATGAGTATGGTGTATCTTTTTGTTATTGTCTCTGGTAATAATTTTTTGTAACTTCTCTATTATGAATTTATTTAGTTGATTGGATGTGAATTTTAATTGATTGATTTTTTTTTTGGCAAGTTTATGAGTATGACTGTTATATGAGTTGTTTGGGTTGACTTTAATTTGATTGAATTTTTTTTTGGCAAGTTTTTGATTTTATAGTATATTGATTGATTGATTGATTGATGGAGGGTTTGTTTGAGGGGTGCATATGTAAATTCATAAGGAGACACCATTGCTCCCCTCTTCACTTTTATAATATAGATAACTATATGGATAAAGTAATATATACTCACTTCGTTTTCTTTTGTTGTTGGTATATTTTCCATTGAAAAACCCTTTTAAAGCTAATAATTATATGGATAAAGTGATACTCTCTTCGTTTTCTTTTGTTGTTGCTATATTTTCCATTGAAAAACCCTTTTAAAGCTAATAACTATATGGATAAAGTGATACTCTCTTCGTTTTCTTTTGTTGTTGCTATATCTTCCATTGAAAACTTTCAATATGTTATTCATTTTTTGAATCTTTCCATACATCGTGTAATTTTATAACATAAATTTCTCATTAGTTTTAAACTGCAATAATTGTGTTCATCGCTATTTACATGCCCCCTCCGGCCTCCCCCATCGGGTATCCACGAACTCAACTTCGACAGTTCGTGCATAAATAACTCCTCTGTAGTAGGTATCATCATTCGTGACTCCAACGGCAACACTAATACGACATGCACTTTCGACCTTGGGACGACCCTTAGCACACCTAGCAGAAACATTAACACTACACAAAGGTCTCCAATTGTTGCAATAAGGTTAAGCATCTCAATAATTATAATTGAAGGCGACAATTAACAAGTGGTTAACTCTATTGAAGGCTATTGGAACTGGAACGCTCTATGGAAAATTCAAAACATAATCACGGGCATCAAATTGATTCTTCAACATTTAAATTAATCACGTATACCGCAAAGGAAATAGAGCAACTAATTAACTAGATATATAGCTGATGTAGGACATCTTGCATACTCTTTTATGTATATCAATACTGATAATAGCCAGCAATTCCTCTCGATTATTTAAAGTGATAAACTAGGTGCTCCCCTCAAAAGGAGGGTCTCCTAATTGTAATCTTTTCTATCTACAAAAAAAATTAATATTTACATACTACCTTCTTTTTTAATATTGTTACACTTTTTTTTTGAGGATTTCTATTTAATTGTTACATTTTCATTTTATCTATATATGATAATATGTCATATCACACTTACTCACTTTTCTACTTCATTTGGCCCACCACCTCTTTTATTAACCCACCACAAATTAAACCATCCCACTTACTCCACTTTCCTCTCTTCCCCAATACTTTAATGTTTCATTACATTTCCCAAAACAAAATCAGTTTTTTGTGCGCTTTGTCGTGCTTTTCTACGTCTAGCCTTGGTTATCCCCCAAAGCAAGGAGATAGATAGTTTTTTCCCCCAAAGTGAAGTGCGACAATTAAAAATAAACAAAGGTAGTACATATATAAAAGTACTTAGAACACTAGAGGCTGATCATTGATTGTCGATTAACTTATATTATAATTTTTAATAGGTGAATAAATTAGTGTTCGGCTATGCCAATGTAGGATATACAACAAGTGTATACTCCCTCCGTTTTTTTAATTGTTACACTTACCCTTTCACGCATGGCAATGCAAAACTTTGAGTACATATAGTATTTGTAAAAATTATAAAAAGTACATATTAATAATGTACATATTAAGACGAATCCAACAAGATACCACATGACTATGTTTTTATTCATGTATAAATCACAAACTATGGGACAATTTTAAACCCTAGCCTCCCCCCTCTCTCTTTCTCTCTCAAACCCTAGCCTCCCCTACCCCTTCTTCATTAGTTAGGGGCTGCCATGGATGATTTCATCAATGGTAAGCCCCTTTTCCCCTTTTATTTTCAGTTTTTAATTCATTTTCTTGTTTTGTTTAATAAATTAGTCTCTCTTTATGAGATCTTTTCAAACCATGTTATGGGGTTTTTAGTTTCTGTTTTGGAAACTCCTTCTCCCCTATGGGAGTTGTGAGTATGGTTTTTTTGTTTTTAGGTATGAGAAATTGTTCTCATTGGTTGAAGTTCGAGACTCACATGAAGGTATTAGAATCTCGGATGCGGTCAACATGACTCGGTCAATAATGTTCTTCCCAAACTACATCAAAATGATAGACTTCCTCATCAATAGCTGCTTGATTCAGCAAATACAAGAGGGATGCGCTGTATTGCTCGATCTGGTTCATTGTAGTTCCTTCGAAAACGAATTTGATTTAGCCTTGTTTAATTTTATCTTGTTTTTCTTTAATACCTACTGTAGATTTCGTTTGGTCTTCAATTAATGAATTTCCTCTTTCAAAAAAAAAAAATCACAAACTATGGTCAAAGTGAAATTTGTGAATAATGTAAAATGTCAAAGTATAACAATTAAAAAAAACGGAGGTAGTATATGTTGCAATACTCTCTCATCTTATAAGCCTTCGCATTTCTTTTTGACATATAGATTTAGTACAAGGAATTAGGTTAGTTCAAGTGGTGAGTTTTCCCACCTTCTCTAGCAAAGTCTAGGGTTCAATTCCTACCCCAAGCATTTGCTTGGGATTTAAGGGAGGGGAGGGATGTTGGGGGTGTAAAATTAGTAATACTTCACGCTTACCATTTTAAGCCGTTTCAAATTGAATAAAGCATTACTTATTTGGTATTTACTTCTCTCCATCTCTCCTAAGTACCCATGCCAAACTCTTATGTATATTTCTTTTAAAACAGAACGGAGTAAGTATTTGGCCGACCAAATTCTAAAAGGAAATGAGAAATGTAACTGAAAATAAAGATACGAGGAAAAGCTTTGGGGATATGCAACGATTGTAGGGGATATTTTCTACTTAGATAGTAGTATGCCTTGTTCTTTTCGATTTGGGAGAAACTGAATTGAACTGAACGAAACTAAACTGAACTGAACTAAAATAAGTCCAAAAGATCAGGGCAGTACTCTTTGAGTCTTTTCTCGTGTTTGGATTGGCCATATTTGGCTATTTGCCTCATTGGTGTTATTTGCGGCCAGCAGGATTAAGGCGCCAAAGCCATGGCAGTGTGCAGTCCACCCATTTGCTTCTCCAACGCACTTGCTATTCCTCGTCTCTTCCTTGGGAAACACTCTCTCAACTCTTACTGTGAGTAACATTTTTTTACTCCTCATCTTTGGAAAATCTCTTATTATACTCGAAAGGTTGTGTTAATTAATTGAAGAACTAGTAATATTGACTCTAAATTCGATATTGAAATTGCAAAGATTTATTCTTTTCCTTATTATGAAATCACTGGATTGATTCATGATTGATGTCAGATTGTTACCGTTACTCATTCTTAAATTCTGAATGCAGCTCTAGAAATCAAGTTTTGGGGTGAAAGGAGAAAAAGTGCTCTATGTTTGGCTTCTTCATCACAGAATTCAAATTATAATGTCGAAAGAAAAAGGTGGGTATTTTTCCCACTGCATTTAATTTGTCATCTTAATATGGGTTTTAGGATTACTTATCTAATAATCTTAAGTCTTGGATGGGAGGAACAAGGAAGAATTCTAGGGTTTGTGTTTGGTTGAACGTTAGAAATTTTGAACGTAAATTCTGTTCACCTATAAACAAGTTTCAACTAAGATTGTCACTTCAAAAAAAAAAAAAAAAAAAAAAAAAAGGTTTTTGGTAAGATAGTTTCTCCCCTTGTTTGTGGCTGGAAATTCTTTTTTATCTCGTTTCTGTATACAAGAAAGAGCATAGGATGGAAAAATTTGTCAATCACCGTGGCAAAAGAAATGGGTATGTGAGCGCGATTTGCTACCTAATATTGTTACATTAGCCCGGGATTATCCCACTTGCATATACCAATTTGCCTTTTTAAGATTGCATTGCACGGGGATTTAAGGAATTAGGTAACACTGATCAGCATTCAGCACTCATAAGTCATATGTAAAATTTGTCAGCCCACTACAATCTCCATTGGAGGAGACAAAGAAGATATCAGAAAGCCGACAAGGAAGAATAAAATAGAAAGTCAATGGAGGATAGGAGTGAATGAGAGGAGAGGAGAAGAGATTGAGAGAAAGAGGGTTGAGTTGTTGAAGAAAATTTTTGTTTTTTCAAAATTTGGAAAAACATCCTCAAATCTCTTGAAGTCTATTTTATTTTCAAGAGATAAAAGTCACCCTAGCAAGGATCTTGCAAGTAATGATTTCTATTAAATTGGTGTCACTGGAATGGCTTCCTTCTTTTGTGGTTCTTGTCATTTCTCTCTAAATATTTAGTTGAATGATGGGCTTAATCATTAATCTATTGAGACAGAAAGCTGAAGTAGTTGAGAAATATAATCGTTGTAATTTCCCACGGGGGTAGTCAGTCCTTAGATAGGTGGGCTTGTTAGAAAAATCATCATCTGCAATGGAGAGCTCGATATATTTCTCGAGGCATTGCTTATTAACAAGGTAGAAATCTGTGATCAAAAGGTCATTCTGACTGTTACAGTAAAACAGTGAGATAAGATTAAGAGGCTTGAGAATGCTATAAGATACTAACCTTTCTTCAGTTGCATTGCCCATATTGTCATATTGTTCGGTTCCCTGGCAACTGCTGTGAAGTGACTAGTGAGAATATGCTTTTCTTTGCTTGCCTTGACCCATAGGGTTTATGAATCCAGTTTATGTGCTTAATGTCTCTGTTGTTGTGTTGCAGGAAAGTTGTCGAACATATATGTTTACTGAGAGCAAAAGAAGATTTATCTGAAGAGCAAGAAAAGGATATGTTGGACTACCTTTATACATCACAATATCATATGGCTGGCATAGTTGCTATATCTTTAGGTGAATAAACTATTAAATTTTATAGAATTGGAACTTCATGCTTGTAGACGGGTGCTTTATCCTCAGAATTAACTATCTGTTAATTGATTATCGATTCCAAGGAGGGATTTTACTTTCTCTTTGAATACTTTTGAGTTCCATCTAGAGGCATTTGGGACTAATTAGTAATTACTATATTTTCCTTGTCTTGATTCACCAAACTATATGATGGTTTTCTTATGAGAAAAAATTGCATTATGATACCCCTTCAAAAAATTAAAAACGTGCATCATGTAGAACAACTTAGAGTATAATATTTGTTATCTAGACTATTTGAAACCAATGTAGCTTACAACTCACCCCCCCCCCGGCCCGAAGTCCCAAGAAAGGGTTGCATATCTTGCCAAATCTTTTGCACTCCTTTCTTTTATATGTTAGTTAATGTTAAGTTTGAACATTACTACATTAATCTGTGCTAGTTGTATGACTTGGAAACCATATGAATTATTCCTGTAGGCCGGACCTCAGATCCAAATCCTGAAAATTACAGTCATGGTGTATTCATGCGTTTCCAGAGAAAGGAAGACCTCGCAAAATTTTATGAGAATTCTTTGTATATGCGTGTTCTCAAGGAGCATGTTGCACCTTACTGCCATGTATGCGCCACAATGTAAATTTCAGAGCTTATTTATAAATTATTCCAACTTACTCCATCATTGTTATAGATATGTTAGCTGTGTCTGTGTACTTTATGGTTCATTCAACATAGGTATCTAACTGCAACTTGCATGGGACTGTCGCAATTATGCAGGACTTACTAAATGTGGATTTTGAAGTAGAAGTAGAAGATGATATCCTTGCCATATTTCGAAAAGGAGAGGTTGGATTTTTAGTTTTATGTGCAATGAGCTGGCTATTTAAGTAATTATGCTCTAGCTCGTTAAATACTTGTGTTTGATGCTGTTTTCCTATTCATAGTTCCTCGTAATCTGTAATGCATTTATGGCCTGTTTGAATGGCGGTAATAGAGTTCTGTGTAATTTTCTAGGATCCATGTTAATGCAACTCTAGTTTCATTCTCGTTCAACACTATAAACTTGGATGCGGTGTTGAGTGGGATTTGAAATATATGAAGAATAGCACTTACAGGGAGATGGAATTGCATTATCATGGACTTTCTCATAAGATTTTGCTTGCAAAGTTACACACAAACTCATCTTGATTACCTTCATTTATTACCAACTACCAAACCGGCAGTTAACCTGTGAATTGTGGAGGGAACACTGTAATTAAAGTGGTCAATACTCAATATTACTTGTGTTGCCTAGATGGTTACTTAAAAACTACTATGGTGATTGCTACATTAACAGAAATTGACCTCGGTAACAGGAGTTTAACTATGGAGTGGAGTTTGTGCTTCTGATTAAGTTTCATGAGAGCGCCTTGAATGGACCAGATGCATTAACTTCTCTTGCAAACTTGGCCTTTGAGTTTCCATCCTTGATTGTCCAGTCGACTCAAGGTATAGTCTAAAAGCTTAATGAAACATGGGATTTTTCTCTGGAATTACTGATAAGCCAAAAAAATTCAACAGAGAAGGCGTCCATGAACGCATGAGTAAACTCCCTATTTCACAAGCTAATTCACAGACATACATAGTATTTGCCTGCTTACCTCTCGGCTTTCTTTTCAGGTAGCAATTTTAATCCTGAAAGCAAGGAGTATACTCACGCAATAGTGATAAGATTTCGCTCTTGTGAGTTTTCTCCATGTTTTATGTGGCTTCTGATTTGCCGAACTTGAAGCTGGAGCTGATTATTGCTCTCTGTTAATATGCAGCTGAAGCTCAGAGGATCTTCTTGGAGAGTTCAGAGTACAAACATGTAAGAACATCTATCCCTTATTTATATTGATAGGTATTGGTGACAAATGTATGCCTACCCAATATATATATGTCAATTTGTACCATGAAGAATTTATTCATCTTTAGTGAAGTAAAGGCCATATACCTTCAGTATATCAAATTCCAAGAAAACACTGCTTCTTTTCTTATAAACCGTGAGGTTCCCTTATGTCTGGAGTAGTTGACCTTCCCTATTAAAATGTGGAAGATGGTGATAGTGTTTGTGGAACAACAAGCATTTGAAGGAAAATAGTAGGGCATGACGCTTATGTTTTTGTTTACAGCTTCCATTAAAAGGTTATAATACCCTGGAATAAATGTTATAGCATTCTTTCAAGAATGACATGATTTATTATAGTAACATCATTTTCTTTAACAAACTATGAAATAGCAGATATGGGAGTCGAAATTGCTGCCAATGAGCCAGAAAATTCTTTCATTCCATTTTCTCGTGGACCCAGTGGGCACTGATCTTATGTAGGTAGCTGTATATGCAGCCAGTATGCTGATAAAGTTGTATAGCAGATACTGGTTATGGTAATGGCAGTTTATATGGTAAATTATATAGTTAATTAACATGTTATTAGTAATGCTTAAAACTGGGTTTTTCTTTTTATTTCCAGTGCTCATGGCTTCAGGCAGCTCTCTATCACTCATTTAACATCGTCTTTACAGTTGATTCGAAGAACTGAAACAATAGTTCCTCTTCCATTTGATATGTTTCGCTCTGGCCTATGTAAGCTTCAAAGCTTGTCTTTCGCTTATATGACTGGACTTGGTTTGTTTTTTGAAAAGCTATAATTGGCTAAATTTTAGCTAGCTAAAACATGAAATAGGAAAGTTATTGGCCCCACACGAAGCAAAGCTACAAAGATGACCAGACTAGACTCTTTACTTTGAGCTCCATATTATTTCGTGATTTGCGGCATTGAAAAGCTCGTGGATGCTTGCAGGTTGTTCTTTCGTTGAAGTAAAAGACGTTTAACCTACTTCATTGCCAAATCAGGGAAGGTACCTGGTGAATAATAGTGTTTATATCTAATCAATCACAATTTAAGAAATTAGTAATGGATAGTAATGGTATATAATGTAGTATAAGCTGCTGTCTTATGTGGGTCTGTTCCACAGAAAACAGGCTTCTTGAAGTGGGGTCCCTTCAATTCTTCATACCAGATCTGTTGGCATTCTTGTCAGTCACAGTCTGATTACTGTATTGTTTTGAAACTTGAAAAGAAATTTAATGCAAGTTCTGCTATGAAGCATTTTCATGCACACAATCAATCTCCATGATCTTAATTCCTTCTTGTACCTTAACGATTTCTTTTCTTTTATTTTCTTTTTATTTATTTACTGATTTTCGCAATTTTGTTGAGCGTACAATGATACATTTCATATGCCAAAACTGATTACTTTCATCTTTAGTTTGATCATCTTTCATAATCTTTCAGTTATAAGTTATAACATGAAGAAATGAAGCCTACATTAAAAATGAACACAGTAATTTAAACCATTAGATTACTCTGCAATTAGAGGTTAAGCTATAATGCTTCGACTAATGGTAGGAGTTAGACTACCCCTTGAGGGTTCTTGAGGGAGGAATTTTGTTTCTTAATTTGCTCTCGAAAGTTCGGGCTTTTACTGATTCGAGAAGTTCTTATGATCAAGCGTTATATCACGCTTGTTTCAATACCATAAAAATGAAAAAAAGTTAATGATACCAAAAGCTTTAACTATGCCCATTTTTCTTCAAACTATCTTAGCTTTTGGTTGACTTGGAAGTAGGAATATAGCCAATCTTAAAAAAGTCTTCTCAAAGCAATTTCGTATGACTTATAAATTGTAAAAAGAAATTTTAAAAGAATTATTAATTTTGTAATAAATTTGCTTTTCTCTCCCCTTTTGCCTATCACTATTCACAACCTTCTTCGTCGTACTGATAAATTTGATAGAAATTAGAATGGACATCAGCAACTCAATAAGGAGGAGGAAAGTTCGGTCCACATACACATCTATATGAGATTCCGTACTAAAACCAATTAGCAATAGGAGTAGCTCCCCTAAGTTACAATGTAGTACGTTCTCCCCTCTTTCTTCAATGTAGGACAACGCACATAAGATTCAATAAACTAAGCTATTACATTATATATGTATCATGTAAATATAAAAACGGAACGTCTGAAAGCTACAAAAGATGGGTGTACTAGAAGACGGTCCTACGTTGATCATAACAGGAAAATTTAGTTATATATCATAATGATCTACTTGAGATTTGACTTTTCTGTACACTAGTCGAATTTATTAATGCTAAGAACTCTCTAATGTCGGTAATATAATCTATATACTACCGGCCATCGTCTTTTGTACCTTCATCATCATCCTAATTCCTACATATATAGTATATGTTATCATTATCATTATTACTATCAACTGTTTGCAACCCCGCACCTCAGCAGTCACCATACCTTCCATAAAACAATCAATTAATAAATACTATGAAGGTAGGAAATTGTCAAACAAAATAGGGAAAGAAACAAAAGAAATTAAATTATGTCTTTGCTGTTTGCCACTTTTTTTTATTTTAATTCTGAATACTGGTTCTGTAACTTCTGTTCTGACATTCATGACGTTTTGCTAAAGACTAGGAAAAAATAACTCTAAGCAATATTACACACAAGACAGATTATTTCTGTAGGATACAAAAATTCCAAAATCCTTCTAATGTACTCCTATGAGCTTAATTATAATAGATACAATACACTATATTGTATGTTTATATGACAGTATATATGGTTGTATATAGAAAAAAGAAAATAAAGAATACAGCAAAACTCATGCTATTGAACTATCTATGAAATGAAAGAAAAAGTATATCTATCTTAACCTTCTGTTGTAGATACACAGCCTAGAGCTGATCAGTTATGGAGAGGGTTCGGACCGCCTGGAACGGTCCGAAACGAATTCCAGTAAACTACATCATTTCTGCTTGATTCCTTAGGAGCATTTGCAGGATAATACTGCCATGAACTTGGCTGTGTTTGTACTTGTTTATTTGTCTCTGTCGCGATTCGCCGAGAACTCGAAAGATGGATAGAGAGAAAGATGATGAAGATTAAGATTGGAATCCTTGTATGAAAACCCATGAAACTTGTTTGTGTATTTTGAGTTGAGTTACACAGGAGAAGAAATGTTAAGTGGAGGAGAGGTTGGTTTGAGTTGTAAGAATTTGCTAAAAAGAGGTGGTTATCTAAGCCTTATAAAACATGAGATTTCTCTTCTTGGGAAAGATGGAGCCAAAACTCAAATAATTGGAGGTGAAATTACAAGACTGCCCATTCCCCCCAACGACCAACTCACTGTAATCTAAGGATCGGCGTAAGGGTATTTTAGTCTTTTTACAGTTGGTAGAGTGCTTAGTGTAAACAACCCATTAGCCAAGTTTTAAAACCAAGAGTTGACTCTTGACATATATAGTTGGATGTCTACTTAGATTAATAATGGTCATAGTGTAATTAATTAGTCCATGTAATGACAGTTAGGTGGCACGTTATGATGACACGTGGCAGAGTAATAAAGGAAAGAGAGAAAGAAGCCATACCGTATCACATGTTGCCGTCTAAAGAAGACTGATCACACGGCGTATTAGTCGTTGACAATTTCATTTTTAAATAAAGTGCTTACAAAAACTTAAGAAAACGAGTTTTCAATGGCTTTGTGTTTTCCCATCATATGCTCAAGTTGTGAGCTTTCAAGCATTATCTTGATTTACGACGGATACCAATGCATACATGTTCAAGTTTCATGTGGTTGGCAAAACATTTCTATTAATAGTATTACCCAATTTTCATTCTTTAAGCTTCTTGGATTCACATGTGTGTGATTGTTGATAAGAGACCTCCGTTTTAGAGAAGGAAGCAACCTTTACACTAATAATTGCACTTGTAATTTAGTCACTATAATAATGCTCACTTTGGTTGTAGCTAGTGGTAAGTTATCCCACAAATCTGCGTTTTAAAATGCATATCTTTGACTAATAAATTTTTTTACTTATGAAGTAAAAGAACTCTTAAGTTTTTTCTTTTGGGAGGAGGGGTTTCAGAGTTGATATTTTAAAAAAGCAAAAGCTAACGGATGCCCCGGGGGCGCTAGATAAGAAATATATTGCTCTATTTAATTACTCATATTTATATAAAATAATATACTAATGTATAATTCCAATGTAATGCATTTAATATATTATTTTACATCTAGTGAAAAAATTGTTGATTTTAACAATAAATTATAGAAGGAACAACAAATTGGACACGAAAGAAAACTAATATTCTTCATATTAAGGTGTAAGTATTCCATATTTGTAACTGAAGCATTGGCAAAAATTTTGGTAGGGCGTGGTAAAGGTATTGTATTTTATTGCAATTTTGTAAGAAAAAACCGATGTTATTGTCCATGATAATAAGAATATATCCTTAAACATGTGTTTTTCCTAAATTTACATTAGCATGCATTACCACTTTAGAGGTGGTATTGAGTAGGAATGAAAATTTATTCAAAAAATCATATGTATGGAGTTGAGATTTCATTACTATGATAATGAGTATGGGATTTTTTAAGAAAAAATTACATATGACTACATTATCATTATCGTTCTTTGGCATCATCTGCAAGTTAGTGCCTTTGGACTTCTCCCAATTCCACGATGTCATTGATTTATCCACATGACTATCAAATTACCTAATGGATTTTTTTTCCTAAATAGCTTTTTCTTTGCTGGTTTGCCTTGTTATGCTCTCACTGATTTGTAATTTTTTTTAGAAAAATTTATCAGAAACAACCTTTTAAATATAAGTTTTTGCGAGAAACAACCTTTTAAAAAAAATCTGGTAAAATAAGACCTTAAAAATAATTTTTTTTACGAGGAACAACCTTGACTCATTTTTTGGGCATTGACCAAGTATTTTGCGGCTTTGATTCACTAAAACCAAACATGGCAAGGCACGTAATCCACATTTCTTATGTTTCAACCCCATTTCCCTTCACATACTGATGAATTCAATGTCGGAAAATATTTGGTCAATGTCGAAAAATGGAGAAAAAGAGAGTTGAAAGATAAGAGATGTAGTTTACGTGCCCTCAACATGATTGGTTTTAACGAGTCAACATTGAAAATGCTTGGTCAATGCCGGAAAATGGGTCGAGGTTATTTCTCGCAAAATATTTTCTTCTTAAGGTCTTATCTTGCTAGATTTTTTTTAAAAGGTTGTTTCTCATAAAAACTTGTATTTAAAAGGTTGTTTCTCACAAATTTTCCTTCTTTTTACCTTGATATTGAGTTAAAATAAAATAAAGAACTTTTCTGTTACATTTGTCAGACCTTATTAAGTGAACAAATTTTACAATAAAAAAATCTTAAGGTTATACTCTTGTTATGTACTATATATCGACATATCTTTGTAACAAATCAAAGAATAAAGTGACAAAGTCTTATATAAAACCTCTTATTTTAGCTTAAATTATTATGTGTCCTCCACCAGTTCCTTTCGTACTAGTCTCACTTAACCTAAGTACATAATAGAACATGTTATTATCTAATCTTACGTAAAGGAACTTTAAAAATAGAGCGTAAAACTTAAGCTAAGTATGTTTACAACTGTCATGACTAATTTGGTGGGAGAAAAACAAGTTACAAGAATTATAATGTATATTTTTCTAAGTGACAATAAATTAGCATACGACTTATTGGCAAGATATGTTTCTTATTAGCAAGATATGTTTCTTATAACTTTAAAATTATAAAATCGGTTTTGAATATATGTTGATTAAAACAATTTCTCTCTCTTAAACACTCTGCCTTCTCTCTAAAAACAAACAACTCCCGCAAAACCTAACCCTAGGAACTCGCCGGAGCTCCGACGCCGCGTAGGTTTCCGGCGAGGCTCCGGCGAGTTCCTTTGTTTTTTAGTCGTTTTCTTCTCATTTCTCCTAGCGTTTGTACTAGTTTTTAGGTTTTCTTCTCTGTTTTCGTCGTCCTCGTTTGGGTGGCTTCTTCGCTCGAAAACTTAGGTCTGCCGTCGCGTCCTAGTTTTAGCGGTTGTCTTCTTTGTTTCATCGTCCTCGTTTTGGGTGGTTTCTTCGCTCGAAGTCTTCGCTGCCATCGCCGTCCTTTGTTTTGTGTCGCTGGTGTTTCCACCATTGTAGCTGTGTCGTTCTTCCACCGTCGTTGTGTCGGTCCTGCACCTCCTAGTTTTCACTTGTCGGTTTTGTGGTTCTACTTTGTTTTGGGTCGCTGGGTTTTCACCACCACCGTTAGTCTAGTTTCGTGGGCTTCTCCATCCTCTGTCCCCCTATTATGCGTCGGGCTTCCCTTCCCCCCTCCCCCCCTAGTTGTGTCAGGCTCCCCTTTCCCCTTCCCCTCCCATGGTTGTGTCGTTCAGTTTGGTTCCCTTTTGTGTTTCTCGGGCATCCCCTTCCCCTTCCCCTTCCCCAGTCCTTGGGCCTCCCTTTCCCCTTTCCCCTACTTCTAAGGTTAGTGGTTGTTTCCACAAGGGTGTGAGGCTAATCTCAAAGTTAGTATGAGTAGGTTCTCTAGAGTTGCTCAGGTTTTAATCTGTTGTTGGTTATGGCAAGTTAAAAAATCTTGTCAGTTGGATAATGGATGGTGTGATGTTGACGTTCAAATATCTGTAATTTTTTTGAAATCCTTACTGCAGGATCGGGTGACTCACGCGGGTGTGAAATGTTCGTGTGGTCGAGGCGTTGATCGATGCTCATGGCCGGACCTTGTGTTTTCCGGTTTTCTAAACCGGAGGTGTGTTTGGGAGCTCACCATGTTTAGCTCTCTTTTTTGCTCGGCAATGACATTCATAGTCTTTGCCTTGAAAAAATCTGCAGGCGGCACCCCATGTTCATCTGGTGGATTTCAGCACGTCCAGTTTCTCCTACCTTACGGAGAAACATGAAATACTCTCGAGAGAGAGTCAGGAGTCACCTAGGAACGCGACTCTTCATCAGATCATGAGCCAAGAATCCCAAGCGTCAGAAGGTCGTTGGGATTGCTCATGCGACGAGATGCGATTCTTGCCTTTGATTGTTCGTTATCCGGCTCGTGACCGACGCTCGCTTCTCCTACCACTTCTATCCATCATCACAATTTTGAATCCACCAGGCCAATTACCGACCAACGACGACCTTTTTAATAGGCGACTCTCTATCGTTTTTAATTGGTTTTGCTTTTTAGGGCATGTAAGAGCTCATAAAGCTCCTTTAGGTTTCCCGTTGTTTATGTTTGATTGTATTAGTCTTAGGATGTACTTCGATGTTTAATTAATGTACGTTTTATCGATGTCAAAAAAAAAAAAATTATAAAATCAAATTGCACTAACGATTCGTTGGAGGTAAAATTTCCTTATAATTTCCCATCTGTTCCGAAATAATGAACTTGATAAACTAGGCCGATTAACTTGAGAAAATAGTTGTACATTAATGTTTTCATATAAAAAATCAAATAAGAATTTTAAATATAGATATTAATGTCAAATCTTAAGAGTCCAAGTCTTGCAAGTTTGAGAACTTTGAATGAAGCCAAAAAAGAAATACGAAAGCACCAGATTTTAGTCAATAATAGGCTTCAAGCACGTAACTCTTATATAATTTTAGTCCACTATTTGAATATTGAAAATCGCGTGACTTGTTAAGATTATACACTAATAATAATTTCTTGTACTTAATTGCATTGTGAAGAGTTGTCAAGACTAGAACATCAACCCACTATTAGTTTAAAAATCTATAAACTATTATGATCGTCAACGACAGTTACGATGGTTCAATCATTCCTAGTTTGAAGAAGCATTTCCTCTAAAACTATAGTAAGGATGTTGGATTTTAAATGCCAATATTCATCTTTCTAAAATAATACTCACTCCGATTTTTATTAGTTACTCATTTTGACTTTTGATACTATTCACATACATGATTTTGAGTCTTTGACTATCTCTTGTGATTTATACTTAAGAAAAATATAATTGGGTGAGATCTTGTTATATTCATCTCAATGTATATTATTCAAATATCAACTTTTTATAATTTTTACTTATTATAATTAGAGATATTAAAGTTCAAATTAGTGTCTTAATAAATATGTCTAAAAATAGGTAAACTAAGTAAAAATTAGATGGAGTACAAATATAATTAGATGGATCGGGGAGCATATGACATAGAGCTTTTGCCACAAAAGGAAACATGTAAGAGACAGTCATAGAGACATGCGAGAGAGGGGCATGACTACCACCTGCCATCTCACAAGCACGTGTCTTACACATGCCACCACCAGGAACACCATTTCTTTAAAGTTATCGAGTAGACATACATATAACATATTGTAGGAACAATTTGTTACTGAAAAACAATTACAAATGACAATCTATTCGAAAATGTTTTGTCCTTGAAACAAAGCTAATTATGTTTTTTTTTTTTGACAGCGAGAAATCGTACATTAATTTAAAAGCGGAAGTACAGCCTAATGCTAATACAACCAAGCCTAAACCAAACAAATAAACCTAAATGTGCTTTATGAGCTCGTACATTCCATCTAAAACCAAAATAATTAAAATTGATACAAAAACGTTTGGGAAGGGGGCGTCGCTGGTCAGTGCTTGTGATGATGGATTCGAACCTCGGAATGCTGATGGAAGTGATAGAAGAAGCGGATGACATCCACGATCCGGACAACGAACAACCACCGGCGAGCGTAGCGTCTCGCTGCATGAGCAATCCCAACAATCTGCTTTCGATTGGGATTTTGGGCTCATGATCTCTTGAAGAGTCACGTTCCATTGTGACTCATTACTCTCGCTCGAGAGTAATGATATATACTCATATAATATGCAAACAGTGCATAACAATATAACACAATGATTTTTAAAGTAATTTTGGAAAGTACTACGGTCTACGGATATATTGGAATTCTGAAAAAAGAAAAAGGGTGTCTTAAACAAATTTTACTCTCTTTTTTTCCTTTAAGTTGCAAAATTATCATTGTAATATGCAGTATAGTAATGGCCAATGGTGCGGGCTGAGCGGGCCGTAGCGGGCTGGGCTGAGATTTCACGGCCCGGGACCAGACCGTGAAATTCATGGGTTGGGCGGGGTAGTCCGTGGGCTGAAAAATCTTGGCCCACACCGGTCTGTTACCGGTTTTCACGGTTCGGGAAGCGGTTCTCGCGGTTTGTGGACCTAGTGGGCTAGACCGGGCTGGCGGGCCGGCATGAGAATTTTTTTTATTTAATTATTTAATCATTGAAATTATTCATTATTGTTACATAAAACCTTTAAAGTGAATTAAAATATATACAATTATTAAAATTAATGAATAATTTCATTATTTTTGAATTTGATTGAATTATAATATATGCAATTTGATTAAAATATATACAATTTGATTAAAATATACACAATTTGGTTCATTATTTACTTGGGTTGGACAGGTCCGGTTCATGGGTCGGGCTGGACCGGTTTCGTGGTCCGGGCTGGACGATTTTAGTAGCGGGCTTTAGTGGGCTGAGCTCAAGAAATCTGGCCCACGGCCCACCCACCAATCTCACGGTTCAAGCTGGGCTGGACCGGGCTTTTTGCGGGCATAGCCCACATGGCCCACGAGGTGGGCTGGGCTGGATTGGCCCGCAATGTTGGCCATCTCTAATGCAGTATATACGTACCACATTGATAATGTAGTCATTTGTCAGCTAATTATTGTGGTGTTGGACAAATTTATGCCCTAGTCAAGATCTGAAACGCATGGGCTTTGTAATTGAACATGCTTATTCCTAAGCAACTTTATTATAAGACGATACAAAAAGCTGTAAATATTCGGGCTAAGAAGTGAGATTAATAAGATATCAAACCTAATCCGAAAATAACATAACTAAATGATTGTTTCACAAATGACACCATCATCAACTTATAACTTTCTACTTGCATGACCATAATGCTTTATGAAACCAATGTGCTTGCTTTTTCTCTTCAAGGGCTTGACTGAACCTCAAACAAGGAATCATATGAATTTCACATCACTAAGAACTCAACTGAAGCTTGACTGAACCTCCACAAGATCGCTTCATTAAAGATCTACCCATACCGTTCTTAACTGGTAAATCAACATGTTTCGATTGGCCACCAAGAAGTTGCATAAAAGACGACAGTCGTCTGTATATCTTCTTCTCTTTAAAGAACTGTACATTCGAGCTAGGCTTCTGAATTTCTCTTGGGTTTCCCCGGTTACATTCATAATCTTCAATAGCAGTTACAGGTCAACCATACAGCGGCTCGTCACTGGAGATAAGAGCAGGTTTGGACTTCGGAATAGTGCTATTTCCTTATACGAATGCCAGGAATATCTTTCAGACCCATTTTCACAACTGTTTTTCTAAAAAGTGCAGGAGGTTTCTCCAAACCAATTGAGTCACAAAATTGGTTCGCCCATTGGACAAGTGAAGTCTTATCCCTGCCTAATTCCCTCTGAGAATTATAGAAACCAAGCCAAGCATGATATGCAGCTTCTTTCACACTGGTGTCAATCTTTGCCATTGATTCCTCCATCTGAAAGTTAAAAGAAGTCCAAGTGAGAAATGCAGTAAAGATATTCACCTCCAGATGAATGACAAAAAATAATGTTCATCAGTTACGGCCGAGGATCTTCCAAGCCTAGTTTATGCCGAATAGCGCAAATCATAATGGGTTTCTGAGAAAACTCAGTCCCTGAACAGTTAACTCATTTAAGAAAAAGCATTAGATGGATTAATAATAAATTTACATTTTCTATCATTTTCCACAGCCATGTAAGAGAATTTTCCTTGCCGTAAAAGAAGTTGCAATCTAAAGCCTGGTGGAGGAATCAAGCCTTCCTCTTGTCAGATGATTAAAAGACAAATGCTTAGCGCAAACTTGACCTAAATTTGTAATAGGTACGAATAAACGACCCATCCGCAACAAGTTCTACGAGCTTATGGTTTCCCTGGTCATTGGATCCAACTTGAGCATCAATGCATTTCTACTTTCCAAGGTGCCAACCAGGGTTGGCAATTTCAACCGAACCCAATAGAAACCCCAAACCACCCGACCCAAATGAATGGATCAAACCGATTACAGCAGACGGAAAACAGCTTCCTTTCAATCTTCGCATGGATAACGCCAAGCTGACCTCCTTTCGCCTTATCTTCATTGTTTTGTATTGACATGTTTTCAAGAATGTTCAGATTGGGCGGGACACTGGGACCTGAAAACTATTCAAGGCTTGAAGTTGTCAATTCCTACTATTTCTCATCTTTTTTACATGGATGATGCTATATTTTTCTTTGAAGCCTTCCCTGCTACCTGTTCTCTCAGAGAAGAAATTGGTGGGCTTCGTAGGATATCTTGCCAGAGGACAAACCTCAACATATCCTTAGTGAAGTTGAGAGAAAGCAACATTAAAAATGCTAAGCAAGGAGGTGCCAGTGGATCTGATTGGAAGGAGTAATATCTTATATCCTCAGTGACAAGTTGACAACCAAATTGTTATCCTTGAGTCACCTTTATTTCTCCCAAGCTGCCAAAACTATCCTTATCAATAAAGAGAATTTCTTAAAAGCAGAATTTCAGAGTTATGATAAATCCACCAGACATCATCTGGAGAACATTGTTAAGCAGCTGCACTCTGCAAGCATCTATACCCCCTAAATTCTATGGGAAATAAGTAAATTTTCTTTTTCGACCTGTGGATCTGAACCATTGGAAGACCAAAGAAACTTGGAAATCATAGCATCCAGCTTAGAGGACGTGTTAGATGGAATCGAGTGGCAGGCTGGGACTTGTGAAGCCATTGCAATGTGGACTGCAACAAAGCAACAAAGGATCTATCGGGGTCGTGTGTACCTGAAGACAGCTAATATTTAAAGAGAGGCTGTGCATGGAAGATAGGCAGATAGCCAATGGGAACAAAAATTAGTGATAAAAGAAAGCCAAGTAAATGGCCTGGTTCTAATTGCTTGTTAGAAGTGGTTCATAACTGAAATGTTTACAAAATCATCTCTATGCATTAGACCAATTCAGGCGCGGAATTTCTTTTAAAAGAAAAATACATCTTAGTACTGAAGCCGCCCTCCACGCCACAGGACAACGTTATCTACTGGGGTTTCACTCAAAAGAAAAAATTTCACCGAAGTCTAGATATGCTTTTCTTATTAGGAACACCTTTATTAACTATTAAGACTGTCACGGAAGACAGCTTTTCTAAAATCCTTTGAAGCCTGAATGTTCTTCCAAAGTGGAAGTAATTTCAGTGAAAATTATGGTCTGATATCGTGGCAATCAAGTTGATTACACGGCAGTGAGAAATAGAACTCCTTCCGTGGTTTATGTGGCAAAGAGGATGGATGTCGTTCACACCATCTCTTCCCGTTTTGTACGACCACAAAGCAGATATGGTTATCTGGCCATTTAGATGAATTAGTTTATTCCGAAGCAGATGGATTTCAGGATTCTGTTGTGTTGTTCAAGAAGTAGATGGACTTCACAAAACTAATATTCTGTATTTCATAAGTACTTTGGGAGTATCACTTAGTAGAAAGTGAAATAATTTTCAAAGGGAAGTAAAAGAATATTCCACATATTGTCAAAAATATCACTAGGTCTATGGTGCAACACAACACTTTTTTTTCCAAAGGCCATCTTTAGTTGCATAGGAAGGATGATGGAACCTCAACATCCCCCTGGATTCTTCGTTGCAAATACTGACAAGTTTCACAGGTGACAGATCCTGGAAAAGAAAAATGGATGATGCAGGAATAGTTTGGGTTCATTTTCGTAATGCTCAGGCTGCTTGGGAAGGGGGTGGAACTTATTGTCAAACTTTTGTGCTGCATGCTGAGGCTACGGCGAGTTTGAATGGGCTTTCATTCGGTCAATTCTAAAGTGTGTACCCATGCCACTAACTTATTATTAGTACCAAATCTTCCATTGGGTCAAGGTATAGCAGCAAGAAGCAGATGGTGATATACAGCTACTTTGAACCAACTCCTGAGATCAGAATGCATGCTCGTCGGCTTTCATGGGGTACTGTGCTAAAGGTGGAGAGGAATCAACTCCATTTAGCCCATAATATAGCTGATTCTTGTAACCGCAATATCAATTCTATGTGTATTAAAATACTCCTGCTTTTCCATGTCAAAAGAAAAAAGGACTGAATCACTGAAGGTCAGAAAGGATTTGGATCCTCACACATGGCAAGCCTTGGGAACCGGCTATAGATCACAAGGGCAGCACGCAACGCCTTTATTTTTTTCTTTTTGCAACATGTCAAGTCTTCGTTTGAGTAGATACTTCAAACTGAACCTAACATAGTTTGACCAAACACAGACTAATTCTTCCAAAGAGCCTCAAATGTTCGGCAGAGACAAACAAAGGAGGGTTTCATACTTTCATCACAGCAGCACAGTAGCAACTTGAAGGCTTATTCTATTTTCTTTGGGAGATCAAGACTTCAGGCTATTCCTATCTTCAAACACAGCCCTCACCAACAAAAGGACCAGCTTGATCTTCTTGATTTCTTCCTTCTAATTTTCAGCAATCTTCAAGGCACCAAAAGGAGCGAACTTTAAGACCTTCCGCCTCTCCATGGAGATTTTTTTTTGTTCGTATTCACCTTGTTTACAAGGATTTCGCACCATTTGAGCCATCTGACCTCCCCAAAAGCTTTCTCTGAGGATTATTTTAACCACCAGACTTTTTCTTCCATATTATGTCAAAGTACGAGAATTTCATAGTCTGGAAAGTATTGTGTTGTAACTGCTGTCCCTTGAAACCATGGCTGCTTCTAGTTCAGAGACAATACAAACCTCATCATGGTCAATAATGCATTTGCCTCCCAAAATACGAGTCTAAAGTTCTACAGACACACAGCTTTCCTTGGACGTGTGCGTGCGCAAGCACCTTTCCATATCATACAGGATTCTCTATTATATAAGCCAACTCTTGAGAAGTTTGGTGTCCACCTAAAATACTATAAATGTCCTTTTTTTACTGTTTTAAAATTTAATGTTAATATACTATGACTATTGGACATGTTTATATAACTTTGAAGCACGCATTGCGTGCATTTGAATCTCGTATGTATATACGTGAGCCCTCACATGAGCACGCACCCCGCACACACAACAGAAGGCAGAGCAGCAAGGATTCTAAAATTTTGCAGAACAAGGGAAGGCTAGAATTCATTAAAAAGGGAAAGAAAACGAAGAAAAAGAACTATTCCAAATTGCTCTACAATATTTCCCATCAGACAGCTAAAAGTAGGCAATGTTCTATATAAAAATATAATCATAAATATAACTAATTGTAGAAGACTCCTATAAGGAAGAAATAAAACCTTTGATTTTGTAATTTGGTCAACATGTGGTGCAGAAGATCTTTCAACAGGCAAATCCTTTATGTCTTCCAGGAAATGTTCTTCCCACGGAGCAAGCAGCAAAATACCTTCACCCTCTTTCCCTTCACGACCAGTCCTCCCAAGGCGATGTATATATTGCTCCCTATCAGAGGGAGTTCCAACCTGAAAAGAGCCGCATTATTATATATTAATAGATGCACTATCCACAAAGTGTTAATGTTCTACTCCAAGGGCTATTGACCAAAATGATAATTCCATTGCTCATTTACTTATTTCTCATTTCCCATCTTACAGATACAAACTCCTTACTAGCTTTGAATGATTAGGCATCACCCAAAGGTCGAGATACATGATCACACGATTTAATTGCTACATAGTATTATAGCAATTCAGCGTCTAGACGAGAGTGTGAGGATAAAGTATTTAAAAATCAGGCACCTTAAAGTGAGGAATAAACAAATGCAACAATCTCTCCATTTTAAAGGACAACCTAATTTGAACACCAGACAACCTTGTGTATAAAGCAGTCTCTCTATGAAGCTAGGTATTGAGATAATTTCCTAGCAGAGCCTTACCCACTCTCATCCATATAATTAGAAGGAAACAAAAAAAGGGATCCTTTATTTAGGGTTTGTGTGACGTTTACAACATGCCTCCAGAAGCCTGATGCTAGCCTAAATGTGTGTGTGTGTGTGTGTGTGTGTGTGTGTGTGAGTGTTTGCACGTTTGTGTCATCGTCCCTCCTTTCTATGCGCCATTTTGCTTTCTTTTTAGTCATGTCCTGCTGTTTTGTGGTGAATCGCTACAACTTTTCTATATTACCCTGGACCTTCAATTACACCACATCCCTACAATAAATAAAGTTAATGTCCATCTTATTAAGTTTTTAAAAAGCATTTTCTACGGTAATACCAGGTTATCTACGATAATTACTAATCCATGACTAAAGATATCAGAAAATTACACAAAAAAAAAAAGTAAAAGCTACAATAAGTACGTAAAATAATAGTCTTTTAATGTTTATACAAAATATACCCAAAAAAATTTAAAATAAGCTAATTATGCAAAAAGTTATTCTCTTTTTAGTAATGGCCTATATAATATCAGTCACTAATACAGCTCTCATGACAGGCCCAACATGGTAATCTTTTTTTTTTTTTTTTTTTTTTGGAGGGAGGCCCCGAAATGGTAATCTAGTCAAATGGCTTAAATCATTATTCCTTAGCAGAAAGCCAAAATGACACTTAAAAAGAATAGAGGTAGTAGCTAGTAAGATTGCTCTCATAAGCTAGGGCATACCTGAATAACCAAAGTAACATCAGGATAATTCATCCCTCTAGCTGATACATCAGATGAAATTAGAATCAGTCGTTTTGATTGCTTAAACTCCTCAATCACGCGAGATCGGTAGAGTTGCGGCTTTCTCGAATGTATTTCCCTGACATTTAATCTCATTTCACGGAGGAGAAGGTACATAAGTGAAGTCACCATTCCAGCCGTACAGAAAACAATAACCTAGAAGTTGGTGGAAGTACCGCATTACACATCAGAAACAGATGTGCAGATGACATGAAGGAAAAAGCTGAACACCACCTCACCTTGTAATCTGGCATTTTTGAAATATGGTCCTTTAAGAGTTCGTGCACTACTTGAAAATGCATATCATGAGGAGCAATAATAAAAGACTGCTTCACCTACATAAAGCTCTCACTAATTAAATCCTGCTCATATTCAAAAAGTTGCACAATGATTTTCAATATAATGATTTACAATCAAATACAGGTCATTAACAAAAAAAACCGAAACAGAACTTAAACAGAAACTAAGGTGATGTGAAAGCTATAATTTCAATGTGGCAGCTAGGCGCTAGCAACGGGCTTCCCAATCGTGCAGAACATGGAGAGGGGGGATGTTAGCCATATAATGAAAGACATCCTTGCTCTGTCCTTACACACTCGCCTATGCCATTTCTCAGTGCCAATATAAAGGATGTCAATGTGACAGCTGAAGTCAATAGTAATTACCCTGAAGCTCAAAGTGATAATTTTAATGTGAAAGGACTGACGGCTACCCTTTGTAAATGGTCCCCAATAATGCAGGAACCACCAAATCTCCCATTCAAGAGCAACAAGGTTTTGCTTCTCTATAGGATGCAAACACTTCCTCCTTTTTTTGAGTTCTACCATTTCTACTTTGAACGAATGTACAAGATCCGACATAGCCATCTTTTTCCTTGTGCGTATAATGTATATACCACAAGATGGTCAAGTTGGAGTATGTGAATAGTATCAAAAGTCAAAATGGTAGAACTAAGCGGAGGAAGTAACATACAAAAAATAGAAGGCTTATTTACAACACAAAGAAATTAAAGTTCTGAAAATGCAAGTACAGGATTAAATTTTGAAGGCTGCACAGAGCCAAAGCCTCATTTTGTTTGATGTCTCATCAATGCACTGCTTATAAGAAAAATAAGAAGAGAGGGAAATGGAACCACGAAATCAATAGATCTAGCAACTCAAGCACATTAAATAAGACTTTGACTACTGTGCTAATAATACAATCATTAAAAAGGGACAAAAGGACAAAAGGACTAAAGGATGATGCATTAGCACATGAATGAGAGATGCTTTAAGGAAATTTAGGAAGAAAAGCTTCTTTTGTAGGCAAACCCCCCCCTCCTCTGCTTTATTAAATTCCTCCATTACGCAAGAGTTCACTGAAGCAAAGGAGGAGGGGTATTTTAGGTATGTCAGTTAAGGATAGCTTGAGGAATAAGTGAGTATAAGAAATTCTATAGATAGAATAGATTAGGGAGAGAGAAACTATGCTGAAAATATTGGAGGATTCAGTGGGTCAGCTTCGGGAGATAAACAAGCCTCTCGAAAGCTTGTAACTATCTTACTTTCCCGTAATTTTCCAGATTATCAGTTAAAGATCAGTTTTCTTTCTTAACTTTCTTCTTTCATCTGCTCTAGAGATGCCATTTCATAACAGTTCCCTTCCATCTTTAAACATTGGCAAAGCACCAACTATACTGCATTCCTTCCCAATATGGAATCCAAAAAAAGCACCACTGTTTAAACCACCACCACCAAAGAGAGGGAAAGAAAAGCAGGCTAAGCAGTTAACAAACTCAAAACTAAAGGCTCTATTACAAACGAAATGGCCAAGATGCTACCTTACATGATCAAACTTGACCACCGAGGTTCTGAAATGTCAAAACCTCAATGGTCAACTTTTCCCCTATATTAGGACTTAGGAGGCATGAAACCATTAATGGAAAAATCAACAATTTTTGTGCGAAAATGATGGGAGCCAATGCTGAATGTGGATGCATCCCTAAATGGCTTTGGCTAGATCGAGGAGTTGGTGTGGCAGAGACAGCAATAACAGTGGCTATGGCGGAAGTTTAAGTACAATTATTATGGTGGTTTTAGGAGGGAAAACAGCTAGAATGAGAAACTGAGGTTGATGGCGGTAGGTAAAATACTTCTCTAGGACAATAAAAATTTAACAAAAGAAGTTTAAATTAATTCCCCTTCCCAACCAATTTTAGGGGATATAGGGGTTCTTTCTCCACTTCATTTCCTTTCCTATAGCTAGGACCACATGACCCTTTAATGTGTCTAACATGCAAAACATCAGCTCTGACACAATTTCAAGAAAAGATCCAATTAAACTAGGGTACAAAATAATAAGAATAAACTAATGAAGTAACGATTTTGCAACAGACTTCATTATTTAACCACACATCCTCCAAGAAAAAAGTTCACCCACACTTTACAGTACTTCACAATGATAACTAAACACTGCATCAAAAAAAGAAAACAATGATAACTAAACACACCATCTAGGTTGAGAACAATGATTTGATATACTCATAAACAAGCAATTCTCTAACCGTACTATGATATAAAAGCCAACAATGTACCTTAGAATTGGAATCTGGACAACCTGCATCTATAGTGTTGATAAAAGCATGCTCCCTTTTAAGAACAAGCTGAGAAATCCGTCGAACCTGAAATAGAAAAAAAAAAAAAAAAAAAAGTGCATGATCAATAATTACTAAAGAGATAAAGCTTTGCATACCCCGATGGTTAATTCTACTTCAGACCACTACACTGATGTAACCAGGAGCACAGAACTACCTCTTTTGGGACTGTTGCAGAAAACAGTAAAGACTGACGTCGACGAGGTAAACAATCGGCTATTTTTTCCATGTCCTTGCGAAATCCAAGATTTAGCAGATGATCAGCTTCGTCGAGTACGAGCATCTTAAGCCCCATCAATCTTGCAGACAAGGCTGATCGAGTCTCAATGTGGTCCAGTAATCTTCCAGGGGTAGCAACTAGAATCTGCAATATTTCACTTTGGAAAGTCAGGAAACCAAGTAACCAGAAGAATATACAGAAATGGTTTGCTTGGTGCACTACGGGAAATTTTTTTGGCTAGAAAACGTTTGAGATGTCTTCTCAGCCTGTTATTCATCTACTTAAAAAACACATTAGACAAATGATAAACCTGGCAAGGATCCAATTCTAAGCGTTTCTGGTCATCTTTAAAACGTGAACCACCCACAAGCATTTGGACACCTAAGCCATCATGATACTTCAGCAAAACCCTTGTTTCTGCAGCAATCTGACTAGCGAGCTCTCTTGTGGGGCATAGAATAAGAACATATATAGGAGGCACACGCAGAGCTTTGCCACTGATCATGGCCTTCAAAACTGTTTCAATTGCAGGAAGCTGTTTTTATTTAACAAGGACATGCTGGTAAAGCATCATATTTGAAAAGCTATTCACCCAAAAAGAAAGAAATACCAATACCATACCAGAAAAGCAGCAGTTTTTCCTGTCCCAGCTCTAGATTTAACTAAAGCATCCTTACCTACCAAAGAAAACATGAAAGTCAAAGTAATGGAACATAAGACCTTAATATAAGAAACTAGACAATCTTCACACCATTTCATCCTTTAGAAGTGTCTATCACTGAATAGAATCAACAAACTAACACTCTAATATACGACAAGACAGGAAGGATTGGACAAATTCAGTCCATGAGATAGCAGAGCTCAAGCACAACAAACATATTTTTCACATCTATGAACTATCCTTCTATATGCCCCTTATTCGCCAACATTGAACACATATCAAAGAGAACATCTTTTTGACAAAAGGAGACACAAGAAAACAACATGAAGAATTACAGTAACATACCCTCTAGATAAGCAGACAGAGTGTCTTCTTGTACCCTAGTCATCACAGTATAACCAGCAGCAGTTAACGCCTTAACTGTTAGTGGAGATATGCCACAGTCCTCGAATCTGTAACAAAATTAGAGCACAACTTAAGCTTAAAAGTCGCATCCAGGACAATGATAATTCTAAAGCCCTTATGTATCACAATTCACAAGCATAACAGCTAACATCAATTTGATCAAAAATAATGCAACTAAAATAACAAATGATGATCAAAGTAGCATAATTGTGAACAAACCAATTGGCAATAACAAATAATGATCAAAGTAGCATAACACGCCCACCTCTTTCCAGTGGCAACAAACTCATCCTCATTGCTTATTTCCCGTGTTTCTTCCTCCCGCTTACGCTCAAGTATCTCATGCTTAATCACATGAATTCTCTCAGCGAAATCACCCTCTTCATCTTCGTGCTCCGCATAATCCTCTAATTCCTTAACAATCCGCCTTTTCGTGACCTTCACATCATACTTCCCTAAAGTAGCATTCCCCATAAACCTTCTAACACTCTTAACACCACCCTTTTCTCCCTCCTCCTCACTCCCATTTCCACCCCCTTCCAACCTAAACCTCGGCCACCTCGCATTCGCACTCATCTTCCCATAATTTTCCTCATCATCATCACTCGACGAATCCCCAACTCTCCGATTATAAAACTTCTTCTTCACTTTACCCCTCACATTACCCGGATAACCCCTCTTCTGCTCCAATTTACCCCCACAACTCATCAAATTCAACAAATTCCCAAAACCATCATTATTTCTCTGCGTACAAAACCCCCTATTTTGCTGCATATTCCCGGAAAAACTATAAGAATCACCTACAGTACCTCCAATGGGCTTGTTTGGGCCGGGCCTAGGAGGAGAATGTACGGGCCCGTCATCGTCGTTCCATAAATCCTCAGCGCCGGGTTTGAGGAAGCGGTCAGCGAGGGCCTTGATTTGGGCCTTGGGTGACATGGGGGAGTGGGATGGGCCCTGGACCTGGGCTGGGAGGCCTGAAACGTTGGCCCGGATTTGGGAGCGGAGGCGGGCCTGGTAGAGCTGCTTCTCCTGGTCGAGAAGACGTTTTTCTTTGTCACGGGCCTTCTTCTCGTGGAGGCGCTTCCACTGCCACTTGTTGAGGCCGCCTGGGAAGGTTCTTGGGCCGCCGCCCATGGGCCGGGCCCAGAGGAGAGAGAATAGTGGACGGCGCCGGAAGGTTCTGGGTGTTTCGCGAAAGATGAGGGTGGTTATCATGGTGTTTGTGAGTTGGAAGTTTGGAAGTGAGGGTTTAGGGGTTTAGCGGGAGACAAAATATTGGGAAAGCTAGAGATCACTTCACTTGTTGATATCTGAGATTCTCTAGGGTTGTTTCGTAACTTTCCTCGTGCTCATGGAGTCATGGTACATCCAAACTACTTCCTCGGTTTTGTTTATATACAACAAAGAAATATTTTATATCTCTCAAAAAAAAATACCCCTTTGTTGCATTAACGAAACGGAGGAAGTATTTATTGACGATGTTAGAAATCTCTTGCTTTATTTTGATTTGGGAAATTTCCTGAGGTACTTTTGAGGTTTGGCTTAATTCTCAAAATATGCTTATTGAATTTTGAAGTTCAAAGTTTAAGTTTCAAGGGTACCTTAGGAAATTAATACACTTGAATTTCGGTGTATGATAAGGGTATTTTGAGCCCAAACACAAAGTTCAGGGGTATTGAGGAATTCCCCAAATGTGAGGGGTAATTTGAGAATTACGTCAAACCTCAGGGGTACCTGAGGAAATTTTCCTTTTGATTTTGTTCACTTTTTTTTTTTTGGTGAAAGTAGTAGCCAATTATATAGATAAGTTTAGAGTTCTACAATCCAAAAATAAGTTTTGCATACAATAACCAGGAATAGTGGGGGAAATCCTAGTTACAGCACAATCAAACTCCATAGATCTACATTCCTTAGCTAGTACATCAGTTGTTTGGTTAAAAATTCTGCTACCTAATCCTCACGTCTGGGTACCTCATACTCCAATGCCTGCATTGTTCACATTTCTTGTGTTCGAGAAGAAAACCAAGTTGCTGACGAGCTTGGAAAAGTCAATGTCTTATCTCGGGTACTATACTGAATATGGGTGCTTATACTTTGTCGCATCTTTCTATACTTATTATATACCAAGTTACTCATGCTCAGGGTACTTTCAATTTGGTTTCGTTGTGAGTTGAAACACTCACATATGATAGAAACTCGAAGAGTTAAAGAATGAAAATAGATAAGATTTATCTCAAAAATAGTGACAATATAATCAAATTTCCTTTGATCCTAATGCTTAAGTCAATGAAGGAATAATATAAAGATAGAAAGTGTAATCATTATAGAGAGATAAGCTCTAGTTGTTGTACTTAAGAATTGAATACGATCCAAACGTTACTTATACTAGATGGTGATCCCAAAAAAGGATTGGAAATTCAACTTGGACCCTTCAAGGGCTTTCTTCCCTTTCTATTAGGGTGTTTTGATATTTTTGTACAAGATCTGCGCGAATCATAAAATTGGCCCAAACAGCAATCAAAAGTTTAGTGATCTGCTGAGTTATATATACTTCATCTATTCTCAAACATGAGTATTATGAATCCATGAGTTGAAACAACTAGAGATTATGAACACATGATTTATTTGTTTGACATAGAACACATTATTTACAAGTTTGATAGACGACCACCTGGACCACCAAAATAAACTAGGTGCCCTAAAGGTCCTTTGATTATTCCCTTGTCATCAACATGATATCCATCATTATCTGTATATTTTTCAGTTTCAAAATCTACATACTCAAACTTATTATTTAAAACACAAAAATTAGCACAATATGCATCATATTTGGGGTCCCCAATAGGGTAGGAACCACTTCCCATAGATGGAGTCAGCTGATGCGGTTCAGCATATGTTCCTCCACCACAAGCTACATAAGAAGCTGCTTCACTTAAACCAGAAAATATTTGTTTCGGCCAAAATCCCACCCGAACTTGATCCTGTCCTTCCAAAAGCCACCAGTTTCCAAATGTTGTATCCTAACAAATGATCGAGTCAGTTTTGAGTCAATTCGCCAAAAGATAAGTAGTCACTTTTGAAATATAGATTGCTAGAGTCGTAAAAGTCTTACAGCAAGTTGTACTTGTGAGAATCGAGGTAATGTTTTTACAATAGTTATCCATCTTATTATTATTTTTAATATATATGGATCAATGCAAAATATGTGTAGCAATAACATAACATTATGACGTGAAATTTTACCTGGACAATGTAGAAGGAATAAACATATGTTTGTCCACCCGGCGTAGAAAATTCTAAAGCAATGTCCAGTGGTAGATCTGTTTTCATCAAAACAAAACCTGGACAATATGTGTTGAAGCACTGTTTTTCTCGAGTCTGCTTGATTATAACGCAACTTGAATTAGAAGGAAAGGTAAACACAACCCATGTTCAATGAAATTTCATTTTATTATTCATTAAAGATAGAAAGAGTAGGCCACTAATTTATATACTCTTTCTACTCTTATTTTTTTTTTTTTTTTTTTTTTTTTTTTTTTGCAACGAGAAATCGTACATTAATTAAAAGAGGTTGTACACATTTGGTAAAACTATTTTCCACTTTTTATATATCAAACGAAAAAATTGTAAAAAACCAATTTTTAGTATAATATTTTCCCCTCAACCAAATACTCTCATAATGTTACAACTCACATTGGTATATATGAACATCCGAGTTCGATTGTCCTTGTACATCGTCGGGTTAACTTGAAAGTTAGAATAAGCGATACTATATCATAAACAACTAGCTCCACGATCATAAGAGATCAATCTAACACATTACATGCACTTTGGTGTTATTAGGGGTGTTAACGAGCCGAACCAAGACCGAACATGTCCAGGCTCGGCTCGGCTCGAGAATGATTGAGGATCGGC
Source organism: Beta lomatogona (assembly GCA_947646795.1). Taxonomy (NCBI): domain Eukaryota; kingdom Viridiplantae; phylum Streptophyta; class Magnoliopsida; order Caryophyllales; family Amaranthaceae; genus Beta; species Beta lomatogona. The sequence goes on along the minus strand of CANSNZ010001191.1, from coordinate 1,323,162 downwards.
TCGAGCTCGAAGCTCGTCGAGCCTCCAATATTTGGGCTCGGCTCGAGCTCGAGAGGACAAGTCAATATCTAAAGCTTCACTTAGGCGGTAGGCCCAACCGTATAGGCCAAGTATGCCCAAGAAAGTAGGTGAGCTTGTTCACTCACCCACCATATGTTTTTATAACTTGGTTTCCCTCTTAGCAATGCTAAGATTTCAATGTGGGACTCCATGGTTTGTTGAAGAAAAACAAACTTATCCTACCCATGCTTTTATAACTTGGTTTCCCTCTTAGCATTGCTAAGTTTTCAATGTGGGACTCCATGTTTTGTTTAACTCATCCTACCCATGTTTTTATAACTTGGTTTCCCTCTTAGCATTGCTAAAATTTCAATGTGGGACTCCAGCTTTTGTTTAAGAAAAAAACTCACTCTACATATTCTTTTATAACTTGGTTTCCCTCTTAACTTCACTAAAGTTTCAATGTGGGACTTCATGTTTTATTTAAAAACTTCCAACCTTGTAACAACAAGACTCTAAGTGCATTTAAATAATCAATTATTAAATAATCAAATATTTTAATATATACTTCATTCCTTTTGTGAAGAAAATGGAGTATAAAGTTTGTTTTCCAACCAAGGAGGTACGAAATCAAACTCTAAGTTGAGGTAAGGACTAAGGAGTAATGGCTATTTATAAAGAAAATAAGATTGGTGCTTGTTTTCTTAACCAATGTAGGACTTTAGTGCCTAGTGGAGTACTATTTAAGGTCCAAGTTGGATTACATATTAAAATATAAATAGTAATGTAAATTTTATCGAACGTGTTTGCGAGCTTTCGAGCCGAACTCTATTAGGCTCAGGCTCGGCTCGTTAAGGTCTCGAGCCGATCCCGAACTCGAATCGAGCCCCTCCGAGCCGAGCTTTGACCGAGCTTTGACCGAGCCGAATCCGAATAGTTTGCGAGTCGTCCTGGCTCGTTAGCACCCCTAGGTGTTATTTATGTTTCTATATTAATTCCAACCTCATGAGTCATAACGAAACAAGAAGTTCAGCATACAATTATATATGAGAAATATATTTTATACTTACTATGTTCTGAAATAAGTGTGACACTTCTCTCAAAAAGCTCTCACATAAATAAGAGAAGTGTTTCATTTATTTCATAACAGAGGAAGTATATAACTTAAATAACAGACGGCCACTTACCATCCATCCTACTTGCATGCTTTCAACTCCATTCTGAATCATAATTTGGCCTGTGCTATATTGGGAGCCTTCAGTTGCTGGGTTGTATGTACTAAGATTAGCGCCCACGCCACGGTATGAATATATGCCGGGACCACTTATTGTCTGTGCAACTGCATACTGATAATGCAATATGATTTTATTTAGTTTTGCATTTTACATCATATTTTGCACGCTTAAATAAAAGTTGAATCCCTAAATGTAGTTAGGGATTTACCCCTCATCCCTAATGATTGTATTGACTTTATATTGTCAAATTGCTGTAGGCCTCCAGGCCATAACTCTGGTTGACTTTTATGCTAGTATGTCATTTTAACAAAAAAAAAGGTTGAATTTGTATTGTACTATTTAACAACTAGCTCAATGTATTATTTCCGCATATAGATGTTGCTTCGTATAAGTTTTGGACAATTTTTCAAATGAAAATTTTATAAGTAAACACTAGCCTAATTTAATGTAATACCCCGATTTTTAAGAGCGTTTTAATTAGCGTTAATTATAATTACTAAGTTAATGATATTTTGAATATTCTTATTTTATTTGAGTTGGAGTATGAATTTTTAAGTGAGATGTTGTAATGTGCTTATTAATTTAATTTTTATATTATTGTTTAAAATTATTTTGGGTTTTGAATAACCAAATGAATGGAGCTGTATTTGGCCGGTTACGAATTTAAAAGTCGGTTTTCATCTCTTAACATGGTTGGGAAACAAAAAAACCCCAAATCCTCTCTCTCTCTGTCATTTTTTTTCTCATCCAAAGAAACCCCATTTCTCTCACCCCATTTCTCTCTCCTCCCCGTGAACCCCGTTTCTCTCTCGCTCACCTTCGCCTGTCGCCTTACCGGCGTTCCTGAAGCTCGCCAGAGCCGCGTCCGCGGCTGAGCCAACCCCCTGCTCGCGATCTCTCTCTCCTCCGTTCGTTGCTGCTGTTGCTGCGTGCTGTTGCTGCTGCTTGTCCGTCCTTTCTGCTCGGTCCTCTCACAACGAACATCGCCGGCCTTATGTCGCCGTGCGTTCTGCTTCTTTCTCGCCGGCGTACCCGTGCTCGCCGGAGCACAGCTCCCCTTCCCTGCCACCTCTGTTCGTCCCTGGTCCAAGTGAGCAGAGGTACTACACCCTCCTCTTTTTCTCTCTTATTCTCCCCATATCAAAGGTTAATATTGAAGTTATGAACTCTGAAATTTGGGTACTAACCCCTTTGCTCTTTGATTTCTTGTTTTTGGAATCAAATTGATAATATGATTGTGAATTGCTGTTACTTGTATGAGATATAACTAAATGATGCTGGTGTTACTGTTTGCTTGTGCATCGAAATCTCAAATTCATGGTGGTATGTTGGGTGGTTATGTGAAGTCGTTAATTGATTGGCCTTTAGAAACTCACATGATGGAGTGTGACTAAGTAGTTATTAAAAGTCCTAAAATAGATTTTATGTTATCAAGTTGTTGTTAGAATAGTCTTAATGTTGATTGAATAACCTCAAGCTATTGTATTGGTTATATATACATATCGGTGTTGGTTGAGGTTAATGGTATACGCAATTTTGGACTCAAAATCGTATAATGAGTTAACTTGATAATATATATTAATGTACTAATTATTACTAGAATTGTTTTCTGAAATTATGAAATATAACTCTAAGGAGTTGTTTAATGGGTTCAGTGTAATCTGTTTATAATTGTTATATGGTTATTGAGGAAGGTTATTTGGCTAGACACTAAGAGTGAATCGAATTTTGGAATCTGATAACCAAACGTAAGTTGTATGTGCCTTGGACATGAGTTATGAGTTCCAACAATTGGAAGTCTTTATGATGATAATATGACATTTAAAGCACAATTGTTTAACTACATCGGGTTCATTATTATACGTTAGTAAGTGGGAAAGCTAAGAAAAGTGTATCGTTGGATTATTGTGATGACTATTTAGAGTTGAATTATGTTCAATGACGATAGAGAGTTATGTGAACTATATCGCTAATATGTTTATTATATGGATATGAAGGAGTATGGAGTAAATATGTCTTATGTTTTATAAGTGATCGAAAAATGTGAAAAGATGACTCTTGTTTGTATGATAGACGAGTTATGAGATGCTTACTATGATATATGTTTATGTATTCCGAATATGCCAAAGTATATCTTTAAATTCCGAAATAATCTGAAAGCATGAATGATTCATAAACGATGTAAAATACGAAAGGACTATTATGCTTCTGCTATGTATCTGTTATGCTTTAGATATGCTTCTGTTATGTATTTTGAAAGGTACTAGAAGTTATGAGATATGCTTCTGAATACCTGATTATGCAAAAGTATATGTTATGAACATGGTTATGAATATGTCATGCATATGATTACTTTCCATGATTATGATTACGATGATGTAATTTAATCATGGTTATGTTATGATTAAGATACGTTTCATGATTATGATTACGATGATGTAATGTAATTATGGTTACGTTATGATGATGATTACGTATCACGATTACGATTATGTAATGTGATTATGATTTGAAAAAGCAATGAAACATGATAAAGCTAAGTGAAAGATGGTTCTTGGCTGAGTATTCTTCTGTTGGTCATGCACGTTCCATTCTGGCGGTGTTGTCACCTTCTGTTGGGGGATGAAAATCTCCCGTGGCACCCGTGTTCTAGCCACCTTCCGTTGGGGGATGAAAATCTCCCGTGGCATGCCACCTTCCGTTGGGCGACGAAAGTTTCCCGTGGCATTTTATGTTGGTCGTGCATGTTCCATCCCGGCGGTTCTTGTCACCTTCTGTTGGGGGACATAGTCTTCCGTGACACCCGCATACGGCTATGCCACCTTCTGTTGGGGGATAATAATCTTCCGTGGCACCCGTATTCCGTATGCCACCTTCTGTTGGGCGATGAAAATCTCCCGTGGCAAGCCACCTTCTGTTGGGCGACGAAAGTCTCCCGTCGCATCTGCAGTCGGTTTGCCCCTTCTGTTAGCGAACTAGGGTTCTCCGTGGCTTACCTTCTGTCGTATTCGCCAAGATACCAATATGATTAAGTAAAATGAAAAGATAATGATGAGGCTTATGATATGAAACGAAATATCTGTTATATAGATGATTTTATGATTTAATGCTATGAAGTATGGAGAATTTGATGTTACGAAAGTTTGATTATGATTGCGATTGTGTTTTATGATTTCACACATTATGTTATCGATGTTGGATTAGAAAATATGGAATGTTTTATGAATATGATGATTAGTGATGTTCATGAACGAATGCTATGAAAGAACTATGTTATTACGATAGTACGATCATTACTAGTTAAGTAAATGAAAGATGATGATGGTTTATGATATTCTGTATGACTTGAAGTATATGTATGAATGTTTATTGTCTAATGATATGAAAGTATGTCTTCCGCTTTGATATGAAAGAACTATGATGATGTTACGACTCTGCTATGATATCTGTGGGAACATATAAGTCATGAAAGATTATGAATAAAGTGAATGTTGTTATGTTATGGTAATGTTGTGATGAACGATGTGAACGTGTTGATTACATGAGAGTCGTAGACACCAAAGCATGTTTTAAGAATGATTTATGGGTTAGTACTCAGCGTTGTGCTGATGTGTCCGTCAATGTTTTGTTTTGTCACTACTGTGGCCTGTCACTTGGTGGGTGGCAGTGTTACAATAGTTTCAGGTTGAAGTTCTGGAGCATCTTTTCCGAGATAGAAGCAGTTACATACTAAGAGCTCAGCTATGATTGTTTTAATTTCTTTTCGAGGCGAGAACGTACCACTTTGTATTAGTTAATAATTAATAATTTAGTTTCATTTTTAGTTCTGGTTGAGCGATAGTGCTCCTGTTTCTCTTTAGCTGCTACTCCGCGAAAGCGTTGAGTTTTGGGTTTGGTATATTTTATTTGTAACAGGTTCTTAAACATTTTTTCCATTTTGGGTTGTCCAATTTACAAAGGGGACTCTGCCGAAATTTCTAAAAAAAATATTAACCTATTATTAAAGTGTTACTTTAAAGAGCGTCAAATCTAAGTAATGTCCATGTAAGTTAATGTTAAATGTCGCCTTGTATTTTCCCCTAGTGGAAAGTACGGCGGTAACGCGCCGACTAAGCTATGTCTTCCGCTGCTAATCTTGATTAATTAGCTTAATAAGGATGTATGAAAGTCGGGGCGTTACATTTAATAAGTACTGGGAACTTAAAGAAGGAGAAACCTAACTCACCGCCTCTCTCTAAAAATTCTCTCTACCCCAAAACCCTAAACTACACACAGCCGCATAGAGCAGGTCGCATGTGACCGGCCTGAGCGCGTTGCTCACGCGGTCGCCGACGACCTGCTCCAACACCGCAGCCTAGGTTTTTGTTTGTCAGTTTTTGGTGGCGTTTGTTCATCAGTAGGTTCGTCTGTCTTTGTCCAATGGTCGAGAAGAAGAACCAGGAGGTTCTTTGTGGCGATTGGCGGTGGCCTGTCTCGCCTCCTCTTCGTTTGTCTTTCCTTCTCATCGGAGTTTCTTTTTTTGGTTTTTTTCGTCAGTTTTTCGAGTCCTTCGGGGAGGAATCACTCAGTGTCAGCGTAGCCTCCCCTCCCCCCTCCCCCTGGTTTTTGTTTTTGTTGCTGGTGGTTACGCTAGCTTTGTCGTGTGTCTTGTCCCCTTTCCCTGTTCCTTCGTCGGGCTTCCCCTCCCCATCCCCTGTTTTAGTTAGACGGGCTTCCCTTCCTCTTTCCCCTCCCACGTTCGGGTGGTTCAGTCGAGTCATCACCACATCCTCTGTTCTTTTTTGTAGTCGAATCCCCTCTCCCCTGTTGTTGGTTAGTTTTGTTCGGGCATCCCCTTACCCTTCCCCCCAGTCGTTAGGCTTCCCTTTCCCCTTCCCCCCTAGCTATATTAGTTATCAATTTGGTGGGTTTCCTATCAGTAAGTATGGTTAGTTGTCCAATAGTTGGTGTAAGTTGGTTCGTCCGAGTTGTTAAGGATATAGTTTATTGCTGGTTCTGGCTTTTGAAAGTTGTTTGCCAGTTGAATCAGGGATGGTGGTGTAAGGTTGTAGTAGTAAAATCTGTAGTTTCTTTGAAATGTTTGTTGAAGGAACGAATATGTCAGATGGATGAGAAGTGTGAGTATGGTCGAGGTGATGTTTGTTATTCATGGTCGGACTTTGTGTTTTCTGGTTTCATAAACCGGAGGTGTGTTCGAGAGCTCACCATGTTTAGCTCTTATTTTCACTTGGCAATGATCTTACTGGTCTTTGCCTTGAAAAATTCAAATCTGCAGGCGGCACCCCAGTCTCATCTGGTGGATTTCAGCACGCCCAATTTCTCCTTCTTTATGGAGAAACATGACGTACTCTCGAAAGAGAGTCATGAGTCACCTAGGAATGTGACTCTTCCACAGGTCATGAGCCAAGAATCCCACACGTCAAAAGTTCGTTGGGATTGCTCATGCAGCGAGATACGACTCTTGCCTTTGGTTCGTTGTCCGGATCGTGATCGACATTTGCTTCTCCCACTCCATCCATCAGTCATCAGAGTTTTGACTCCACCAGCATATTCATCGACCAGTGGCGCGCTACTTAATAGGCGACTCTTTATTAGCTTTGCTTATTTTTGTTTTTTAGGACATGTAAGAGCTCATAAAACTCCTTTAGGTTTTCCTTTGTTTTATGTGTGGTTGTATTAGCAATAGGTTGTACTCCGTTTTATTAACGCACGTTTTCTCGATGTAAAAAAAAAAGTACTGAAGTTGCACCGTACCTTGGCAGACACGACAAGAATGCCAGACTGATATTAATCATATCTTTATTATATATAGAACTACTAATAGAACTATATTCCTATTTCCTAGTAATAGAACTACTACTTCTAGTACTTACATGAGTGCCAGGCTGTGGATGCGAAATAGGAGGATCATAATTTGTTGAAGTATAAGTCTGAGTGAGTTTCTTCACTTCAGATCTATCTTCATCACTCACTCTTCTAATGGGGACTGTTCCTGAAGGACAACCTCCATCCTTCCATCCAAGTTTTGGCATTTTGATATCTACTGTTGAATTGTTTGTTGTTGTCCATAATCTTGGATTAAACTTAGGTTTCATCTGTTAATTCATACAAACATTAGATGAAATTCATACTTCATAATATCTATATACTTCCTCCGTTCTAAAATAAGTGAAGCACTTCTATCAAAAAGCTCTCACATCAGAGGCGGATCCAGATAAATTATTAAGTGGGGTCACACCTGTAATTATTAAATTTTATTGGGGTCAAATGATCAATTTTAAAGTCAATTTTTTTAAAAAACAAATTTTATAAAGGAAATTCATAATTTTACCAATTCAAGTGGGGTCAAGTAACCCCACTTATTACATAGTGCATCCGCCACTGTCTCACATAAGAGAGAGAAGTGTTTCACTTATTTCAGAACGGATGAAGTATAAAAATTAAGTAGCCAAATAAAAGCACTTGTGCACGAGCCTGAGGGTGGTAGTTGTGGTTCTTTAGTAAAGGATGATCAAATGCGGGTTGTTTGTAGAAGTCTATGCAATCATATATGTCTCCGTATTCAGTCTATTTGCGGCCACAATGTATTAAGGAAGAACTAATTAGCTATTTTTGTGATTTGTGATTGTAAAGTTTGTAAGTGCTAATAAAGGTAAATATATAAAAACTGATGAGTAAAATTATATCACCTTAATAGCAGTGGCGGAGCCAGGATTCTCAAAGTGGGGGGACAAAATCCGACCGTCGGGCATTCGGAAAAAAGAAAAGAAAAAAAAAACACTACAACACAAATTGTTTAATACTTGTTAGAATTAGGTGAATGTGAATCACTTGATATTTCCTATTAAATTGATAAACATTAATCAATTACATATCAAACCAAACTAGTCAATTATAAATCTACTCATATTTACAATTTCCAAATTAGAAATTCGAAATTGCAAACTGAATAAGCGTAAAACATGAATCAACAAATCAACTCAATAAATCATGATTCATGACGAAACCAACAACAGATCAATTCAAGTATTCACCAACCATAAATCCATAATCACAAATTCACAAGTATCACAACCAAACAATGTAAATATTACCTAAAAAAAATGAAACTAAAACTTAGGGTTTAGAAATTAGAAAAAAACAACTTACTGCCACTGGTGACGTGACTGGACGACTTGGGCGTCGGGGTCGGCGACTGGCGTGAGGCGTCCCGCGCTGGACTGGTGGCGTGACTCGTCGAGTCGTCGTTCCTCAGATCTCCTTCGTTCGTTTGGCAGTTTGGTTTGGTAATGGGTTGAGGTTCCTTCGAACTTCGAAGTTCGTTCCTCACGGCTCGTCGCCGTCGCGGCTCCGGTGGGCGGCGGCTCGTACCGCGTGGCAGGAAGTTTATAGTTAGGGTTTCAAAATTCAAACTTTCTCTCCCTCCCTAGTTGCTTAGTTTCTCTGCATTTCAATGTTTTGTTTCACGCGTCTCTCTCTCTCTCCAGCGTCCTTCCCTGAACTTCTATTCATCGCCCTAAAAGTACTTAAAATCGCCCCAAAAAAAAGTTGAAATTACATCTCTAACCTTTTAACAATCCCCTACTTCTGTTTTTTTTTTCCTTTTTTGTGTTTTTTTCTTTTTTTTTAAAAAAAAAACGTAAAATCATTTTTTTAAAGTGGGGGGACATCTGTCCCCATGTCCCCCCTTCTGGCTCCGCCACTGCTTAATAGTCTTCATAGATGGCTTCTTAAGGTTCTTAAGCTGTTTCTCATCATATAATTTTCCTGGTTCAGATGATTGTCTACTGTAAAATCCATTAGCAGTGAGAAGCAATGACAATATGAGGATACAGAAGCCTTTTATCAAAGCCACTTTTGGGACCTGCATTTTGGATTCAATGAAGATGAATGTGAAGAAGGGCATAACAATATGACCAACTAGGAGACTAGGAGTATACTAAAGCTTGAGAAGATACACTAGAAATTTAAATAGTTGAAAGTAATAGGGATACAAGATAAAATTAATGGTTTTGATATATGCAACCCTTGCCCCTTAGGGTTGTAAATAGGCATTAAATACATTTTCTTGAATGGTATTTATCTAGCTATAGGAATATATGATATATTCACGCGTCAATCAATATAATTAAAGAAAATTTGCCAAAAGGCCTTGAAGATTAATTGAACCTCTAAAAGGTTTTTTTTGATAAATTTTCCTATAATTAATACTTATTTATTGGTATACAATTTCATTTTTAGCTTTGTATATGCAACCTTTAATTAAAAGTCTTGAAGACAAAAAGAAAAATAGTTATATATAATTCACGGTAGGGCCGGGATACAAAATAATGACATAAATGGTACAAATGATCTGTAATTTGATTTTGCCAAAAAATTCCTATTAATAACATCTTGAAAAATATATATAATAGTAAATTTTTAGTCTTAAGACATTTGGTAGCAAAATATGGAGTATATAGATTTTATTCTATAATCTTCATTTTAGTTATTAACTTGAGAGATTATCTAAACATGATAATAGTTTTGATAAACTTTTTTTTGGATAGGTAAATAAGTAATTTAGGACAATTCTCTCAATGGTATGATCTAAAGTATCAACAAAAACAAGAGCATCAAAAGGTCAATACTTTAACAAGAGATCATTTATACATTTGAATAGGATGACATAATGAAGATGGGCTTGCATTATTATAAGAACAGGTAGATTCTTAAATGAGATAGTCTCACTATGAAACCTTCTCCCTATATATTTAAAGGGTCAATTTTTGTTTACGCTATTTTCATTATTCATTAACCTCACCTATGTACTCTACTAAAATAATTCATGTAGTATTCTTGTAGACCAATTAATTAGAACATATGAAGTTTAAACATCAAAAGGAAGTATAGGCGCTTAAAAAAACCCCCCTAAAAAAAGGCAATTTAATAAGATAGAACCAAACTCGTTGTATCTAGGAGAAATCCTTCAAAATACATCATACTGATCATGTACTTCCTCCGTAACAAAATAGATGTTACACTTTGACTTTCACGCTTGTCGTTGCAGTACTTTGACCATTAATAACTTTAATTGTGTATTAGTAAAGATTATAAGAAGTTAATATTATGAAAAGATACATTGAGACGAATCCATCAACATATCATATGGTAACGGTTGATTTTATCCATAACTAAAAGATACATGGTCAAATCTAGTAGGTGAATACTGAATAATGCAATTTTCAAAATGTAACATCTATTTTGTTACAGAGAAAGTACAAGAGAATGAGAGATTCTGGAATATTTCCAAAAATAAAAAGTCTAGATGTGAAATGGAATTTAGGGGGCGTTTGGTTGTTATGGGGTAAAGGGAATGGAATCAAGAAAGGGTTAAAGGGAGAAAGGAAAGCAAAACCCTTAGATTAAAAGTGATGTTTGGTTGGTAAATGTCATTCCTCTTTCTTCCTCCTCTTACCATCTTCCACCATAGCACCACCACCACCACCACCACATCTAACCCCTGAAACGCGGCCGCCTCTCCATACTCCTGAAACGCCGCCGCACCGCGTCGATCTCCTCCCCCTCCCTACGCGTCCCATCTCCCCCCACCCCTTCCCCGCACGTCGATCTCCCCCTCCCTCCTCCTTGCACGTCGCATCTCTCCCTCCCCTTCCCCGAGCGTCGCATCTCCCCCTCCCCTTCACTTGCGTGTCGCATCTCCCCCTCCCCTCCTGCGCGTCGCACCTCTCCCTCCCCTTCCCTGCGCGTCGACTTCTCACACTTCCGTTGCTCTTCTTTTTCTTTTTTTTTATAGGGTTTGTGCCGTGAATGGTGGTTTAGGCGATGGCTTGTGGCTTGATTGAGGGTGCGGGTGGAGGTATCGGGTCTGCTTGCGGTGGTCGGGTTGGGTTGTGGTGGTCGCCTGGCCGGGTCGGGTTGCGGTGTCGGATGGGAGGTTGTAGTGGTGGTTGGGTGGTCGGGTGGTGGTTGGGTTAAGTGGTGGTTGGGTGGTCAAAGAGATGGTCAAGATTGAGTCAAAGAAAGGGTAAGTGAAACCCTAGGGGGGGTGGGGGAATGAAAGTAGAGGACTTTGGGGGTAAGGGGAGGGTAAAAGGTATCATTAAAGTGTGCAAACAAACAACAAATAAGGGAATCAAGTTACTTGATTCTCTTACCCTTTCCATAAGACCCCCAACCAAACGCCCCCTTATAGTATACCGGCTTATTGATTTCCTCCCGCCATTGCAATCTGAGCAACATTGACATCATGAACTGAAAAAGTTAATGCGTGTTGACTTCATTGAATCTCATCATCTCATGAGATCCTAGAAGATGTTAATTCTAAAGCATACTTTATTAAAAAAAAAAAATCCAACATGAGTATTAGGTATGTGCAAGAAGTATATGAGAGATTGAGAAATATTTCGTCGTCTTCTTTAATTGTTCCTATTTGAAATCTTTTTGTGAGAGGAAATTGATCAAAATAGGAAGAACTTTCGGAAACGAAGGGAGTACTCCCACCGTTTTTTAGCATTTATCTATTTCTTATTTAAGCGCATTTCTTAAAAATCTTTACTTTATAACTTTTTCTAGTGGAGAGATTAACTAATAGGTGGACGAAATTTTTTCCATGAAATCCAAATAGTAGTGGTTAAACCATGTTTATCCAAATTGAACTAAGGTTTGTTTGCCAATCAACCAATCAATTAAGGTTAGGCATCTAATGGTTTACTTTTTTTTTTTTTTTGAAATTAAAAATTTAATGGTTTACTTAGCTAGTTTGACTAGTATTATGAATCATTTTATTGGTTACTCTAGTGTGTTGGTAGCATTATGCCATTATCTATGTATAGAGATAATTGGCAAATGGGTGGTTGTCGACTCTTAACATCAATATAAACAATTATTTTCTTACTGAAGAAGTAAGCTTGATCATCGCCAAACACAAGCGTACGCCGGAAAAGATTCTGACCATTATAAAAACCAACTCACATGTAAATTATATTCCTAACAAACTAATTAACCACTTAAACAAGCTTCATTTCTAGAAGCTTCATTTCTCCATTTTGGTTCAACCAATTCAAAAGTATTGGACAACCATCATTTTTGAGTGATCATATTTAAAACCAAAATCTTAGTTAAATACACTTGGGCTAAAAGCAATTTATGGTTGCCAATTTTACAAAATTAATGTACGAGAAAGTAACGAATAGTGATAATTGATATGTGAATAGTACATATTATAATGGTAGTTTTGTAAATTTTCTAAAAAAAAAAAGAAGTTATTACCCAAAGCATCCCCCCGTGGAAAACTCCTAAAATACCCTTAACTTTTCCCAAAATTACATAAAATATCTTTGTGATATTGTTACTATTCGATTATTTTGGAGAACTCATTATCTCTATTATATAAGTGAAGGAGGGAAGCAATGGTATCCCCCTTGGAATTTACTTAATTGCCCTTCACAACATAAATATTACATTCCACGCAAATTATTAGAATAGGCGGTCTAATTTTAACATAAAATTAGACAAACCTAAGCCTGGATTTTTCTAACAAGCCCATTCCATTTCACTCTGATCCAACACTATCCTAGTCATCCCTTCTCTTCTCCTTCTTTATCTTCTTGATTCTCGAACTACAACAGACAATTTCAAAAAAAATTACCCGACAGTCTTACTGAACGGATTAAACTAGTCGAGCTGGCGGCCGGCATGAGAATTTTTTTTTCCAAAATTATTGAATCATTGAAATTATTCATTATTGTTACATAAAACCTTTAAAACTAATTAAAATATATATAATTATTAATATTAATGATTAAATTTCATTATTTTTTAATTTGATTGAATTATAATATATGCAATTTGATTAAAATATATACAATTTGATTAAAATATACATAATTTGGCTGAATTTACTTGAGTTGGGCTGGTCCGGTTCATGGGCCGAGTTGGACCAATTTCGTGGATCGGACTGGACGGTTTTAGTAGCGGGCTTTCGTGGGTTGGGCTTAAAAAATTTGACCCACGATCCACCCAACAATTTCACGGTTAGAGGCGGGCTGGTCCGGGCTTTTCGCAGGCTCGACCCACGCAGCCCACGAGGTGGGTTGGGCTGGATTGGCCCGCACTATTGGCCATCTCTAGGATGAGTGATTCTAACAAAGATGAACAATAGGGAGGAATTCAAAGAACCCTTCTTAACAACTCCCTCCGTCTCAAAAATATGTTTACATTCGAAATCTTGACACTACTCATAAGTAAAGAGAATCGTCAAAATATTTTTTGGTATATAACAAAAAACATAGTTATGTTGGATCTTATTTGATTCGTTTCAATGAAAGCATCAAGAAAATCAAACTTTTAGAAATTTGAGTAATATATAATTAAAGATGTTAATAATGCAAAACATGCATCGGCAAACGTAAAAACAATAAATGGAAACATCTTTTGGGGATGGAGGAGCTCTTTCAAGGACCGCATTTAAGACCAATGGGTTTGTGATAAGATAAAATCAATCAAAAATGGAGATTGACATTATTAGGGTAAGTATTCAATCTTTGAAAAAAAATTTTTGCAAAAGAATCCAGATTAGCCTAGTCGTTTGGAGATCCTCCTTCCATGGGTTTGATTCTTGCCTATAAAGTAGGAATGTAGGATACCCAAATTCCCCCACTTGCAAGGGATCCCAATTTCTTTATAATTCCTAATTTATTTAGTTGCAAAACTTAACCATCAAAACAAATCAACTTTAACTCAAGGTACAGTTTAAAGTTCAAGAATTTTGTATAACCAGAATAAAAGGCAATGAAATTGTTAAGAAATGTACTGGATTATTTTAATTTTTGTAGTTACCTATTGAAAAGGGAGAAATTGATCCCTTCAAAAATGAAGAAAAGGGAGAAATTGACAAAATTTCCAAATACAACACACTCTACCTCGAACTTCTAGCAGTTAGATATACAGCCTTACTTGGTTTGGCAATGCAAATTAAGTAAAGTAAGCATATCAGCATCAATATATAAGACATTTATTAAATTGGACTAAAAAAATCTTCATTTTGAAAAGATCAAGGACCACCAAAGGTAACTACATGCTGATGATTTTTCATATGGAAATCAATAACACCATAATCAGGGTTATTTCCATAGGCTTCAGAATCAGCAGCATCAACAATTGTATAGGTTTCATCCACCACCACAAATTTTTTGCAAAAAGCATCATTCATCATATCAGCAGCGAAAACAGGATAAGAACCACTTCCCATTTGTGGAGGTGGCATAGTTGCTATTGAGTTTATTTCTCCTCCACATGCTGCATATGTTGCTGACCCCTTCAAGCCTTCAAAGATCCTCTGCGGCCAAAACCCTAGCGCAATTGGAGGGCTCATTCCCACCTCAAGCCACCAATCTCCAGAAATCTTCTCCTATTACATATGTTTGGATTTCGCATATTGAAAAATTATTACTTCATTATAAAAGAAAAGAAGAAGGTATAGTAATGAACTAGCAAGTTAGATATCTGATGGGGTATTGCAATCTTTTAGTGAGAAAAGCAAGTGCATTGCAGTGTTTTTTTACATAGTGCATCTGCGTCAACTATGCAGCCTGTTTCTTACGGTCTTACCATAGTCAAAAAGTACTACAAACAAAATGTGTTTGCAACTTTACCTGATAAACAAAGAACTTGTTTATATAGACTTGTTCTCCTTTTCTTGATACTGGGTGAAGGAGAAAGTCCAGAGGAATATCTGATCTAACAATGACGAACCCACATTCAGAATTGAAACAGCGTAAATCGCCTGCCTGTGGATATGTTTATAGACTAAATTAGCAGTTCACTCAATTTTAATCGCATAAGAATCAATGTACTTTTCTTCACGCCAATATAATCTTACGAGAAGACTAAATAATTCAAACTCTAGAAAGTCTCTTGTTTTCTTAACAGCTCAAGATCCTAGAGAAAGAATAAATTACTATTTATATTTGCTTTGTCCGAAAAATTGATAGTCGCATATTGTTAGATCCCCGGAAATAAAATTACCAACTTCCCCAATGTAGCTATAGCCTTATAGGTTACATAGTTGGATTTCCCACGAGCAACTACTTAAGTGATAGGGAAAGGATAAAATAAATCGACATAAAGGGTAGCTCTGCAATATTAAGCCCTATCCTTAATATAAGGAGCCTGGGAATTGTGACAACTAATTCCCGATTGAGGGAGTACTTAACAAGACCAATAACAGACTTCTTCTAAAAGTCATTATTCTGTAGGGCTTTTGGAGAAAACGTTCTATTACTAAAGTCAGCCAACGATAGACAAGACTTACAACTGCATAAATGAAGAACCTTGTCCGATCATCACCATATTTGGACGGATTAACCTGGAAAACAGGCAAGAAAACAAAAATGCACCTGTAATTGCTGCAATACATAAGTAGCATCTTAGCCAGATATCTTAAGCCTCAATTGAAAAGGGTAACATCGACAAGCACCATAAATTGCAAAAGTAGCTGACTTACTGTCCAACCAGCAATTATGGAATCACCACCGCCCCTGAGAATGATTTCCCCTGAACTGTACTGTGATGGTAAAGCTCTTGGGTTATAAATGCTAAGAACACCACCAACTCCATAGTAATTCTTCCATGGGTTGCTTTTTGTTTGACCTAACGCATACTACATCACAGAGCGCATTACAATCAGCTAAATTACACGTCCACGGACCACCAGGTGAAGGATATCCTAAATAAGTGTAAATAAACATAGCAGATCAAGCACAAGATGAACGAGATCTTCACTTAATCTCCTTTCCGATGTTAATAGATTTGACATACCAATATACCATTGCCACCCCAAAAAATGAATAGATTCATGAAGTGCAGGTAGAGTATATTTCAAGTCCCAATTATATGGCATGCATCTCCTTTACAAATTAAAAAAAATTTGTCGAAAATGCACTTTATAAAACAATAAGAACACTGCGGGCATATTATTTTAGGATACTGTCAGAAAAAAAATAATTAAAAAAGGGAAAATTTTCATTGGTAAACCCCATGTTTTGACTTTTGACAATGCATATCTAGTAATATGAATTTTTTTTCTTTCATGTCGACCTTGTATTATAGATATTTCTATAATCTATATCATGACATTAGTGATAAAATTTGTTCAATATTTTCATTAATTATACTCTTTGATGTTAATTAGGATTAATAGAATTTCATCAAGACACAAATTTGCACAAGAAAAACACCAATATTGTACAAAAGAGTCAGAAAATCGCACAAAGATGGATTCATATGGTTACGGATTAATCAGTAATGTCATGCTATAGAATAAACAATATCACGTGGCCATTTGATAAAATGAATTATTTTTTGGCTACCATATATAAATGGCCAAAACACAGGGTTACTAATGAGAATTGCCCAAAAAAAAATTAGCGACTCAATACTTTCCACATCCAACAGCTAGGCTACTGTACTATATACTTCCTTTCTTCCTCATTCTCTCTGTCTTGCACTGATTAGTACAAAACCAAAATGCCAGAGCATGCTATTTTCCAGAAGTGTTGTACATCTAAATTTTAATAGTGGCCTGAAAATTTTCATTTTCTCTCATTTTTTTTTTTTTTGGGGGGGGTTATTTAAGCAAGTAAACGTTTAGGAGATTACGTAGCATCAGGACAGCCAGTTGGACAACATGAAAACTACATGCGTCTTTAGTCGGAAATAGAATAGTAGGAATTAGTCTGAATTCCCTAAATTTCAGCTTAAACTTACAACAGTTCCAGATATGTATTCAGTTCCATGATTAGGCTTCAGATTCCCTTTTTCTGCAAAATGATGTGAAAGCACCTTGGTGTGGGAAAGGTCATCTTTGCCATTTGCTCTTCTAATGGGAATTGTTCCAGGAGGGCAGCCTCCATCCTTTGACCAGATCATATTTGTTGGTCTCTCATTCATCGTCAAAGAGATATTGTTGTTTTCAATCCATTTAGGCCTAGAAGTAGGCCTCATCTGACATACATAAAAATGTGAGGAAGTCAACAGAACAAAAGAAATGGGACAACATCACCTCAATAGAGGAAAGCACCTGAGGGTGGTAGGTATGGTTTTTTAAGAGAGGATGACTAAATGTTGGCTGCTTGTAGAAATCTACACAATCATACATATCCCCGTGCTCAGTCTGTACACCATCCAGAGAATGAAATTGAGGCTCAAAGATTTAATTACTCAGCCCAAGTTCTATAGGAAACGATGCAGATCTCCCACCTTAATTGTCTTCACATCAGTTACTGATCCCTCTTTCCTAGATAGTCCGGGAGAAGCAGCCTCAAAACATGATGAAAGAAAACATGTCACAACAGCAAATATAACTCTCAAGATCATCTTCTTGGCTGCATTATGAACAATTTTGTTAATAAAAAAAAGGAAATTAGTTGCTTTCTACGGACACCGTTTCTAGACCCTAGCAAGACTCCAGTTCTCCTGCTGCTTCTGTCGACACATCTTTGACAATGTTTATAGATGTAGAAATAAAAGAAGTTTACATCAAATAAGTACGCATATAATGTACATTTAGTGTGGAAGGAGATGTTAGATATGTCCAGCATATGAAAGGAATACGAGTATTCTAACGGGAAGCTATGAATCACAAGTCCACAACTTATGCAACTTAAATAAAAAGACGGGAAAAAAGACAATTCGAAATTAAATGACAGAGAGACTGAGAGAGTGCTGATGGGTATTATAATAGTGAGACAATGCGACCCATATGCTGCACCAATTAATTTCAGAATACGTACCGCACAACAAGAGCATTAATAATCATATATATATATAAAAAAGAAGCAATAAAAATAGCATCATCAATAATCTATGCAGGAATGCGTAGAAGAAACTACCACTAAACGAACAGATCAAAGTCATCCAACCTACGGATTTAAAACGTGAACTGAAAACTGAGTTCGTGCAAAAGTCTGCAATTTGTGTTTGAATACAAGGCAATAATCTGAAAAGGCTAATATATAAATGCATACATTCAAAGCATTTAGGTATATTTCTGTGGTATATACAAGATGCCTAATTGTTCAAAAAGGAAAAGATCTGACTGAATCAGCCAAAATCAGATTTTGCAATCACCAGCAGATCAACACATTAGGAAACAAATGAAAACAAGCAGATGCTATATTACTGAAATGGTGTGAATGATTTTGCTAAGTTCGCAACAGAAGATTAAAAATTGCTAATTTAAAGATGTATCTAGCACATCTAGCAAATTTCAAATGACATATACTCCCTCCGCACTAAGATTAATTTTTTTGGTGCTACAGGTGAATCTCTCCAAAAACTTTCTTCCTCCCTTTAAAATAAAGGTAATGTTTTATAGAATTGTTTTTCCCTAATTCTCTCAATTACATTCATCATATCTCTCTCTATCTATCATATCACATTATCTTACCTTTTTTTTCCCTCTATCCACCTATTTCAAATAATTTAAAACATTCAAATAATATTCTAAAATTGATGCCAAAGTTCATCGTAAAGAATAATTTGGGACAGAGAGAATAGCATGTATCTCAGTACAATTGAATCGGTACCTTGAAACCATATCCCTGTCCATAGGTTTCCAAATGCGACCATATCAGAACAGTAGCCAAAAGACCCCACATGCCTGAGATTTCAATGTGAGCATACGAACTTCTCTCCATATTTGGAAAAGGTTGTGCATATTCAAGTTGAAGGATGGTGGTGTCATTCAATGAATAGAATCGTATTCCCTACACTAAACAACAGAAAAGGTGGAGCTACAAACATCCAGTAGAGAACATTATGTCATAAAACTAAACCAAAGGATAGGTGTCAATGTCTCAAAGATGAACAGCGAAACTATGATGTGATGGAACAAGGTGAAATCAACTGTTTATTGATGCTACTATTTCAATGAGTTTCAACTATATGGAACATTCGTTCAAAAAAATACTAATATAAATGTATTAAGCTTACTTGAAAGCACAAAGCAACTGGAAATTTAAGTCACCACTAGCAAGGCAAAAATGGGTAGCTAAAAGAACGTGTACCCAACACAAATAAGTAAAATATTTGGTGCGTCGTGACTAAGCAACTCCTTGTCTTCTTCACCAGCGTTAAGTCCTGTATGAGATGCTAATGTTTCTTCTTCGTAGTATGGCTAAAAGGCCACCATTAGTGACAATAAATCGATTCCTAGCTTTGTTTTGATAGCATTTATGTATGACTTGTCACATCAGCAGTATTTGGAGATGTCTTGTACTCTATAATCAAAAGGTGTTATGACTTGGCAATAAGACGATCGACAGCCATAAAGTAAGTCCCTACTAGGACAAATGATGACAAACCACTACGAGCCATCCTTGCAGAAATTCCTCGGAATAAAAGACTGCGATCTGCCGGGTGAATCCCTGTAAATCTCTCAAACCAATTCCCAGGACGTGTCCAATTTAAAAGCCTCCTCTCCATAGCCAGATACTTGGGTAGCACAATGCACTGGGATCGGGTTCTGGAGGTGTCAAAACCATGAGAAGCAGCAGCAGCCATTGACCCAGAAAATCCAGCTGTTAGGCTAAGAACTAATGGAGACAAAGGGCTGATCTCATCATTTCTTTCTGGAGGAGGATCCATCCCGACAGCCTTCCAATTAAGCATAGCCAGGTGCAGAAATTGCCAGCTACCAAAAAATATGCCACCAAAAATAGAATCTCGAGCTATTCCTGCCCGGAGACCTCTCCATAGGGAACGCCATCCTTCCAGTCTGACAATATCTTGAGGCCGTCTAACATCAGTGACATCAGGTGGCTTGCCAGAGCCAGTCATCATCCAAGGATAATTTTTCAAGGCCTCACCCAAGTTATGATTTTTTGAAGATAAGACGGATAACAAGTTGACAGTACGATCCAATGCCACTTTATCAGGAATAAATCCAGGCAGTAACCTAGAAATAATGGGAACCGTAGCAGATTTCACAGATGATATACTACTACTAGGAACAGGAATATGAATAGCTGCAGCGACCTGTTTTCGAAGCTTTAGCATCTCAAATGGAGAGTTAAGGCAAGACTCCAAGGCCCCAGCTATAATCCCCGCAAAAAGTGCTTCAGAAACATAAACATAATTATCTATCCGACCATCTTTATAGTAGGCTGTCAAAATTTCATGGACACCAAATCGAGCACCAAGACTTGTGATTCTTCCCACAGTCAGCCAACTAAGACCACTATACAAACCTGCATATCCCGAAACAGATTTAACCCTTTCCAAAACCTGAGTTGCATTCAACTTCTTGTTAGAACTTGCACCAACTTGGATGAGAGTTTTTATAGTGTCGAGATGGTAACTAAGAGCAGTCCCTATTGCCACAGAACCTGAAGCTGCAAGAACATGGCTGGCAAATACTGGGTTCTTTAGTAGTTCCTCCATCTCATATAATCCTAATAAAAACTACTACGGCCACGGGAACTCGAAAATTACTATGTAAAGCAAGCATATAAATTTAAAATATCTGCTAAAGCCCACGATCCCAGTGGTTACTATTGCTAGAGGATCCCCTTACAGCAACTCAAAAATCACTCAGATAACCGAAGAACATCATATTCCCCAGCTTATCAAATCAACTTCCTGCAATAAGCATATGAACAGACACATTAAACATCTTTGAAATGCAGCACTGGATAATACATTGTAACTATAAATATGACCATCTAGTAGTAGTTTTTACAACTTCTAAACTTTAAACATCACCTAATTTCATGCAACAAGTAAAACTCAAACTTGCAGTAATCACATTACAATTTCAAGCCAATATTTATTGTCCTAGACATTTTGTCGAGCAGTTTATATGCATGATATAGTCGAGAAACTTTTCACTACCAAGTATCAACAAATGAATGAAAATACTAGAAATGCACAAATGGGTAACAAAACCCTATTTTAGATTCAAGATTAGTATTATAATAAAGAACATTATGAATATTGATATTCAACAAACGACAGAAGGAAGGAATAAGAGTATTAAACCTGAGGATATAAATGACGAGAAATCCTGCCTGCAAATTTGGATTATGAGTAGAAATTAGTTGCTACTAATTTGTGCGTTGATGAAGATTCAACAAAAATCATTGAATTGAAGTGAAAACAAATTTCATGAAGACTTGTTTACAGACAGCAAGGAAGAAGAGGGAAAGAGAAACCGAACATAAGCAAAGAATCACGAGAAATGGGCCTTTTTTTTTCTACTTCTTGATAGTAACTCACAAGGCTTATTTCGAGAAAGCCTTTGGTTTCTCATTGGAGTTCATGTATTTTGGTAATTTTATAGGTTGCGAGTACTAAACTACTCCCTCCGTTTAGGCGTTTATCGTGCTTGTATTTCATTTTGGGTGTCTCAAAATGATTTTCTTATTTCTATTTTTAAAATTATACTTTATCCTAAAATGACATCATCAAACAAATTTTATTCGTATTTTGACCTTACTTCACATGGAAACTTATAGCCACATGACCCACATTTAATATTTATCCTAACTTTTTACGTGGAAAGTTGTTGCCACATTTAATATTTGTATTTTCCAATGCAAATATTTATCTTTCCAATGCAAGGAGTACAAATAATTAAAGCAAATATTAGTTTCCTTAATTTTTTTTGCAACATGAGAAACAAGCACTATAAATTGGGACGAAGGGAGTAATATGTAAGTCGGTACAGTTACATTAGTATACCAAGAAGTGTCACTTTAGTATTGGTATTAAATTGACTATTTACTGTAATTTGGTACAAACTTACATTTACTTTGGTACTCCAACCTATGAAATTACTTTGGTATCCTTGTTGGAGTTCATTTTGGACTCCAACAATGGTATGCCAAAATCAAACTCGCTTATTTCACAACAAGTCACCACACAGAAATATGGAGTAGTAGCTAAACACACAAATAATTTACGGTTTCGAAATACGCAGCCCTCAAGGGTTAAGCATAAGTATTAACAATATTCATTGACATTAATTTAAGTATTTATGCAAAATTATGTGCTCATGAGTATTATTAATACTTAGTTCTAACTAAATGTTTACTCTTTTAGCTTCTTATAAATGATTGTATATAACCATTTCGATTAATTTTGGACTTTGAGTAAAGTAAGACAAAATTAACTCAACACATTATTTCTAGTTACATAGTTGCAACTTGCAAAGGCTATACATATTGTGAATTTATTTTTGTTTGATACGTGTTTTGTAATCTGTGAATTTTGGTTTACTAAAAATGATTAATGATGAATATGTCTTAATTTTTAATAGTGAAATCAATTTACTGATAAGAGACATATGACATTTGCAAAAAATAAAAATTGAACATAACAATTACATAACAAATTAAAACATATACAGGTTTCCTTTTATAAAATTACAATCGTTGAGTAGATCTTGTACTATTAGGATTCAGGGTGCAAAGAATAAGATAGTGGAATAGTTCAAGACTAGAGAAAAGTAAAAGAAGTAAATGATGGATTTCAAGTAAAAGATGATATTATGTTAGCACCATTTTTTTCAATAAAGGGGATGTTAGCATAAATCTTATTTTTAATCGGTTTGAATATAAGAAGGCGATGATGAAATTTCTACTCTTCTCTCTAGCATTTCATTGCTTCCATGTGTCTCCTTAGAAATTCTTATAACAACTTTTCCGTAATTACACAAACTCAAATCAATAGTCAAAAGTATTGCACCTAGCCTAACCTAAAACAATAGGGGTCCATTTAAATAAATAGCGTTATTTAATAACCGAAGACTCCTAGATCTATTGGTACCAATGCCTATCTCTCATAAAGCCACAAGGAAGACCAAGAATCAAACCTTGTACGACCCAAGGCCAATAAAGAGGGAAGTGGGGGAAGGAAGGATAAGAATATCTTTGAAGTTAGATTACGCCAAATCCCTGAGAGAAGGTAGATCTAAGCATTTCTTGTAACTAACCAGAAAAATAAAATGATACGATGCTATCAAGATAATGGACTGGCTCGAGTCACTCAACCCAATACTACACGTTACATCTAGATTTGGATGTACTAATTCTTAGTTTCATCATACACATCATAATGTTACCCAATAGGCCAATAGTACAAAGGCGAAAGAAACAACAAAAGATGGAAGATTTTACAATGAATACATGTCTACAGCTTCAATGTAGCCCCTGAAATAATATTCAAATTGAAAAAAGATGTAGCCACAAAATTAAAAGAGAGTTATACCCTTGATCTTAATGCATTAATCGTTTCTCTTTTCTTTTCCTCAAATGTAATGGTTTGAGTGCTCTAAATGAGACTAATATACAGTGCAAGAGCAATAATACAACAAGCAAAAAGATATGCTCCAAATCAAGGTCTTCACTGGCCTACAAAATTATAGAGCTTGCTTGTGTTCATGTCCGATCCTAGAACAGGCCGCTTCCTTTTCGTCAGCCTTTCGAGCCACTAGAGCCAGCGTTCCGCCTCGCACAGCATCCCACAAAGTACACTATTGACTGATGCAACGAAAAAGTGGAAGCATGAGATAAGTATTGGCTTGCATATCTCAGATGATAACGATATATCAAGGTAGTAGAAAAAAGAGCAGCCATCTCATTTCTTCTCCTATTTGATGATATGCTTGAAAATCAGAACCTATATTACCTCCTCTATATCTCAATAGTTGCAACACTTTGATTTTCACGCTTGCAACACACAACTTTGACCATTAGTATCACTAATTATCTAATAGAAAAACTATAAGAAGTTGATACTTCGGAAATGCACATTGAGATTAATCCAACAATGTTTTTTACCTAAGCAAAATTTTATATATCTCAATATTTTTTTTTTCAATATACTTCATAAGTAAAAAATTTGGTCAAAGTTATGTGATAAAGTCGAAGTACTACAACTATTGATTGAACAATGAAGGAAGTATGCATTCATTTATATAGTGACCAGGAGTTCTTATCCGCATCTTACCAAAACAAAGAAAAGGACCACATTGAATATTGCAACCACCCTCCATTCTATTTTCATGTACTGAGCAACTCCTGCTCTGAAAGAGGAAAATACAAGCAAATTCATACTAATTAACCATGGGCAAGAGTCATTTTTGGCAAGAGAATGTAATAAGGAGAATTTTATTTACTTGCAAGAACCACAATTGTAGCACTTAATGGTCCTCGAGTTCTTATACAGCTTGCAGTCTCTGTTAGAGCTGGCCGGGTGATAGGTCAAATCATAGTGTGAAGCATTGACAGCAGGATATCCACACCTAACAGATGGATGAAATATAAGCAATCAACTTCATGACAAGCGTCACAGACATCCCTCACATCGATTGCAAATGGCTACTTTGTTGAATACATAATACACAAATGCTTTACAAAAGAAACCCGAAAAAGGTTCAACAGATGAACACTTCCAAGTGTTAACAATCGAGTTCAGAAACTTCCCCGCCAGTCCCAAAAAAAACACAAGTCAAGAATAAAGAAGTGTGAAACTTTTCTTTGAAAACTGAAGTACAAAAGTAGATAACTGTCCCTGATAATGGGAATGGGAAGGGGGTGGGGGGAGAAATTTTCTCTTTTGCTATTGATATTTTGACTGTCAAGTGTCAAATTAAATCAGATATATATAACTTACTCAGATGGAGGCCTGCAACAGCCAGCCTCGATGGGAGTC
Source organism: Beta lomatogona (assembly GCA_947646795.1). NCBI lineage: Eukaryota > Viridiplantae > Streptophyta > Magnoliopsida > Caryophyllales > Amaranthaceae > Beta > Beta lomatogona. The sequence goes on along the minus strand of CANSNZ010001191.1, from coordinate 1,298,212 downwards.
AGTTTCGCTGCTTTATACTGCTTCAAAGTCTGTACTGGATACAAGAAGATATTGTAAACAACATGGAAAACAGGTAGAAGGCCACATTCTCTACAATTGGATGTACCAAAAGGAAAGCAATCTTTCTGAAAGTAGTTACTCCTATTTACACAAAATAACATGCCTAATTTGATCTGATCAGCCTGATTTTACTTGACGAGCCATGAAACTAAATTTTTGAAGAGAAGTTAAAGGAGGCACCTTAAGTCAACTAGTGTTGTTTATTCATGAAAAGATCAAGAATATTCAATATGCTAGCAATATATATGTGCCCTGATATGATGATCTTACTATAGCTTATCAAGTTACCTTGAACATTTCACAACATAAGCCAAATGTGACTTAAAGTTTTGCAACAAAGGTCAAAGGGAGTACTATTTTTTCATCTTTATGTCTTAAGTTATCCTTTTGGAAACCATATATTGAGAAAGAGGGAAAAGATTAGACAGATAAAGCTGGGATATAGAAAACAGACCTTATACTTCTTCGACAGATTTGCACAGTCCTTAGATTTCACGAGACAGGCCTTTAAATTCTTCCAGTTATGACTATCATTTAGCTGAAAGAAATTAAATGAATAAATTAAATAATGTGTCATCCATAATCAGTATTTAACCTCAATTAAAATAGCTAAGGATTCTTACTTCCTTCAGAAACCACGAACTGTAATCTTGCAGTTCATACTCTTTATATCTGATGAGATAAGAAAAGGTAGAACTTTATATGAACCAGAGCCATTAAACAAAAGAACATCTCAAAGCAAGTTAACAGTTTAAACACATAAAGCAGAAAACTCGAACTTTAAGTTGACTATTAAAAAACCAAAACAAAGATTAAAGAGTAGAACTTGAATCTAAATGTTACCTTAAGCCAGCTACCCTGTGTCCTGATCCATTATTTGTCACAATGAATCTGATACATGAGAACAATCAATTTCCTCAGAACTTGAAACTAAATGCAAGCAAAAAACTCAATATACATAATCCTACAGAAACCAAAGAAGTCACTATAAGAACTTGTTAGAAACATAAGGATTTTGCCAATCTTTTTCAGTCGGAGCTACCAGCTGCATAAATTCCTCAGATCTATGGAAGCAAAGAACTATAATTTCCTATCTTCGCTACATCTAATCTCTCTAGCCCTTATTTTTTCCCTAACTATCTAGTATCCCAAATACTTAATCTCTTGCCTAGCTCCTATCATTGTAGACTTCTCCTTCCAGATCTGCCCATCAGCCTAAACATACTATTAATACATTAAGACCCGGAAAGAGAAGAACTAAGCTGTTTACAGCAGTCAGGTCCTCCCCCCCCCAAAAAAAAAAAAAAAAAAACTACGCATGGTCCACTTGGAGATTATAACAAAGACCAAAAGAGTTAGGAATGAAAATGAGTAAAGCTGCATTGCAAGATAAGGAGATTAAACATTGGGACAGATAAAACAGGATAGGATTAATATTGAGAAGTCATTCTCCAAAATGGTAGAATCTATGCATCTATATTAAAAGGCATTGTTGATAACACGTACTGCCATATATATCTGCAAGTGACTACAGCATTATAATGTCTCTTAAAAGAAAGAGACTAATGAGCACATAGTAAGACTTGAACCCTCAAACTATAATATTCTATGTATTGCATCTAGACACCAACCTTATTACACAATTATGATTTATTACTATTCATTAATTTTCCTATAGGAAGTGATTGTTAAGCATAAGATTGAAAAAAGCAAAAACATGCAAATTATATTCAAGTTATACACAAAAGTCAAAGAAACTAACAAATAGTTGTAGAACGCCTAAGAAAGACAATACCTTTATCCTACTTAAATAATGTCACTTGGAAAGGAACTATAATGATAAAACATCAAGAATTTATAAAGGGTTCACAACTTCCAATTATGTATGTCTAGTAGAACACGCATCCTCAATTTCTTTGGCCAAAATTCAATCTACCTCATCCAAATGGCAGAATCCATCTCATCAAGGACAATGCATTAAAGAAAGCACAATCTATACCATCCAAGCTCACCAACTTACAGAGTATTCGGAATTACGAAGGAGGATCTAACTTAATATACTAAATTCAATTTTTATGTAACTTAGTACTTGTGTCAGATTCTCAATAGTCCAATATGGCTATGGACACTTAACAGTTCATTTTGGGCCAAAATATGGAAACAATTCCACAAAGTAGCCATGTCCAATATTTCGAAAGTATGGTGTACCTGTGTGCGCACAAGTACCCAAGCTTGGAAATATTGAATTCAGCTTGCTTCACAATGACCAAAAACATTGCATTATGCTGTTGTGCTAATTGATACCAAAGTTCTATCAAAAGGTCAAGATCTCCCCATTCTCTCCTGCCTCCTTGTATGAGATTTTGTGAAGCCAGACAGAAAGTTTGTTGAAAGTATGAAACTTGTTATCTTTGCAACAAGTTGTAATTCTCTCAAACTCAAGTGAAGCAATGGGTGTTTCAAGTCCAATCTCCCAGAATAACAGCAACAAGACAGACATCCGGATGGCATGACCTCAACACTTCCAAGTTCCAACAACTAGCTAAAATTGAATGTGGAGTTATTTTTTACCACATTGAACAGATGGTGACAATAGATACACATCAACAAAGACTCAAAACAAACAAATGCTCAACAGCATGAAAACTAGAGTGCCAGCAGCCTAGCCCATATCTACCACAAATCCGTGCTAATGACTAATTTAAGCTAATATGAGAAACAAAATGTTACATTTTGGGAAAGAAATACTTACGCCAATACAGTGAAGATCAAAATTGCCACGAGGATCAAGCATAACAGTATCAAGTACTGAAAAGCAACAATGGTCAAGGAAGATTCATAGCAGCAAAAACAATGATATCAACCCTGTTCCATTCATTAAACAAAATGAGACAAAGGATACAATCCATAGTAAGATGGAGTTGTTCTTCCATGCCCCCAAGAACCCAATTAATGATCTGTAACCCAAAAGGGTTTGAAACGAATAAAAAAACATTATCAGGAATCTCCTCAAGTCTTACAGAATATTATGCATCTTTGACCTAAAGCAAAAAAATAAAGATAAAAAAATGAACAAACTTTACATTACAAGAATAATAGCACCAAGGGCTAGAACAGGAAGAGTGAGGGATTTTCTGCAACCATCAGTATGACTGCTCATCCATATTCCAAATCCAATCACTCCTATTGCTATAAACTGCATCACATAACATATCACACTAAAAGATTACACAACATGAAGATTATCATTTACAAAAGGTAAAATTAGTAGCAGATTAACACCCAGAAGTGACAGCAACATCTACAATTTACCCAAAAATTTCAAATTAGCCACATTCAAACCAAACCCATTTGCCAAAAATAGGAAACCACATTGAATCAACAACAAAACTCCCAATACATTCAGCAAGTAAAACTTATATGGTACTCTAAAATTGAACTAGAGCACAAAATAATAATTAATTATTTATGAAAAATAACACTTCAACAAACAAGCAAAAGAAAAGGAGTAAAAAAAGAAAGAAAACTTTGGTACCGTAGTGAGAAAGTTGATCCATTTAATGACAAAGGTGCTAGTTCCTCCTCCAGAACTCATTATTTTTACACAGAAGAGAAAAGATGGGGGATAACTACGAGAGAGCAATAAAAAAGGAAAGAAGCCGTTGGATTATTGAAAAGCGGTGTATATATGGAAATTGTTGAGTTCAGTTAGATCAGCTGGGTCCAATTTTTTTTTAATTTTCTTCTTGTTTGAGGCTGCTTGTATTGTAATGCAAGTAGAAAGTTCAAGTAGTAGAAGGAACAACAAAGGGACCTTTTAGGAAAAACAAATTGCTAATGGATTGGGGGGGTGTTGCTTTGGAGGGAATCGGGGTTTGTTTGGGATTGGGATTAAAGAGATGAGGGTTCTAGTTCTTTATGTTTGTTATGCACTTAGCCGACTTAGGGCCTGTTTTCTTCGGCATTAAACAACTGAATTAAACTGAACTGAACTGAATTAAATTATAACCAATTAATAGTAATGATAATAATTTAGGAACTTAATTGAATTGAACTGAACTGAACCGAATATATATTGGGGAGAAACAGGCACTTTACTCCATGTGGGAAGGGAAATAGGATAAAGGTTTCAATTTGGGTACTCGAATTAGATTCAGGTTAGGTTATGTTTGAGTTAGATTATGTCAGGTCACGGAATGGAACGAAGTCGCTTATTTGTCTTCTTGTGTTTGGGTTAGATCATATTTGGTTCAATATCGAGTTCGGGTCAACCCACTTCAAGTATGAATAATGTAAAACTGAGTTATTTCAAACTTATGATTGTGCAAATATTGTTATCAAGTTAAATGGAGATTGAATCATCTCGTGTTTGCTTGAAGTTTGGAGTATGTCTGATTACTCCCTCTCATATTTATTGTTTATCCACTTTCCTTTCTGGGTTGTCATTTATTAATTTAACAATTTTTTATTTTATTTTTGGAATGGTCCTACCAATTTTTATACGATTATCTGTAAACTTTCTCAGTCTACTTCTAAAGACCCACAACATTAATTTCAATACGATATATATGCAATAAATTAATATTTTATCTTTCCTTCTATGAACCACATACCTATTTCTCTTAAAACTCTATGCCCAAAAAAGTCGGTAAACTAAACCAAAGGGAGTAAACCCTTACTGAAATCGGGTTATTATCAGATCAATCAATGAGATGTGGCTCCATGTTTCCACCTTTTCATCAACTTCAATCAAAGTCATCTTGGGTTATCTCGGCCCATATTAACTTGTGACTAAAGGATTGATTGCAATAAAATGAGATCATTATTAACTATTGTTATCAAATGAAATAGGATATAGCGCGCGAGATAGAGATTGATAAGTAATCTATCTATCTATATATATATATAAAGCTAAGTACATTTTGCTTATGTGTCGAGCTCATAATCATTAAGCCACATGTCTTCTCTACATTGCTCCTTGCATTTCCCATGGCCACGTGTCATCTAGCTTTGGAGTATTGTTGATTTGTCGCTTGCAAATATGTTCTCAACGTGTGCCTAATTGCTTCATTTATGGAATTAATACTAATTGCTTTAATTAATATGATTTTGAATATATCACGTTGAAATCTAATTAGCCACCTAATGTTGCCATATTACCTCCATTTCCTCCGTGATTGACGTTGTTAATCAGTGCAATATCAAATATTCAATGGATATGCAAATCATTGTCGTTATTACTTATTTTCACTTGATAGTATTTATAAAAAGGGCAACTATACATGACTCCAGTATCTTCCTTCTCTTAGCTTTGGTAAACCCTTTTTCTTTTAAGATTTCATGCACAATCCGAGAATCAAGAATATTTCAGACCAAATTCATAATGAAAAACCCCAAAAGTTCAAACCAACAAATAGATTAACAAACCCAACGCAATTGATTCAAGAAATTTTGATGTAGAAAATCGAACAATTGATTCAAGAAATTTTGCTGCTGTAGTTTTGATCGATTTACTTGAGGAAATTCATACTAGACACTCAAAGAAAACCCGACATTTATTGCTTGCGAATTGCTCGATTTTCTTCGGTGAGTCGAACTAATAGAAATTTCTTGCAAGTATGCTAGGAATTTGAACCCACGTTTTCTACTGTACAAAATTGTAGAATTTTCTAGCAAATTGGGTATTCAAATTTTTTGGGGAAGAGCACCAGAACTCTTGAACACAAAGAGGAAGAAAGATATAGAAGAGAAAAAGAATTGGTAGAGGACTCTTTATCTTTTGGGGAGCACGTATTGGGAACTTGGCATTAGTAAAATTTGCTAACAAAAGTTAATTGATGGAAGTAAATAAGTATTCATTAGGATTTAGGAGGATATATCTTTGGTAGAAGTGCCGCGGAACATAGTCACAATATTGTGAACCTAAACTAATTCTACCACACAAAAAAACAAGCTATATCAGACAAAATCGACTATATTATATGAAAACTAACTATATCAGAGAATTGAGTTTTTTTTTAATCCAATCAGAGAATTGAGTATAGCATATCATACAAAAAGTAACTATATAAAAGGGAATATATATCATACAAAAACTAACTATATCAAATAGAAATTGATTATATCAAATAAAAACTATCAATATTATATGGTACCTGACACATAATAAGTTATTGTGGACTGGGTCCATTCATATTTTTTAATGTTATTGTAGTTAGTAAAGGTAAGACCGTAATATGGACTATAGAGTGTGTAAAATTTTCTTTAATGGAAATGTTGCAATTAATGTGAAACTTTATGAAGAGGAAAACATTGCAATTAAAAAGAAAGGAGGAAGTATAATGATTTTCTTACACAATCTCAAACAAATAAGGTGTTTTCCGATAAAATTTCCTAATTTATCGGGATTATAATTGAGTTATGATTTAATAGTTTCCTTTAATGTAATATATGTGCAATAATTTTATGCAATTTTCACGTCCGGCATAGTATATATATTGCCTATATAATCGTCTATACTATGTATCAAGTAGCCAACGACAAAAACGTGTCACTTTGTAAATTAATGGGTCTCTGTATAACTTAATTGGTCATTTTGTAACTTAAAGGGATTGTTTTCGGATAATGGGGTCACTTTATAATGTACTTGTTTGTGGAAAAATAACAAATTAACCACAATAGTGTATTGTTATAACTTATTTTCATAAATCTTGAATCTTTTATGAAGTTTGTACTATTGGACGATTTTTAATATACTTTATGTATGTGATCACATTTAAAGTATGCGTGTGACACGATCTTTAATTTTTGAGAATCAAGGACAAAATGATTTTATATACTTTATAAAGAGGTTCCAGTTTAGACTAAGAAATATTGTATATAGTTAGTGAACTTTTAATCATTATTGAATCGTTATCAATAATATATCTTATTTAATAATTTAGTATGGTGAACTTAAAATATAAAATTATCAATAATTTTTTTCCCGATAGTGGAAGTAATAGTGAAGTAATATACAAAGATTTATGAGAGATATAAAAAATATATCATATGAACAATTTGTTGTGCTAATTATGCATGTTCTTTGCCACTTTTAAATGAAACAACAAGTATTGAGTGCTCTGGATGAATAATAAAATTATTGTCAAACCAATTCACTTTTAAGTCAAAATGGGTCATTTTAGAAGTTTTTTTTTGATAGTGGAAGTAATAGTGAAGTAATATACAAAGATTTATGAGAAATATAAAAAAATATATCATATGAACAATTTGTTATTATTGTCAAACCAATTCACTTTTAAGTCAAAATGGGTCATTTTACAATTTTTTTCCCGATAGTGGAAGTAATAGTGAAGTAATATACAAAGATTTATGAGAGATATAAAAAAAATATATCATATGAACAATTTGTTGTGCTAATTATGCATGTTCTTTGCCACTTTTAAATGAAACAACAAGTATTGAGTGCTCTCGGATGAATAATAAAATTATTGTCAAACCAATTCACTTTTAAGTCAAAATGGGTCATTTCACAAGTTAAAAATGTGTAACGGTTAAGCAAAGTGTAACTTTTAATCTTAAGTGGGTCACTTCTAGATTAATAAAATTGACGTAATTAAGGCAAAAAGTTACCCCATATCTCACAATAATTTATTGTATATATGTGTTACTAAAGAATTTGTATAAATAAAATAGTCAATCAATATTTTTTTAGTATATCTAATCAACAAAAAACGTCCCGTGCATTTTATCATGACATTAGCTACATCGATCACTAAATGCATGGGTCATAAGCAGGTTTTAAAATATATTTTATTACACGATATGATTATAAAAATATTAAATCAATTAAATCATGAGCTAACATTCATACCATGATTTTAGGAGAAACATTCTAAAATCTTAAATTTATAAAATAAAATATTCTCGCGCATTTCAGTGTGTTTTTTGTTTCATTTATGTATGTATCGATGTAGATATCACGATTATAAGATTTTTAAAGTTTAAAATGTTGTAATAAAGGATTTTATATATCATGAAATATAATTTTACATTTTATATTCTTTCAATCTTAAATGCATGAATTATAATAATTTTATTCAATAAATTTGGAACAAAAAAAACTAATTAATAAACAAAACCATTTCCGTGCATTATGTACGAGTTCAAATCATATCTACATAAAACCTCCCGTGCATTTTTGCACGGGTTGAAAGCTAGTTGTGGTATATATCGCCTCCTTGTTTCTATTTTTTAATGCTTTTTAAGGTCGTTGCATGATTTTAATTTACTGTTAAACCGAAGATTTTACATATAACAAATAAAGAGTTGTTATTTTCAGTTTACCTAGGCGTCAAGTAATGAAATTGGGAGTTATGCAAACTTAGAACCTCAAGCAAAGGAAAATGTTGAAAGGAAGCCTACTTGGCAAGTAAAGGAATACTCATTTTGGGCGTGCATAACTTGGAGAACTTGGGCAACAAGTTTGCTTATTTTTCTGATTTTTATTAAGTTGAGAAAGTTTCTTGTTGTTATAATAAGTTTAACACTTTTAGGAAATTTTTAGTGTAAATGCATATTTCCTTTTCTTATATTAGGCATGTGAGTTGTTTAGATTATTTCCTTATTTTTTAAGCTTATTTATGTCAAGTTTTCTTAGTCTTTCTTTTGTAATGCCTGTATAACGACCCCTTACTTCATTAATAAAGGAGATGGATTATTGTGAATTATAAATTTGAACTATTTGATGAGTTTTGGCTATCTTCCGTTTAAAAGTTCTAAACAACTACATAATCGTGACTTATATGTTTCTTCCCAAAAACCGCGTCTTTTTCAGTATCTATATTTGTTCCGTGTTCTTAATTTTTTGTCCAAATATAAACCTAAAAAATAGAATTTCTTTTGTCCTCTCCGAGTCACATCATTAAGGTTTAAGATACCTCGCTAATAGCAGATCCAATAAGAAATATGTAGTCTTTAAACAACTTAAAAATGCAACATGCACCTTGCATTTCCAAATTCGAACATAAAGCTCTTATTTACCGACTGAATTTCAATTGTGATATCGAAAGTCTCCATCTTAAAATCCCAATTCTAGAAATCCTAAAACTTCCAATTGCAATAATTCTGACACCAATCGTCGTCTTAAATGAGGAAAATGATATGCAGGGTCAATTGATAGTAGTTAGTAATGGAGTATGTGAAATGGTAGTATTACTCAAACTTTTTAGTTATACAAGGTGGTCTTCTTTTTTTATAAAAAATATATATTAGGTAGTAATTTACTAAAGTGATTCTATACTAGGGGCCTGTTCTCTTCGGCATAAAACAACTGAACTGGACTGCACTGAACTGAACTGAACTGAATTAAATTATAACTAATTAATAGTAATGATAATAATTTAGGAACTGAATTGAACTGAACTGAACTGAACTGAATTGAACTGAACTAAAAATAAGCTGGGGAAAACAAGCCCTAAGGTAATTTTACACATAATGCTAGATCTTTTCTTACACTCGCTTTGGACTAGCAGAAGAAGTTCCTAAATTTAAAAATATAATTCACAAAATTTGCTAGGTATTGGACCATACTAAAATCGAAATATACCCACTATCTAGAAGAGAAGATAATTGCAATTATACTTTTTTTAATCAACTAATTCCTTCATTTTTTTTAATTACTAGAATTTGAGTTTCATACTTGTCAATTCACAACTTTAATTTGACTATTTAATATATCTCTAAGTTCTTATTAGTAAATATTATAAAAATTTGATATTATAAGAATAAATATTATTAAGATAAATCTAAAAAATTTATAGTTATATAATATCAATCTAAAATTAGCAATCAAAGGTATTACTACATATATATTGTCAAAGTCAAATGATAACAATTAAAAAAAATAGAGGAAGCACATCTAGTTTCAACGTCTATTTTTTTTTTTTTTTAAGAATCCAACAATTTCAAATATTAAGGGCAAGAAGAATTAATAAGATAAAACTCTTCCACTAAATGTTATTCGGAATACACAAATCAATCAATATATATATAAATAAAGGAGGAACTTTTTGGGAGCATAGGGAGCTCCTCAAGATTTCGAGGCCATAGAGCGCACCACGTAGGATTGCCACGTCATCATTTTTTTTTTTTTTTATCTTTTACAAAAATAGAGTTTTACATAGATTTAAATACATATAAAGAGTTTTGGATAAGCGAAAATTAGATTTTGATTCTGAATGAACAACCTAAATTATTATATTATGTAAATTGTGTATAACTTTTGCTACGTAATTCGGAATATCATAATTTTTGTACCATTGGATAGTGCTCGAAATATGCTTCGAAATAAGATCTATTTACAATATAGTTCTACAAATTATGAAATATAGAGCGCCACATAGGATTGCCATGTCATCAATTTTTATTTTTATTTTTTTAAAAAAAAATTGAGTTCTACATAGATTTAAATATAGTTCTACAAATTATGAAATATAGAGCGCCGCGTAGCATTACCATGTCATCCATTTTTATTTTTATTTTAAAAAAAATTGAGTTGTACATAGATTTAAGTACATATAAGGACTCTTGGATAAGCGGAAATTATAGTTTCGTTTTGAATAAACAACCTAAACTATTATACTATGTAAATTGTGTATACCTTTTGCTACCTAATTTAGAATATTATAATTTTTGTACCATTGGATAGTGCTCGAAATAAGACCCCCATTTACAATATAGTTCGACAATTTGTGAAATAGAGAGCGCCACTTAGGATTGCCATGTCATTAGTTTTATTTTAAATATTTGAAAAAAATAGAATTCTACATATATTTAAATACATAAAAATGTTTTGGATAGGGGGAAATTAGAGTTTCGTTTTGCATAAACAACCTAAATTATTACATTATGTAAATTGAATTTAACTTTTACTGCCTAATTCAAAACATTATAGTTTTTTTTTACCATTGAAGATTGCTTGAAATATGCTTCAAAATAAGATCCATTTACAATATAGTTTTACAACCCATGAAAATATATTAAATTAGATGAGTTGTAAGACATTAGTCTTTCTTTTAGATAAATATAATAATAGCTATAAGTATTAAGTATAATGTATTGTATGTGATTATAACATTTGATTATAGGTTCAATTTACAGGATTAAACATATTATCTTTCAAAACCTCAACCTTAATCAACTAAACCAAAACAATATAGTATTGCAACAAAAAATTTAGGAAACTTTGTTGTTACAAGAAAAACTAAATCTATAGCGACAAAATTACATATATATTAGAGTTTTGGATTATGTGAAAATTAGAGTTTGATTTAAATAAAACAACCTTAGAATATTATAAAGAGTTCTATTTAAGCATGCCATGTCATTTTTTAAATTTTTAATTTTCAATTTTTTTTAAGAAAAAAGTGTTCAACATAGATATAGATACATATAAAGTGTTTTGGATAAGTGAAGATTACAGTCTGGTTTTAAATAAGTAACCCAAATTATTATACTATGTAAATTGAATATACTTTTTGCTACATAATTCACAATAGTATAGTTTTTTTTACCATCGGAGAGTGCTCGAAATTAAATATGCTTCGAGATAAGATCCATATACAATATAGTTTTACAACTTATGAAAATATATTTATTTCGATGAACAATAACGTATTATTTATTCTTTATTTTAAATACATATAAAAATAACTATAAAAATAGCGTATTATATGTGACAATAGTAATTATATGTCTTTCAAAATCAAATTTTAAAAATTGAGTTATATAAAGATAAAAGAAACATATCTATAGTTTTGAACATATAGCATTCCATGATGGCATTACATGAAAAATCACATGAAAGTTTGTCATCGAGATTGCAGAGGTATTATGCAATTGACTAATTATTTTATTCCTAGGATATTCATTGTATACATAATTATATATGTTTTTTTCCATATATCTATATATCAGATCTTATTCTTTTCTCCATGAACTTAATTCTACTAAAACTATTTGGAAATCAAGGTACGCGTTTCTAGGCTATTTGAGGTCACGGATCATAAAAAAGAGGAAAGTTTGATAAGTCTTGATATGGTCATGATTGATGAAGACGATGTATTTTTTTTCTCTTAAATAGTATTTTCGATTATTAGTAGAGATTAGTTTTATATTTAATTAATTATATTCACGACACTATCATTATGATCTTCTTTTTAGCTTTCGCATCTTCCATTCGATCTATATGCGTTAGTATTTATGTGCTATATTAAAAGTTGAAGTTGTAGTTGACTCTCATGTTTTTCTCTTTTCTTTTTGTCCTGCATCTATATATATTAAATTATTACCCTCTACTTTCTTAAAGTATAATTCGGGTATTATTCATGTTAAAACTGTGTTACCTATTGTTAGTCATGCCTATTATTGGGATACCATTTAATAATAAACTTAGCAACAATATTCAATTGAATATTAAAAATTATAAAATTTATATATTGCAATAACAAATCTAGAAATTACAGTATAATGACAAATATTTTCCCCGTTCTTTTTCTATTGCAACAAATGGTTTGGGCATGGTTTTAAGGAAATAAAAAATGGGTAATTTAGCATAGAGGTACCCCTTTAGTTAACTAGAGTAAGGGATAAAAAAATACTTAATTAAAGTAAACGCAACTTTATGAGGCAATTTGGATAATTAATGATGGTTTTATTAACATTAAATAAAGGCAATATTGTCAACCATAGTTGCTTTTTTATCAAAAGTGAAATGGTTCCAAAAGATGAAACTACCAAAAGCGGTAATTATTGTAATAGAAAAAGAACGGAGAAAGTATGTAAATACAATGGTGTTAAATAATCTCATTTCACAGCAACAAAAAATCAACAATCATATTAGCAAAAAATTTGCAAAAAAAAAATAAATAACAACCCGTGCAACGCACGGGCTTCAAAACTAGTACTAGTATATACTTGGTTCGAAAGTTGCCTCTAGAAGCTAGCTCACCGCCTTGTACTAATTGGCAACCCAAAAGCTATATATAATTTCATTTATGTATGTATGCTAATACAGTAATACTACATATATTTTGATATGATATGATATTGATTGATTATCCTAATAGAACTACAACTAGGAAAGTAAATCCTAAACAAAATATGTTTAGCATACATAATCTTATCTCCATCCCTAGTTCCCTACAGTATGCTAATACTACATAAATATTGGTGTACAGCTAGAAACCCACAATAGTTTATCAATCATCCGTCTCCTTCTTTCAAGTCCTACACACAAATTCTCTCTTTAATTTGATTTCATCACACCTCTAAATTTTCTACCATGGAAGTTCATCATGCTAATTCGGAAGTAGTAGATCTAGCAAGAACAGCAGCAGAAACCATAAACAACTTAGCCAACTGGGGTGAATACTCTAAGAACCATGGCTTGGGGCCTAAGGAAGGAGACGAACTCATGAACGTCCTAGCTAAAATCAACGGCCAGCTCGCGAAGGTAGCTAGGGAAAGAGCGGAAGCCAGTGGCCGAGACTTCGAGGTTGTGTTCGAGGAGACAAACCTCGAGTTCTTCTACAACGAGGCAAAGATCATGGCGAGTGATATGCCGGTAGACCCCCGCGAAGAGGCGATGAAGCCGGTGGTGGTGTCTGAAGAAGAGAGGGGAGAAGTTTGTGGGGTTTGTCAGGAAGAATTTGAGGTTGCGGAAGAAGTTCGTGCAACTGCATGCATGCATAAGTTTCATGGGTTATGTTTGTGGAAGTGGTTATATGATCATAAGACTTGCCCTTTGTGTCGGGTTGCACTATTGATGTGAAGTTTTGGTATAATATATTGTTTTGCCAACTATTACAATATGCAATTTTGCTGTAATTAAGATGTTTTCTCATCAAATCTGTTAGTAGATTAAGAGCTAAACTTTGTAAACATTTTTTTATTAGGGTTGATTGTTATTCTTTGTAATCGAAATCATCTTCTTGATCCATTTAATAAGAAACGTGATGCAGTATGATTTTTGTTTCAAACAAAGTTTGCGATTTTTTATTATTAGGGTTTGTTTTGTTCTAAATTTCTCAATGAGGAAACTTGTGGTGCAAACAATAATGAAAGGAAAAAGTACAATTATCAACAACTTCAGGAGTTATTACAACTTCAAATAAAATGATTAATTTATTACAACTTGATATTTCATCAAAATGATTATTTTTTTTATTCTCTCTTTAGGGTAAAAATTGAGAAGGAAAAGAGAAGAGGCAAGGGAAAGATTATTAATTCTTTAATTACTGAAATAATATATCTTACAGAATTACCAGAATAACAAATTCAGATGAACTAAAAATCCTGTAAAAAATTTTGATTGAGGATAATTTATGTTGTTGTAATCCTTTAACGTATTTCTGTACAGATTAAACTGCACATTAATACAAAACCCTATAAACAACCTGTAGGATAAGGCCAAATCCACAAAAACCCTCAAAAAAGGATTCCTAAAAAGGAAAAAGAAAATAAATATAACAAAAGAAAACCCTAAAAAAACAGGGGAGAGGGTGAAAAGGTGAAAGCATGACCTATAGAGGCAGGGGAGAGGATGTACAAATTGTGGGGTTAAAGACTTAAAAAGGATGGTCAATATTATAGCTCAACTCTGTTTGTGCATTTGAGAATTGCAGATTTCATCTCTTCTTTATCCAGTGATGCTTGAACCATCAACTAACAAAAGAACAGAAAATGAGTTAGAAGAGTTACCATGAAACAATCAAAATAACACAAGAATCACAAATTAGTCTCGTACGACATACATCTTTGATTTATATTAATTACAATGTTATAGATCTTTGATCATTAAAGATCTTTAATTATGTTATAAAATATTGATATTTTGAAAATACACATGAAAATGAATCTAAGAAACCCCATGAGGTAACATATACTTTCAAATATATTAGTGAAAAATTATGGCTAAAGTTTGTAAATTTGACCACCAAAACACAAACATTGCACCTAATAAAAAAAATGAAGTATAACCAACAACGGAGAAAATTACAATTTATTATATACATTAAAATTAATAGATATACATTCTTAACCTCAATGCTTTAGTCATCACGTTTGCCATCAATGGTGTAAATCTCTAAACTCGAAGTGACAAGAACATAATTGTAGCCGTTATAAAAGCTTCCATACGATGACTTTCCACAGACAATCACTACCACTTTCCAGGGATTCCGAAAGTACTGGTATTTACTTTGGAGTTTGGACATCTATCTTTATCCATCTATTATGTTCCAATACACATTAGAGTAACTTCTAACAAATGACAAACTTTATAAACAAACAAGCTTGCCCAAAAGGTTTTATGCGCCAAGTACAGCCAAAAGCCATATCTCAGCAGACCAACTTGACATATACACCCGCCCAACGGAAATTTGACATCCCTCTTTTAAGTCATAACTACGAATTTACAGTGATTCATTTAGAATTCTCGATTTTAATAGCTGTCTCTTACTATCCTATTTCCATCACCCCTACAAGTTGGGATATGTTTGAAAACCCAACTATACTAGTTTTTCAGACACCACTATCTAACTAGTAAACACGACTATCATCTAATAAGGAGAGGAGTAGCAACAATCAGATCCCAGCATAAAAGCGTGGAATTGGCACACCAAGAGAACAAGGGAAAACAATTTCAACGACAAGAGAGCAAAATATAGCAGCAAATGCGAAGATTACCTCTTGTACTTTGTTTCCGGATCTAGCCAATAGCTTGTACTGATTATCAAACATAGATGCCATGTAAACCTGTAACGCATGATTAGATCGGAATGTATAAGCGATAAAAGCAGACATGAAGATGAAAAAATTGTGGGCTTTTGACAATAGCGTCCCCTTATTTTGAATTACCTGAAGCAAAATTGTCCTAGAGACTTCAAAGTTTCAAGGGAACAAGCATTGGAGTGTTTGCCTTTTGTGAAAGAGTGCAAAATGCAGAAATAGGGGTAATATTAACATTGAATGCTAAATCCACAAAAAGGAAACTATATATTGAAGAAATTTGATTTGCCAGCTAGGAAAAATGCAAAAACCTAAAAATATTAGCAGTAGTCTGTTTGGTTCAAACTAATAGCCCTCAGGGGATTAAACATAATTATCAAGGTACCATCAGCATATGGCTCTATCTGTTGCTCTGAGAGCTCATTCTAAGAAGCTGTTCACAAAAAATCACTCGCCAAATTCACTGAAATGTGAAAGACTTAACATATAATGAGTGAAAAATTGACACTTAATAGACCTCACCTGAAATGTGGGGGCCAAACCAGGGCTCAAGAAAAAACGGCCATTAGTAACAGTCTCAACTCCCTCAATCGCTAGCAGTTCTTTAACAAGTGAATCTACCTCAGCCCACTGGATAAGAATTCAAGAAAATGATATTAAGTTAGAGCATACTCACAATATATGTTTGTAAAGCCCACAGCTAAATTAGTAATGAGATATACTTTGTTCAGATAGCTTCAGATTATGCTAGAAATATACATTTTAAATATTTACATAATTACATCCACCTTGATTCTGCAAGTGCTTGCGATTTTCATTTCAAAGAAGATAGCAACAACGTTCATGAAGTCACGTTGACAACAAAATCATTTACCTAATCAACTGCTAGTAATGAAGTTAGATCAACCAAAATCAGTAAGTTGCTATTTCCTTCTAATGGTTTGTAGCTTCTTAGTCTATACAACATGTTAACTAGACGTATCAGCCTAAGCAAACAATATAACCACTCTTTAGTATTATATTACAGGACTAGTCTGTTATAGCAAAAACAATTAAGAAACAAGAACAATTGACGCAAAGATTGAACGTGGTTCACTAACACTGTGTTAGCTATGTAGGAGCAGATTTATTAGGTTTCTTGGAGAGAGTACAGATAATAGAGAGATTGGGGGCTGATGAATATAACTAGGAATTTATAAAGTACTCCCTCCGGTTATTATTAGTTTACCCACTTCTTTGGGCACAGAGTTTTAGGAGAATTTGGTATGTGGGTCATAGAAGGAAAGAGCGTATTAATTTATTGGCATTTTGTATTAAAGTTAATGTTGTGGGCCAAGAAAAGTAGATTGAGAAGGTAAAAATAATAATAAACAATTGGTGGGATCATTCCAAAAACAGAAAAAAAAAAAAAAAAGTGGTTAAACTAATAAGGGACAACCCAAAAAGGAAAGTGAATAAACTAATAAAAAGCGAAGGAAGTACTCCCTAAACAGAACAGGTTCAAGGCATCCCGACATAGTCCAATGCAAACGTCCAAGACGAAATCTCAATCATAAAAAGTATTTTTGAGTTAAGGACATCCAAGGTGCTACGGAGTGGAGATATTGGCAGCAACAGTGAACTTCTCAATTCTCAAGATAGCGCCACAATATGGCTTAAAGTAAAAAATGAAGACAAGTACCTCTGTGTCTTCCTCTGTGAAATTTGAACCCCCAATGCAGCCATTACCCCCAACAATGCATTCTAATGCCTCATTTAATGGATCTGGCTGTTACAAGAAAAAAACAATCAAGATATAAGCTTCTCCTTGAAGATGTGATTAGCCTGAAAATTGCAGGAAGAGAGCATGCTTACAGTTATCTCCTTTAGAGACAAGAAGATGCGCTCAAGGGCAAAATCTAACTGATGAACTTTAGCCTCCACAATCTGCAAGCAGTAGAAGAGCTCGACAAAAGTTGCAATAGCACCAAGCAGAATATTCGCTTTAGATATAAATTTAATTAACAGGCTCTGGTGTACATGAAAACAATTACTTCTCAATTGGAGTTTGGGCAGGCAGCCAGCATCTGAAGGATAAGATAGGATAGCTGCTTTTCAAGTTTGTAGAAAATTTTCTGGCGGGAAGCATAAGTTTCTAAAAAGCAACATCACTTAAACTACATGGGAGTGCGTCTTTGTAGTAGATTGGTTTAGGGGGAGGGGTAATATGGGTAGTACAATATAATTAGGTTGGCTGGGTGAGTAAGTAAATAAGTTAGCTCTATATATATAGGCGATTAGCGATAGGAAAGGGTATGATGAATATATTTGAGACTTGAGAGTTCATTTTAGTGGTTAGCTTTGGAAGTGTGTCAAGTCACTCGAATACTCGGCAATCTATCTTTTTTTTTCTGTAATTTCCATTTTATCAATCAGAAATCATCTTCATCTTCTTTTATTCTAGTGTCCAAATATCCAGTTTATTACAGTCTTATTAAAGTGCATATTTTATCAAATAAGCAAGAGTCCTTACCTGACCAATTTTGAGGTAAGATGTAGCGTCTAGTGTGCCGTCCCATGACACTTCTGTCTGGTGTATTAGAGCAGGTACTCCCTCAACCTACAATCACATTTGCGAGTACATTGATTTAATGGATCCTCATAGTATCTATCTTGTACTTAGAAATGGGGAGAAAAGAAGTTTAACCCAGTTCCTTACCTCAACAAAGATACCAAAATAAGTTATTTTCTTTATGCAACATTTCACAACATCTCCAACGCTAAGCTTTGCCTACAGTCAGAATGTAACACAATACTTCCACTAAGTTAACAAAAATTTTCAGGTTATGATAAAAGATTTGATAACAAAATGTATAAAGCTTATAGCCTTTCTAGGAACATTTGTTCAAGAGTCAAGACATCTCTCTATTAGCAACAGAACTCCTGGACATAGAAATTTACAATGGTGCCAATAGAAACCAAATAGAGATAAATCTCCATACTATCTACAAAAACTGCCATGAAGATTAAGATGTATGCAACCTTACCTTACCACAAGCAAGTGGAGAAATTGTCTCCCAAAATACTTATTGAAGAAAATATTAATTAAAGAAAAGCTGGGGTAATAGAGAAATAATAGTAATCAAGTTATAAGCCACAAAAAACAATTAATACGCCATATGAAGCCTACGCAGGATCACATGATCAATCCACAGTTCAGTCCTGTATTACATTGTATATTCTTCAGCTCAAAGCATAGCCAGCGGTTTATTTTTGTTGGGTCATGAGGAGAGAGAGAGCCAAAAGAATTATAAAACTATGAGGATAGAGAAAATGTTGGAGGAAAGAGATTGAAGACATGTCTTCGAAAATTCTCAAATGCTGGCTTCTTGACATGTGCCCATGTATATGGACCCAGCAAAATGGACTTTACTTTTCATTATTTGGCTGGAAGTCGGGGAGGGAATGTGATGGCAAAAAGGAACATGAGCAACCACTGGGAGTTGTTGATCATGAGAAAATTTACGAGTCGATCATGACTGAAGCGACGAGAGAACTAATAAAATATTTGATATAGGATGCTACTATGCCATCAACACATTACCCTCCCCAAACAAATGAAGGTAAAGGACGAGAGTTTCTAGGACGTCACTTATCCTAGTAATAGAAAACAAGCATATTATACTTCAGAATTTGGATGAAGTCAAGTATTGAAATGCTAATTGCTTACCTGTCCTGCAGAGTCTGACTTAGATTTTTCACAATAGTTGTTGGGATTTTTGGAATATAGTTAACCCTTTCATTCAGTAAGGGGACCAACTAAGTAAAGAATGTGATCCTCAATTGCAGGTGAGGGAGGGCCTCACAGAGTTTTTTAGGATTTCTAATTACCTTTTCTATCCCGTCTTTATTTATTCGAGCTGCTCCCTATACTAACAATCTAACATTATACAGTCAGTCTATAGCTTGAAAGTATGGGTATGTCAGACATGGGATACATGAAGACAGAGACTGCCAAAGAATACTCCTAAATAATTAAGTTCTCTTTTTTGCTTTAGTTGGTCAATCCAGGAGTATAACAACTACTCATGCACAGAGTTACTCTTTTGTTCCCCTCATCTTTGTAATAATTGGATTTTTTTTTGGCTACTATGCTTAATGATCCTCTTGCTTTCCTTAGGATAAACCCTTCCTCCACTTCCACCTCCAGGGACTGGACTCACACACTCCCGGAAATAAAGACCGGGCATCTTGGGGGTAGAGATCTCCCTTACCCTTCCCCCTTGGGCCCTCACTCTCAAGGGGCCTAACATGTTAAACTGGCTGGATTGACCTATGCGAAGCTCTGTTCGGTAGGGTGCTTCTCCTAAACAACCCAGCAAAAAGAGAGAGAAGGGGCTTAAAATGACAAGGGTGAGAAGGATTTGTATGCATATTTTTAAGCTAAATGTGCATTTTTTGCAGCTGAATGTGCAAAAATTTTGAACTGAATAGTATATACAATTTTTTTGGCTCAATGTGCATTTTTTTCCATGAAGTTTACTTTTGAAAGCAAATAATCTACTTCTAGCTCCAAAAGAAATAGATGCACATTCTGTTGAAAAATTTGCACATTCGGTTCAAAATATAGTCTTCCTGTTGGATCGCTCCTCTATATACATTTGGATTTAGGATCAAAGGAGAAGGCTAAGAAGATTCATGTGCATTATTGGAACTAACTATTCTGAACTAAATAGTATCTGCATATCTCTTTTGTAACTGAATGTGCATCCTTTTTCTTGAAGTTAACTTTTTTGTTTTGAATAAAAAAGATATCTACTTCCGATTCCAAACAAAAAAAAGGATGCACATTCAGCTTAAGAAAGGGAGAAAAACACATTTCAAACCAAAAAGTACTTAAATCCTCATGCTTTTCATTTTAAGAGCCTTTTTCACTATCTCCTTCCCCCCCCCCCCCACCCACACACACACACACACACACACACACCCCCTCTACAAGAGGAAAGCCCATACTTATAGTGACCTACTGAAACTTCCCAATCCACAATTTGAACTTATAGCTATGTTACTGGTGAACATCTGATCTGCTCTGAAGAACGTAAGGTTGCATTAATAAACTGAAAGAACCAAATGCATATATGGGGAGAATGGTAAAGCTCGATACCATGAGGCTTCTTTTCTTCTCAACTGTTTCTTCCTTTTCCTTCGGCCTCATAGAAAATATAAGCTTTCTGGACTTCCTATCAGCCAACAAAATGTTCACTCTGATATGCTGCAAACATACAGTACATAATAAATATAAGTTCTCAATGGAACCTTAGTATACAGCACAATACACAGTGTCAGGGTTATGGTAATTTAATCAAACCTGACCAATATATGATGATAAATATTGGATCTTCTCTTGGTCATATATTTTCAAGAGATCTTCCAGTTCCATATCAGGTGAAACTTCAAATTTTTTCTTTTGACCATTTTCTGGAACAGAGGATGACTCAAAATAAGTGCTCTTGTTAAGAACCTCATCATTTCCAATGATGCCTAAATGTTGCCTGTACTTGGAAGGATCTAAACCATTTCTTCTCAGCCATGACTCAAAAGCTAAAAACTTCCACTTTGCTGCCAAGTTACGGTATGGCAAAAATCCTATCAATGACCCAAAAGATACCTGAAATGAGCAAAACAATTTCGTGTAAGTCAAAAAAAAAAAACAGAAGAATAAATAATATAAGCTTCGTTCATACCACAAATCCTCTTGGACTACAACTAATCAATTCTACTTCCACCCTATCTCCAAGATCAAAAAGTTGCTCCACTTGTGTCCAAGCAGTCCCTTCGGTTTCCTATAAGAGTATAAAGGACTTAGAATCTGCCCCCAATAATCAATGGTCAATTACAACCCGTTGAACATAAGAGGTCCAACCTCCAGAGGATGTGACTGAGGCAGTTCCTCTTGCACGCCTTCACCATCAAAGCTTTCAGAATATGCAGAAACCGTCGCCTCTAGAATTGGGTAAGATGACATTTCTCTCACCGATTGGTCTAATCTATTATATAAAACCCTATTAGCAAATAAATCAAGCTAAAGTTATCAAACATCTAGAAAGTGTACAAACAGCGACATGCTATACCTTTTTGGTTTTCCCAGGAGAACAGACTCAGCAGGGAGCTCAGAAACAGTTGATCCTACACTTGAGGTACTCGCCCCATTTCCATTCCCTGAATACCCGGCATCAGTCTGCTCAAGGTGCTGTGTTCCTTGAATATACATACTAAACAGTATTAACAGCTAGTCATCTGCACTACCTCCAGAATAGAATCAGGACACAAAATCATAGAAAATGCATAAGTACCTGTTGGGGAGATTACCCCCAGTTCATCTTGCTTTGAAATCAAACTGCCTTCTGATTCTGGAAATCCATCAATATGATCCTCCAGCGTGTCATCCTCTTCTTTAGCAATAGAAGTGCTTTCAATCCCTTCAGTATTTTGAGGCACCATGGCTTGGGGTTTCTCCAACAGAGTATATTCACCAGAAGTCGTTGGGTTTTGTCCTTCATCAGCAATGTCAGACTCAAAACTGCTTTCTGGTTTGTTCACCAGTCCACTATACATTGATCCATCCATCGAATTATCATCATTTATACCACCGGTCTCTTTTACCTCACTCGCGCTAGGCTTCTTCAACAACGTCATCCCACTAAACTTCTCCTTTACTGAGTCAGTCCTCATCGACAATGACAAATTCGGCCTAATCTTCAACCTCGAGGAATCATACATTTCATCATCTTTCTCATTAAACACACTCGGTTTTCGTAAAATAACATTCGGAACACTAGACTTAGTAACACCACTCATCTTATTCCTAACTGACTCACTTGGCCTCTTTAAGTCAGGCAATTTCCCAAAATCTTCACCACCCCCTACTTTGATCCCTTTCTTCGGAACCGGTTTCACCAAATTCAACCCATTCGCCATTTTTGTCGACCCCGGCTTCTCAGGCACATCAAATGGAACCTCCTTCACCTCCACTAATTTCCCCTTGTTTTTATAAAAGCTCTTCTCAATGTCCATGTAAGAAGCATCCGGGTTCACTTTCCTTCCCTTTATCTAATTCATCCAAATATATAACAAATTAAGTAACAATGTACAGAATTCAGCAAGAAACCTAGAAAACCACTTCAAAATTGGGCTAATAACATATCTCTATCAAAACAATCACCAAACTATACCATTATCATTTAAAAAACAGGCAACAAATTAAGAATACTTTTAACATGACAATTATTATGGACATTATATACAAAAACCCACAATTAATATGAGCTTACTAGTAAAAATGCAGAAAAGGGTATGTTGATAAGGTTGAGAACTAACCTTAGCTAAGGTGAGTTTGGGATCTTCTCCTAACATTTGTCCAAATTTGAGCTCCATAAGGTCCCATTGATTGAGGTTATTGTGATCATTTGGGTCATTTTTTGATGCAAAAACTGAGAATTTCTTGGGTTTAGTGAGAGTGAAAGAGACCCTTCTTCTAGAATTAGTGAATGGGAGAAGAGGAGAGAGAAAGGGACGAGAAACTACTGGAGATGGCGAAGAGGAGAGAGAAAGTTTATCCATGATTGTGTGAAAATTAGATGATGAAGTTTTTGTTGCAGAAGCACAACATTTGAAAAAGATAAAATAAATTTGGCCTTAAATTGAATGAATTTGAGAGGTTTTTCCAGAAAATTAGAGGGAAGTGAAGAAAATGGAAGGGATAAAGAGGGAAGGGAATATGTTTATCCGCCAAATTGGAGACGTGGCGCTTTATGATTTGCACCCTTGGGAGGACGATCTTCTTGTTTCCTCTAATGTGCTACGTACTCTTGTCTTAAATCTTAATCCGTTAGATTTTTTATAACCCATTAGTGTAGGAACAAAAACTGATAACGAAATTGACAGACTTAACTTACAACCGTGGCGTGAAAAGATCACTGCCCTAAAGTTGAATTTGCCCCGCAACAACACACGGACTCACAGAAAAACAGATTGAGAACGCTCTTGAATACTGCCCAGAATATTAGAGGAAGGAAGAGAGGAGAAGTGAATGTGTTTCTGTGTTTCGAGAATAGCAGAACACTGGTATTTATAGAGGCAGCAAACCCAGACGAAATCAGAACGAGGCTGAAATCGTGGGAAAAACGGTCACATAATCAGAACGATAATGAACATACTTCTTCTGACACAGAAATAAACCGTTGGACACCTAAGAAATAGTGAAGATCACCCAGATCATTCATAGCAAACGGTCAAAAAATGCCAACATAATTCTGACCCAAAACTATAGTTAAGTTAAGTCCAAGGCCCAAGGCCCAAGGCCCAAGGCCCTGGCCCGGTCCGGGCGGGCGGCGGCGGCGCGCGTGTGGTATCCACACCTCACCACATACCCACTAAAAGCCTCATTGCTACTCAACTCAAAGGGTAGAGGAAGAGTAATAGTTTATAAACCTTACTCTTCCCTCATATTCTTTCAATGTGGGACAATAGGAAAAGATGACTCTTCATATTCTTTTGAAGCAAACTTAAAGTTTATATTTAAAAACTCCAACAATTAGTACTAACTACTAACCATATTGTGTATCTTTAATCGACCAAATTTACCAAATGAACTAGTTCAAGGTTGGGCTATGTCACAAGTACTTATGGCCTTGTATGATAAAGAGAGGTTTGGGGCAAAATTAGAGTTTTGAGCTCATATTAGAGGATTTGACTAGTCAATCATCTAATTTGAGTGTTTGGTAAAAAGAGGTTTCAATTAGCTTATTGAGCTCAAAAAGCTCTTTTTGATACAGTTGGAGGAGAAGCTTTTTGACATTAGAGGTTTGGGAATGAGTGGACCAATTACATTTATGTCATAAAATTGTTAAAAATTACATTAATAAATAATAAAAGATACAACAATAGATTATGTGCATGTCCTTATTGATCATTTTACACAATAATGTAGCAATCAGTTATCAGCTACTTACCAAACACATTTATACAATCAGCTAGTCAAATCAACTAATACAATCAGCTAACAACTATCAACTAATATAATCAGCTAACAGCTATCCGCTAATTGCCAAACAAGGCCTATATATTTCATTTATTAATATTTAAATTTAGTATGATTACACCAAAAAACACTTGGTTTAGGGGGGCGTTTGGTTGGGGATTATAAGAAAGGGAAAGTAAGGTGATTCCCTTACTTGTTTGTCTTGTACATTCAATCATTCTCTTTCCCTCATGGTTACCCCCAAACTCCTCTACATTGCTTCCCCAATCCCCCTAGGGTTTCACTTACCCTTTGTCTCCTCTTAACTCTATGTTCATCATAACCACCAACACCACTTGGTCACTGGAACCACCATAGCTCCAACGAAACCACCACCTCTCCACCTTAAACCCCCAAGTACAGTTCCACTAAAACCACCATCTCTCCCCCGTTACCGCCACCTCCCCCTCAAACCCACTATTTCTCTACTTGAAAACATCACCCAGCCACCACCCGAAACCCTAGCCCATCCTCCAAAAACAATCGTGCGACCACCAATACCCAAGCCCAACACCTAAATTGTAATACCCCGACCCATCCGAGGTCGAGTATATTGTCACCAATGCGCATCCAGGGCCAACAACTGTCCTCAATAACCAACATACGTTCTTCCGACGTATTTTGTCCTCACTTATGTGCACCCTGAGAAACTTCCCAGGAGGTCCCCCATCTAGGGGTGTGCACCAGTCCAAAACCGGACCGGACCGGTTGGACCGGTAGACCGGAATCCAAATTTTTTTTGGACCGGGACCGGACCGGAATTAATATTTTTTTATTTAAAAAAAACTTTTTCTTAGATTTAAATATATTAATAAATTCAATATATTAAAATATAATAATTCTAAAAGCAGTAATCTTAAAGGCAATAAATATGAGGTTTTAACTTTTAAAGTTTTAAACTTTTTTTAAACCTTTAAACTTTTTTTTTAAAAAAAAAAAAAAACTGGAATTCCGGTTTTGGACCGGTCCGGTCCGGAACCCGGAATCTCAACTTTTCATGGACCGGGGGCCGGACCGGAAAATTCCGGTCCGGTTCCTGACCGAATTTCGGTCCCGGTCCAAAAGTGCACACCCCTACCCCCATCCCTGGACTACTCCCAGCAGGAGTAACTAAGGAAATGAGCTCCCTAAAATAAAGATGCATCTTGTTGGAATGAGTAGCCTCCTAAATCCCTTTAAAGCAATCATGATGGGTATTACATATATCACCGCAAGACCTACCGAAACTCCCGTGTAGCACCTCGAAAACACCCCTAGACCACCCCGAAAGCACCAACTAACCCGCCAAAATTTCGGTGCAGCCACCCAAACATCCACCTTATTACTCGAAAACACCACGCCTTTCATCGAGACACTAGTCCAGCCGTAGAAATGACCACCCTCGCACCCGGTGTTTCGGAAAAAGATAAGGCGAAGAAGGATGGGGAAGGGGGCAGTGGTGAGGGCAAGGGATATGTGGCGGTGGAGGAGGGAAAAGGCAGCAACGCATGGGAATATAGGCAGCGGTGGAGGAGGGAAAGGGCGGCGGCGGAAGGGAATTTCACATGTAAGGGTGGTGGTGGATTTAGGGGAAAAGTTGTGGTGGTGGGAATTAGGGTTTCCCTTTGATATGTTGAAACAAACAACTTAGAAAATCAAAGGGTAAACCTTTTCATTCTCCTTATAACCCTTTCTTATTCCCTTTCCTTTTAACAAACCAAACTCTCGTATATAAGCTTAAAATCATGGGATCAAATCTTATACTACAATGCATTTACTAATTTTTTTTTATAGTATGTAGATTACATGGAGCAAAACACCCTAATGAAATAGTCTAACTTCATGGCTGGAGGAAGAAGATGAAGGAAATATAAGGGATTTTATAGACATAAAAATCAATTAAAAAAAAAATATGTTCAGACGGTAAATGTTGTTGTTGTTGGTGGTGGTGGTGATGGTGTTGGTGTTGATGTTGGTGTTGTTGTTGCTGCTGTTGGTGGTGTTGGTATTGATGTTGTATATAAGGTTGACTATGTAGTAATTCATTTTAGTAAGATTGTAATTACTTTATCTTATAGGGTCAATTTTTCAAAAGGTTTACATTTACTTGAGAAACAATTACCATATATTACCTCCGTTTTACATAGTTCTACTTCCTCCCCTTCTTTTTAATCTACACACATATTTAATATTTGATTCCTTTTAATCTACACACAATTGGCATTATTATTTTTGGTAACATGTCCTACTATTTTCTCCTCTTTTTCCACCCATGTATGGTCCACTTTTAAATATGATAACCCACATTATTATTTCTTTATCCACCTTTTTAGTTTTCTTTTCTCACTTTTCAGTTTCTCTCATTTTTGGACTTCCTCCTTGGTTCTCCTCTAAAGTGAAGTGAGTAAATTAAAAAAAAAAACAACTGGATATTCATTTTATGTAGCTCCAAAAACCAAGAAAAGGGGAAAGAGAGTATGCAAATGGATCATTTATTATTTGTTAAATAAGGAGAGAGTGTGCAAGTTGGTACTTTGTTATTTTTAATATGATAAAGAATGTGGTTGTGACTTGTGAGATAGTGTAAAAAGCAGTGGGTCCATATGGTGGGGCAAGTAGGTAATAAAATAATATATTTGTTTATAAAAAATGAAATAAATTAAAAATGGAAAAAAACATTACGGAAGAACCTTTAATGGAAAGTTGTGAGAAGAACTTTATGGAACGGAGGGAGTAATATCATAAATAAAGGATTATATATTTACTATAATCAATATATATATATATATATATATATATATATATATATATATATATATATAAAGGAGAAACTTTTCGGGAGCATAGAGAGCTCCTCAAGGTTTTGAGGCTATAGAGCGCGCCACGTAGGATTGTCGTGTCATCAAATTTTATTTCTATTTTTTTTTTTTACAAAAATAGAGTTCTAAATAAATTTAAATACCTAAAAGGAGTTTTAGATAGGGAAAAAATTAGAGTTTCATTTTGAATGGACAACCTAAATTATTATATTAGGTAAATTGTGTATAACTTTTGATACATAACTCGGAATATTATAATTTTTGTACCATTGGATAGTGGTCGAATTATGCTCCGAAATAAGATCCATTTACCATAGAGCGCGCCACGTAGGATTGCCATATCATCAAATTTTATTTCTATTTTTTTTACAAAAATAGAGTTATAGATAGATTTAAATATACATAAGGAGTTATAGATAAACTAAAATTAGAGTTTGGTTTTGAATTAACAACGTAAATTATTATATTAGGTAAATTGTGTAAAACGTTTGCTACGTAACTCGGAATAATATTTTTTTTTTGTTTCATTGGATATTGGTCGAAATATGCTCCGAAATAAGATCCATCTACCATATAGTTCTACAACTTATGAAATAGAGAACGCCACATAGGATTGCCATGTCATTAATTTTTATTTTAAATATTTTAAAAGATAGAGTTCTACATATATTTAAATACATAAAAGGAGTTTTGCATAACGGGAAATTAGAGTTTCGTTTTGAATAAACAACCGAAATTATTATATTATGTAAATTGAATATAACTTTTGCTGCCTAATTCAAAACATTATAATTTTTTACCATTTGCGAGTGCTTGACATATGCTTCAAAATAATATCCATTTACAATATAGTTTTACAACTCATGAAAATATATTTAACTAGATGAATGGTAAGTCATTATTTAGTCTTTATTTTAGATAAATATAATAATAGTTATAACTATAGTGTACTATATGTGACTATAGCATTTTATCATAAGTCCAATTTACAGGATTAAACATATATATAATCTTTCAAAACCCCAACCTTACGAGTCTGGATCCTCTAGAGTTTAATCAAATTCTACAAGGTAGAGTTGTATATGAACCATTCATTTTAAAATCAAAGGCTCATATTGGTGGAAGGGGGGAAATAAGGGGTGGATTTTGATGAGAAAAAATAGAGGGGGTTTTGGAAAGATAATATATGAGCCATTGATTTTTTTATTCAATGGTTTATATTGCTTAAACTCTATATTGTAGTTCCCCTCAAAAAACAAAACTCTATATTGTAGAGTTCTTTTAGAACTTTTAGAGGATCCAAACAACAGCCTTACTCAACTAAACCATAACAATTTAGTATTGCAACCAAATATATTAAGGAAACTTTGTTGTTACAACAAAAATAAAAATCTATATCGATAAAGTTACATATATATTAGAGTTTTGGATCATGAAAAAATTAGAGTATGATTTTAAAATTCAACATTATAATATTATAGAGAGCTCCACCTAAACATGACGTGTCATTCTTTTTAATTTTTAATTTTTTAAAAATAGTGTTTAACATAGATATAAATACATATAAGGTGATTTTAATAAGTGAAAATTACACTCTGATTTTAAATAAACAACCTAAATTATTCAACTATGTAAATCGAATATAATTTTTGCTACATAATTCTCAATATTATAGATTTCTTACCATTTGAGAGTGCTCGAAATATGTTTCCACATACAATATAGATTTACAACTTATGAAAATATATTTATTTAGATGACCAATAACATATTATTTATTTTTTATTTTAAATACATATAAAAGTAACTATAAATTAGCGTATTATATGTGACAATAGCAATTATATATTTCAAAATCAAATTTTTAAGAATTGAGTAATATAAAGATGAAAAATACATATCTGTAGCTTTGAGCATACCATAATGGCATTACATGAAGAATCAAATGAAAGTTTGTCGACGACATTGCAAAGGTATTATGCAATTGACTAATTACTTTATTCCTAGAATATTTGTTGTATACATAATTATTTATGTTTTTCTTTTTCATATATCTATATGTCAGATCATATTATTTTCTCAATAAACTTAATTCTACTAAAACTAATTGGGAAATCAAGGTTCCAATTTCTAGACTATTTGAGGTCGCAAATCATAAAAAAGGGGTAAGTTTGACAAGTCTCGATATGGTCATGATTGATGAAGAGATTTTTTTTCTCTTAAATAATATTTTCGATTATTAATAGAGGTTAATGTTATATTTAATTTATTTTATTCATGATACCATCATTATGATCTTCTTTTTGGCTTTCCCATCTTATATTTTATATGCGTTAGTGTTTATGTCATTATATGTTATATTAAAAGTTGAAGTTATGGCTGATACTCATATTTTTTCTATATTGATCTTTCTATCCTACATCTATTAAAATATTACCCTCTACTTTCTTAAAGTATCATTCGGGTATTTTCCATGTTAAAACTGTATTACCTATTGTTACTCATACCAATTATTGGGATACTATTTAATAATAGACTTAGTTACAATATTCAATTGAACATTAAAAATATAAAAGTTATATATCACAATAGCAAATCTATAAATTAAAGTATAATGACAAATACTTTCTCTGTCTTTTTCTACTGCAACAATGGGTTTGGACATGATTTTTAAGAAAATAAAAGAAAATGGGTAGTTTAGTATAGATGGGTTAACTAGAGTAGGGGATAGGTAAATCCTTAATAAGGTAAATGCAACTTTATGAGGCAATTTGAGTAATTAATGATGGATTTATTGACATAAAGTAAAGGCGATGTTGTCAACTATAGTTGCGTCTTTTACCAAAAGTAGAATGGCTCCAATAGTTGAAACTACCCAAAGTCGTGATTATTACAATAGAAAAAGAATGCAGGAAGTAAATAAATACAATAGTGTTAGAAAATCTCATTTCACAACAACAAAAAATCAACAATGTTAATAAAAATTTGCAAGAAAATAAAATAAACAATAACCCGTGCAACGCACGGGCTTCAAAACTAGTAGACTATATATTATTCAATTGTTCTCATGTTCTCATACAATGAGTATTTTCATTAATCACGTGAACATTATTATATACTCCCTTTGTTTTTTTTTTATCTTTCTCACTTTCTTGTGCGCATCTTCTTATGCACATCATTGAACTTAAATATCTTTTATTATCTGTTAGTAAAAATTATAACGATTGAACATTAATAATGTATCAATTGAGACGAATCAAACAAGACCCCACATGACTATATTTTTTCTTATAAATTGAAAAAAATTGAGAAGATTCTCTCTAAATAGTGTCAAGATTCTAAGTGAAAACGAAAAAAAAACCAGAGGGAGTATTATATAACTAGATTTTGAATCCCGTGCGATGCAAGGTTATTTTTGATATGGTTGAATTATATCCATCTCATTAGTTTTTGCGATAATATATAAGATAAATTAGATATTTATTGAGAGACATTTAATCATATATGGTTGTATTAATTATAGTAATATAATTATATTCCTAATTAATGAATATTATTTTAGTGCAAATCTCAATTTTAAACCTCTATTCGATTATAATGAAATTGTGTAATTTTATACTCCATCCATCCTATAATATAGTGTTTGTTTCTTTTTTACATGGTCTCTAAAACGGAACTTTAACCTTCGATATATTCAATTCCTTATTAATAAAAAAAAGATGATATTATGAAACTACACATCGAGGCGAATCTAACAAGATCCGACATGAGTATGTTTTCTTGTATATATTAATGAGAATATTTGGTCAAGTATATTAAATTTTGACTCTGACCCACCTAAAATGAAATAGGCACTGTATTATGGGACGAAGGGAGTAGTACGTAGCAAAAGTTATAATTCTCAATTGTATTATAATTTTTAGATAATTTTGATGGAATTGATCAAACTCTGTTTTCTCTTAATAATTCTAAAATTTATATTCTTACCATAATCATGTAGTATCTCTTATTATATCTTCTTATAACTTCTTAATTATAATATGATCCAACGCATAGGTTAAAAATAAAACACCCATCTAATTTTTTATTTTTATAGTTGTAAGTAAATGCTGAAATGTGTAGATAGTTCTCGGGCGTGGTACTTCCCTCTTAGATTGGAGTCGGATAAAGTGGAGCGTGGGAGCTTTTGGGATTGGGTTGAAGCATTTTTGTTGAGCAAGAAGGATGATGATTGGTGGGCGATGTTTTGGTTGATGTGTTGGAATATTTGGCTTGGCCGAAATGCATGGATCTTTGAAGGAAAGAAGGTTGAGTACATGGAGGTGGTAAATAAAGTGGTTAAGGGTGCTATGGAGTTTGACAAGGTGAATGATGGTGTGATGAGTAACCTGTAAGGACGTGAAGATGCTGTGAGATGGCGTGCACCAAGTGAGGGCGTATACAAACTCAATAGGGATGCTTCGGTGCTAAAGGATCAGGGCATGGGGGGGTGTGGTTCGTGATTTTGAAGGAGATGTGATGGTGGCCACCTGCTATGGAATGGTGGATATTTCTAATACGGATATTGTCGAGGCTCTAATGCTCCGTTTGGTTGGGTGTAAAACATTTTCAGTGTAAAATGATTTTCATGGAAAACAATCTACAATGGAAAACACAATTCCAAAATTTGTTTTCCGTTGTTTGGTACAATGTAAGAAAAATGATGAAAAGAAAGGAAAATGAAAGGGAGAGTAAGGAGGTAGTGAGAGGAGTGTACAAGAGAGATAAGGAAAATGAAGGAAAATGGTTTTCCATCCATTTTGAAGAGAAAATGGTTTTCCATCATTGGGAGAACAATTTACTCCTAGGGAAAATGATTTTACACTCCTTTGCACACCAAACAACGTAAAATTGGAAATAGAGTGAAAACAATTTTCTAGGAAAATGTTTTACGCCCTACCAAACGGAGCCTAAGTGCAAGACATGGACTACAAATAGCTATAGAAGCTGGTTTACGCAATTTGGTTGTTGAAGTAGATTGTAAAAAGCTATTCAACCATCTAAAGGCTACAAAATGTGAGTTGTCTCCTTTTGGGAGAATAGTTAAAGATATTTTAGTCTATGCTTCTCAATGTTACTATATCTCTTTTTCTCATGTGAAAAGATAAGGAAACAAATTAGCCCACCTTTTAGCTCAAATGTGCAAATCTGCCATGGAGCTTAAAGCGTGGTTAGAGGAAGCTCCATGTGAAATTGCTAGTGCTGTAATGGCTGATAAGCCTTCTTCTTAATGATATAACTATTGTTTATGTCAAAAAAAGTGTAAAAGTTATAATTTGTTGAATTCTGTAGCAAAAAAATATTTAATTATTATTGTATAATATTATTAGGTTGTTTAGTCAAAATCAAACTTTAACTTTTTATTATACAAAACTATAAATATGTAATTTTTATCTTTATACAACTCAATTAATAAAAGTATGATTTTGAAAGACAATTGCTATTATCACATGCAATACACTATTTTTATATTTATTTTTATATGTATTTAAAATAAAGAATAAATAATACGTTATTTTTCATCTAAATAAATATATTTTCATATGTTGTAAAACTATATTATATATGGATCTTATTTCGAAGCATATATCAAGCACTATCCGATGGTAAGAAAATTAATATTATGGATTATGTAGCAAAAGTTATATACAATTTATATAGTAAATAATTTAGGTTGTTTATTCAAAATCAGACTCTAATATTCACTTATCGAAAACACCTCATATGTATTTATATCTATGTTGAACACTATTTTAAAATAAAAAAATAAAAAAAAATGACATGGTCTGAAAATGCCTGGGCTTATACAGTTATTTTGGGTACGGTTTTGGACCTGGCCTGATTTTTTTTTGGTTTGGGACGGGTTTTGAGCAAGCAAAAAATGCCTTCACAGTCTAAAATTTAGTCCGCCTCGATTTTGGCTAGAAAAGACCGTTATTTTTGGGACCGAAAAAATGAACTATGGGAAACCAAAAAAAAATCGGTCCCAAATGCCCTAGTACCCTTTGTTTCTTTCTTCTCTGTTGATTCTTTCAGTTCAAGAAAAAAAAACTTTATTTCTCTATTACAGTTCATCATGGCAAATCCATATGCATAAGATATTCAAAGGATGCGTTTTTTGTTGAGCATGCGTGATTGTTTACTCCACTAAAAACAACCACCTATTTGATGATGTCAACAATTAACCAGAACTGGATAACTTGATCCAGCAAAGGGATCAATTGAGCACCCAATTGCAAAATTTAGTCAACATTCAGCCCTTCAATACCAACATTTGTCACCGAGTTGTAGGGGTGTTCAAAAAAACCCGACCCAGTTGACCCGACGACCCGGAAGAAAAGAATCGGGTAATTTTCTGAAATTTCAAATTTTAATGGGCCGGGTACCCGACCCGTCTTTTCCGGGTCGGGTCACAGGCCGATGTTTTTTGTCAGCTGGGTACCCGGTTACCCGGGGAAACTCTTTTTAGTTTGGAGTTGTGCTCACTTCCACGATGGGCTTGGCCATTTTGTTATTCTATTCCACTTGCTGGGTCAGTTGCTTGACTTCTCACAACACACAATACCAATCCATAGTAGATATACTAGATAGGTCTCATTTTGTTTTTCTCACAGCGCAGTCAGTACATTACTCGTATTTTGGGGATTTAAGATTTCTCTCACCACATTACACAGTTATCTTCCAAGCGCACCGGTACCGGCAATCTTACACCGCCTGGTCTCAACCACATCATCGCCGCCGCTAGTTTTTTGGGTCTAATTTTGTTGAGTTTATAGATCTAAAAAGTATAATTTCATGAAGGTCTGATTGATATTGCCTGATGATGTTTCAAACTTGTGGATTATATGAAACATATCTTATTAAATGTGTTGTGGGGCTACTGTCAAATACTCAAAGTCTAAAACTCAGCATCAATAATTCAATGTTATGGTCTCTGAACTTCAGTACTTCACTCCATCATTTGGTTTTATTTTTTAACATTTACATCCCGAGCTCTGAAATACTAGAGGCGAGCTCAAAATGAAAGAATAACTTTTGAAAAAAAAAGTTTAAGCCGGTTACCCTATGTTTAGATACCCGTAAATGCGGGTACCCGAAAAACCGGGTACCCGGTTATGAACTCCCCTACCGAGTTGGATGTTTGCTCGAGAAATTTGTCGCGGGTAATTTCAAGAATCAATGAATTGAAAGATTAGATGAGTAACCAACTTTGCGGGCGAACTAAAAGTCTCTACCTTTGCAATCTTATTGGGTAACCCATATTACAAGTTGATGATGTGCCGACGGTGATGAAAGGAGAGGGTATTGCGTGATGCCTACGGTTGGACGGGTGCGGCTTGTTTTGATGCTGAAACCAATGATGACGTACGAGATGGGATCCTCTTCCAACTTCGTCCAGTGCCACATCGCACTTTCATCACGATTATGGGACAACATGTGTTCATCTAACTCGGCAGCAATTTAGGGATGGCAACGGGTAGGATCTGGATCGGATCCTTTAGGATCCAGATCCAGATCCGTTTTTTGGCAAGGATCCAGATCCAGATCCGTTTTTTGGCAAGGATCCAGATCCTACCCGGATCCGATGGGTAATAAATTTGAGGATCCAGATCCAGATCCGATGGATCCTACGGATCCGGGTCCTAAACGGATCCTACCGGATCCTAACACAAAAATTCAGCATACAAGCTACATTTTCACAAAAGCGACACAAGAGTATGATTACACAAAATGCTACAAAGTAGCAGCAACAACTAAATTCATCAAAACTAAACAAATCAAAGAGTAATTTCAACAAACTCAATCAATCCACCAAAAAATAAAAACGAAAATCAACCTAACAAACATATAATTAACTCGCAAGCCTCAAGGAAATACAATGAGTCAATGGTGCTGCAATTTGCAAACAACTCGAGCAAGAAAAAATAAAAACGACATTGAACAGGAATCGTTTCACTCTCTACCTCTCTTCACTGATTAACTCGAGCAAGAAGAAATACAAATGGTGCTGCAATTACATATTAACTCGAGCAAAATGACATACAAACGGAAATCAACAAGAAATACAAACGAAATTAATTCAGGCTACAATCGAAATCGAAAACGAAAATGAAAAAGAATAATTAGGGTTCCGGCGAAAACAAAAAGGAAACAGAGAGTAAGAAACGAGGACTAATCTGAATCAGTGAAGAGAGGGGAGTGCTCTGGCTGAATCAGCGAAAACGAGTGATGAACGCCGACGCTGGCTTCTCTGGCGCGATGGTCCGACTGCTCGATGGTCAGAATGACTTCTGGCGTGGTGATCTGGTGCCGGAATCAGTGAAGAGAGAGTAGAGACCGAGTGACTGACTCAGTGAAGAAAGGCAGAGAGTGAAACAAGGGAGTGAAAGTGAAAGAAAACGGCGCTTGAGTCTTGACTGCTTGAGTGAATTTAGGGTTTTAACTTTAAAAAAAGGGTAAACGGACCCGGATAATCATCCAGGACCCGACCCATGACCGTTTTCAAAAGCGAGGATCCGAATCCTACCTGGATCCGCTGGTCCAAAATTTGAGGATCCAGATCCGCTAAAAACGGGTCTGGATCCACGGATCCGGATAGGGTCCATTACCCACTGCCACCCCTAGGCAGCATTGTTGGTTGTTGCTGATCGAGTGAGCATGCTCTTATGGATAAGTTGAAGGTTGTCATGTGATGAAATTGGTGTTAAGTGGAAATGATCAACGGGTGAGAATTAAGAGATGATTCATAAACATGATGGTATGATTTTAGGTTGGGAAATTAAGAGGACCATTTGGTTTGGAAATAAGAAGTTTGGTGGGTTTCATGAAAAGTGGACTGTATTGATGATTGGGTAGTAGGAATTTCCTTCTTGCACATGCATGAAGGTTTTTCTTAATGTATTGGTCATTAGTTGTATTGCGGATTTGTGATATTGCGATCAACCATTTACAAATTCTTGGATCCGCCACTGACTCTATGTATAACAAATAATGTATAGTGTAGATTATCACAAGTGTGTGTATAAGTTGGTGGTTAGATGCAAAACATCTAATATCAAAGAATAGGCTCCAAGTCTTAATTTATGCACTTTAATCATAACAACAAATAGATTTGGATAGCAATAGTATTATACGTAGTTTTATTCTATTTCTATCTTGGTTCTCGCATGTTAAGAATTCCCAAATGACTCGGATTTTTTAGCTAACTCAGCCATATTCATGGACATCAAGGTAAGAATAGAGTGACAATTAAAACGATTTCTTCCTAAGACCGGAAACAATGACCATTCTCTAAACTATGAAAATTGAAAACATATGTTACTAGTTTGTAAAATCAACATTTTTGTAGAAATAACTAGTTCTTGTCCCGGGCGATACGCCCCAGATTATTTACCAATTTACATTTGAAGTCATAAATTAAAAACTTGAGAGAAGTGGAAAAAAAGAGTTGTAGGTATTGATTGCACACTAGAAATGATCTTCCAGTTCCTTTTAAATTTTCTACATAGTAAATTATAATATGAGTTATTCATCAATATAACCCTCGATTTCAAGAGAATACATATATATATATATATAAAGAATATAATTCAATCTTGTATTTGAACTTTAGGTTAATGTGTAAGAATATAATCGATGCAATTCAATGGCGTAGTAGTGTTAACTACGGAGGTTATAAAAACTTAAAGAGCTTTTTTTTTAAATATAAGAGCACTGAGAGGTAGAAGACGCTGTTATTAGCATAAGCTTAATGAGTATTAATATATACTTCATTTGTATTTAAATGTTTTAGACATAGAAATATTCTCTTGTCTTTAAATGATTTTTTTCCCTACAAAGACCAACATGAGGTTGTAGAGTAGTTGGCTAATGCATAAGTATGTCTAATGAGAGGTCATGGGTTCGAGTCTTGAAACATTCATTTTTATTGTTTAATGTCACATTTGATTCTGTGGGAAGGGGGAGTACATGTGGCAACATGACATGTTTTTGCTTACATGTTATTGTATGGTTGTTTGTATCTTAGCTTCATTTTCATGTTTAAGCCTACATCATAGTTAAAATTATCTTGACCCTTTGTAATTGGATGTAGATTTTGAGGGGATTGATAAACATTTCTCATAGTGAAATTTGGGGCATACGAGTGTACTCGAGATTTATGACAATTAATAAAATACTTTTTGATTGGTAAATTTTATGCACAATTTTTTGAGCATGTCTTACAAGTTTGATCCCTATATATTTATTATTGGGTACCTATTACATTAATATAATAATTTTCAAGGAATATGTAATGAGTTTCAATAAGACATAAAATTATGTGAATTGACCGATTGTATAAACTTGTCTCTTATCAAATTTACCGGGTTTAAAGCACGTTCACATCCAAATCACATTTTGCACCATTGTGTATACAAAATAAACAAACACAATTATTATTTTTGTTCAATCATAAGAATTAGAGTAAATCTTTATACAATATAGACAAGATTCATCTTGAATCAAATTTTAAACATGGTTGAAACTCAAATACACCTCACTGTTGTTCTACTTTGACGAGATGATGTTTCACATCCTCAAGTACACGAATTGTTCTTATACCTCCCTAATTGTATTTATCTTTCTAGTGTCATTGACAAAATAAAGCAAATATTTGCCCTTCCAATTCTAAGAAAATTGAACATCAAATGAAATATCCGACAATAACCCTATGTGAAAGATGGTCCATGCATGACCAACATGGAAGGTGAAATTACAAGGGCAAACAAAGAGGTTGCATTCGAAGCATACTACTACAACAAATAAATCATTACTCTTGTAATGATTCAATTTCTTCTTCTTTCGCTCCTTCAACTTCTGGGGTTGTTTCTTGCTTATCTTCTTCAGAAGACACAAGACCATCAATATCATTTTTCTTCCCTGAAATTGATTTTGTAAGGTAATTATATGAACCCTTCTCTTTAAATAGCTGAGCAAAGTGAGGTTTGCAATACAAATATCCATCTAGAGCAGCATAATTGGATGCAGTGAGAAAGCATCCTCCTTTTGCACACCTAAAACATGACTTGTGATAATTTTCTCCCTCTACAACTATCTGTAGCATAAATATGATGGAAAAAAAGAATTAGCAAACATGGTTTATAAATACTAAATCTACAAAGCATAAGCTATAGCCCAGTTGAGAGTGAGGGATAGCTCAGTTGGTTAGAGCTTCCCTCCCGGTTCCAGATGATCCTGGGATCGATTCTCATCCCGCCCTTGTGGCTCATTCGCACCCAAAAAAAAACACTATAACCTATATTGAACTTGTATATATTGGCTAAGAATCAACAAGCTTCACTTGGCTCGGCTCACTTGGTGGGTTTCGAAAAGATTTCTGCTGACCATTCCCCTCCTCCCAAGTGCTTGGGCCTCTGGGTCGGGCGCTATGTTGCCTAGTTCTAATAATTTTTTTTTTTTGCCTATTTCCACCCTTGTGACTAGAGTTCCATTTTCGCCCTTTGTAATATGGGATTTCTAAATTCTCCATTCACTAACAAGGAATCTTCATCTTATTGAAAAAAAATTATATTGGCTAACCTTCTCGAGGGGGTATGCCGTTTTCTTACAAGTAGCACATTTGTCCTGGGTCCCAGAAAACATTGTTGAGAGCTTGCTAGGGGTCTTGCTCTAAGAAAGAACAAAGAAAAAGGGATAAGAGAGCTGGAATCTTAAATTAAATTATAAATTTGTAAATGATCGAAGGCCTAAAGAAGTTACCAATTCAAGTTTCGCAGCTGTTTATACAGATAGAAGAAAAAAAGTGTTAGGCTATGAATATAAGCGCTTAAAACTTTAATAATAGATAATGCTAATGCCCTCCAACACACATATGACACATGCATAAGGGATGTT
This sequence comes from Beta lomatogona, assembly GCA_947646795.1. Taxonomy (NCBI): domain Eukaryota; kingdom Viridiplantae; phylum Streptophyta; class Magnoliopsida; order Caryophyllales; family Amaranthaceae; genus Beta; species Beta lomatogona. Next base: position 1,258,573 of record CANSNZ010001191.1, on the reverse strand, counting down.
AAAGAAAAAGTTTACATGTTTGAGACTTATTATTAGAGTAAGTGCCAGTCTTTTTGAAGTGTTGCTCAAAATGTGGCATGCAATACAATATTCCATCCATGGAGGAAAACCTTCCCATCTGCGGTGTAGATAATAATGAATATTAGTTGAACACTATTACAATATTGATAACTTTTATCTAAAATAGTACGTAGTTATGTGGTAGCATAATTAATATCCTTACCATAAGTTTTCCATTGCATTGGCTGCATCTAAAGCAAGTTTTATGATAAGGAACACCATCAGCTGTCACCATATCAACCACATACACTGTTTTATCGCATGCTTTGCATTTTTCGAGGGTTCCAGTAAACACCATTTTTATTTAGTCTTAGTCTTCCTCTTCCTCCTCGCAAGATATATTTGGATTTATCTCCGAAGGGAGGAAAATGGAAGAGATAGTTTCAAATTTTTTATTCAATGCAAACACTTTTATCTAAAACTCCTAGATTGAGAAGTTCAAGATATAAAAGGCAAATATAGTCAATGTAAACAAATTAGAGGCTGCAAAAATTGTGGACTCATGGATGGACATGGTCCACTCTACCATATTTTGAGGAGATATAATTAGAAGATGATCTTAATTTGTTAAACTTTGTGAGATATAGATAGAAAAATAACAATTTGACCAAGTCTATTGTAGTATATATATATAATCTTTAGGCTTGAAACTCAACCACCAGTTGAGAAGTTGTGAGACAATTGTGGTAAAATTGTAGATCAAAATAAGATACATAAATCAACTAATGTCTTGACAATTCTTATTAGTAGACTGCTTAGATTTCTTTTAATATCATGCACCATAAGTCAATAACCAGATTAAATATACAACTCTCAAGTACTATTAAAAAGAATAAGATGTGCCTGTCCAAAAAAAAAAAAAAAAAAAAAAGAATAAGATGTGGAAACTCATATTTAAAAGATCTCTAGCTCAATCCTTTTTCTTAACTATCTCGACGCAAAAAGGTGATAAAGGGAATAACTTAAATTGTAAATTTATTGTCTAGGAATATATAAAATTGACCTTGGAGCTCTTGCTTCTGTTATTTTCTTCGTCGATTAATAGTGTCACGTGCTAATACTCCTGTTTATTATAATTAAACCACATTTCTCACTCAATTAAACCACATTCTCACCCAAAAAGTGAGAACAAGTACACAATCATTCTTGGCTTAAGAGGTTTACATGGGCTATTTATAGGTTCGGAAACTAGAGATGGCTAACGTGAGTTTTACCTAAAAACCATTAATATTTGTGTTCTTGATGGAAATTTTGGCGCAATTTTTGGGTTGGTCGGCTTAAATTTCAGGCAATTTCTTCAAGTTTTTAACATCATTAATTTTTGGCCCTGAAATGTGTTCTTTTTAGTACATTTTGGCCTTAAGTCCAAAAAGTAATTGAAACGTTCAAATACGAGGTTTAAGCATCAAAATTTTGTTCAAAAGTGTTGAAAAGCTCAGCCCAATGAGATCCATGATCACATTTAAAGAAAATTTACCCATGACCATAATAAGGTAAGGAAATTTTGGCATATTATATTATTAGTTAGACAAGCCATGTTATGCTTGTTTTGCCATTCAATATGAGAAGACCTTTTCTGATCACAAATTCTATTTTATTGTTGAATTAGAGCTAATTCCCCCTTTATATGGAAACATGAAATCTTATTCAAGAAATTCACAGTTACCTGAATTTAGAAAGGAACAAAATTTGATAATTAGAATACATGACTAAGTTTCAAAAGTAAACAAGTGGGATGCAAGAAACATGCTACAAAGGAAACATGAAATCTTATTGAAGAAATTTATAGTTACCTGAATTTAGAAAGGAACAAAATTTGATAATTAGAATACATGACTATGTTTCAAAAGTAAACAAGTGGGATGCAAGAAACATGTTACAATTAAAATAATTAGACTTTGATATTGGTCCTTGGTCGATCCAATTATAAACTAGGTACTCGAACCCGAGTTTGTTATGTTAGAATTTTTTTTGTATATACATACATGCATGAAATAACTAAAATAACTAGACTTTGATCCTTCTTCCCTTCAGAGTTTGTTATGTTAAAAAAATTATGTATATACATACATGCAAGAAATAACTAAAATTACTAGACTTTGATCCTTCTTCCCTTCACTCTAACCTTGTTTTTAATCACTCTAATTGTATATAAACACTTCGGTTTTTTCACCATATACCCTGACAATTTTTTTTTGCACCATATACCCTTTCAACTTTCCAAATTCACCATATACCCTCCACTTTTCAAAAAATACATCCACTTACCCTTCTGACTGACGGTGTTAGACTTCCGTTAGTCATTAGGCCCTAATCCTCCCCCTAACCCTAATTAACTAACTTAAATCAAACCCTAATCCTAACCCTAACCCTAATCTAATACACTAACCCTAACCACCCCTCCCTCACCCCTTACCCCCACGCCCCATCACCCCCTCACCACCACCCCATCCCCTTCTCCCGTGACCCCCTCCCCTCCCCCGTTGTCGGCCTGTTGCGAACCCCTCCCTCCCCACCTCCTCCACCTCGTAACACCTCTCGTTTTCCGACTATGATGGGGACCGCAAAACGATTACCCAGTTAAACGGTGAACCTGTCACCTCCATTTCGCGACCACAACGAAGTCTAGGGCTAGAGGAGCAGAGAATATAGGATCGAAAAATCCGGGTTCTTCAAATCCGGGTTCGAAAAATCTTCGGGGATGGGGAGGGGGTCATGGAGCTTCGGGGAGGGGGTCATGGGATGCGTGGGAAGTGGTGTCATGGGGGATTCGGGGAGGGGGAGGGGGTCAACGGGGGAAAGGGAGGGGGTGTTGGTGGTGAGGGGGTGGTGGTGAGGAGGTGGTGGTGGTGAGGGGTGGTGGGGGCAGTGGGGGTAAGGGGTGGGGGAGGGGTGGTTAGGGTTAGGGTATTAGATTATGGTTAGGGGTAGATTTAGGTTAGTTAATTAGGGTTAGAGGGGGGATTAGGGGTTAATGACTAACAGAAGTCTAACACCGTTAGTCAAAAGGGTAAGTCGATGTATTTTTTGAAAGGTGGGGGGTATATGGTAAATTTCAAAAGTTGAAAGGGTATATGGTGCAAAAAAATTTGTCAGGGGTATATGGTGAAAAAACCGTAAACACTTTGACCACCTAATTACTAGCGAAAATTATTTTTTGGCTATTATCTACTCCATCCGTTTCTTTTTAATCTACACACTTTCCTTTTTGGTGTGTTTCTTTTTTTATCTACACATTATTGCTTTTTCTCGTTCTTGGTAACATATTTCACCTAGTTTATCCTCTTTTTCCATCCACGTCATCCACTTTTAATCTCTAACCCACTTTTTAGTTGGGTTTTGCTAAACAACGCCCTAGAATTTCCTATTAACGCCATAAATACAGTATTTTTATACTGTATTTATATACTTCCAATTCTTTTCTCTCTCCTCCCCTTGACTCACTTCCCTAACCCCTCCTCCTCCAATTTCAAAATACGACACCACCACCACAACCACCACCATCACCATCTTCTTCTCGACGGCACCACCACCACCACCACCACCACCGTACACCGACACACCACCACCACCGTACACCGACAAATCATCACCACCACCCCTTCTCTCCTCTGTTTTTTTCTTTTTCTTTTTTTTTTTTAAAAGGCAAAGCTGGGCAGGCGCCTAATTTAGGTGCCTGCACCATTGGTGGGGCGCCTAAATTAGGCGCCTCACCAATGGTGAAACCGCCTAAATTAGGCGCCCCTACCCAATTTCATTTCAGATTTTACATTTTCAGCAGTATAATTTTAGCATTTACATTTTCAGCAGTACAATTTTACATTTTTTTTACATTTTCAGAAATTAAAACAAAAAAAAAAAATTTAAGTTGGGCGCCTAAAAATGGCGCTTGCACCTCTGGTGGCCCGCCAAAATTAGGCGCCCAACCACTGGTGTCAGGCGCCTTTTTTAGGCGCCTCATTATTTTTTTTTTCATTTGCACACTAACCTTTGGCCGGAATTCTTGCCGAAGTTCAGTTGGCCGGAAATGAAGTCTTCTCCGTCACCAAAGTCTCGTCTGAGCCGATATTCTTTGCCGGAGTTCAGTTGGCCGGAGCCTTTGTTTCCTTGTCGCCGCCGGAGCCTTTCTTGCCGGAAAAAAATGACAGTGAAAGAGTGAAGGAGTGAGAGAGTGAGATAGATCTAGTGAGAGAGTGAAGGAGTGAAGGAGAAGGACAGTGAAGAGAGTGAAAGAGTAGGAGAGGAGAGTCTTGAAATAGTAATATACATGTATTATACTTGTATTTATGGCGTTACTAAGAAAAAAAATGGCGTCATTTAGCAAATGAGTTTTAGTTTCTCTATCTCACTTTTATTTCTCTCTCTACCTTTTCACTTTATCTCTCATAATTTTATACTTCATTATTGGTTCTCCCTCAAAGTCCCTCAAAGTGAAATGTAAAAAGAAACTGAGGGAGTATTATTGAATAACTAAGCAAAATAATAAAATGAGTGGTAAGTGGTAATCGTACAGATAAAAAAGTTTTAACAGTACGATTACCGAACTGATAAAAGTAACGGGTAAATGGTACGGTTACAATTATGATTTTTGAGTAAACGGTTAACCGAAAAATCGAAATATGTGTTTTTCACTATTTAATTATTGTGAAATATTTTTCAATAATTACATTTATTCTAACATTTGTTACTAAGTAACAACAATTAGAGGAAGTATGTGATTATTTGAAAACTTTAGTAGTAATATAAACACTATAATTAGGAAATGGAGTGAATTCTTAGTGTTAGTTAAATTTTCCAATGAATTTATTATCCACCTTATAATAAATTTTATACTGTACTCCGTATTAGAGTATATATAATATTAAAGTATATGCAAAAAAAAAATAGAAAATATATATGTACATTAAGTAGAATATAATAGTATAACTTGAATTACGTTTAATGGTTAATCGAAAAACGTATCGAGAAAATGGTTAACCGCTTAGGCGGTGATTTGTCTAAACGGTTGAGGTTCGCGAAAAAGAACAAATTGAAACTTTCAGTCATCGAATCAAAATATTGTTTCAGGACGATTAACCATTCATGAACCTCGTAATGGTAACGTGTAAGTGAACACAAAAAGACATTTCTACCCTTCAAAACAAACAAAAATCCAAAGACCCTTCATAAGATCAGAAAACAGTCAAAATCCGAAATCCTCCGGTCACACAACTCACAAAATCACAACATCCATCCCCCAGTAAAAAGTCGACGCAGTGAACTGAGTCACCCACTCCCACTCTCCCCCACTCCCAAGAATGTTCGATTTTAAACTACTCTCGTCTTTTTTCTAAAATCTCTTTCTTCTTCTTTAGATCCAAATAACCTCCATTGTTGATTTGACTTCTCTTCTTTCCTTCATCACTCGCTCTTTCTCTCTCCTCTCTTCTCGAATTCCGATGAACCACAACGCGCGCCCGAGGTATCCGCCGGGGATCGGCAATGGTCGCGGCGGTGGCGGCGGAAATTACGCGCAACAAAACCCTAATTTTCAGAATCGACCGTCGTATCACCATAATCAGCACCACGACCAGCCACAGTATGTGCAGAGACGTGCGCCGCAGCAGAATTATCAGCAACAACAAAATCAGTATCAACAACAGCAACAACAACAACAGCAGCAACAACAACAACAGCAACAACAACAGCAACAACAACAGCAACAACAACAACAGTGGATGATGAGACGTCCTGCTAATACTTCTGCTGGTTCAACTCAGTCTTCTTCTAATCAAGTTGAGAAGTCCAATCAAAAGCCTAATGTGGATTCGAGGTAACTTCTTTTTCGAATTCTAGGGATGTAAGTTGTTTTTTTTTTCATGATTTGTGATGTTCTTGGAAATTATTTGATTTGTTATGACGGTCGAAAGAGAGTGATGAAGTGAGTGCGATCCTAGTATCAATTTTTGGTTTTTAGTTTATGTAAGGTGTATAATTTTGAAATATTTGTTAATGTGAAGCATATCAGAGTTAGCAAGGTTGTTTTGATTGAACCAATCTTTTTAAGTATCTCCGTGTTTGTTTCGATTGGGTTATTAGAAACAGTGATGAAGATTAGTTATGGAGTGGAGACCTGAATGGGAGTCCATAAACTAAGGCACCGTTTATTTTGGAGGAAAATATTTTCCAGGAAAGCAAATTTTCCCATTTTCCGTTGTTTGGTTGGACAAGGGATTTGAAAAGGAAAACTAAGGCGGGAAAGAGTTTTCATTTCCTTTGTAAATATTTTCCTCCAAAATTTGAAGGAAAACTATTCTCCTCCACTCTCTCATTCCCTAGGTCTCCATTTTCCCCTTCTTAACTTAATGGTTTTCCATCAAACCAAACAAAGTGAAACTAATATTCATTTGCGTTTTCCACCGACAAACGTTTTTCATAGAAAATGTTTTCCATCAAACCAAACAGACCCTAGATAGAGGCTTGCTTTGTCTTGTGCCCGAGGTCTCGTTGTAATGATGTCTATATGTTACTTGGACTCTTGGTTCTCACAGAAGTACCTCTTTCTGCACCAGTGTAAAATGGCTTTTGAGAGTTATAACTTTCTGAAGCAGGTCAATTGGATGTAAATGGGACTCCCTTGAAAGACGTGTATTCCTTTAAATGCAGGTCTTGACATCTTGTTCAAGCTTTTGAAACTCTTGTCGTCTTCACTTACTTACATCTTTCACCATGTCATGATGAATGGACAAGTCACTTGTGGACATCAATGTATTTGTGCTGAATTGCTTAATTATTGGCAAACTTGTTGGTACTATTATATAATTATTTTATTGTGCCTCCACAAGAGTAGACATAGTGGTTTATGTATGAACATCTTTAAAGGTCTCCTTTTCCTTATGGTCGTATTTCAGTTATGGAGATTTGTTTGAAGTTCTCTAATTGCATAGTCACCAATAGTGCAGGGAGTTCTGCTTCAGCCAGATCCTGTGGGGGGTTGTGGTGCAGGATGACTAGATTGAGCTTCTGTAATTGGTTGTAAAATTATCAACCAGTTACAACTTAAAAATTTGAATGCTATTCCATGTTTATAATGCATCTAGGTGAAAAGTTGTCTTCTGTACAATCTAATCAGGTTTTCCGACAGATAAATTAATTAAGAATGACTAATTTTCGAAGTTAATCTTTCTAAGGGTTTTTTTGCCATGATCCCAACTCCCAACTGTGGGATCAATAGTATATCCGAGTTTTTGGTGAAGCTGACTGTAGTGTGCCTTTTATTGTAACTTTCAAGGCTTGCTAATGGCCTGACATTATTATTTCTATCAGTGATGATCTTTTAATGCATGTTTATGACACTCTTAAATTTTGAGGCTAGGGAGAAAGGCCTATTATCTCCTTGGTACTCTTTACTCTTTAGTCTCCATTGAGATATCAAGTTCCTAAAAAGACCATTTGGACTTTTTATTGGAAGAAGTTTAGTCTTTTGGGACTTCTGATCCAGGACAGACATAATTTATTAATGAGAGGGGAGCATATGAGCGTTCATGTATAAAGCTGTTATATTGGTTTGTCTTGAGGGTTGATTTGTCTCCGGCCCTCCGTAGCCATATTGTCTTTTGTCGCTTGACATAAAGCTGTGTAGTTTTGCACATTATCCTAGAGCGCGTCCTTGTACAGTGGTCAAGCGGTCAAGCCTCTAGGCTGAGTAAGAGCAACTTTTAATTTAATAGCCTTCTCATGGATTGCTTACCTTTTCCCTATTCAAATTAATGCATCTAGTTTCCTTTCACATGATGCTTTCTTGGGGATTACTTAATAATACTTAATAAGTAAGGGAGTGGGGAAAAATCTATCTCCTTGATGTTTGTATGCTTTGGAAATTGCTATCTGGATTTATGTTTCGGGAACGGGGTTGTAGTGAGATAATAAGGAGAGACAATTGGAAGGTAAAGGTGAAGTTGTGGTGACTACGGCAATTATGTCTCACGGTGGGGAGAGCATTAATAAGTTCGGCATGCTGTGGATTAAAGTACTTTTAGTCTCTTGTACTAATTTGGAGGATTGTGTATCATTTTCTCTACGATTTAGCTCCACATTATGTTTCTTTGGTAGAATTTCGTGCTGGAGAGAGGAAGCTTTTTGGCACTTATGCTTCTAGTGTATGAGGTAGGGCAAGGGGATCGACAAGGTGGATGAATTAAAGAAAAGGGTTTTTTATGTTGGTTGGGTGAGATTTTGGCATCTTTGATAGTGATGTAAATTTAAGATTATAAGATAGTCTTGGTAACTGTGACTGAATGGAGGTGTATAGCAATTCTGCGTGTTCACTTTCATACTTGCACATATCTTTGGTCTATTTGCTCTGAGCATATCCCCACTCCCTGAAGAACCAAGAGCTTAAAAGATAAGGAAGGGGATTAGTCAGCCAACACTTGTTGACATTTGAATATCTGCGTTACAACATAGGCCTTTGCTATCAATCGGCAGCTTGTCTGGTCTTGGTTTGTTTTATTCTTTATGCGATTCAGATTCTTTTTGATTTGTTGCTATAGGTACCATTGTAGTGATTGCTATAACCCACATATAACCTTTGATTATCAAACATGCATTCAGTCTTAACTTCTATACTCTTTGATGGTTAATGAGTTTGAATTCAATATCATGCATTCTTTCAAAATTTTGTTGGCTTTGACATATTATATAGTATCTACAAATGGCACGAAGCTGAAAAGCATTGGGATTTATGTAGTCTTCTCATTTCACAGACACTGGTTTTTAACTCTGTAGTCTTCTCATTTCACAGACACTGGTTTTTATCTCTGTGCTGATTTTCCAGGGCTCATGCATGTTCCAATTTGCTTTTATTAGGCGATGCTGGAAGTCTGGAACTAAGTTTATTCCAAAAGCTGTATGCTTTTGGAAATATTATTATCTTGTTGCCTCATCCACAGTGTGCAATAGACTTTTCCATATTGCAAGTGGAGTCTTGTCATCTGGTTGGATTATATACTGGAGTTTTGTGGCATTTGTCTAAGATGGCAGTAAAACCAAATTGAATGGTTTCTTGTCAACTCAGCTACTCAGGATGGGTACCTGGGTATACCCAATTTGTCCTTGTAGTGTGAGTACTCACCTGCCATTAGATTTACTCCTTTGATCCAAAATCAGGGCCATTTTTGCTGTTTGAGGTCAAAATTTGACCGTCAGTTCGTGAAAATTTGTTGATGTTGACCATAAAGTTATATTGTTATAATGGTATAGTAAAATACTTACACAAAGACTCCTTGCGTTGCTTCTTGAATTAGTTGTCACATTGCTCTAATCCCTAATAATGATCTACCATAAATTTACCCTTTGTTTTGAGAAGTGCAACTAAGGCGCGCCGGGAGTGGAGGCGCTAGCCAAAACGATCCAAATAGTCAAGCGCAGTGACTCACAAGAGGCGACGTTTGGAGGTGCAAGGTGATGCGGCTTTGGGGATGAGGCGTGAGAGAGTAGATTGAGTTGAAATTACAATATAAAGGAGGAAAAGCTTTTTCAAAGCAAAGCATACCCAGCCTTGAAGAATCTAATTCAAGCAAAATCCCTAATTTTGCCTTCAATTGCTTCACTTTAAGACCTAAATCGAAATTTCCAATTATGAAATGAAACCCTAATTTGTGAGTCGAAAGCAATTGGTGGCCGTTGCTTCACTGTCAGAGAACATTTGCGAGGAATCACCGGTCATTTTTGCTAGCGTTTGTTGCCAGTCAAACTTTCCACGACGATTCTCATCTTCTCTCTCTTTGATGTGCATTCGGAGGCCTACTTTGTCTTTGATGTGCTAAAGTATAAAAGAAGCCTCTAGAAACTTTTTTTTTTTTTAAAATCTTCCACTCTTTTTCTTTTTGTGCTTACTTGACCTTACACCTGACACTACATGAGCCTATTATTTTTTTCATTCTTTGTTTTTTTAAATAACTTTTACTTATATATATATGGGCTCTGTAGCACGGCTACATCTTCTAGGCCATGTACCCGTACCCGATACGATACGCATACCCATTCCTAAAATTTCAAAATCTTGCCGTTTTCTGTCCCGTACCCGAATTCGAACGCGCAATTGTATCCTTTTGTGTGCACTTAGTATATGGGGCTCTATAACAACCACAAAAAAAATAATTTTTTTTATAAAGTTTGCCTCGCCTACGAGATGCGCACGCCTTTGCCTTGCTCCTCCTTGAACAAGCACCTTGAGCCTCCCTTTAACTTGCGCTTTGTGCCTCGGTGCGCATTGTGTAAAACTAAGATTTTACCCTTTTATAATGGTCTTCTCCTCCTCACCATCTCTATATCACTTTATTTTAGTTGGGGTTATTTTATGAAATCTAATCATTAACTATTCCAATTTTAGGAAACGTGACAATATTTTACGTGGTTATTATTCTAGACGGAGTGAGTATTTTGTTTTAATAAAAGTGGTTTTTGGGATTAACTGATGGCCAAAGTCGAGCATGACATATGGTAAACTGCAAACTTATTTTTGTCTGGTTGGTGTAACTCTTGTTGGCCACACCAATGAGATTCTTCTGCTTTATGGATATGGATGTGAAAATTATCCATATTGTAACTTTCATGTATTTTTATTGCTTATAGTAGATGCTAGTAATGAAAATTGCTGTGGTGTGACTTTGTATTGCCTTTGGTTCAGTGCCGAAGATTGGAAGGCAAGTCTTAAGCTTCCACCACCTGATACTCGTTACCAGACAGAGGTATTGCATACAATCTTGCCAATTAATGCTTGTTTCACATTAATTACACATCGATGACTGTATGTTAGTTCCTCTGGTATCTCTGTAGTTGGCTAAACTTGGTAGATTGACAATTCTGTGGACTTTGAAAATTATGGTTCCAGCAAAGAATAATATAAAAATATAATTTTTTAATTCTGCAACCTTTTTATTCCCTCCAAATGACTTCTAGGGCTTTAAACATAAAGTGCTGCCAATTTGATATTCTTTAGCTAGTGGTTTAAAGGGAAGAGTTTTGTCCTAGAAAATTCTGAATCAATTCAACTTAAGATCCCAAGTAATGGGATAACTAGAAAACAAGGCTGAATTAGATAAATTGACAATGTCTATAGTTGATTGTAAATTGGTGTGAAGAAGCCTAGGAAGTATCATTCATTGTGATGAACTTGAAACTGGAAGCCAGTGAAAGCATATACCTATTAATTGAAAGGAGAAGTCTTATACTCCTGGTGTTATGGAATCTCTGTGCACAAAGGAAGTCTTCCTAGCCTTTTTTTAAAAGGCTATTGCTTCGCACTATCACTTAAGGAGTTGACATATGAAAGAGTGAAGAAGACGATAAGCAACTAAGAAACTGTCAGAACTTTCTGTTTTTTTTCTTAGGCTGGAAGAGTTACTTTAATCAATTTCTTCTTTTATACGCTCTAAAAATAGATCAATGAAAATTCAGACTACACCTCATAGTCGGGGATCCGGGTGAAGATCATGTCTTGGTAATTCTATGCTCTGTAGGAAATGAACGCGTCTTATGGTTTGTCTCACATGTTTAATCGCTTTTTAGCACCCCCTTTTCGTCAAATCTTCTCAACATTTAAAGACAAAGACTCCCATGCTTCATTCCTGGACTTGGATAGTGAACAATTGGGATATTTCATGGGAAGGAAGAGGCGAGTTATGTAAACCAGACTTATGGCAGTAGGAAGCAGAGTAGTGACACTGTCTATCTTGGTTATTTACGTAGATGATACATCCTATCCACTTTTTTGGAAAACGAAGCACTAATGACAAAGAAGAAATCTATGAAAGAGTGGTGATTCAGGGACGGTGAGACTCTACAAGTGGGTAGTTGTGTTTGGATGTCTCGTAAAGAGTAATGGATTGGATGCGTTATGCGTACATTTTGCTCAAAAACAGGCTAAAAAAGGTGTGGCCGTAAAGTTTAATCACATAAGTTCATATACTCTCCTCATCTCTTTTTAATGATTACCCTTGCTTTTAACCATTAATATCTTTAAATATGTATTAGTAGAAATTATCATATTTGATATCTTGAAAATTCACATTGTGACAAATCTAACAAGGTCTCACATAAAAGTGTTTTAGATTAGTGATAATTAGCGGTCAAAGTTTTCTAACTTTGACCACAAAAGGTAAAGTGACACAATTGAAAGAGACAATGTTACCTTCGTCCTTCAATAAACTTCACATATTCATTTTTGAGCAACACAACGTATTAAAATAACATTCTGTTAGCTTAAATGGAAATTTTAATTCACCAAACCCATATTGTAGACCTCGCTAACTCCCTCTCTCACACTCTCTTTTCATATCCCATGTGATGTGGGCCTCCCCACCAACTCTCTTTTATCTCATTTAATCTTTTTAAATTATCACTTATACACTATCTACTGAAAAACCTATTTTACTATACTAAGAATTATTAAAATGCATTTGCAAGCTTACCAAGAATTTTATTGAAGGATGGATGGAGTATAATATAGGATTTTGCGTATCTATTCATTCCATAGTCATCTTATATTTCCAATCTGTCTCAAACTTTGCTAAGCGAAGATGTCATCAACATCTGGATTGTTTGCCTTGGTGCTTCATCTTCCTCTAGGATGCCCTTTTAGAGTTGGTTTACATTTAGGTTCCTCCCATAGATTGACAGCATTGACTACCCAGAAACCCCGTTCTCTTCTAACTTAATTATACTCAACTTATTGTTGTTAGACTTATTTTTGCTGAATTTCCTTATTTCTGTTGAGCGTAACTTATTTCTGGTGAAATTATCGTGATTGAAATTGTATGATACTCCCTCCATTTCTTTTTAATGGTTACACTTTGAGTTTTGACACTATTCACAAATTTATGTTTGACTATCATTTGTGATTAATGCGTAAGGAAAAATATAGTCATGTGGGATCTTGTTTGATTCGTCTCGATAAGTACTTTTATAATATCAACTTTTTATAAGTTTTACAAATGCGAATGTAGAGATATTAATGTTCAAATATTTACATTGGCAAGCGTGAAAAGGTAAGCGTAACTATTAAATAGAAACGGAGGGAGTAATAATAGTAAGCTTGCTTAACTTTATTGATTTTGATTGTATGTAGCTAATACTCCCCCAATTTCAAAATAAATGCTCCATAGTTAGAGCACCATTATTCATGATCTTAAACAAAGATCATCCCACTCTCTTTCTAACTTTCTCTCTCTAAAAAATAACATCCCACTCTCTTTCTAACTTTCTCTCTCTAAAAAATAACATCCCACTATTTTTTCCCACCTATCTTCTTAACCATGAACAAAAAAAAAAAATCATACCAACTACTTTTTCCTCTCTCTCTTACTTTTTAACCCCACGCAACTACTTTTCTCTCTCTTACTCTTTCCTTTTTATTTTTTTGAAGTGTAAAAATGGAAGATATTTCATAGAAAATAAGCAAAATTAGAGAAAATCAGTAAATAGTTGGAAAAAAAAGTCCAAAATATAGCAAAATGGGTCTCTATTTATAGAGCTCGGAAAAATAGAGCCGTTGGTATTTTTTAAATTTTTTTTCACTTTGTATTTTTTAAAATAAAACCGTTGGAAATTTTACAACCATTACTATATTCTAAAACCCAGTCAGAAAGTGACACTTGGCATCACTCATCCCACAATCTTATTCATCAGTTCACTCACCCCCTGCAAAATTCTCCTCCCAATCAACCCATGATCTTATTTTCATTCATTGTTAAGGGGATTTTTCTATTTCTTGATCATTGATAAGGGTGCTCTTAGTTGGCATGCAATTTAACCAGAGTCAAAAAGTAAAGAGGAAAATGTTACCATAAAGAAATGGAGCAAATAATTGAATACATCCTGAAACGGAAAATGGAGCAACTAATATTTATAAGGGGAAGGCATAAATAAGAAAATTTATTTGCATGTGGTGTCTTGTTAGATAGTTTAAGTGTGTACTTTCAAATATACATCACTTTTTATAAATTAAACTAATAATGATGATGGTATTTGAAGCATTTGAAACAATTTATATGGATTCTTCGCTCTCTCTAGTTGTTTCTTCCCTGCGTTCTTCTCTAAATCAAACATAAAATAAAACCTTAAACCTGGGTAATAGTTGGTGTGGTTGTGTTTGGTTTCTGGGAAAACAATTTGCAACTGGTCAGATCTGGTTGTTCTACTCTCTTGGCTGGCAAAAAATCTGAATGTTTATTATTATATGTTATTTTTTAATGGTCTATATTAGATAATCTTATTTGGGTTTCTCTCTATATTTGCCTGCGTCTGAAATTCTCTCCTTTTTATTTTTGTTGTTTCATAGTGTATTGGCACACATTCTCTCTCTAAATTACACCAACATAAGACAAAGGGCATTTCCACACCATAGTACCCTCAAAAAAGTTAAAAAAAAGTGTTTGGGCAAGGGACGGAGGGAGTATGAAATATGACAAATTTGTTGAATTGTGTTAAATTTAGTCTTTTGGGCCTGTGTCAAATCAAGCTCATGTTTCCCTCCATACATTCAGAGGTGGATTAGCTTGCCAAAGGTTTCTCTCCGTATCACCAGGTCTGGTTAGAATGCCAATTCTAGTAGCTCGATTACCTTCTTAAACCAGAACTTCAGACAAATTATGGCTTTTTTTTTTTTTGCTAACTGAATCACAAGAGAGTGAAACTGAGGCCTTGCTCTACTTCTTTTCACTTATAAAATAACCTCTTTTAGGTAAATGAGTTAAGATAAGGCCTAATAATTTTAGATAAGTTAAAGGTTACAAAGCCAATTTTACTTGATTATAGTATTATGTTAGAAGTGAGCTCAAAGAATGGGGATTCCAGGTGCAAGGAAATGAAACTTGATTACTTATGGAAGAAGTCATAACTCATTATTTATCACCAATAGTGGCGGTTCTTGTCAATAAAATATGTGGGGCCAAGGTTTGAAATTTCAACATCTTGTTAATTCAAGTGCACTTAATCTATAGATCACAACACTTCAAAGAATGAATCTGGTTATCAAATGATTGAACAACCGGGAGCAATCTACTTACGATACTTAGTTGTCGGCCAAATTTCGTGCACCTTTAATTATAGATGTTGCGTAAAAAAGCATCTATATAACCGCGATTTACTGTCCCCGTTGATATATCCTCCCTTGATCGCCAAGATATTTTTTCATAAATTATTTGAAGTAATTGTAAGCTTTATGTATCAGCCTATCAGGTTCAACTAAATTTTCTGTACCCGGTAATAAATCCTCCCTTGATCGCCAAGATATTCTTATATATGAAACTCAAACTTCAGCATTGACCAATAATGCTTCAATATTTTCTTGCCAAAATTATCATATGCTATGTTTTGTCCAAATGCGGATGTCTTTAGTTTCTAACTTGATGTAGATGTGAATGTTTGTGGCAATACGGATGGAATATCTTCATTGGACCCAGACTCGTGTCCGACCCAAGTACTCGAGTCTGAGTGAGCTCCAAATAGGCACATGATGAATTTTAATTTCTTTGATTCTTATTGAAGCATTATTTATCATTGCTGAAGTTTGAGTTTCATATTTAAGAAATTTTCTTGACCATGCATTTTGCTGGATAGTTGTTAAGCTGATATGCTATTTGTTCTGGATCAGGATGTCACTGCTACAAAAGGAAATGAATTTGAGGATTATTTCTTGAAACGTGAACTACTTATGGGAATATACGAGAAGGGATTTGAACGTCCTTCTCCAATCCAGGAGGAAAGTATCCCAATTGCTTTAACAGGAAGTGATATTCTTGCTAGAGCTAAAAATGGAACTGGAAAAACAGCTGCATTTTGCATCCCTGTGCTGGAAAAAATTGACCAAGACAACAATGTAATTCAAGGTGATGAACTTGTATGTTGTTTATATCAAGCATTTGAGCGCAGCTGCATAAAGTGCATACGATATTATAATCGCTGTCTAGCAGCTCAATGGGTTTTCTGGTTTGCCTCGCTGCAGCTGTTATACTTGTTCCCACTAGAGAGTTAGCCCTTCAAACATCACAGGTTTGCAAAGAGCTTGGGAAGCATCTACAGATCCAGGTCATGGTCACCACAGGAGGGACAAGTTTGAAGGATGATATCATGCGTTTGTATCAGCCAGTGCATTTGCTGGTTGGAACACCAGGAAGAATACTAGATCTGGCAAAGAAGGGTATATGCATTTTGAAGGACTGCTCCATGCTTGTAATGGATGAGGTACTTGCAACTTGGTCTATTAATTTAGTGTTGATTCCTTCGACCTTTTCCATTCTGCAAGTCCTTACCTCCTGTGTTAATTTAAGTTCGATGACTTCTGATTTCTGGCTTCCTTCTGAGTTCTGAAAGCGCATTTACCATCGCTTGATGTCTCTGAGCTAATGTAGATCCTGAATGTTAGTCTGCCCTAACTATATCTGAAATAGTTTTATTGTGACTTTTGCTGATATCAAGGCAACTTCTGATCTATGAAGCACGGAAATTTCTGGTAACATCGGGGGACAGACGTTTCCCCTGATATTTCAGGCACCAAATCACTACAGTACGTTCTTAAGATGCCAGGGTGTCATTCAAATTGTGTCAGATTCTTGGAACGTCTGAAAGTGAGGATTCTGCGACATATTGGGACAAACAACTAGCTCACACATGGGTTTTTCTCTTCTAGATACGTCAAACAAAAGATAGAAAGAAAATATACGCTAGTTGCTACGCTCACCTAAGCTAACTCGAAGGATCGTGAAAGTTGAAACAAACTCCTTGTCCTCTTACTCACTGTCATTTTTAGCTCTCCCAGTCAACAGCTCTGGCTAGGGCTTTGCTAGAAAATCTTTTCCGACGTCAATCAAAGTTAGTTGGCTGGTCAAAGGATATGGCTATCTGTGGTGGCTTTCTCATTATCATATAGCTTTCTTGTCTCTCTTTTTCTTCAATCTGTTGTTGCCATACTTTGTCCTTAGTCAGTGAGGTAATGGGGGAGGGGAGAAGAGACATGAAGAGTGACTATTGATTTTTTTGGGGGCTGGGTGGGGGGTTTTGGTGTTTATTTTATTATCTATTTCTTTTTACTAAAATTTTGTTTGAGTTTTTTTTTTTCCTTGAATTAAAAGATCAGAGTTGGTTTCTTTACCCGTCCAGAAAAAAAGAGTTGTTTCCTCTTGTGAATGGAAGTGACACAATTTTTACCCTTAATTATGCTGATAAATTAATAATTTATAAATAATAAACAAGAATATCAAATTTTTCCTTAAAGCCATTTCTCTCTCTTTCTGGAATGCTGTTATGTCGTTTCCATGCTACATTTCTCCTGATTTATTTCTGACAACTTCACTGTAAAGCTCTATGAAATTTAGTTTTAATTTGCTGAAGCTCTTCTTATTTGATGTGGATGTATCTAATGTTCCATGCCCGTTTTCTTGCCAGGCTGACAAACTTTTGTCTCCTGAATTTCAACCTTCAGTGGAGCAGTTGATTCGTTTTCTTCCTGGAAATAGGCAGGTTTTGATGTTTTCAGCTACGTTTCCTGTAACTGTCAAGGACTTCAAAGATAAATATTTAGAAAAGCCCTATGTCATCAACCTTATGGATGAGCTTACTCTCAAAGGTATTACACAATTTTATGCTTTTGTTGAAGAAAGACAGAAGGTCCACTGCCTCAACACACTTTTCTCGAAGGTTTGCCATCAGCCTATATGTTAAACGGCTTCTACATTCTGTCTGAAGGCTTTCTGACATTGTTATGGATTGGCTTTTCAGCTGCAAATAAACCAGTCCATTATATTTTGCAACTCTGTGAATCGGGTAGAATTGTTGGCCAAGAAAATTACAGAGCTTGGTTATTCTTGCTTTTACATCCATGCTAAGATGCTCCAGGACCATCGAAACAGAGTATTTCATGATTTCCGCAATGGTGCCTGCAGGAATCTTGTTTGCACAGGTACTAATAATAATCACGTGAATCTGCTATTTGTTTAACAAGCCTGACATTTGGCCAGTTTTGGAGCTTGCACCTTTTTTTCTTTAAGATCAATGGATGATTGCATGTGGTTAGTATATGATTAGATGACTTGGGAGTTACTTGCTTAGCATGCATACCTCTCCTTCGCCGTCCCTGGGTCAGTGTGCTGAGTTCCTCTAGCTGTATGGCTGCTTTGCATGACTTGGTGATGACTCATGAAGATATCTTTGTGGCATTCTTGTATTTGGTTGTGGGCTGTAGACCTGTAGGACTTGGTTGATCTCTTTGGAAGGTCTAGCTTTCCTCTGCAGGATCCGGGTATATCAGTTAGAGCTTGGTCAATTTAGGAATTTTTTTTTTGGGGGGGGGAGTGAACAGTGCTGCAGTGGATTTTTTTTTTTATTTCTTGACAATGGTCATCTGTAACTTGTATATTTGGAGTTCAGTTTACTACAGATAGTCTCCTTAAATACTTCCCCTTAAATGCTTTTTCATCAAATAATTGCCAAATATTCTCTGTATGGCTGTACCAAGGCTTCATGCTTATGATGGAAAGTAGTTTCTACTTTATTTTTTTGATCAAGTATTGTTTCTATTTGATGCTTATATAATAATATATATGATCATTATCTCTATTTTTTAAAGATTTTACCAACAAGCTAAAAGCCTAAAAAGAGAGAGAGAGAGAGAGAGAGATAGAGAAAAGAAGAAAAAGAGGAGGATGACGAGAGAGATAAGAAGAAGAATAGGAAGAGAAGTAGTAGTATAAGAGAGGAGAGAAAAGGCATGAAAACCAATGGACATCATCATTGAAGGCAATTCGAAAAGGAAATCATATATTTAGTGTTACTTGCTTACTGTGGGGAATTTAAGAACTTCAGGTTTATCTCCCTTTGCTTATTTAATAGGGGCTAGTGAGCTAGTCACAGGGAACTTGGCTTACTTATAAGTGATTTGTCGGCCTGCTTCGGTGTCTTGTTTGTTTTAAGTTGTGGCCATGTCAATGCAGCATATGGCTGCCGGGACAAGAAATTCTACTGTTCTTATGGTAATCGAAGAGTGAAAATGCGTTATATACTTTCAGTCTTTTAAAAGTCACCTTATCAGAGTTCCAACTTTTTTCTCGTCATAGGGGCTATATATTAGTAGAGATGATAATTCTATCCTTTTCATCTATACTTCAGATTTTTGTTATGTACCTTTGCATTAGCATCCTCTATCTCTGAATATTCAAAACGCTTCTGTGGCAAAGTATGGAAGGGCATGCTTGCTTTTTCTTTCTGCTGCGAGTATGTAGTATAGTTTCTTTGTGTATCTGATTTTTGGAAGTAATAGGTATTACTTGCTTACAGCTAGTGTTCTTGTTTGGCCTATTTCCAGATTTGTTTACAAGGGGTATAGACATTCAAGCAGTAAATGTTGTAATCAATTTTGATTTCCCAAAAAACTCGGAAACCTATCTGCACAGAGTATGTTAGGTCCTTCCTTTTGATTTTGGTCAGATATCTGTTTTTATGCGATGTACTTAATATCTGTTTGCTGTTCAGGTTGGTCGTTCTGGAAGATATGGGCACCTTGGATTGGCTGTTAATCTAATCACATATGAGGATCGCTTTAATTTGTATGTCCTGTGTCAATTGATTTTTCACTGGGAGTGACAGCAACTGGAATGTTAAGTAAATGTTCATCTTTATTTTTAGGTACAAGATTGAACAAGAGCTTGGGACTGAAATCAAGCAAATTCCTCCACACATAGATCAGGGTATCTACTGTCGGTAACAATGTGTACTCTGTCAAATGGTCAGTGGGTGAC
Organism: Beta lomatogona; assembly: GCA_947646795.1. NCBI lineage: Eukaryota > Viridiplantae > Streptophyta > Magnoliopsida > Caryophyllales > Amaranthaceae > Beta > Beta lomatogona. The sequence goes on along the minus strand of CANSNZ010001191.1, from coordinate 1,238,741 downwards.
GACAAATATCTGTAAGTATGCTTTGTGGCTTCCCTTATATGTTTCTTTGTGCCGTTTTGACCGTCTCCCCGCTCCATGATTTTTGCATAACCCTTATTTTTTGGACTCTGGGTGATGTTTGGGGTTTGATATGATGAATATGAATGCTGTTATAAAATAATTACTCCTGTGAAGTTGGTATGGTTAAAAATACTAATTTTGTACTTAGAGACATTTTCTGGGAGAGAGGGTGTGACGGGGGCGGTGCTGTTTCTTCAATGTTATTACACTTTTACTAGATACGATTGAGGAATTTGGATCAGCAAAAAGTCTTATACATCCCAGAACATACTTTAGTGTGGTTACTTAGATGCCCTTGTGGACGGATTCTGCTGGGAAACTTTTCGAATTTTATCTGTAATAAGAGACTATATGTGCTGCTTTCTTTACTTAATCCTGTTTCTTCTGGAGGATTATGGTTCCTCTGAGTTCGGCGTTGTCTTCTACACGCTGTTAATACTATTTTGTTTCCCTTGGTTCAAATTGGAAGATGTGTGATGTGATTTGCATTACCGCTGATTAGTAATTGATTTATTGGATTGCGCTTTTGATATTGATTTGAGCAAAATCTCATGTTGAATAGTTGAATTTTTTTAATATTTTGAGAGCTGTTAAATAGTTGAATTTCATTTAACTCAGTCCATTTCATGGTTAATCCTACCTTTCCACCCGCCTCTCCTGATTTCACACATTTAGGGACCACTTTCTCAATAATAAAGTTTATGGGCTTGCCCCTTTTTAGCATAAAAAATAATTTTAGAGTTTTCTAGAGTATAATTGGATTTGGGTTCCAAGATTTCACTTTCTATTCATGAATTTAGCATCTGAAATAAGTTCATGGATGTATACACAGTAACAGATGATTCTTGCCAATGGTATGGTTTCGATGAGCACAGTTCGGTGATGTAAATTTGTAAATGTTTCCCTTTGGTTCTAGATTGTCTGGTATGATATTCCTTGCAAATTAGTTGGGTTTTGCTGTAGATGTGAAAGTTCTGTGATTGATTGAACTACTAAGGCTCCTTTTGTATTTTTATTTTTATTTTGCCCCGTTCTTCCTACGCTTTCCATTTTATGGCGTGTTCCCTATCCTTATATTTTGATTCTAAGTTCAGCTGTCATAATTCTCTCTTGAAGGGTGGACTTATTTTGAGTCTGTTTCTGGTTCAAGAATGAATGCAGTGGATAAAGAAGCATGAGGCAGCTGAAGATCTGTGCTGATATGTGAGATGATTTTTAGGGCCCTCCATGGGACTCCCTGAAACTTATGAAGCCCGAAGTGCTTGAATACAAATGTTTGACAATCACATATCGGAGCAGTAAAAAAGGTTTCTGTAACTTTGCTGTTTTCCATATGCTTTACTCGCATTTAACTGTAGACATACTTTTTCTTTCAAGCCGCCAAAAAAAAAAAATACAAAAAAGCAAAAAAGAAAAAAAAAAAAAGTAGGCTCTCATAGAAGCAACAATCATTTAATCTTAATTATATGTAGAGGTACTTGAAACTTGGGTTTCTTCCCTTTCTTTTAACCTTTAGAGTTTAGACTATGTATTTATATCATTGTTGCGTATTAATTGTGAGGAGGTGCATTTTTATGCGAGGGATGTTCTTTTGTAGCAAAGCGCAAGAACTCGTTTCCATGATCTGAGTTAAGGGGTCACTCTGGTGCATCAACCATCTGCTTTGCAAGGTTTTTTGCTCCAAGGTGATGATGATGCCTTTAAGTGATATTACGCAATTTCAAATGGTTTCTCATGTCTGAGATGGGATTTTGGGTTATGGACTTGTTGTGGTTCGATTTCATTGGTAATGGGCGCATCGGTCTATGCAATTTGCCGTCATGACCTTACTTTCTCTGACTTTTGTTCGGAAGTTGTCTTCGAATAGCAATAATCTTTTATGATGTTACTTGAGAAATGCATACCAGGACTCTATCCTTACACACTTCACAGTGATTGTTCTCCTAGCTGTCATTGAGATGGCCGTTTTTGAGCAGCGATACTATGCTTTTTGGCGCATGATATTAATCAGAAGTTAAAAGAGTGTTGAGGATAGGTGATGGGGGATGTCACTACATTCTTGATGTACTTATGGAGTTTAAATTTCTGGGTTAGCTGTCTAACTAGAGGCAAGTAACTAATCTCACATATGACACGACTAATAAGTGACCATCGAAATTAATACCAATTCAGCTAGCACATGGGATGATGGGAAGTTTTGGGTGAACTGTCTTTCTCTATGGTCAGTTGCGAAAAATTAATGTGTGGACATCATAGTTTCATATGCAAAATGCGACCTCATTCAGTTTTTAAGAAGTGTAACAAGGTTTTTTTTTTTCTTGATTAGAAAAACAAAACGTTTTTTTAAAATGTAAACAATATAATACAAGATCTTGACAACTTGGTACCGTTATTCGTACCATTTGATATCTTTTTAAGAGGTTTGGGTACCTATTAATTTTTTCTAGAAAAAGAAATTGTTTTTTATACCAATTACAGAGCATTTGGTACTAAACGAAGTTTGTTAGATGCGAAGTTTCACGCCTTAGAGCTAGACGTCGTAACTTTTTCAGCAAAGAAGTATGTTTCAATGTTTGTTGGATCGGTATTATATATTGTAGAATACATCCTCTGCAAATGATCTACTTCCTCTGCTTCTTTTTACTTGTTGTATTTGTTTTCACAATAAACCGACCTTTCACCATAAATATCTAGCATGACCACCAATTATAATACTTTCTTTTATGTAATCATAAAGAAAAAAAGTCCAAGTTGATGAACTTAGAATCTCAAAAAGATTATGTAGCAAATAGGGCGGTTTGTGGTGGATGTCCCTGAATCCTGATGGTCATATAGATGAAAATGTTGTTGTGAATGACATTTGTATTGGTATTAATGAAATTTTTTCATGGTGACGATGTCGAAAATGAAAATTTTTCATGGATCTGCTCAAGATATGGTTTGATCAAGAAGAGCAAGAATATGAAGGATATAGTACTTATGGTGATTATGTTGGTAACAATGTTGAAGATCCTACAATTGAGATTTGTGCTTATAGTAACCATCGTTCCAATTCTTTTCACGAGGAACAATACTAGTATAGTGATGAAATTGTAATTCTTTTCAAAATACTATGATGATGATGTTAACCCGGATGATAATGATGGTGATGATGTTGGCTATGAATTTTATCCTAGAGACCAGGGCCGTCTTAAACTTATTGGAGGCCCTGTTCTAATCTTAAACTTGGGCCCTAATTTTGAAAATGATGTGTAATTCTTTAAACACGAAAAGAATGTGTAATTTTAACAATAAGAAATTGTTTTTAAAATATTATCACATTACAATTATATTTATCTAAATTGTACATAACATCCCAATACAAGTATACAACTCCAAGCTTATCAATCTTCCACTTAAAAGTAATTAGGCCTATTAACATCTCAGCCTAAAAAGTTTAAATAATTTACCCTTATAATAATCACAACTAAGAGTGCATCATCCATAATTAGAAATTAAAAACAATATAAGCAATTAAAGATTGTGTTCTAAGTGAATATGGACAAATACGCCCAAACATATTGCCTCTAAATTGGGTGAAATCACAAGGGTATAAAAAAATAAACGTGTCTAATAAAAAGAATCAAGAAGAGTTTAAAAAGCACAAACCTGGATGGTGAAGTTGTAGATTGATTATTATACAAAAACTCAAATTACATTCAATTCCAATTCCAACATTAGAATAGCAGTAGAGCAGCGCAGCAGCCAGCCACTAGCAAAGAAGGCGACACCACGCCACCACCAAAGTAGGCGGCACCACCATCTTAGAATTCGCCAGCTCTCCTTTCCCATGTTAATTGTGCTCGATGGATTGGTTAAAGAAAGAAAATTATAAGAAATCAGAGAATAGAGAATGGAATATGGAAAGTTCAAGAAATTTTATGGGAATTGTAAGAGAACAAGAGTAACTCTAGGAATTTTAACATGGTAAGTTGTATTGGTAGCAGCGTTTGATTGAAGGGAGTTACAGACTTACAACTCCACTGCTCCAGAAAGGCAGTAATTAGTGACGGAAGAGAAGCGTAAGTTGCTTATACACGGAATTGGGCTTTTGAATTTTGGGGCCCTCATATTTCGAGGCCCTGTGCTATGGGTCTGTTTGCACAGGCCCATAGCCGGCTCTGCTAGAGACCTTCTTAAGGTGAAAAACAATAAGGTTGAAGAGAACATTATTTTATCACACTATATGTTCCGAACAAGAGGATGATAATGAAGATGAATTCGACCACGTTCTTAGCATTTGAGATCATCATTTTGTCTAGTAGATGACGAGCATAGTACTTCAATTACGGAGGTTGAGAGTTCCTACGTACTAAGGTCATATAAGTCGATGTAGCACCAAAGAATTTATCAAAGATCAAACTGACAATAGAATTATTAAACTCAAATAAATCAAGTGAATGCAGTTCCTGTTCAATTTGGTTTGAGAAGATGTGAAATGGAGTGGATAACATAAAGATGAGTCATTATAACTTGTAAGCATGTGTTTCATGTGGCAAGTGCATATTCAAATGGAACAATCATGTTCTGATTGTCGTTTGAGCAATTTATCAAATATATGTTTGTAATTAGGTGGAAAATTAGAGATTATTTTTACATCAATATTGCGTTGGTAGTAACTACACATGACCAAAATAGTTGCAGCAGCGACAATATGCGTCAGATATCGACGTAAGTTTAGCCGAATAAAATTTACTAATAACATTGCAAATTTCTCTTCATTATAAGTTCCAGCAGTAATAAACATATTAAGAGTTTTCTCAACTCAAAAACAATTTATTTTGAACGGATGGAGTATTTTTTTCAACCGTAGACTAAGAAAAAAAGTTTATTTGGATTTTTGAAGAATATTGCAAAAGAAGTTTTAATACTAATTTTATATATAATTTGACAAAAGATCAAGATTCTGCCTCCAATGAGGATGATTTTGTGCAAAATATGTGAAAGTCGGCCGATGATGATAAATCCAATTCTAGATGTTGTGTCATATTTTATCATTTATGTATAATTGAAAGATAATACTACCTCCGTTCTTTTTCAATTACAACAATAGTGTTTTCACGCTCGCCAATGCACAACTTTAACTATTAATATCTTTAATTACCTTTTTAGTAAAAATTATACAAATTTGATATTTTGAAAGTATAAATCGAGACGAATCTAACAAGATCCCACGTGACTATATTTTTCCTTACGAAAAAATCACAAGATATAGTGAAAGGGTGGTGAGTGAATAGTGTAAAAATCACATTGTTGCAATAAAAAAAAAACGAAGGAAGTATTATCGTAACCAATGTTCCAAAACAAAAAGAAAAGAAAAGTAGAAGCTATATAATCATATTCTTTTTAAATTGTTTCTTTATATTTTAAAAAGTGTAGCCATTCTTGGACATAATTAGTAATTACAAAAAATCTCATATAAGATCGCCTTACCATAATTTATGGTAAGACGAGGGTAACACGATGTCTTAACAGGGTCATTCATGGTAAAATTGAACCTTTTAAGTTATAAGATGACCCATTATCGAAAAATGATCCTTTTAACTTATAAATTGATCTCTTTAACTACAAAATAAGACAGTTTAACACAAGATTTACTAATAGACACAATTGCACTTTTTGTTCAATCCAACCCTCATATGATGTACTTTATGGTTACTTTTTATCTTCACTCTCATACTCTTCTTTCTCTGCTCTCATACTATTTTAGTTTTTCCTTAGTTATAGTAAAAATCTAACTATGTATATTAATTAGAAATGGAGATAGTACTACAAGCAACATTTTCTGCCTACACGCTATCCAATACACTACTTTGTTCTTTAATATATTTAATTATGTATAACTAAAAATTATAAAAAGCTAATATTATGAAAGTAGCATTTGGCTATATTGTTTCTTACTTCCTCCATTTTCTTACTTGCAATGTTTTCCACTTTTGGCAATTTTCTATTGCTTGCAACGTTTCGAGTTTTAGAATATGTTTTCTCTTTCACTCTCCTAACACATAAGGTTCTCTTGTTATCTCTCTATCTCTCTCCCTGCCTTGGTCTTTTTGCAAACCCAAACGTTGCAAGTAAAAAAAAGAAAAAGTATATATTTGTAAGAGAATAAGCGGATAAAGTTGATAGATGAATGGTGATTACTATACAAATATTACATCTATCAAGAGATGTAGGGAGTACATGTTTTTAGCCTTTTCAAAGTACATATATCATAACCCTAAATATTGAATATGCAATATGATGCGATTCAATACACGATTTTTAGAGGAAGTGTTGGCGTCTCATCGTAAGAGGCCAAAATGGCCTCTCATTTTGGTATCTGGAGGTACCAAACCTCGAGAGACCAAAATTTTGGTATTTGGAGGTACCAAAGTATGTGTTATTTTGGTATAGTACCAAAGTAAGTATAATCTGATACGAAAGCTCAAAGTTCATACAAAAATTCACTTACACTTGGGTACCAAAGTAAGAGTTATTTTGGTATTGGTACCAATTTTATTGAACTTTGTTATAAGTTGGTACCAAAGTTCATGATCATTTTTTTTGTCTTTTTGCGCAAAATGTCAAAAAATGTCCATGGCCTCTCACGATGAGACGCCTATTCAATCTCCAATTTTTAATAGCCAAGGGGTAGAGGTAATCATGGGTTGGGCCATCCCTAAAAAAATTTGCCCATTGGTCGGGCCGGGCTGAATCAAAATTCGGGCCAAATTTTTGCACCCAAAGCCCGCTATTTCGGACAAAAAATAACGGGCTTTTCGGAACAAAATCGGGCCGGACCAGAACTTAGACAAAAAAGTCATTTTCCACTTACCGAAAACCCATACCAAAACCAAAAAAATCGGATCGGACCGGGCATGAAACCGGATCAAAAAAATCTGCCCAAACCCGGAAAATATTCGGGCCAGACCGGCTAATTTGATCACCTCTTGTGGCAAGAAAAAAAAAAAGGGTTCCCCCGTTCCCATCAGCTAGGAACTGCGTGCCCCTGTCGAGTACAGCTCATGGAGGAATTGATTTGTTTGTCTGCAAAATGGCCCTCTAACTCACAAGAGACTAGAGAGAGAGTAATAAATCCTATTTATGGGAGTGACGACTCCAAAATTTCATCTCTCAACCAGAATTTTACCACCGACAAACCTCTATTTACTCCATTATTAATATTATTACTTCTCTGCTTTCATATTTCCAAACCCGCGCCTCTCTTTTTTGACCAACAGAATCATACTACTCTATGTAAAAATAAGAGCCGCGCCTCAGCTTTCTTTTTTAAAGTTACAAATAATAATAATAAGTGAACATGTAGTAGATTTGTTACTTAACATACAAGTTCCTTCCTTTCTTCATTATTAGACCATTTCCCACTTTTATTAGAACTTTCCATTTCAATAGCGAGTCAGTAAGTGAGTGACTCACTGAGTTAGCAAGATGAAGGATTTGAAGAAGATTGTTTATTATTGTGTGTTATTCTTCTTATTCTTCATAATCACAAGCATTAAAGCTGAGAGTCCTTATAGATTTTACACATGGAATGTCACTTATGGTGATATTTATCCTCTTGGTGTTAAGCAACAGGTATATTTTTTTTATTATAAGTTATTATTATTTGAGAAATTTGGTTCATATGAAAAATTTGATTGTTGTTTGGTAAAGGAAATCTAAATGGGTCTTTGATAAATGTGGTGAAACAGGGAATTTTGATAAATGGGCAATTTCCAGGACCACCAATTGAGGCAGTTACCAATGACAATTTAATTGTCAGTGTTTTTAATAGTTTGGACGAACCATTCCTCCTTTCTTGGTACACTCTTCTTTTCCCTTCCTCCTTTTTTGGCGTTGTTTGTTGTATACTTACTTTTGCCCAATTCTTCTTTTTTTTTGGGAAATTCCGAGTTCATCTCCGAGATGGATATAATTTTCTCATAATCGGTAGATCAAATGACATGTTCATAATTAAAATGCCACCAATATACACTTTTAACTTTTTTTTGGGTGTAAATGAGCGACTAGGCGTAGTGATGTAGACCAGTAGACGGGTAGATTCACAATTACTACTTGGTAGGTTGTTACAAAATAATGTTAACATGCTATTTTTGGTAGGTGATTGCGTAACTTCTTTTTCAATTCTCTAGTTTGATATATTGATCGAAAAGGGGGGAGGGGGTTAAAGGAAGGCAATACTTTGAATTCGGGTCTCTTAGACATTATGGTCAAGAAGATTGTACCTAATTGTGCTCTGTTCTTGCTACAACTCATGACTATATAGTCAACATACAAAAATGTATTGAATATGAATTGGATTAGACCATATGTAGGCATTGTAGCAATTAATGACTGAAGGATTTTGCCTAAATAATGCATGAGCCCTTGATTTAAATTTTGCAATCTATGCTTATGAAAGAATAAAGTATCCAGGGCTTTGTAAGCAAATTCTTACAGAAGCTTATATGTATCGCGCCACATATTAGTTGATAATTGTGTGACGTGGCCATGTAGGTTACTAATCATGCATATCTTGGCCCTTGGGTTACTAATAAAAAGTGCTAAGATTGTAATAGAGCAATGTATAGGCTTACTCACAAGCACGAATTGGTTGATAATGCATATATGGGATTACTCGTGATGCCACACAATCATTTGAGTATGGGCAGATAGTTTTTTTTGATGCTATAACAAAGCTGTGGAAGCATATAGATGGAAGGAATTTTAAGATATATAATTATATACTAAGGTCAACTCTTAATTCTTTCACATCATCTTTGATTAATAAATATTGCCACTTTGTTACAGAAGAGTAATATTGATTGCATTTCTAATAATCTTCGAAAAAATTAAAGAAATTCACTACATTTTATAGTTACTGCTCTATTGTTCTGCTGCAAATCAGAAGAGTAAAACTGAAACCTGAAAATCTTGAGGTTTTCTTCATTGAATGAGCAGGAATGGCATACAACAGAGAAGAAACTCATGGCAGGACGGTGTATATGGTACGAATTGTCCCATTCCTCCAGGACAGAACTTCACATATGTCCTTCAAGTTAAAGATCAAATTGGTAGCTACTATTACTTTCCATCCCTTGCTTTCCACAAAGCTGCGGGTGGTTATGGTGGCATCAGAATCGATAGCCGACCCTTGATACCTGTCCCCTTCCCTACCCCTGCAGGAGACTTCACTGTTCTTGCTGGAGACTGGTATAAAATGAATCACACAGTAAGTGGAACGTTTCAAGTTAAAAGGAATATGTTTTTTACTTGAAAGTGTTCATATACTGAATCCCCTCCCCTCTCCAATATGCAGGATCTAAGAGCGATCTTAGATGGAGGTAAAGATTTGCCTTCCCCTGATGGACTTATCATCAATGGCCGTGGACCAAGTGGATCTACGTTTACAGTTGATCAAGGTACTTCATTACGAGAGTGTTTGGTTAGGAGGAAAACATTTTACAGGAAAAGTAATTTTCCAGTTTCCTTCATATGGGTTGTGAACAATCGGAAACATTAAGAATTGTCTTTTCCTTTAGAAAGTTTTTTTTCGTGGAAAATCAATTTTCATTGAAAATGTTTCCCGTCCAACCAAACAGAGCCTAGATAAGTAGTAGTGGATATCATTAGTGCGTAGAAAGTTCTTAGAAAAACAACGTGGTTTATTCTTGGGTTTTGGGTGATTGTTTTGGTAACAGGAAAAACGTACAGGTTCAGGATATCTAATGTTGGGATAGCAACTTCAATCAACTTTAGAATTGACGGACACAAATTCATACTTGTAGAGACAGAGGGAGACCACACTCTCCAGAATACCTATTCTTCCCTTGATGTTCATTTGGGACAATCATACTCCATCCTAGTTACAATGGATCAACCACCACAGGATTATTACGTCGTTGTTTCATCCCGTTTCACCACTGATGTACTTACTACCACCTCCATTCTCCACTATAGTAACTCAGCAGCTAGTGTTTCAGGCCTTCCTCCTGGGGGGCCCACCACTCAGATTGATTGGTCTCTTAACCAGGCCAGATCCGTCAGGCAAAATTTGACAGCCAGTGGGCCAAGGCCTAACCCTCAAGGCTCCTATCATTATGGAATGATCAACACCACACGTACCATCAGGCTAGCAAATTCTGCTCCAGTAATTAACGGGAAACAGAGATACGCAGTGAATGGTGTATCTTTCATCCCAGCAGATACACCACTGAAGCTTGCTGACTACTTCAAGATATCAGGTGTTTTCACTCTTGGAAGCATTCCAGACAGTCCTACTTCTGGTGGTGGCTATCTGCAAACTTCCGTCATGGCTGCTGACTACCGATCATTTGTTGAAGTCGTATTTGAGAACCCTGAAGACTCAGTCCAGTCTTGGCATATTGACGGCCATGTTCTCTTTATTGTAGGGTAAGAAGTTCATTTTACTTCGATTTCATAATTAGTAGGAACCAGTTGAAATGCCATAATAGTGTAATAATAGAGAGTTTGGCAGATTGGTGTAAAATTTCCTAGCATTATAACGACGTAGTTGTATTGAAAATAGAAGTTGGTTGACAATTTGGTAAGAAATAGAAATACAGCTTTGGCATAATAAAAACTTAGTTTTTTTTTTTTATATAGCAATAATGGTTCCTTTTAAAAAAAAACTAATTTGTCAAAGACTTGGCTTTTATTTTACACCAATCTGGGAATATGAACCTGTTTGAACATCAGTATATTATTTGAATTATGTGATATGTGAATTTGAACAGAATGGATGGAGGAGACTGGTCGCCTGCTAGCAGATCGTCCTACAATTTAAGAGATGCGATTTCAAGATGCAGTGTGCAGGTATTGATTTACCCAAGCTAATATATGGCCCTATCGTTTTGTACACACCTAGTGGCTAGTCTGGATGAATCTTATTTGATGCTTCATGGATTTTAACAGGTCTACCCAAAGTCATGGACTGCAGTTTATATGCCACTGGACAATGTCGGAATGTGGAATATAAGATCTGAAAACTGGGCACGCCAGTATCTGGGACAGCAGTTTTATCTTCGAGTATATTCTCCTGCTGACTCTTGGAGGGATGAATATCCGATTCCAAGCAATGCTCTTCTCTGTGGACAAGCTGTCGGACGAAAGAAGGGACTCATCAATTCCCGAATGATGCCATAACTATTATCAGGCTACATCAAACTGGATTATAGAGATGGATTTGAGAGGCGTGTTCATGGAAGAAACTTACCCAAACATCCCACTGCTTAATTTATCAGAGGCTTTGGCAGTTTATTCAATTCTACTACCTCTGTGTGGAACATTACTAGTTCAATTTATGCTTTTCATGTGATAATTAATTGCTGAAAGAGGGAGTAAATGAAGAGCTGTGATTTTCACTATTTGATTATCACAATTTTTATTTATTTGCAGAATGACTTTTAATGTGATGATTAATTCCAGAAAGAGGGAGTAAGTCAATAGGAGTGATTTTTACTTATTCTACAATTACAGATCTTTTTTCACTATGTAATGAAATATGCAGAATCACAATATTCACTGTTTGATGTTTTTACTTGTGTCAAAAGAAGCTCACGGAAGTTGGAAAATGTACAGCCAAGACATGGAACTAGAAAAGTTGTCGAATTACAGGCAACACACTTAAGTACTGTTCGATACAACCAGCATAGAAATCAAACAGTATCACTAGGTGAAAGATAGAAAGAAGTATCACTATTCACTACTCCATACTATCCACGAAATTGTGGCTCATATCAAGTTGAGAAATGATCTGCTGGCGTAGATTATCATCGAACAGGAAAGCATTGTGTCCATGCTCAATTAGAAGTATATCAGCTTCAACTGAACAAAGCTGACCATTTTTTATTTTCAACCAGGGTTATCTGCACCAAACTCCCCGGATCATATTCTCCTCGAAAGCTGAGTAGTCAGGATCCAAGGGGCATACCAATTAAGGCATTGCAGGTAGTACAAACCCATCTTCTACCTCAAAATTGTTTAAGCGAACAAGGATTACTTCAAAATCAGGATCCTTGGCTTCAATCACATATACCATAAATGAGCAGGTTATCAGAACAATAAAGGTAAAGAAGTATATTCTTGCCTCTGAGTTCTGCCACTGCGATCCTTCATTGCCTCGGCAGACATAATTCTGTGATCCATCAACCAACAATGACTCTAAGGTGAGTTCCCTAAGTCTGCTCAATTCCCTTTGAACAAGGTACTCTCTTGTGAACGGGATATCCATCAATGTGCAAGCACTCAATACATCTCCTCCACAAGGATCCACAAATTGGTCATGACTCATGAGGTACCACAATGATCAGACCATCGTCATTGTAGCTGTAACTCGCATCATGTAGGAATATATGGATGTATATAGCGGAATTTCAGGAAACAATTTCCTAACATCTATCATAGGATCGCAAACATAATCAAACATATGAATCATTCAATAGGGATTAAATATCAAACCTTTGTAGCGTGATTTCCCTGTTGTATGCAAGCTTTTGAAGATCCGAGAGCTTCAAGTGTTGCTCCTCTAATCAGTCCACGAGCACTAGTTGAACACCAACGTTTGCTAGAACGGAAGAGTGAAAATCCTCTTGCTTTTGATGGTATAGGCGCCGGTTTAGGGAATAGGTCTAGGGTTTCTCTTTCTCTCTCTAGTGAAAAGAAACTGACTAATGAATTGATCACCTAAACCCTAATATTATATCCTATATATAATAGAAGAGTCATAGGCTAGTTAGGAGAACTAATTCTCCTCCTATTCCCCTTTGGACCGGCCCAATCCTAATCCTAAATGGATTTGAATTGCTTTGTCCAACTTGTGCTATAATGTGTGACCTCATAGGATTAATCTATTTTATTTATAGGCCCAATCAATATTGTCCTATTAATCATATTTATTCTCTAGCAAGTAAATACGATTACTAAAATAATTAACTTTATTATCTTCATGATATGATTCCTATTTATATTTCGTAATTGCCGGGATGTCTAAGGAGTAAGGACATACTCCTTCAATCTCCCACTTGTTCGAAGACAAGAGCGCAATGTTAAATTCCTTAAGTCACTTAATGTCAAATTTAATAACACAATGTTATTCTCAAATTTTTGTTCCTTGATCGCTGAGTTCGAACTGATCAAATAAGGATTAACTCTTTAATTCTATTCCGCATGGCCATACAATTTTCCAGTTCTCGCTCATCAAGAGGCCCAGACACCATTCCTATTTAATAGGAGGACTTATCCATTCTTGTATGACCATAACTCCCACACAATTCTTAGCCCACATGATCACTGCCTTTATAACCTCCTTTTACGGTGCGGCGTTTAACAGTGTCAAAGTTAAACTAATTATATTGTGGTTATTAAGACATACTCATGTCTAAGGAATCCACTAAATATAGTAGTTTGATTCTACTTTTAGAATCTAATTAGGTCAAGTCTCAATGTATCAACTATACATCCATATAATCAATTAGACATCTCTATGTCTCCATAGCCCATGGAACTGCGCTATCAATTAATTATATACTAGTCTTTTAAATAAATCACTTATGTCCAATTAGTGATTTAGACTAGGGACTTTAAATAAATTGTGATTTTCAGTTCACTTTATACGGTTCCAATATCAAAACGTTTTCGATAATCCTATTTGAAAACACAAATTATTGGACATTTTATTTAATAAGAACGGAATTTTATTGATAAACATTTCAAAGCATAATAAATGTCTTTACAATTGTAAACATGAAGTAAACAACCTAAAGCCATTCTCCAATATGCTTAAGCCCCATAGACCTAGTATGACACTCATGCTTAGGTTGAGCAAGCGGTTTAGTCAAAGGATTTGCAATATTATCCTCAGTTCGAACATTGCTTACTTTCACATCCTCTCTTGTAGTTTTCTATCTCAAACATTGCAAGAACCTTATCTTTATAAGTCTCTTGACTAAGTTCAATCAGCCTTTTCGACCTATCTATATAGATCTTTATTCCCAATATGTACTCTGCCTCTCCTACGTCTTTCACAAAGAAACAATCTTTTAAGCCATTCCTTGACTGACTCAAGCATGGTCTTATCATTTCCTATGAGAAGTATGTCTACCACATACAAGACCAGAAAAGCAATACTACTCCCATTTAACTTTTTGTATTCACAATATTCCTCTTCATTTCTGAGAAAGCCAAATTTCTTGACTGCCTCATCAAATCTGAGGTTCCAACTCCTTGATGCTTGCTTTAGTCCATAAATGGACTTCTTAAGCTTGCATACCCTCCCTGGATTTTCTAGATCTTCAAAACCTTGAGGTTGTGTCATGTACACATCCTCTTTCAAGAACCCATTCAAGAAAGCGGTTTTGACATCCATCTGCCATACTTCATAGTCATGAAAGGCAACAATCGCAAGGATTATCCTAATGGACTTCAGCATGGCTACTGGTGAGAAGGTTTCATCATGGTCAATACCATGAATTTGTTTGAAACCTTTAGCCACCAACCTTGCTTTGAAAACACTAATGTTTCCATCCTTGTCTGTTTTCAACTTGAAAATCCATTTGCATCCAATGGGTTTTACCTCATCAGGCAAATCAACCAAGTCCCATACTTGATTTTCAGACATGGAATCCATTTCAGATTTCATGGCCTCAAGCCATCTTTCGGAGTCTTGACTATCCAAAGCATCTTTGTAGCTAGTAGGCTCTTCTGATTCTAAAATCGTTATTTCAAAACTTTCAGTCAAAAGGAAATCAATATATCTTTGTGACGGAATGATGGTCCTACTAGACCTACGCTGGGGAACAACAGGAAAAAGTTTCTACCTCACTAGGTTGAGTGACTTCGCATGGAGTATCTCCAAGTGGAACGGTAGGAGGTACGTGAATGGAATGCACCACTTCCTGAGCATTTTCATGCCGGGCCTCCTCTGATGAGGTGTTAACCTCATCCATTTGTTGCTCATCTCGAACTTCTTCGAGATATACATTTCTCCCACTTCTTTTTCTAGAAATAAACTCCTTTTCCAGAAAGACACCATTACGAGCAACAAACACTTTGTTTTCGCTTTGGTTGTAGAAGTAGTATTCCTTAGTCTCTTTTGGGTAACCCACAAAAAGACATTTATCGAATTTGGGTGTAAGCTTATCAGAAAGTAAACGTTTTACATAAGCTTCACAACCCCATATCCTTAGAAAAGACAATTTTGGAACGTTTCCTGTCCACATTTCATATGGTGTCTTTTTCACCACTTTGGATGGTGCTCTGTTAAGTGTGAATGTCGTTGTTTTAAGCGCAAATCCACAGAATGAAATAGGAAGATCAGCAAGACTCATCATGGATCGAACCATATCAAGTAGAGTTCGATTCCTTCTTTCGAAACGCCATTTAACTCGTCGTGTTCCCGGGCGGAGTCCATTGTGAAAGTATTCCACAATCCTTCAAATGATCACCAAATTCTTGAGATAAATATTCACCACCACGATCGGATCGTAATGCCTTAATTTTCTTCCCAAGTTGGTTTTGTACTTCATTCTGGAATTCCTTAAATTTTTCAAAGGATTCCGACTTATACCGCATGAGGTAAACATATCTAAATCTGCTCACATCATCGGTAAAAGTAATGAAGTAATTGTACCCTCCCCTAGCCAATGTACTCATAGGTCCACAAACATCCGTATGTATGAGGGCTAAAAGGTCATTGGCCCTTTTACTTGAACCTGTGAAAGGAGACTTTGTCATTTTCCCCATCAAACAAAACTCACAAGTATCAATTGATTCGAAATCAAATGATTTGAGAATTCCATCTTTATGAAGCTTCTCAATACGTTTTGAGCTTATGTGGCCTAATCGACAATGCCATAGGTATGTAGAGTTTGAATCATTTGCTTTGTGTTTCTTGCTGTCTATGTTATAGATGTGGGTTTCTAAGTCTAGCACATATAAACCATTTGATAACTTGGTTGAGTCATAGAATAAATCATTCAACTAAGCAGAACAACAATTATTCTTTATTTGAAATGAAAAAAAAAACTTTCGAATCCAAAACCGAAATCGAAACAATATTCTTGGTAATAGTTGGAACATAATAACAATTATGGAGTTCTAATACTAAACCAGAAGGCAAAAGTAGACTACAATCTCCCACAGCCAAAGCAGCAACTCGTGCTTCATTGCCTACGCGGAGGTCCACTTCTCCTTTGCTCAACGTTCTACTTCTTTTTTGTGCCTGCACATTACAAATAACGTGAGATCCACATGCAGTATCAGATACCCATGATGTAGAAGTAGATAAGTTAATCTCTATAACATAAATACCTGAAGTCGAAGCGCCAGTCTTCTTATCCTCCAGATACTTGGGGCAGTTCCTCTTCCAGTGACCAATCTTGTGGTAGTGGTAGCACTCATGTTGTGCTGCTACTTTTGCCTTAGGAATGGTTTGTGGCTTAGAAGTATCATCAGTGGCAACAACCTTGCCCTTGTTCTTCTTATTAGGAGCCCCTTTCTTCTTGAATTGCTTGCCCTTCCTAACCATAAGAACATCCTTATGTTCAGGTTCAGCAGGTAAGCTCCTTTCAGCCTAAGTTAGCATACCATGCAGCTCTTGCAAGGTAGCCTCCCCTCCATGCATGTAAAAATTCAACTGAAAGTTTTGAAAATTTTCAGGCAAGGATTTGATCACAATATCAGTTGCCAGTTCTAGAGGGTAAGGGAAGCCCAATTTTTCCATGATCTGAAAATGTCCAATCATATTGAACACATGCGGACCAACGGGTTTTCCATTTCCCAACTTGCACTCCAACAACTTACAGTGAGCTTCAAACCTCTCCAATCTAGCATTCTTCTGAAACATAGTTTTCAGCTGCTGGAGGATGGAGTAGGCATCTAGACCATTAAAACGCTTTAAGTCTGGCTCCATGCAAGCAAGCATCAGACATGTTACTTGCACAGAACCAGCCTCTAGGGTTTGCCTTGTTCTCTGTTCAGCTATATTATAGTAGCATTTTCTGGCAGGGGTTCAGGGAGAGGATTGTCAAGAACTTTTTCCCTTCCTTCAGCTCTGAGAACGATTCTCACAGCCATTTCCCATTCTAGGAAGTTATGTGCATTCAGTTTGTCCTTTTCGAGTAAATAGCGCAAATTAAAAACGGGAGTGTTGTTGTTGGTTGAACGAGACATGATAACTACAACAAAAGAATAATTAAGCAAGATCCAATCAATATTTATCAAGAAAGCAACAATTAAACAAATTTTAATTACTACTATCCTTTATTCAAAATGAAAGTCCCCCATTGAATAAAGAAATAACCAAAATCCCCTCCCACTACAATCAAACGGACTTTGGCCCTGCCTTAAATTTATAGGAGTTGAGGTAAGTAAACACTTTACTAATTATAACTAATTATAATTCTTGGTAGACAGGTTAACAACTCCTTGTTTACTCCTATCTCTTAGCTTCAAAACCCAAAACTTTGTCTTTTGATGATTTTGTTGAGTTAAACCAAACATTAACATGTAAGTTTCAAAAACCTACCCTACTATCCCCGGAACTATGAGCAACACCCTGCTTTGGCAGAACCTATTACTCATGATCTAAGGCTTTATAGGTGTTGTTTGGAAAAGCAATTGAACTCAATATTACTTTTGGGGACCTAAGTTTACTAATATGGTCAATTAATAGTGAACACATGAATCAATTAACCACAAACAAACTTAGAAGCAAGCATTTAAACAAGATAAATGCAAGAAAATTATATAAGCAAAAAACTAAATGATCTAGTATGGCCCCTATACTTAGGAAAATAACTAATCTTCATGAATCCTCCCTTGAATCTCCATGGATCATCGTCCTTGAAACTCCTTGGATACTCATGCTTGATTACATAATTTGAATTAAATAAATAACGAAAATTTAAAGTTACAAAAATACAAACGATTCGTAGATCGTATTTAATTTACATTCAAATATAACGATTCGCATATCGTATTTACTATCCTAATTTGGGCCATACTAGTCATAACATGCAAAATATAATATCATACATATTACATTAAACATACATGCATTTATAATATCATAATAAAATAAACACAAACTATTTAATTATTAACAATTAATAAGCAAATAAACCTTTCCATAATAATTATAAAACTTAACAAATTTAAGCTAGAAATTATTTAGGAAACTTTATTGTTTTAATTCAATTAATCATTTAAATATGGCATTAATACATATTAACAATTTAATTTTGCATTATTGGAAATATTTGGCTTATGCTCAAAGTTTAATTAATCAAAATTTCAAAGGCAAATTTTTTTTTTTAAATTAAAATATCGCAGCTTGTTGGCTGCTTGTGGTCTCAAAGACCACGTCACCCGCTGGATTTACTCCAGCCACCGGCAATACAGCCTTCACCGCCTACCAAACCAACACACGGCATCACCGCACACACACGATTTCACGTCAGTCGGCACCACCTGCCGCCGGGGCTCCTGCACTGGCGCCAGAAACCGCCGGCCAAAACGCCCCGCTGGCACTCGTCGGCTGGAGAACAACCACCAGCCACGCGAGAGGAGTGAGGGGCTACACACGTCGCACGTGCGCCGCCCACCTTCCCCACCTGTGCCGCCCCCGCCCCGCCCAATTTCGGTATCCCACGCCAGCCACCGTGGCATCTCCGTCACCGGTGGTCCACCCAGCCATGGTTGGCTTATTCTTTAATTTATGTAACAATTACAATTAAATTAAAGTTATCTTTATTTAACAATTAATTAAAGATTTAAGAGATTTTATTAGGGTTTTAATCATCCGAAAATTATGGCAAAAATTTTGAATTCATCAACAAATTTTTAGGTTTGTTGAAATTAGATTTGAATGAATAATCTCTATTAAACATTAAATCTAACAAGAATTCAAAATTAGGGCAAAAACTCAAATTATTTCCAAAAATTCAGAAAATTAACAATTAAATTCCGAACATTTCGAAAATAATTTTTAGGCTGATCTACTGAATTATCATAACAAATAAAATCAAATATTTTAATTGTTATCCTTAAATTCTATGAATAATCAAATTAAACATATAATTTAACCAAAATTCATAAATAATATGATAATATTCGAAAATTAGTGGGAAAAATAATCAAATTATTTTCAGCCAGAAAATTTTGGAGTGAATTAACCAATTTATTTCGTCCATAATATAAAAAATTGAAACTTTATAAAATTATTTGAGCATAAATAACAATTAAATCAATTATTTACAATTTCCAATCAATTAATATCAAATATCAATTATGCAAATTCAAGCCATAAATAAATCCTCCCTTAATCGAATAAAATAATAACTTTACATACAATTATATGATCATATGAATATTATGAATTAGGCAAAACTGATACCACTGTAGGAATATATAGATGCATATAGCGGAATTTCAGGAAACAATTTCCTAACATCTATCATAGGATCGCAAACATAATCAAACATATGAATCATTCAATAGGGATTAAATATCAAACCTTTGTAGCGTGATTTCCCTGTTGTATGCAATCTTTTGAAGATCCGAGAGCCCCAAGTGTTGCTCCTCTAATCAGTCCACGAGCACCAGTTGAACACCAACGTTTGCTAGAACGGAAGAGTGAAAATCCTCTTGCTTTTGATGGTATAGGCGCCGGTTTAGGGAATAGGTCTAGGGTTTCTCTTTCTCTCTCTAGTGAAAAGAAACTGACTAATGAATTGATCACCTAAACCCTAATATTATATCCTATATATAATAGAAGAGTCATAGGCTAGTTAGGAGAACTAATTCTCCTCCTATTCCCCTTTGGACCGGCCCAATCCTAATCCTAAATGGATTTGAATTGCTTTGTCCAACTTGTGCTATAATGTGTGACCTCATAGGATTAATCTATTTTAGTTATAGGCCCAATCAATATTGTCCTATTAATCATATTTATTCTCTAGCAAGTAAATACGATTACTAAAATAATTAACTTTATTATCTTCATAATATGATTCCTATTTATATTTAGTAATTATCGGGATGTCTAAGGACATACTCCTTCACATCAGCCTGCGGCGAACACAGTTGTTGGAGGGCAAACGATGGTGGTCATTAGATACATGTACTATGATTCTATGAAACATATAGTGTTACTAATATAAACAATTAGTTACCGCGAAAAGAATTAACTTCAATTTGTTACATGAATATAGATGCCATAGTCCTACAATATAGTCATTGATATATATTTTTTTTTTTGATAAGATTAAGAGAAGGAATAACCTGGATCATTGTTATTGATGCCGGAAACAATATATTTTAGCAAACGCTACTTTGGAGACCAAGAACAACAAGAACCCCTAAAAAAGAAATCTTCTAAAACAAACTTTCTCATAATCTTCCGGATTGAATCATCAAAGCCTCCATAGTACTCATGGAAGTACCAAGAACTAGGTATTCTCTTTTACATTTTTTACATCCTTTATATCTGCATATTTTACATTTCTCTCATTTCAGCAAATTATATGACAATAATGTGCAATATAATATGCTTGAGAGCACATCATCGTTTTTTAGGTGCTCCCATTAGTACCTAAGAATTTGTATTGAATCATACTCTAACTAGATACACTATGAATTGGTAGCTATACCTAGTCGGAGCTACATTAGATCTTCTCCATATATTAAATATAATCTTAATATGAGTTGCGAAGTGACACACACCTATTGAAATCTGTATTTGTATATTCCTCATTTATAATAGACATTAATCTAATGTTTGGCAAAACTAGGGTTTGCAGTAGCTGTTAGCTGTTAGCTGTTGTAGTAGCTGTTAGTTGTTGAGGTAGCTATTAGCGGTCAACTAGTAGTTGAGGCCTGTTCTCGCCAGCTTATTTTCATTTCAGTTCAGTTCAATTCAGTTCAGTTGCAATCAGTTCAAATCTAATCGGTTCAATTCCTAAATTTTTATCATTACTATTAGTTATAATTTAATTCAGTTCAGTTCAGTTGTTTTATGCCAAAGAGAACAAGCCCTTGTTAACGATTAGCGTCCAAAGTAGTTGTTTGAAATATAAGTGTTTGACAAAGGTAGCTGTCAGAATTGCAAAAAAAAACAAAAGGACATATATTTACTTATGGAATTAAATATAACAACTTGATTAATTAGTTTAATAATTAAACTCAATGATTATTTTTCAATGAAACTTTCATATAAGGAGTATACAACTTTTACTACTCAAATAAATGTATAAATTTAGGATAGTCCTTCAACCCTTGCAAAATGGTCATCATTTATAAAACATACTTCTTCCGTTTTCTTTTTAAATATATATGTAAACTAAACGTCTTAATAATACTAATAGTCATAGATAAGGGCATATATCTTGTTTATAATAGCTAGTTGAACTTAGACACTTGTGAAATTTGGGTCATAAAATATTGTAAAACTTTAGCTATCCGTTTTCTAAAAGCAAAAAAAAGTAACAAATAGTTCCAAAGTAGTGCAACTAGTAAGCAAAAGCATAATGCAATGCAAGTTGCTAGCAAATGCTAGTTTATGTGTTTCAAACTTTACCTATTCTAACGTCTTACAAAAGCTACCTATAACATATCCTAATTTTTACCCGCTATAACCGCTACCTTGTCAAGCACCCGTTTTTTCCCTAAATGGCGTTTTGACCTTGTCCAACCTCTAGAGTTCATTCATGGTACACTCGGGTGTACCATGAGCATGGTACACTCGGGTGTACCATGAGCATGGTACACCCAGGGGTATTTTTGTAATAAATTAGAACTTCAGGTGCTCATTTGATATCAAGTTTGCTCATTTGGGCATTTTGCTTATTTTGCTCATTTGCTCATTTTGTAATAAAAGCGTTTGCTCATTTTCTTAAACGAGTAGAAATGTTTGCTCATTTGCTCATTTTGCTCATTTGCGCATTTTGCTCATTTGGAGAAAATAGTATTGGGTGTACCATGAGCATGGTACACCCAGGTGTACCATAAATATTCTCCAACCTCTACCCACTACTTAAAACGCTAGTGCCAAATAGGGCCATTAGAATATACTCCCTCCTTTTTTTTAGATGTAACATATTGACTTTGGGCACTATTTTAATTTATCCAATACACTTTGACCATTAATTGTTATTTATACATAAGAAAAATATAGTCATGTGGGATTTTGTTTGATTCGTCACGGTATACACTTTCTAGATATATATTTTTTATAATTCTTACTTTTATACAATTAGAGATATTATCGGTCAAAATTATTCCTCGACAAATGTAAAAAGTCCAATGTTACGTTAAAAAAAGAAGGGAGTATTTAGTTTAGCAAAAATCTAAGGCAAATGAAAACCATTAAAAGTAGTCCTTAGAAAAAAATTTAGCATTTGTGGTTGAAACTATGGCTTTGTGGCGGATGATAGCGGGGGTATTGATGCTAAAGTGGCAGCTCTAAAGTATCGTTGAGACAAGACATGGTGAAAGCAAATGTCGGCAACTTTTTATCAATCTTTTCCAATATCCTCTAGCAAAGAAAAAATCTAAAATAACCATAATGTGAAAACACGCAAAACACTCGGCAATCGGCATAATGTGGAGTATTAATAATCACACAAGACAAAAAAGTTTACTGTACACATTGACAATCAAAATCAAGACACCAAACAATTGAAAATGACTTTAAAATAAATTACACAAAACCACTTCCAAACTTTTTCTTTTCAACAGTAATAATTTGCAAATTGATTAATGAAATATTAGCAGCTAAAAACAACCCAGAAACTTCTTGGGTATGTTGCCAGTTGCACGATATTTTGCGGCACATTCTTCTGCTTTAAGAACTTCTTCTCCTTTTTGGCATTCAATCATTGCCCTCTTTTCTTGAGCTAATTTGTGAACTTCTGCCACTTTGTTTTTCATCTTTTCTGCATACTCTGCTTTCTTTTTCTCCAATTTTTCCTGAAATTTATTCGATAGGTTTAGATTATGTTACTACTATCCATTACTGTTTGTTCTTCCTATTTGAAATTGATCGAAGTAGGAAGAACAAGAGTGAACGTAGGAAGTAATATTTTGCGCTAAAATGGATATTAATTTTACCTCAATCTTTCTGAGCTGAGCTTCTATGTTAGCTTTCTTGCTGTTTTCCCATGAGTCTACATCTGACAGATTTTTACATGCCCTGTAGTTTATAAAACCCGACAAAGTTAACTTCTATTTTTGTCAATTACAAAGTGTAGCAATTACCACTTTCATAAGTTAGGATGGAGAAATTCAAAAAAAAAAAAGAAATTGGACAACTCACATAAAATTATTAACTTCTCAGAACTTGCAACAAAAGCATTATTAATAAATAAGATTCGTTAATTTATTGTTTAGTACGTAGTAGAAAATTTATGGTTTTTGAGCCACCTACACTTGGGATATTATTTTTGCAATAAAATATATCTAATTACCAATAATTGATTGAACAAAAGAATGAGTTCAAGTAACATCACCATTCACACGGTATACCTTAGTATATTTGGTTGTCATGTCACCCTTTTCATTTGTTGGTTTATTAAGCGTATACAAAGATCATAACGATTTATCATGGCAAAATTGAAAAACAATAATGTTATAAATCCAAGGGGAGCTTCATAGTTTGATTAAAAAAAGAAATTTCTTTTATCAATACGAACAAATTAATTGTGAAGCAAATATGTAATTGTTTAGATTTTTTCACTTAAAACAAATTGATATTTGGATTTGATTTAGGATAAGATTTAATTGGTTGTATAGGACCTTTCAATCTTATTATGAATTTCGAATTTTTCTTAAATTTGTGCAAATTAATACAAATTGTTGGACAAAATGTATACCTCCTGCAAGGCAGCAATCACGAACAAAATACAAAACGTACATTAGCAAACACAACGTCACAAATTCACAAGAATCACATACTTGTTTTCGGCCTTGGATTTTTCACTCTCTTCCCATGCTCTCACAAGGGCCAAAGTCTTCTCTTTTTCAACATTAGCAAATACAACATCTGAAATTCACAAGAATTTTATTTTTTTAATTCATATTGATTTTTTTAAAGTAGGAATTTAATAAAATAACATATTGTTATTTACTGTACCTCTGTCCAATGAACCCCCTAAAGGCTTTTTCTTCTCAGGTTCTGGAGCTGGTGGAGGTGTTGTTACTGGCACTATAGCCTCTGCCACAATTACCAAAAATAACCACTTTTTTTAGACTAAACTTACTCATATCATGAAATTAAATAATCAGTCAATGAAAATGATATACGAAGCTAAAAGTGAAAATATTAAGTCAATAAATAAGTATTAATAACATCCATCCACGCACGATTTCCTGACACATTTCTAAAATATTTAATGTTTATAATTAGCCCTTAGGCCGCATATATCAAAAACTATCAAGTAACTCTACATAAGATGGCGCTAATTTAACTTCGAGAGTTTAGAAGGTATATATATGAAGTTAAAAATATATATATATATATATATATATATATATATAAATTATATACTTTCTCCGTTTCTTAATAAGTGCAACATAGAGAAAGTGGAGGGATACCAAGGAACGTAGAAAAAGAAAATTGGGACCACAATAAAGTAGAGTAATTCAAGTTATGAAACAAAAAAATTATGGTTCCCTCTTGCTTTTTGGTGGCATATTTGTAATAATATTGAACTTTTTTTTACAGCTTGGTTGCACTTATTGTAATTATTCCAAATAATTAAAGTGTTGCACTTATTGTAATTATTCCAAATAATTAAAGTATTGCACTTATTGAGAAACGAAGGTAATATATATATATATATATATATATATATATATATATATATATATATAATTGCAAATGACCCAGCTAATATATAATTATATACTACTAAAATATCAAAATAAGTGGAAAAAAATTACTTTCATCAGCAGCAGGCAGCCTGGAGTCAGAGTCTTTGTGATCAGAAACAGGATCCACACTCTTCTCTTCAGTAACATCTTTTGGAGTTTCTTCCTTCTTTTCAACTTTCTCTTCTACTATTTTCTTTGGCTCTTCTTCAGCCATTTTTGCTGTTTTTTGGGGATTACACTAATTATTCACAATTAGGTTTAATTATGGAGAATGAAGAAAAAAATACCCAGATTACAAATAGGAGGAATGAATTTGGTAGTTGGAGAGAAAAAGGAGAAGATGATGATGATAAAGATATGTGGGAGAGAAAGTTGATGGGGGCCAAGTTGAATTAGGAGTATATAATAATTTATGGAGTGCCAGGAGGGCATATCAAAGATACAGCTGAGATTTTCAAAACTAATTTATTTTTTGTATTTATACAAAATCAATTTTTTATATTTATTTATATTCTTTTTTCAGATGTGGGTCAGTGTGGGATATTTGGATACTGTAACAAGTGTTGGCTTGTTGCATGAGACTAGTATTTCTGTTATTGGTTATGGTTTCTTGACTTTCATGGAGCTGAGGAAAATGATAATCTTCCTTTAATAGTAACTCCACAGGTTAGATTTAATTAATTATAATCTTATCTAAAGCAAAAAATTTCTTTTTTGTGTGTTGGAAGGGAATATTGATTACTTTAATTTTGTAATTTTTTGCATGATAATCTAATTAATGAGCTACTACATAACCTGAATTATTTAATTAGGCAAACACTATATTGTTTTGATAGGAAGAGAGGATTATTACCGTTTAATTATAGCTACAATAAATTTTTAAACTATTTTAGAAAATAACCTAGTATTATTATGAGGAGTTTTATTAGTTTAAGTCTCGCTAGGGACACTTTAGAAGTGAGATTTGCATACCCTTTCTCCTAACCTCAAGATGTCTGGGCTTAATTTGGGTTGGAAAGACTCTAATTGTAGCCTGTATAGTCTAACCTGGTCCTAATGTCATTAAAAAATAAATCAAACAAGATTATGTCTTAGACACATCCAATATCGCACAATGAATTATGGTTTTATTAATACCCACTTTCCTTAACCATTTTCGTCAATTTTCTCCTTGACTAACTGACGGTGCAATTAGGTGAAAAGAAGCCGCCAGACCTAGCCTCCCCCCTCTCTCTTTCTCTCTCAAACCCTAGCCTCCCCTACCCCTTCTTCATCAGTTAGGGGCTGCCATGGATGATTTCATCCATGGTAAGCCCCTTTTTTCCCTTTTATTTTCAGTTTTTAATTCATTTTCTTGTTTTGTTTAATAAATTAGTCTCTCTTTATGAGATCTTTTCAAACCCTGTTATGGGGTTTTTAGTTTTTGTTTTGGAAATCTCCTTCTCCCCTATGGGAGTTGTGAGTATGGTTTTTTTGTTTTTAGGTATGAGAAATTATTCTCATTGGTTGAAGTTCGAGACTCAACATGAACGTATTAGAATCTCGGATGCGATCAACATGACTCGGTCTATAATGTTCTTCCCAAACTACATCAGAATGATAGACTTCCTCATCAATAGCTGTTTGATTCAAGAATACAAGGGGGTCATACGCCGTATTGCTTCGATCCCGGTTCATTGTAGTTCGACGAATTTGATTTAGCCTTGTTTAATTGTATCTTGTTTTTCTTTAATACCTATTGTAGATGCCGTTTGGCCTTCAATTAATGAATTTTCTCTTTCAAAAAAAAAAAAAATACCCACTTTTCTTTTTGGGATGTCATTTATTAGTTTACTCACTTTTTTTTTCTGTTTTAGAAATGGTCCTTTAAAACTTTGTGCCCAATAAAAATGGATAAACTAATAAAAATGGAAAGAGTAGTTAAATTCTTGTATATTTGTATAATCATAACTTATTTTTAGAGTTTTCTTATTTTATTCTAATATTTGCGCATATAATATTTTGTGCTATTCTTTTTAAAATAAAAATGTAAGGACTCAAGGGCGACGAAATTATTGAAACAAGCATGTCGGCCCACAATATGCATCAATGCTAGAAAATGCATGAAAGGTGTTAGGTGTCCCTAGGATTCTCTCTCTTTACCTTTTGTTTTTTTTTCTTTCCAAAGGAAAGTAAATGTGTCCCAAAATTTTTGAATTTTTTCCTTCAATAATGCTAAAATGGGTATTAATTCCTGAAATGTACCGAAGTTCAAATTAATTCATTGGGTACCGTCCACGTAAGACGGCATGCGGGAATTTGTTGTTTTAACAAAACCGCTACTCCAAGTAGCGATTAATACCAATAATGTAAAGTTGACCACTACTTCAAATAGCGGTTATATTATGTCCCTAAGACAAGTTATAAGGCATGCATATAAACCGCTACTCAGAGTAGCGGTTTACTACAAAACTTAACAGACGCAAGAAAGAAGGGGGAAAGCACGCATTCCTGCTGCGTGCCACGCAGGCTTCGTGCGCTCCGCGCAGCAGGAATGCGTGCTTTCCCCCTTCTTTCTTGCGTCTGTTAAGTTCCGTAATAAACCGCTACTTTGAGTAGCGGTTTTGCCTCGTAAATCGCTACTCTGAATAACGGTTTTGCCTCGTAAACCGCTACCCCTAGTAGCGGTTTTACCTCAGTAGCGGTTTTACCTCGTATACCCTTTCCAAATAACTTAAAGTTAGCGGTTTGCTTTGTCGAAAATAAATTTTCTCGCGTGCCGTTCTACGTGGACGGTACCCATGGAATTAATTTCAACTTCGACACATTTCAGGAATTAAAACCCATTTTAGCATTATTGAAGGAAAAAATTCCAAAATTATTAGTGGTTCTTTTATCCAAATTACTTCTCCCTAGATATTTCTTATCGTAGCTAATCAATCAGATATCATATGTGGCCTGTTCGTCTTTTGACCGTATCTACTGTCCCAAAAGTGTGGGACCAGTTATTGGGTTGGCAAATGACCTCTTTCTGCTTTACACTCCACTGCTACGTCCACAAAAATTTTATAAATTCCACAAATTATAGATTCACTTGCTAATTATATGCTTTTGAGTTGTTGCAATTCCACTAATGACTGCATATTTGGCCACCTAAAAAGAAAGCTCCTTTAAGAATTATTTTTACTGGAAGATTCTGGAGTAGCTTATCTTTTCTTCCCCTTAATCGTGGTGATATAGAAAGCATAACTAAAATACAAGAAAACAGACTACATCTCTATCTACTTCAAGAATCAAGAGCATTTCCTTATTGAAGTCCTAGAATATAAAGAGATCATATTATGTCGGTAGAGTATGTTTGTCTATCTAGCACAATATGGACCTGTTTGAGGGTCAAATGTGGGCATTGTGAGCCATAAAAAATAAAGATGAGCAAGTAATGGAAATTGGAAGGCTTAAAATGTAATGTACCAAGCTGTCATATATTGTAGAGATAAGAGGTAGTTACTAACCTAAAATTTTCAAATATCACGCATTTAAAATTGATTTTGGGACGACACTTGACTTGACTTGTAATATCATTCATTTCTCATCCTTCTTCGTGGGTGTACAATTCACAAAGTAATATTGATATAAGAGCTCATACTGAGTCATTGAATTCCAGACCTTTGAGTTTCGTTATTTTCACTTTATTTTTTTTATATGAACTAAATTTATGTTCTTTCAAAAAAAAAAAAAAACTAAATTTATATGATTAATAAAACTTAAGATGGCGTTCTTTTACCTGAACTGAACCTATTAGAACTAATCAGCCATGATTTCACCTTATGTTTACACTTTATTAGACTGGATCTAATCATCCATAATTTCACCTTATGTTTACACTTTATTAGACTGGATCAATTCCAACTTGGCCATTTTACTTTAAAGGGTCTCAACTTTTGATTATTCAAATTAGTCCCAACTTTCGGGAGTCTCTTCGAAAATAATCTTTTACCTTAATTAACTTTCTAAATTGGTTAATTTTGATGCATGACACTATTCCATTGGCTAAATCTAATTTAAAAAAGGGGTCATGGAAGAGTATATAGATACTCCATATATGAAACTTTTATTTAAAATAAAATAAGAAGTATGAGATATATAAGTATTATTTCGCATAATGTGCATATTTTGTCACTAGTGCATATCATTAAGTATAATATCTTTAGAAATAAGCTTGGGTCAATCCTAGTAGTATATTTTATAGGGAAATTCTCAATGGTATCCTTCTAGCATTGACTTTAATTTACCAATGGTATACCTTCTTAAGTTTTCATTCTCAATGGTACCCTATTAGTATTGACTTTTCCCAATGGTACACCTTCAAAAGTTCTCATTCTCAATGATGCCCTCCTAGTATTGACTTTTTTTTTATACTAAATTTAGTCATGAATATGATCCACCCACAAAATATTGATCAAGAAACAAAAAAAAAAAAAAAAAGAATCTGGTGATCGATTAACTGTGAAGAAGACATAAATAGTCATATAACTGTTATAGTTATATGTAATATATCATAGTTATATGATGATTTATGCTTTTTTCATAGTTCATCAACCACCCTATTCTTTTCATTTAATATTTTGTGCGTGGGTAGATCATATCCATGTCTTTGTCCCTTAGACAATTTTTTCTAGATTTTTATGTTAATTTATCAATGGCATAATGGGGTTTTTAGTAGGGGTGTTCATGGGTAGTTAACTGTCCCGAAACAACATTTTGGTTCGGTAATCAAAAGTTTCAGTTCGCTCTTTTAGCGAACCGTAACCGTTTAGACCGGTTTTCGCCTAAGCGGTTAACCGTTTTTTTGGTACAGTTTGCCGGTTAACCATTAACCATTATTTAAGTTATACTATTATATTTTACTTAATAAACATACATACATATATATATATATATATATATATATATATATATATATATATATATATATATATATATATATATATATATATATATATATATATATATATATATATATATATATATATATATATATATATATATATATATATATATATATATATATATATATATTCTATTTTTTTGTGCATATACTTTAATATTATATATACTCTAATATAAAATGTATTTTAAAGTGGATAATAAATCCATTGGAAAACATAACAAACACTAAGAATTCACTCCATTTCCGAATTAAAGTGGTTATATTAGTACTAGAGTTTCCAAATAATCACATACTTCCACTCATTGTTGTAACTTACTAACAAATATTATGATTAATGTAATTGTTGGAAAATGATTCACAATAATTAAATAGAGAAAATAAATATTTCGTTATTTCGGTTAATCATTCACTCAAAAACATAATCGTAACTGTATCGTTTAGCCGTTACTTTTATCGATCGGTTCGATAACCGTACCGTTAAAGTATTTTTTATCGGTACGGTTACCACCCATTTAGACCGTTTTTTGATTTTTCAGTACGGTTTTTCGATTTTAATGAACACTCCTAGTTTTTAGGGTTTTGTAGTTGATATATTAATTTGGATGTAGGTTAATATGAGTTTTGTACTTGATTCATTAACTTTTGATGTGGCTTTTTCTTGGTTTTTGTTGATGATAAACTTATACTACTAGTCTACTAGTTAAGCATATAGATGTACCAATTTTAGTAAAAGGTCAATACCAGGAGGTATCACTGAGAATCAAAACTTAAGAAGGTGTACTATTGAAAAAAATCAATAATAAAAGGGTTTCGTTGAGAATGAGAAATTAAAAAAGTGTACCATAAGGACAAGTCAATATTAAGAAGGTACCTGAAAATTTCCCCTTCTTATATATAGGAGAAATACGGAGGTTGTGATTATTTTATCTGTAGTCATGTCCTAACAGCTACATTTCAGTATTTATAAATTAGGAAAATTTAATTGTTGAAGCTATTATGTATAGCGCACACCCACATGTGGGTGTCCCACATTGATTAAAGAAGAGAGATGAGTTCACTTTATAATGCAAAGGGGCTACTTCCCTTATTGCCATATGGTTTTAAGGTGGAACCTCCTTTGTGTTGTGAATTGGACTCTCTCTCTTGTAATGGGTGCGGCCCAGGCCCATATTTAACATTAATACCACCAAATATATATATAATATTGTTTTTGAAACCATATGTGATATTGGAGTTTTGTTATGATTTCCTGTCTTCGTTACTTGCGCCTGCGGAGTGGCTATGCATCCCATATTAGTTCTATGCTTACCTATGTCCAAATTTATTGGGCTGAAGTCTCATTTCTCATGTGATATGAAGCCATAAGAATAAGATTAATAAAATCCTATTCACATCCCAATAAGCGGCAGGATTCCATTGCTTTTACTGGTCGAGAAGCACTATGTTCATACTTCGAAGTACATCTCTGTGTCCATATAGATAGTGTATATGCTAATTGGGCCGAATCCCAGCTATTTATTGTACTCCCTCCGTCCTGAGGGATGACAAAAAAAATCTTGGATCAGATACAGATTAGTGAATTCAGATTCGCATCATGCAATTATAAGTTTAGTGTCCGAAGATGTGCATTGGGGATTCATCTTAAGCCCAGACTTATCATGGAAATCCCCTAAGAGTGTGGATTATAGCATCAGCTATTTTGATATTTGCTTCACCAAAGAAGAGGATATCATAATCTAGAAATTTCAACAACGTAGTTAGAAAAATAGAAGCAATAAGGTATAAAATATTTAAAAGAATGAAGGAAATACTAACGCATTCTCTACTAAAAAAAACTAGGGATGGCAATAAGTGGAGTGGATGTGGTTGCCCCCTCCTTTATACCCATATGCACCTAAAAATTGTATTCACACCTCCACTAACCCATTAACTATAGGTACATATCCAACATTCATACCTGGCTATGTGGGTATAGCCCTAAATTCACAATTGCCGCCACATAACTAGATATTCTTTACCCACCTTTACCCCACCTCATCCACCTAAAATCACAAGTCAATTATTTATGCCATTTTAAGATTTGATTCTTTGGGTTTAAGCCCATTCAAGATTGTGTTTGGAAAAATGAGACTTCAGCCCAAGAAATTTGGACATAGGTAAGCATAGAACTAATATGAAGGTAATAATAAATTTTGTAACAAAAAATTCCATGTCAAGTTCATGATAATGACATCCATCTCCACGAGAATTTCTTCAGAAATTTTGCACAGGACTCAGTACCGTTGTCATAGATGGTAATGAAATTAAATTTCATGAAGAAAATTGAAGTGTTGAGTTAAACATACATTACAATAAACACTGACGCAAGACTTGCCTATAAAATTATACTGAAAGTATTGACCATTAGTAAAATTTATTATTTCTTACCAAACAAACCGTAAAAGTGAAGAGGTCAAACCTGTCAAAGATTGAAGTTAAATACAAAACTAGCATTTTCATATGGTTTCTTCTTAAAAAGAACTATTATTTTCAACAAAATATTTTTGTATTTGTCTCTTCAAATCTTTTAGTAAAACATTAATACTTCATCTGTTCTGAATTAGATGCAGCAAATCCACTTTAAAGCATCCCGATCCATTATTTTAACCATAAATATTTATAATTACATATAAGTAAAAATTATAAAAATTAAATTTTATGAAAGTACGTCACGAGACAAATCTAACAAGATCCCACTTGAATATGTTTTTCATTATGTATAAATCACAAATTTTAGTTAAAGTGAAAAGTGTGAATAGTGAAAAGTGGATATGTTGCTTTTAATTCGGAACGGAGGAAGTATTATAATTTTTCTCCTTTGCGTATTGTTATTGAGTGTTTAGGAATGGGGGAACGAAGAGTCGGATCCGCGAATTGAAGTGTTAGCCTGCTAGGGGAGGCAGCAGGGCACCCACCAATCCATCTCCACATAATGTTCTAAAGCGTGATTTGATCCTCACCCATGGAAAAATAGAAGCTAGGCGCGCACGAGTTGGGTTGTGTTAGCCGATGGGTGTCATGGCACATTAGGGTTTGAAATCGGTGAAGGAAAAAAATTGTATCTTAACGAATTTGTGCCAAGATTCAAGGAGATTGTTAAGTGGTGGCGGTGGGTGGTGGCAAGTGGCGGCGGTGGGGCTTGAGGAGGTCGCGGTGGGGCTGGAGGTGGTGGCGGTGGGGTGGTAGTGGCAGGAGGTGGTTGTTTGGGAAAAGAAAAGAAAATAAAGGAAGGGTAAAGTTGGAAATGTATGATGGGCTCGAGACGATTTCAAGAAATTTTGGGGCGATGTTTAGCATTCCAGAGATTCAAAGGCATGAAGGCATGCTATAGTGACCCCTTTGAACTTTACAAATAATACCTTTTTGTTGAAAATAAGCAGATCATGAGATGGCGAAGCCTGTCAAATTTGGGCCAAAATTTGAAAATCGTATACATGAAAGGCCCACGGCTCATCACCGGGATAGTAATACATCATACGTTAAACTTGTGTCAATCTGGTCTAACCCTAATTAATTAATAAATAAAATATATAACATAGTCACATGGAAAGAAATTTCCATCATTGTTGCCGTGTTGGTAGACATGCAAGAAATTAACGGTTTGTCTTATTGTATTTGTATATGTTCCCTTTTCGTTAATTTGGCATGAAATTTCCTTCATTGTTTCATATAAAAGTGTCTCCTAAAAAAAAAAAAAAAACCAACCAGCTGTTACACTTACACAGTTACACCCACATTTTGCCAAGAGAAAAACAAACGGCAGTTTCGTTAATTTCGAGTACAAGGCCGAACTGATGACTTTGCCTGTTTTGGTGTAAAACCCTTGGGTGCTGCCTACCCACAGAATCTATAATCCCAAGCTCCCAAGAACCTTCTATTTATAAGTGTGCCACCTTTATTCGCTTAACTAATTAATTTACATTGATTCCCTCTTTCATTGGCCTAATTAATTAGGTACCTTTTAGGCTTTTACATCCTTAAATTAGCGTGTGTGATCATAAGTACATTATTTTCTACTCACTACATAAAAAATAACTGCTTCATTCCAACTTTCTTTTAGAGACATTAAACTATGGATGTATTTATTCCGGAAGATTATGTGATTAAGCGTAGAATGGAGAGAAGGGCAGCAGCAGCAGCAGCAGCGGCAGCGGCGGCGACAATGGTGGCAGGAGCTAGTGTAGAAGCTGCTAAATCTAGTTCGAGGTCAGGGATTTGGTTGCAATCAGGTGGCAAACAAGCCAACCAAGGCCAATCTATCTCATGGGTTGATCACCGTAGTGACAACTTCCTACATAGCTGCTGCTTCTAGACTTCTAATTAAGCCTAAATCGCTCTTTCTTTTACTTCAGATTTTTTTTTCTTTTTCATAGTATTTTACAATCTAGGAGAGTGATCCTTAACTTTTAGGCTGATTTTGTACTAATGTAATGTATTATAAGTTATATTTACTATTAGTGATACGCTTAGCTAGAATGTTTGTTTTTAGGTATTAGAACTATCAGTGGGCAGTGGCTATATTTTGTACCATATGTTCTACTTCTACCTGCTCTCTTTGGAAAAAAAAAGGCACGTTGACAGTGTAATTGAAATTGTCCCTACTCCTAAATAAAATCCCATGACAAACTGATATAGTATTAAGTTGTAAATTAGATTTTTAGCAGGTTATTAATGATTTTTTTAAATGTAAAATCGATTCAGTAATGAAAGAATCATATAACATCTATAATAGAAAACAAAACTAACAAATACAAATACATAACAATTTTGATCAAATAAAATTCTAAACTGGCAAAACCGTCGTCGTTGAGATGAGATCTAACACTTCTGTATACCCTATTTCATCACATCGCTCTTTGATCAGTTTTCCACGAGGGGGGTCTTTCAATTTGTCATAGTTTTGAAATAAAACTAAATTTGTTCCAATTGATTGTAGATGTAGAAGTGATAGACGACACCACAACAAATCTTCATCAACGAATTAAATTCTCCTGCGAAGTTAAGGAAACCTATATAATGTCGGCATTTCATACTGTTAGGGTTGTGAGTGCGTAGCGGAAGCAAATTAAAGATGTAGAGATTGAGCAAAATAAATGGAGTTGGAAATACGTGGCAAGAAAAGTAGAAAAGATGGACATACAATATTTAACGTGGGAAAAATCTTCATATAGAGGCAAAAAACCCACGGACGACGAGTATCCGAAAATCCACTATAATAAAATAGGAGAGTACAAGAATCACCCGAAATTTATTAGGGTAAGTAGTACAATAACACTCTCACTATTAGTACAAACTCACAAAAGAGTAATACAAAAGGATAGTGGATTAGTAGATTGTGTGTGGTAGAATCTCCGACCTTATACAAGAATCACCCGAAATTTATTAGGGTAAGTAGTACAATAACACTCTCACTATTAGTACAAACTCACAAAAGAGTAATACAAAAGGATAGTGGATTAGTAGATTGTGTGTGGTAGAATCTCCGACCTTATAATATCTTAGAGAGCCGAATCTCCATAACGGAGCCAATAGTAATAAACCTACTTATTGTAGGTAATATCTCTCTAAGCCGAGATATTATGTAAAAAGAACATTCTTAGAGTGTATAAGAGGATCGGAGCATAGAATTGGAGGAGTGGGTAATGGTGGATTGTATTTGTGGAGCTCCCCATTGTGGATCATGATCATATTACTATGGGTACCGAATTCCATATTTATAGTTGAAATAAGTCGGCAAAACCAACTAAGATATATATTTGGAGAATCTTCATGAACTAATTGCCGATATAAATTGCTCTATGTAGAAGTTTCATGAGCCAAAGGCCAAAGTCGGCAAATTGTCTCTAGAAATGTTTAGAAGCTTACTCCAAAATGATGGCCTGACTCATGCCACATTGCATCACTAAATGTGATGTGTTTGCCGACATCATTTCTAGTTATATTACAAGACCAATTTGTGAATTACCATAATAATCATGACAATGCACCCAATTACATTATGGGCTTATTGGAATTTGGGCCATTAAACCCAACAATCTCCACCTTGGAACAAATTCCATATATACTCGTCGTATAAAATCCCAAAGAGTATAAGAAAGATATGTCACCCACATATTGACCCGAATGTAGGTTGAGCTAAGAAAATAATGTGACATACCAGAACTCGTTTGATGAGGACGCAACGCCAAACGAGGTTGAGTAATGAATCCACCAAAAATGGCTTTTATGTACACCATCAAGCGCCCAATCCGTTCCGGGTCAGAACGACCTTCATAAATATCCTCCAGATGTAAAACTTATCTTGCCACTGAACTTCTCAATCTTGAGCTTCATTATTGAAGACATCTTTAATATGAAAACACTCTAAACAACCTTTAGCTCTGATACCACTTGTTAGGGATGTGAGTGCGTAGCGGAAGCAGATTAAAGATGTAGAGATTGAGCAAAATAAATGGAGTTGGATATACGTGGCAAGAAAAGTAGAAAAGATGGACACACAATATTTAACGTGGGAAAAATCCTTAAATAGAGGCAAAAAACCCACGGACGACGAGTATCCGAAAATCCACTATAAGACAATAGGAGAGTACAAGAATCACCCGAAATTTATTAGGGTAAGTAGTACAATAACACTCTCACTATTAGTACAAACTCACAAAGGAGTAGTAGAAAGAATAGTGGATTAGTAGATTGTGTGTGGTAGAATCTCCGACCTTATAATATCTTAGAGAGCCGAATCTCCATAACGGAGCCAATAGTAATAAACCTACATATTGTAGGTAATATCTCTCTAAGCCGAAATATTATGTAAAAAGAACACTCTTAGAGTGTATAAGAGGACCGGAGCATAGAATTGGAGGAGTGTGTAATGGTGGATTGTATTTGTGGAGCTCCCCATTGTGGATCATGATCATATTACTATGGGTGCCGAATTCCATATTTATAGTTGAAATAAGTCGGCAAAACCAACTAAGATATATATTTGGAGAATCTTCATGAACTAATTGCCGACATAAATTGCTCTATGTAGAAGTTTCATGAGCCAAAGGCCAAAGTCGGCAAATTGTCTCTAGAAATGTTTAGAAGCTTACTCCAAAATGATGGCCTGACTCATGCCACATTGCATCACTAAATGTGATGTGTTTGCCGACATCATTTCTAGCTATATTACAAGACCAATTTGTGAATTACCATAATAATCATGACAATGCACCCAATTACATTATGGGCTTATTGGAATTTGGGCCATTAAACCCAACACATACCAATGTGATATGGATTGTATTTTTATTTTCCCTTTAGCTAATTAAACGACTTTGGATAATTAGATCCTAGATAATATGAAAAGTGGGGGAAATGTAAGAAAATTCTACCTTTAAAGAGTTTAAAGTACCCCTAGAGGAAATTAAAGTCGTATCCATGATCGATATGATACTTCATCTGTTTTTGACTAGTTTTTGATTCTCACGCTTGAATTTTTATATTTATTTGTATATTAGCAAAAAAAAAAGATATCTATATAAACATTGAGATATATCTAAATCTTATATACTAAAGTTTATTTTATACATTAGTCATTGATTTTCTATTAAGATTAGTAGATAGATAATGCAAAACTAAAATGGTTGCACTAATAACTAATAAGAATGGTACGGTGAAACTCAAATATTCTAACTTTATTTTAATTTGCTTATATCTTTTTTCAAAACCCACCTATTTTGCCTCAAGTTTGTTCACATTATTGATCATCCCTATTATCTATATATCTATATAAAGCTAAGTACAATTTGCCTACGTGTCACTCTCACAATCAATTCGCCAAATGGCGTTCTCCATTGAAAATGTTAAATCCAATTGCCACGTGTAGATTGTTGCATAACTCAAGTATATGTGTCGCTTGCACATCATTCCCATGCGTGTGCCATGAAATTTCGATCTAGGCAAGAAATCATTAAATCAGTTACAATCATTTATATTAGGAAATAGTACTATAACGTTCCTAAATTTAAGCAAATAATCCTATTAAATCAATGGCTTAAAATACCTTCCCTTAGATTGAGGATATTAATAGGCATTTTACCACTCAACTTAACATTCATGTTTAATTACATTATTCAAGTTTATAGTATATTGTGCAAAATCTTTCTCAGCCACATAAATTCAGATAAGGTATTACAAGACCAAATAATTTCATATTAGTTGAGTTAAGTTCAGATAAGAAAAAAAAAATAAGTTGAAAAGAACAAGGACTAGATTACATTATTCAAGTTTACAGTAATTGTGCAAAATCTTTATCAGCCCTAACTATCACATTTATTGGTAATTATTGTAATACATGTATAATTATATTAAAGTATTAAATCAATCATTTTGGTTAAAAGGCATTCGATCTGATAGAATAGTACAAGCAAAAGGGGTTTAAAATTTTTATTTAAGCGGGTTGACCCGACACGACCCGTTTATTAAACGAGGTGGGTTAGAGTTGAACATTTTAACTCGAATCCGACACGACAACCCGTTTAACTACTATTCTACCATGAATATTATTAGTTGGGCTTCAAATAATATAAACATTTTTCATAAATATATAAGAGTTATTTTTCTGTTGTTCGATTTGATTTATTTAGGAAAGATATAAATATATAAGACAGTAGTTGAGAAATATATGATGTACATTTGTTTAGTTTACGTATATATGCGCGTTTGATAAATGGGTCGGGTAACCCGTTTAATAAATGTGTCGGGTTAGGGTTGAGTCTTATCAACCTAATTAATAAACGGGTCAGGTTAGTGTTGTGGATGTTCAATCCATTCACCGATGGACCCGACACGAATTTGACACAACAAGACATGTTTACCAGCTCTACAAACCATATCTACATAAAACTTCCCGTGCATTGTTGCACGGGTATAAAGCTAGTAAGATAACATTTAGAAATACATTACTACTCGGTAATATGATTGTTCAAAATGATACCACATTCATATTTGGGTAGCTCTCACGCTCAACATGAGAAATTTGGAGTAAATGCGTCTCATCCGCTAGGTAAGAAACTAGACCTACCTATAGAAAAAGGGTACGAAATTACGAATAATTGAGATGGGCTGGCTACCGGAGCCTTGGTTTGTCCCGAAATTGATCATAGTTGTGTTTCAGCCTCAAAGGATCCAAGTTTCCAAGTAATTTTTTTTTTAGGAAAAATTGATAAAAACAGTCCCAATTATTGGACATCTTCTCTAATCAGTCATAACTTTTGATTATTTTAAATTGGGCCCAACTATTGCATGAGTTTGCTAAAAACAGTCCTGGTGACCTGATAACCTATAGTGACAGGTTAAAACCCTTACATGTGACTACATGACTTTTATAACTTTTATTTTTATTTTCCATTTATATATTTTCTTTTCACCCTCCACCTCTCCCATACCCCAAACACCCACCCCCATGAAAACCCACCCCCACATGTCGCCCACCACAAACCCCCCACCACCACCGCCAACCCCAAACCCCCCACCACCACTACCAAACCCGAAAACCTCCACCTCCACCACCACCGCCAAACCCGAAAACCTATCCCATCCCCCGAAACGCCCACCCTCAAAAACCCATCCCCACACCTATCTCCACCAGGAAACACACTAACCACCAATCAACGAGAACCACCGCCACCCTTGAAACATCAACCACCAACTCCACCATACGATGCACAGCGCCACAAAAACCATTCGCTGTTCACCACCGCCATCTCCACCAATTAGAAGCACCTACAAATTGCAATTTAATCCTCCAATCAGAGATTTCGGCGCCGCAGAATCGCAAAGAAGAATGAGCGTCGGTTATAGCCAGATTCTTGGGGACTACTTCTTCTCTCCAATTGGTCGGAATTCATAGCAATGGCAGCGCGAATTTCGGTTCAAATCGCTGCGAAAATCGAGAGACCCACCCCCAAAAACTCATCCACACCCCTGACTCTCCGCAAACACCAACACAAAACACAAACTACCGACCCACCTAACCATTGCCACCCTGAAATGTCAACCACCAGTGTCCAAAATCCTTCCACCAAACCCGAAAACCAACTGGTGTTGCCATGAATCGAAGAAGAAGAAGTCTGGAGGGGTAATGACGCGAGAAAAAAAGGAAAAGAAAAGTCAAAACAAAAAAGAAAAAAGAAAGAAAAAAAATTTCATTTAAAGTCACGTGAAACTCGCGTGACCCTTGCTTTACCAGCTACAGCAGGTCTCCAGGTTAAGGGGACCATTTTTGTCAAATGGATTTAAAAGTTGGGGCCAATTTAAAATAATCAAAAGTTGGGACTGATTAAAGAAGATGTCCAATAGTTGAGACTGTTTTTATCAATTTTTCCTTTTTTTTATCGGCGGTTAATTCGTCCTTTATTAATTGGCTATAGCTGGTCAATTTTTAATTGGGCCTGGATTGTACAAGAAGTTCACAAGTATAAAATTAATTGAGGTGTATTATGATCTCGGTTACTGTTCTTCCTATTGTATATATGTACATGATATATTAATGTTTAAATACGGTTAAAATTTATATAGTTTAAGTTTGAAAGATAAAAAAGGTAAACAAATAAAAAAAAAATAGAAAAAGTGCAAGGAATTTAAAGAATTCATGTAAGTTGCTTGGTCGTTCAGATTATAAAGACTAGTCTTATATGCA
Organism: Beta lomatogona; assembly: GCA_947646795.1. Taxonomy (NCBI): domain Eukaryota; kingdom Viridiplantae; phylum Streptophyta; class Magnoliopsida; order Caryophyllales; family Amaranthaceae; genus Beta; species Beta lomatogona. The sequence continues at coordinate 1,198,122 of CANSNZ010001191.1, read as the reverse complement.
CGCTATGCGTACGAAATCATTATTAAAGTTAATCATTATTAAGTGAAGTTTGTCTAACTCTTACTATATAACTATTAAGTATTAATAATTATTTCAATTTGAAAGCAGTTATTCTATTTGATGCAACTTATTTCAGTAATATCTCTATTATATTCGCTTTTTATAACATACTAACACATTGCTTTACTAAATACCAAGATACAAAGTTATTTTAATTGCGTAATTGATATGGACCTATATACTAACATACCATTATTTCTAACTTCTAAGCTTCCAAGAGTTCCTTCATCTTTCATATTTTTTTATTATTAAACAAATGACTTGTTCTCCCCAGCTTATTTTCAGTTCAGTTCAGTTCATAAATGATAATCATTACTATTAATTTGTTATAATTTAATTCAGTTCAGTTCAGTTGTTTTATGCCAAGAGAACAGGCTCAAAGACATGACATATAATTTCCTTATTAGGGGATCAAAGTTACCCACAGACCACAGTACTTTGTGGGATTTGACAGCTTGATAGGTAGCATCGAAGTTACCCACAGTTACTCACCTCCTCCTTCTCTCACCGTGAAGAAAATGGCCCAAAATCAAAGAAATTGAATTCAACTAGCACAACCACCGCCGCCATTTGCGCCAGCACACTCCTCCGCCTCTATCTTGATGATGTTAATTTTCAGTTTTTAATTGTGTAGGGGCTTGTAAGAGGAACAAATGAAGAAGAACAAAGAATTTGCAAGTAATTGAAGGTTGGAAAGAGGAAGAAGATAAAGAAGAAACTAACGTGTTTCAATTGTAGTGTTGTTTTTTCTTCTTTTTTGTTAATTTAGTTGTACAATGGAGGTAATTTTACTTTTCCTTTTAAAATTTAAATTGTGGTAGAATCTATAATTTTGTTTTGTTTTGGGGGTATTTTGGTAATTAAAGGTGAACACTACAGGATCAGGAGTTGACATATAGAATAGAGATATGCAACAATACTTCTAGCTATTGACAAAACAAATAAACTCATCTAATTCTAAGTACCTAAATAAACTAAAATTACGAAGATAAATATAATTCCAATGATGCTATTTGTGAATATTTGTTTACTAACATTAAAAATTAGGCAATTATGTGCACTACCTTACCCGTTTATTATCTTCAATGCATATTGCAGCTGATTTTCTGATTCTTGCGAATTGATGATTGTTTCTCGACTAACAATCTATATTACTACTAGGGCTGTTCAGAGTGCGGTCTGGACTAGGGATGTCAGTGGGTAATGGACCCTACCCGGATCCATGGATCCAGATCCGTTTTTAGCGGATCTGGATCCTCAAATTTTGGACCCTACGGATCCGGGTAGGATATGGATCCTTGTTTTTGGAGACGGATCTGGACCGGGTCCTAAATCATTACCCGGATCCATTACCCGTTTTTGAAAGTTATTTTAAAATATATAATTAAAAGGGTAAAAATTAATGTTAAACTCTTAATGTTATTTATGCTCGGATTTGTTATACAAAGGTTGAATGATTGCTTACTTCAACATCGATAAATGAAAATGTTAAATGGCGTTGTTTTGTTCTTTAAAATCTCTAATTATTGTGAAAATTAGGGTCGTTTGAAGAAAATAGGTTAGGATCCGTTTTGGACCCGTTTAGGACCCGGATCCGTAGGATCCATTGGATCTGGACCTGGATCCTCATTTTTATTACCCAGCGGATCCGGGTAGGATCTGGATCCTTGCTTAAAAAACGGATACGGATCTGGATCCTAGAGGACCCTGTCCAGATCCTACCCATTGCCATCTCTAGTCTGGACCGCACCAAACCGCAACCCAAACCGTTTTTTCGCGGTTTGGGTTGGTTTGCGGTTTCAAAATTGCGGTTTGGGTTATGAATTCAAGCAAACCGCGGTTTGCGGTTTGGGTTGGGTTTTTGTTTTTGTAAACCGCAACCGCACCACAAACCGCAATTTTATATGATTTTATAAAAAAATATATTATTATCTATTTTGATTTTTTTTTAAAATACACTTGACAAGGTGGCATATAAGTATACAATTAAAAAAAGAAGTTTGAGGTAAAAACTTGGACAATTTTGATAAATTATTATTTATGTTTAATTATAAAGTCAACTTCATATTTATTTGGACTCTTTATATTTATTAACAAATATTTTTTTACTATTAGATTACAAAATTAATGTCGCGGAGGAAAAAATGGTTAAACCGCAAACCAAACCGCACCAAACCGTTTTGCGCGGTTTGGTTTGGGTTGGTTTGGGCAAAAGTGCGGTGCGGTTTGGGTTGGGAAAATGTCAAACCGTATATTTGCGGTTTGGGTTGGGTTACATCCCAAACCGCACCAACCCAAACCGCGAACACCCCTAATTACTACTATATATGTAAACTCCTAACTTTTTGGTGTCCACCCTTAATTACCTAAATACCCCTAACTACCAACAAATATAACAAAACCAATTCAAATCTCTATTATGGCAACACATGGGGGACACTCAAAAAATAAAATATAGAAAAAGAAAAAAAAAGAAGGCTAACTACATACTTCAATTAAACCAAAAGAATTAAGATCACCGTATCTCTATCTTTGTTATATATGAAATGTTTTATATGCTTTCGCACGCATCTTGTGCATATAAGACTAGTATAAAGATAAAAAAACTAAGATCAAAACTTTAAAGTAAAATTCGTATTTATAAATTTTCTAATACTTCATCTGTTTCATATTAGATGCTATGATTTCTATTAAGGGGCGTTTCATTATTTGGTAAGTTTTGGGCTGGGAAATTACTTAATTATCCTTACTTTATAAAACTAGTTTTGATTACCTACACTAATCTAAAACAATTAAACTAATTTGAGCCTCCACCCATCTAAGTTGTAAATTCCAGCCACCACCCTTCTAACTTCTTCTCTTCTTCCACAACCACAACCCACAGCCCACTACAACCCAACTTCCACAACCAACAACCACCAGCCACCACACCTTCCGTCATCTCTCTCTCTCCGACCACCAGCCAACCCTCCTCCCTTCTCTCCCTCACCGACCACCAGCCAACCCTCCTCCTCTCTATCTCCTTCTCCGACCACCAGCAAACCAACAACCCTGGCCGTCTCCTCTGTCTCCGTAACTCCCACCTCCAATCTCTCTCCTCCCGACCCTTCTCGCCTTGGCTTCTTCCTCCTCTCTGAAGAATCCCTCCTCCAAGCCCACAATCTCATTTCCCTCTTCATCCATATGGTTTTTGGGTAGGTTTTTATGCGGATACTTGTTCAATCGAGACCCATCACATGATTTAATTTTCTCTTCTCTTCTTCATCTGCTCTAGTACCAGAAACGTCGACGAAGCAAAGACGAAAGAAGAGTTTATCTCTCCCGCGATTGTGGAAATTTTGGTGTTGAGGGCTTGACTACTAGTAGATTTGAATCGGTCGTGAGTTCGAGGTTGACTGAATCCTAGGAGATAAAAGGATTTGCGATTGGAGAGATGCACGACATCGAAAGAAGGTATGGGCAAGTTTTTGTGAATTTTAGTGGTAGGGTGGTGCTAGTGGAATCTAGGTGTTGGTGTAATGTATTAGTTGTATTATTAGTTTATCTAATCACATACCCCTTCTCATCTAATTGTACACTAAGAAAAATTGCCTCGGAGTCCGCAATTCTCAAAGTGTAGCATCTAATATGAAATGGAGGAAATATGTTTTCTGTTTTTCCATATGTTATTTAGTTCCTGTACGATACTAATATCTTTAATCATTCTATCACTAATTATGAAAAAAGCTAATATTTTAAAAATGTATACTGAGACAAGTTTAATACTCCCTCCATTTCATTTTAATCTACACACTTACACTTTTCACGCATGCCAATGCAAAACTTTGAGGACATTTATCTTTAATTTTGTATTTGTAAAAATTATAAAAAGTACATATTAATAAAATACATGTTATGATGAATCTAACAAGATCCCACATGACTATATTTTCATCCACATATAAATCACAAATGATGGTCAAAGTGAAATTTGTGAATAGTGTAAAATGTCAAAGTGTGTAGATTAAAATGAAACGGAGGGAGTAATGTTTTAGTTAACTACAATTGTTTTATATATTAATTATAGGGTCAAAGTGGAGTTTGTCAAAAAGTTTAACAATCTATTGCTGCAATTTTATGGACTTACTAATCTAGATTAAGAATTTAAGATCCCCCTATATAATTAAGTCATAGTGGAACTTCTTAAATAGCTTTAGGCCTTGTTCTTTTGAACTTATTTTGGCTGAACTGAACTGAACTTATTTTATTTTGGCTGAACTGAACTTATTTTTGTTGAACTGAATTTATTTTTACTTATTTCTGCTGAACTAAACTTATTTTTACTTATTTTTGCTGAACTGAACTTATTTTGGCTGAACTGAACTTATTTTTACTGAACTGAACATATTTTGGCTGAACTGAACTTATTTTTTTATTTTTGTTGAACTAAACTGTATTAACATAATATTATCAATACTTATTATTATAATAATCAATAAATAATAACATAATATTATCAATACTTATTATTATTATTTTATTATTTTATAATAATAAATAATAAATAATAAATAATAAATAATAAATAATAATAATAAATAATAATAATAAATAAAAAATAATAAATAATAATAATAAATAATAAATAATATAACAAATATTAAATAAATAATAATAAATAATATTAATAATAATAAATAATAAATAATAAATAATAATAATAATAATAATAATAATAATAAATAATAATATATAATAGTAATAAATAATAAATAATAATAATAATAATAATAAATAACAATTAATAATAAATAATAATAATAATAAATAATAAACAATAAATAATAAATAATAAATAATAAATAATAAATAATAATAAATAATATTAATAATAATAAATAATAATAAATAATTAATCATAAAAAATAATATTAATAATAATAAATAATAAATAATAAATAATAATAATAATAATAATAAATTAAAAAAATAAAAAATAAAAAATAAAAAATAAAAAATAATAATAAAAAATAATAATAATAATAAATTATTATAATAAAAAATGAAATAATAAATAATAAATAATAAATAATAATAAACATAAATAATAAATAATAAATAATAATAAATATAAATAATAAATAATAAATAATAAATAAATAATAATAAATAATAAATAATAAATAATAATAATAATAAATGATAATAAATAATAAATAATAAATAATAAATAAAAAATAATAAATAAAAAAAATAGTTAATAAAAAATAAATAATAATAATAATAATAATAAATGATAAATAATAAATAATAATAAATAATGAATAATAAATAATAATAATAAATATTTACAATAATAATACTAATAATAATAAATAATAATAATAATAAATAATTAGAATAATAATAAATAATAAATAATAAATAATAATAATAAATAATAATAATTAATAAATAATAAATACTAAATAATAAGTAAAAAAATAAGAAAATAAAAAATTCAAATTCATCGTTATTTTAATTATAATATTAATGATAATAATAACAATAGTAATAGTAATATTGAAAACAAAAATAATATTTACAACATTAGACAAGACTAAACTTATTTTTGCTGAACTGAACTTATTTTTGCTGAACTGAACTTATTTTGGCTGAACTGAACTTATTTTTGCTGAACTGAACTTATTTTTACTTATTTTTGCTGAACTGAACTTATTTTTGCTGAACTGAACTTATTTTTACTTATTTTTGCTGAAAACAAGTCAAAAAGAACATGGCCTTACTTCTCGTGATCAATCAAATAAAATATTACATTTCTGAAATATAACTTTCTAATAATTTTCTAAAGAGTATGACTCCCAACAAGACTATATATTGGATTCAAAAATAAAATAGTTAGATATTGAGACGAGACCTATGAGAACTTGAGAAGCGTAGACATCTGATACAACTGCAAAGCTAATAAGATAATAACTCAAGGCATCATAGACTCGTAGTTCATAGCCGGAAAATCTTTTGCCCGATTTGCTTTTTTTTAGCAGGAAGTTAATGCATCCCGTTGAAAATAGTTGAAAGTTGAAAGATAAATTCCAGTTCAGAGCTAAAAAGGAGCTACATGACGTTCAAAGAAGCATGATAGGTGGCCTTATAGTACATTAGTACTATTGGATATTACTTACTTTTTATTTGCTTTTACACGGTTTTTACCTATTAACAAAACTTATAAAAACTGATCTATTTAATACTTATAGACAAATCTAATAAGATCTCATATGAATGAACATTATCTATATCGAAATCACAAGATTCAACTTTACAAAAAGCAAATAAAAAGCATGTTAAAAGACAAATGGAGTATATATATTGCTAAAACCAACTATTATTGAATTAGGCAAAAATTATAAAAATAAGATAAAAGGACATGTTCATATTTATTTACATCTTATATTAGATGGTTCTTTATAAAAGAAGATTAATAGCTCATTTTGGTAAGAAGATAATTCGAAATATGAATAACTGAACTCTAAAATAACATTTGGGATGGAGGGACTATCTTGTTTTTATCTTAATTTTAATCCATGTAGTTTACTATTTTGACCTTATCTAGTAATTCTAAAATAACAAATTGATTGATAATTTTACTAGCATATTTATATTAGCAATTTATTTATAAAATTCACTTTTTTCAAAAAATGACCTTTTAACAAAAAAACTATCGTATACCAGATTTTTGACTTTTGATAAACTTTTTCGATATTGACCATCACGTGATAGACACATGTTTTTTCCTTCACTCTTTTTTTGGATTCATTTTTGCCAAAAAATACAATATAAAAATCACTTATTCAGAAAACTATCTTTTATGAATATCATTTTGCAACATACGGTATGATGCTGGATTTTCCTTTTCACTTAGATATCTAAGTAAGAGTTGGAAAACTTGACGTACGTTTAATTAGTAACATGTAAGAAATATATAGCCACGTGAGATCTTGTTAAATTCGGTTTAATGTAAACTTTTAGAATATCAACTTTTCCTTATTTTCTAGATACTAATTCGTAATTAAATATATTAATGGTCAAATACGTACATTGAAGTTTGTGCATTGTAGTCTGTGCATTGGAGTCTGTGAGTATAGTAAAAAAAATGTAGAGGGAGTACTTTTCAAAATTTTTGTTCTTTAATTTGCAAACCGAGTATTTGTGTAAGCATTATCCAATATGGTGAATCCACACACATATATATATATATATATATGTAAGTTAATTTGAATAATGGCGATTCTTTCTTTTATTAGGGTGACAAATTCCATTCATGTACTCACTCTGTTTTTTAACATTCTCACTTTCCTGTGCGGGTTTGCTAATATACTTATTAGATTTTGAATAATCATTAATTATTTGTAAATATTATAACGATTGAATATTAATAAAGTAAACATTAAGACGAATGCAAACAAGAACATGACTATATTTTTCTTATATATTATAAATAATTGAGAAGATTCTCTCTAGTTGTGAATAGTGTCAAGATTAAAAAATGAGAAAGATAACAAAATAAAAGGAGTACAACACATTTATCATATGCTACTATTTTTTCTTAATCTACATAGTTTGAAATCATATTTTATTAAGAATGCAGACTTTGACCATTAATATTTTTAATTACGGAATAAACAAAAATTATAAAAAGTTGTAATCTGAAAAATATATGTCAAGATGAATCTAACATGATCTCACATGACTATATTTTACTTTATATATAAATCACAAATGATGGTTAAAATAAAGATGTGAATAGTGCCAAACTACAAGGGTGTACATCAAAAAAATAGAGGTAGTACCGTAGTACTACTACAACACTAATTACTAAGTACTACTCCCTCTGTTTTTTTTATCATTCTCACTTTCCTGTGTGCGTCTCCTAATGCACCTTTTTGAACTTAAATATCTTTCGTTATATATTAGTAAACATTATACAATTGAATATTAATAATGTACTAATTGAGACGAATCAAACAAGACCCCACATGACTATATTTTTTTCTTATAAATTGAAAAAAATTGAGAAGATTCTTTCTAAGTATGAATAGTGCCAAGATTCTAAGTGAGAAAGAAAAAAAAAACTGAGGGAGTACCACATAACCAAGCTTGCTTGGTGGAGGTGGTGGGGAACAAGTTCGAACCCCACTACCTAATTGTGCTTGGGAGTAGGGATTCCCTTATATCTCCCATACTCTCAAGCATTGACTTGTATAGCTGGGCTGACTGATTTGCAAGAGGTGCTGGTCCAGTAGTGTCATTCTTCTTACCAAAGGGGTTCCCTGATGGGGCCCAAAAAAAGTACTACCACACAAGTTTTTGTGTAAAACATAAAGTATATGGGACATTTATAAATTCTAACAAATCAAAATCTGACAATTTTATAATAAAAATATAATTACTCTATCACCTTTAGCTTACAGAAAGATACTATGAAAAATCCACAAACATAAAAAAAAACTATTATCTGATGATGATCTTCATGATGCTTAAAACTTTGGTTTTTTTTTTTTCTATTATAAACAAAAGCTCTATTATAAGTATCACCCATTCATTATATTCATATTAGAAATGCCAATCAATAACAAAACCCTCAATCAATGGAGTCCAAATTTCTAGTCCCACTTTTTATACAATTACTAGTTATTAGGCTCGGGCTATGCCTCGGGTAAGGAAAATTTTCATTTCTTTAATATTGTACTTTAAAATGATAACATTAAATACCACTTGGTCTAGTGGTTAAGACTTTAATATATGAACTTCAAGTCACGAGATCAAAGCCTATACTATGTAATTTCGAATTACATGAAGTAAAACGCCCTTGGGGAGAGTGCCACATGGCACCGTCCTTTGTTTAGGAACGCCTTTTAATAGATTTATATAGATTTATATAGATTTATGCCTAAATAGTATTGTTCCACGTTATTAGATGAAACAAACTAATTATTTTATAAAAATTAAATAAACAAAAAATAATTGACGTCAACTCATAAGATTGAGTGGCATATTTAATGTTACATATAAGTGGAACAGGACAGGAGATTTTTTTCCTAATCGAGATAGCATTAAATTAGTTGAACCTAGTCGTAAATTAGTGATTGATAACCTTAAAATCAATAAACAATCTTATTATTTAATATATTCTCACTAGTTTTAAATTTTTAGAATGAATAAATTTTTTAATCTTGTATATGGACAAAATCTCAAAATAAAATTATAAATAGACGGCTAGATTATTGTTTAATTCTTTTTCATTATATTATCATTAGAGTAGATCATGTAAGACAATTTCATACTAATGGTGAATATAAATCAAAGTGTAAGATGTGAATATATAGCAAACACTATGCAAATGGTGTAACTATTTCCAAACGGAGTAAGTAGTTTGCATATATTCAAGTTTGTGGTCATGGGTACGTTCAGACTTCAGACTTGTAATGAATATGACAATGCCTTTGAATAAATTTCTCCAAAAAACAGAAGAAACGGATTATAATTTGTTTGTTCTATATCCAAACTAGAGCTGTTCACGGACAGGACGGCCCGCTAAGCCCGCCCAACCCGGCCCGCTAAAGTTGCGGGCTTGGGCAACAAACTTTGAAAAAAAATTCTAAATGGGCGGGCCAAGCCCGACCCGCTAATTTTAATCGGCGGATATGGACGACCTCAAATATACCGCGGGCAAGCCCGCCCGGCCCGTTTATCATAATATCTATTTTCTATGAAATATAATTTTTTATCTAACTAATTTAGTGTTGATTTATCTTTTGGAGTATATAGTTTATTTGCACTAATATAGCTTTGGTAACACATAATTGTCTTTAAACTTACCTTTACTAACTTAATTTCTTAATAATTTGTCGTCCTCTAACATTTTTGTTACGAATATTTTTAACTTTCTCTTTATCTTACGTTGTGATTATCAACTTTTTTTCTATTTTAACCAAAATTATGTTTTAATCTATAAATATTAAAGGAAATTAACTAGAGTATTTGAAAAAAAATAAAAGTATTAATAGGCCCGTTAGGCCCGCGGGCAAGCCCACCCGTTTATTAGAGCGGGTCATGGACAAGTAGTTAAGCCCGCATAAAAGGGCTTGGGCTAGACATATTAGGTCCGTTGGACATTTTTTTTGGTTAGGCCCGACCCGCAACCTGCCCAAGCCCGCAAATGATCACCTCTAATTTCCAAAGAATCGAAATTTTATAGCACTACTAAAAAGGGAGGAAATCATCAATTAAAACCCGCACAACAAACTCCCAAAACCCCTGAAAAAGGTTCACAGTCACACTCACACAACTCACAAGACATGCACACCTAAAACCCCAAACGTGAACTCCTATTTGTAATTTGTTGATCACTAACGTCTCCCACCGTTTCAATCCCCTCCATTCTCTCAACAACCAAAATTTCTCCCTCTTTCTCTCTCTCTTTTCACTTTTCATTCTTCCCCCTCCATAACAAATGGACCATCTAGGCCAAATTCCACCACCTCCGCCGCCGCCCGCCACGGGCGAAACCACCCCATTAAAAGACTTACCATCACATAAAACAACCAACAATAAGCGTTACAAGGTGTTATTAGCCTTAAACTACTTGTCTCTTTTTGTGGGCTCCTTAGCCTCATCACTGTTAGCCAAATTTTACTTCATCCACAAAGGTTCTAGCCGGTGGGTCTCCACATGGGTCCAATGTGCCGGTTTTCCCATCCTTGTATTCCCCATTTTAGTCCCTTATTTCTTTAAATTTACCCAAAGAAAACCTTTCACTAAATTCACCAAAAAAATATTGGCACTATCACTAGGTATCGGCCTTCTTTTGGGTGTCAATAATCTCTTGTTTTCTTGGGGTACTTCTTATTTGCCAGTTTCAACATCTTCTTTGCTTTTATCTTCTCAACTTGGGTTCACATTAATCTTGTCTTGCCTCATTGTGAAGCAAAAGATCACTTTTAATAACTTGAATTGTGTGATCTTATTAACTTTAAGTTCTGTTTTGTTGGCTTTGACTTCTAGCCATGATCGTCCCAAGGGTATAACCAAGGCCATGTACTTTGTTGGCTATTTTTGTACAATTGGTGCTGGCTTGCTCTTCGCTCTTTATCTTCCCATCATGGAGAAAATCTATAGGTACTATACCTTTTGCTTTCACTTTCTTTTGCTGTTCCTATATGAAATCTTTTTGTACGAGGAACTTGTCAAACGGAAACCTTCGCTCTTTTTTTTGTTGTTCCTATTTGAAATCTTTTTGTATGAGGAAACTGGTCAAAGTTAGAGAAACTTTCTGAACCGAAAGGAGTACTAACTTTATTTTTATGCTCTCAATCCTTATATTTTCTTCTTTTTAAAAAATTAATGACTCACACCTTTCATTTTTTTCCACATGTTGAGCGTAATTAATTAAAGTTGATTAACTTTAACCCAACCTGAGATAGGCATAACCGAGTCCCAAATTTTCAAACAGAAAAATCGCGCAGATATGATATAAACTATTCTTGATAAAGTTTGACTCAAGCAATTCTAAACTATACATGAAATTTTGCCTTATTTACCTAATTTGTACTAGAACTAATTAGTGGCAAAAAGTGCGTGTAGTGACTGTTGGCTTATGTTTCGATTTTTGTTTGTTTGGAGAATTATGAGATAGTTGGCATCTTTCATCGAGATAAATCGATTTCATAGTAAATTAAGCTCAAAATCATATATTTTTTGGTAAAATTAATTCATATGCTGTTTTCATTAATAAGGTACAATATTTTCTTTTTTGGTAACTAATAATTCTTGCTTGTGAATATGTGCTTATAACATATAAGTGAAAACTTAAGCTATATAATGTGGCTTTTAATGTTATACTCTAATCCAATTTCAACTTATAATTGCTTATCATTTCTCCATTTTTATCTCCTCCAACGTATTACGTATAGGGCATAAGAATTAAATCTAAAGTACCTTATTGATCATCTAAAAAGTGTGTATTTTGATCACTTCTCAATAGTATATATAATATTTATATTATGGAACAAAAAGATGTACACGTAGAAAAAAATTTATATATTGAGAATACCCAATTGTCTTAGTTTGTTTATCCAAAGTTAAAGTCTGTTCTTCTATTCTCCTATACTTTACATAGTTATATACTAGCCTTATTTGCAAGCTATGTGTGTGAAGTCGAACGATGAGTGGTAACTAATGTATAGTGTGTTAGATCGATTTTTCCCTTTATTATTATTATTTTTAAACTAATAGAGTGGTAAGTGTTGTAGTTTTCTTTTCTAATAAGGGTTATATTGGTCAAAAAGGGTTCCCATATATAATAGAGATTTTTCTAATCTTTCTAAAAGTTTATTTATTATTAATCAAGTTTTTATTTTAGTTTTGATTGGTTGATTTTCACATGAATATACAGATAGTTTTAGGCATAAATTTGAGGAAAAATTGATTTATTCAGTCCCAACTATGGCCGTCCTGACAAAACCAGTCCCAACTATCGTTTTTTATTGTTCAATCCAAACTTTGACCCCGCCTTTACACTGGTGGTCCGAGTGGACTAGTGAGTTGCTAAACCGTTCAAAAAACTCCTATTTTCCTTTTTTTTTACCTGTTTCTTCTACCTCCTCCTTCAGTCTTTCTCTCTCCTTCCTCCTTCCCCCTCTTCCCCTGCCACCCCTCCTCTTCCCCCTCCCTTTCACCCAAACGACACCTCCCTCTCGGCAACTCAATCCAGTGTCGGCGCCGCCATTGTTGTCCGCGCAAACTCCGGAAGCTTTCACCGGAAAATTCAAACTTTCAGGTGGTTTCGGGGTGAAAGGGAGGGGGTTTCGGGGGTTGGGAAGGGAGTTTTAAAGGCGGGGGAGGGGTGCCAGGGTAGGGGAAAAAGTTTTAAGGGGCCAGAATCATCGCTGGAAGACTCGCTTTGAAGTACGAGCTGAAGGAAGGGAGGTTTCGAGGGAGGGGTGGCTGGGGAAGGGGAGGGTTCCGAGGGCGGGGGAAAGGGGAGGTGGGGGAAGGGGAGGGTAGTGGAGGGGAAGTGGAGGGGTTTCGGGGAAGCGCGATGGGTGGGCAGGGCCGGGGCATGGAGTTTTAGGGGACGAGGAGGGTGGGCCTGGTGCGGGGAGGGCTGGCGAGGAGGGGAAAAGGGAGGTGGGGTAAGGGGAGGGATTTTGGGGTCCAGGGGGATGGGTGGCTGGGGTAGGGGCGGGGAGTTTTAAGGGCGGGGAGAGCGGTGGTCGGGGGAAGGGAGAATGGTGGCGGGGGAGGGGTTCCAAGGGTAGGGGATGCGTGGGTGGGGCGGGGGAGGGCTGGCTGGGGAACGGGAGGGGTTAGGGGAGGTGGGGGAGGGGGGTAGTGGTGAAGGAAGAAGGGAGGAAGAAGATAGGATTAAAAAAAGAAAAAATGGCAAATTACCTGCTACAATAGGTTTTTGACCTGTTGGGACTATTATTGTAAAACACCCTTCAAAGTTGGGACTGAATAATAAAAAACGATAGTTGGGACTATTTTTGTCAGGACGGCCATAGTTAGGACTGATTAAATCATTTTTTCTAAATTTGAAGCATAGTTTGTTCATAATAAGTTATTTATATAGTGAATGATACTGTGGGTTGGTTAAATGGTTTGCCTTGTCCCCAAAAAGAAATAGATAGAGTTTATATAGTACTATTTCTCCTTTGTTATTAGATTAAAAAATACTACTCCCTCCGTTTCATTTTAATTTACTCACTTCACTTTGGAGGATAACCAAGGAGGAAGTATAAAAGTATGAGAGAAAAACTAAAAAGGTGGAGAGAGAAACTGAAAAGTGAGAGAGAGAAAATAAAAGTGGGTTAAAATATAAAAAAGCGGATGATATGGGTAGAAAAAGAGTAGAAAGTTGATGTGACATGTTACCTAAAATAGAAAAAGCAACAGTGTGTAGATTAAAAAGAAACAAAAAAAAAAAAAAAAAAAACAGACCAAAAAGGAAAGTGTATAGATTAAAAAGAAACGGAGGGAGTATACAATATTGGAATAAATTGATCCTCTCCAACTAAAAAATTGATTGTACTAATAAGTGTATGGTTAAAGCCTATCAGACAAAAAATGTATAGATATAACGCCTAACTTGGATTCCTTAAAAGCATGCTGTAAATTTTTTTTTGGTTTCTTGTTTTTGTGAAATGGACAAACTTACTAAAACATTAGGGACTTCAAGATATTACAATCTAGATAAGTTAACACAGTGACTAGGGGTGGAAAAAGAAAATTTAACAAATTGTTATTGTGATATGTGAATATATAGTGCATATCATAATGACAATTTTATAATTATTGAGAAAAAAAGAGAAAATTAGTGTCCAAAACACCCCATTTTTTTTTGGTGAAATCCCTAAATGTCCATAATTTTGCCCAAAATTATATAAAATGTTTCTGTCATATACTCCCTCTGTTTTCTTTTGTTGTTCATGTCCCATTGGGAAATTTCAATATCTTGTTCCTATTTTGAATCTTTCCATACATAGTTCAATTTTAAGACTTAAATTCTTCCTTGGTTTAAGGATGCAATAATAAATGTATTCACGTTATTGAGTAGTCATTTTTTACTCTTTTACCTCTCAAACTTTTGTCTCATTGGTTGCCTAACATAGATAACTCAAAGAGTTAAAATCTTTATTTTTAATTAATTTAATTTAATATAAAATATTAGAATCTTATACATTTTTTAAGTTGCATTGATTTATTCCCCGATTTCAAATAAGAACAACAAAAGAAAACGGAGAGAGTACTATTATTCAATATCATCTTAACAATTTAGGCTATGTTTGGGAACATAAGCTGAAATAGAGCTGAAACCAATAAGGTAGCTGAAAGGAGCTGAACAGATAAGGTAGCTGAAAATTTCAGCACCTTAAATTGAGAAGTTATATTTGATAGCAACTCAATTTCAGTCAATTTTTGAGCTTAAATTTTATTTAAGCTCTTACCCCAAACACGACTATTTATTTTAGGTGACTTAAACTTTTAGTACCTACTTATTTAAGGTGACTTAAATGTGTTGCCAAACAGAACCTTAGTACAACCTCATGGAAAAAGGTTTTAGTTACATTACTTATAGGATTCCGAGACAATTTATAGCAAGTAGCAATTCTGCTTAGTTGCTATAGATTTTTTTCTACCGCGCTTTTTAATAGTGAAAACACGAAAGGAAATGAAAGTGGCAATACTTATAGTGCAAGAGATATACCATATAAAATTCCAAAAACCTTTTTTTTATTTCCTTTCTAGTTGATTCAAAGGCTTTACAAACAACAAGTGTTTCTCCACTGTATAACCGAGAAATTGGAACACACACATAATGACAGAATAGTCACTAAAACAACAATTGAGGGATAAGACAAATGCCCAGGAGCAATGGTACATAGAAGTGTTGTAAAAAAACATGGTACTTAGAACTTAGAAGTAGATCTTTGCGAATGCAATTTTTATATACTGTTGATCCGTAAGGTAATATATATATATATATATATATATATATATATATATATATATATATATATATATATATATATATATATATAAGTGAGTTCATATGAGAATGCATACTTACATGAGAAATGAGAATGAATTTTAGGCGCTATAACTCTAATGAACAAGTGATGTAACTCTAATGAAAAAGTGATGTAATCATGTAACTCCAAAAAAACAAAAATTAGAAAAAAAAAATTTCAAAATTTTTTTTTTTTGGGCTCGAAATTTTTTCGGGGGTATAACTCTAATGAACAAGTGTTGTAACTCTAATCTAATCGTGTGGTTGAGATTCATTCTCATTTCTCATGTAAGGAACATTCTCATGTGATCATGCCCCTATATATATATATATATATATATATATATTAGTTGCACGAAATTACCCTGTTGCATTTAAGGAATTTACCTCCCTGATCCTCCTTATATGTCATATGAAAGCTGTTTTAAGTATTAAAAAAAACTTAAATGGACCCGGTTCACACTAACTTAGCATGCACAGGGTTGATAATTGATATTAAATTAATATAGTGAGTTTTATAGAGATATAATGAACTAATTATATTGTGGATTTTATTAACGGAAAACATATAGTGAAATTATATGCAATATAGTGGAGGATTTAATTATAATGTTTAAACATGCACAAAAATGTAGGTTGTGTAGTATATATCGTGACACGTGCTTTAACATATAGAAATATGTTGTTTCTGCATGATATAATGAATATCTGAACAGGGCCGTCTTGTACAATTTAGGGGCCCTGTGCTAAATTAAATCATAAGGATCGAAATTTTTTGATGAATATGAAGAGACGGAAGTGTCATTATTGGCTTTTTTAGAATATGAAGAACGAAACAAAACACCAGATAGAAATTAATCTCTTTGAATCTGCATCCAATATACACTTGATAAATTGGAAACGAACACCTATAGTTAGATTCATTATTTTTTTCTTTTTTTATTTGGGCGGACAACTAATAAAATTGGGCCTTTATATTTTGGGGGCCCTGTGCAGTCGCTCACCCTGCACATGGTCTTAGCCACCCTTGTATCTGAATGATATAGTGAGTTTTTGCATCTGAATGATATAGTGGATTGTTCATGAATGATGTAGAATCTGCATGATATATATAGTACGCATGATAGTGGATTGTTCAGAAATGATAAACCTCGCCCAAAAGTATACACGCCCATTATTGCTACTTTTGTGGTTATACTTAGTGATAATTACTATATGAGTGACCTTTATTGAATAAATGTCTGACCATATACTAATTTGGTGGGATTCCATTCTAAAACTAATTGTCACTGAATGGAGTAACCCATCAGACTTATATGTTAGTCATTATCTCGCTATTTTTTCAATATGGGATAAACTCATAGAAGTATCTTTAACATAGTTGTCAACTTCTCTCCAGAGAAGGACCTCCTAATTAATATCATTATCTTATCTACTAAAAAAAATATATAGTTGTCCACTAATTTAATCCATTTGCGTAACTGGTTAGTGGTTAGAAGTTATCGCATCACATGGAAACTCTCATTCGTGGTAGAAAAGCAGTCTACCCTACGCGTTAATATGTCAAAACATTTCTATAGAAAGGTAACAAAAGTCAACAATACACCAATTAATAGAAGTAATTACTAAAAGTTTGAAAAGATGTTCATGTAATGCTCTCTAATTAAGTAAATAATTGTATTATTCAAGTATCTCTTTTTCTAATTTAGAAAAAAATCGTCATATATCTACACTTTGTTTAAACAAATATATATGCTCTTTATGTAGAGAAGTGTATTGCTACGAAATGGTGATGGAGATGCAGCTAGTGATGGAGATTGCAGCAACCGTGCTGGCCACCGTAGGAATGGCATGGGATGGCGGTTTTGGTGAAATGAGGAGGGAGAGTAAAATTATATTCGACCTAGGCCCTAGGATGTACTGCCTGACCGTGGTAGCCACCGTGGTAAGTTGGCAATTGTGCTTCATGGGCACCGCGGGCATGGTGTTCCTCACCACGTCGTTGACGGGCGGTGTGTGCATGACGGCACTCCTAGCCATGAACGTCGTTGGCGGGGTCCTCGCCTACGGGGACAACTTTGGTGGTGCAAAGGCCGTTTCCACCGTGTTATGTGCATGGGGGTTTTGCTCCTACGTGTATGGGTTGTATGTGAACAACAAAAATAATAAGGAAAAGGGAGGGGTTAGTGAGACGGATCATGAGATGGAGATGACTCAGATTGTGATGGATAACCCTTGAGTGATTTTTTTTCTCTATTTGTACTTAATCTAGAAAAGTCGTGGTGCAGTGTTGCACATTGTGAGAATCAAATTAGTGTGTGTGTGTTATATATGGAAATGTGTCTTAGGGTTGGATAATCATTATTGGATTTGGTATGTGGTCCGTTTTCTTCATTTGATTATTGTTGTCATGTTGTTTAATAAGGTAAGGGAAGTATAATTTCATGTGTCATTTCAATCCTCATGACTAGCTAGGAAAGCTAGGATTCTAGAAGCATGTATGCAGTCTGACTCT